>CM031234.1:564191178-564911178 GCA_018340775.1 Taxus wallichiana var. yunnanensis
ATTATATAGATGTTCCTTGGCCATGTATACTTATTGTTTCACATAGTTCTCTCACCTAGAAATCAAAACACGAGATTCCTGTGTGAAGTGGAACTCATTGTTGAGCTCACTGTTTTCACACAATTGGTCACTTGGATAAAAAATATTATGTCAAAGATTCAAGCATCCATTAATGGCTGTCATCACATAGAAAAAAACCTAACACCCGCCATCTAAAATTTTCCTTTTGATTAGCAATAGTTCTAGCAGAAAGAGCACAACAAAAATTGGAGCTCTGGATCATGACACAAAGTTCAATCCATTAATGGTGTTTTTGTTGCAAACCTACACCAATATGACCATTTTATAAAAATAGTGATTTCTCTATACGATTACCTACTAAAAATATTAATTCTCTCAAAACATCAAGCTCCAATCACTTAGATCGCTCAAATACGTGTGTAAAAATAAGCAAGGTAAAACATGTAATTTTCCCAAAATAGCAGTTGAAAAAATAGCTTGCTAAAAATAGAAATTTCATAAAAATGGTAAATAATCATCAATGGATGATAATTAAGTATGATATGAGATTTCAAAGACAAAATTTGACTAAAAATAAAAAAAATCCCAAAATAAAAACTCTTCGTCCCATTTTTCAAAAAAAAGAAAGTCTCGCTTTTTCAAATCAAGAAAGTTTTTGCTGGCTCCATTTTCACTCATCTCATTGATTTTTTCCATCCTCACATGGTTTTAAAGTTGTATTTCATCTCAAACAATAAAATTAACCTTCCATAAGGATCCTAAAGCATCATTCTGAACACATTTGTGTTAATGGGCAAGACACAACATATCGAGGCACAATAAGTGAAAATCAGAACATTATGAGGTTGAAACAAAATTTGAAAAGAGTCAAGATTCCCATTACAATCCAAGACTCATCAAAATATGTCATCATGGTCATAATTTAAATGGTAAACTCATCAAGCAAGTAATTGATCAATGTGTTTTGAATCCATTGTCCTCCCTCTAGAAGTAAGTAAAAGTGAGCCTAGTCAAGTCATCTGAGTACTCAATCCATCCTATGCAAAAATCAAGAGTTCATCCTTCTCCATGGGATCATCTAAGCATGAAGGTATGCAAGCATTCTAATTCTTATTTCATTCAAGTACTCTAGATTAGTGAAGGCTAAATAGGTGATTTTCATGTGTGGCATCATGAATGCAAGAACAAGAAATCATCCCAATTTCATTTGATGTCATAGTGTTCTTAAACCGCGGCCACTTCTTAAGAATTTCAATCAAGGGTAATCCTTTCACCCACCTGATGAAGACTCATCTCAGTAAGATAAGGATAAACATCAAGAGGTTTGAGCATCGTGGAGTTGTCTCTCATGATCATTGGAGTCATTTGTGAAATCCTAAGGAGCAAGAAAGTGATCCTCACTCTCATTATGAGATCAAGAAGGAACCATCATGAGTGATGCTCGTAATCATCTTAGGATCACATTGTAATGCTTCACAATATTGTTTCTAAACACTCATTCAGCATTCCAAAGTGTTTGTGAATTTTACAGAGGGAGGAAATTGTGATTATCATGCTTCAAATCAGTAAGTTATTCATTAGTAATGGCTTCATTTTCATCAAATTAGTCAATTCATTCTCTTTATCCCCTCTCTCTCTTTCCATATTCTAATTTTCAATTAAGAATGTACTTTTTCTATTTCATCTTGTTCACTCATTTAACCCTTAGCTAAAAATTGTAAGATTCCTTTTTCCAATAATAAGAAAAAGACTCACTTACTAGGAATATGAAAGGCCGTAAGTGATGAGGATAGGTGAAGAGTCATGTGGAGAGTATATGAAAGGACATATTGTAATGTTATAAATTGGAATGGATTCTCCATTTTAAAGGGTTGGAAATTTTTTATTGAATATATGTTGTTAAGATTACCACTTCTACATCAAGCAATAAAAGTTACAATTCTTATATTTCTTGTCTTATGTTCCTCTACTCTCTCTTTCCAACTTTGCATATATGATAATCTTATAAAACCAAGAAAGGTGTCTATGTATTTGATAAATGAATCAATGGAATTCTATTTCTATGATTTGTTATGTCTTATCATGGTTTGCATTTTTGTGTTCTTATAATTTGATGTGAACTGACTTTGGTTATTGTATTTGAATTTGGTAATCTTGATCACTATAGTAACACTCTCTCTCTCCTTATTTCCCCAACTCCCCTTTACCTATCTTAACTAAAAACTCCTCCCTTGTACTTCATACAATAATTTTCCACAAGTTCGGTGAAGTGTTCCTATGTGATCCCTAGCCTATTGGCCACCCTACAGCTTTTATGTAGTTCAAGTACTTTACATTCAATAATTGGAGCCTCCTCATACACAATAAGACCCTTACACTTTTGGTGAAAAATAAATAATTTTAAACACATTATTTCACCGATAGGTTGTTATGTTGATTTCCTCTATTTTGTGGATTTTCTTTATTCTATGTACATGTCATATCCCAAGGTTTTTCTATATCTTGTTCTTGTTCATCTTCCACGAAGAAGGAGGTTTCCTTATTATCCTAAACATTTAAAGAAAGATTCTCTCAAAGTGTTATGCCTCTTACTAGTTTTGGGACCTTGATCATCACATCATACTCCATAATCTTGGTCACCCCTCAAATTTTTATGCCTCTTACTAGTTTTGGGACCTTGATGGTCACATCATACTCCATAATCTTGGTCACCCATCCAGCTCTCCTTTCACTGATTTCCACTCCCATGATGAAGTCTCTCACACTGGGGTGTGAGACTAAAATTTTCATGTGACTAGCAGTAAGCATGCTCTTAAATTTATTTAGAGATCTCATGATGGTGAAGCCCTTACTTTCTATATGAATATATTTGAATTCATAATCCTTTAGTGTTTCACTGAAGAAGGCCGTTAGTTGTTTTGAACCCTTATCATTTTGTTGTATCAAAACCGCAGAAATATTGGCCTCAACTCCATATGCATAAAGGATAAAATCCTTTGAATAATAAGGATTGATAAGTATGGGTGCTTGAGAAATTTATTGTTTGATCTTGGTGAAACTTTCTTTTCCTTCCACAGTCCATTTTAAAATTGAATCCTTCTTGAGCATCAAGGTCATGGGATTGAAAATTCCAACAGAGTTAGGAATTAATTTCCTAACAAAATTTATCTTACCAAGGAAATACCTGCAAAGCATTATTTTGAGTTAGAAAGGAGAGAGAAAGGATAATGGATATTCCATCGGGTTAATAGCAATACCATTCTTTCAAACAACATGACCGAAAAATCTACCCCGTGGCACTACAAAAATACACTTTTAAGGATTAAGAGACACTCCAAACTCTCTACACCTCTCAAAATTCTCTCAAGATGATTGATATGATCTTTACTCTCTTTTAAGAATTCAAAGTGATATCATCCAATTAGATGATGATGAATTCATTTATATATCCCTTGAATGCAATATCCATGGCTCTTTGAAATTTGGCACCCACATTTTACAAACCAAAGGGAATATTCTCATATGCATATGTTACCTATTTGATTGTAAATGCAATCTTATGTTCATCCTCTTCTTTAACCCCGATCTCGATTAAAAGTTGAGTAGCCATCAAACATAGAAAACCTTTCAGCCTCGCTCAAGCATCGTCTACAAAATTTGTTTTATAGAGGGTAGATGATAATGATTGGGGTAGAGTATTGTGATCCTTTAATGAGGCTTTATTCAAATCTTTGAAATCCACACACATCCTAATTTCTCCATTTTTCTTCCTAACATGGACCAAGTTAGCCACCCAAGAGGAGTACTTGATGGGGAATATAATTTTGGCCTCAATGAGTTTGGTTAACTCCTTTCTCATGAGGGGCTCTATTTTTGGATTGACATGCCTTTGTTTATGTCTAGTTGGCTTGGAACTAGGATTGATATTTATGGTGTGTTGAGAAATTTTGGGGTCAAAACCCTTAATATCTTTGTAACTCTTTGAGAAGACATCATTAAATTTCTGGCATAAGGAGATGAAATATTACGTTTTAGATTTGTCACATACCTTTCCAAGAAATAACTCATTGTCTTGTGTAATTGTGACAAATTGGTAGTCCTCTTGTTTTGTTATCATGTTCTTTCCTTCCCCTTTGAATTCATCATCGTGGAGTGAAGATATCTCTAATAGTGACCATCTATTTAGGTTATTTATTTATTCTCGTTGAATGATTTGATCACCATAATTATGTTACAAAATGGATTTCAATTTTGAGGAGAAATCATCTTCATTTGGATGAATCAATAATTTATTCATCACTATAAAATATTTTCTAGCAGACTTCATTATCCATAATCGATGTTCTCATAACCATCCTAACATGTTGTTCATTTCCTTATATAAGGTCTTCATCTAGTGAAAATTTTTATCTAATAGTTTTCATCTGATCTTCTTCTTCATTCATCTTCCTTAGCATTACTTACAAGTTAATAGCATCAAAAATTTCTAATAGGTCCCAAATTCTATGTCTATAAGATTTTAAAATCTTATTTTTGGTTCCGCACTTTTCTCTAACTTGGTGAATGACCAATTTAGTATCCCCAAACACACGAAAGGCCTTATTCTGTCTATTCTCTACTAAAATTAATCCATGTATCAATGCCTCATACTCCACCACATTGTTTGAACAAGTGAATTGCATCCTATGAGAAAAGAATAATTTCTTACCCATTGGAGAAATAATAAATATACCCTCCTTAGATTCATTTCTACTTCTAGATCCATCAAAGAATATATTCCATTAACCAGAGAAGTCATCATCTTCTTTGTGGGGCATGGGGGATGTGAATTCTTCTTCATGAATAAAGTAGTTTACTAGACCAATCTCCACAATTGTGTCATAAGGATCAAACTCATAATTTTCCCTATCCCATTCATCTAACAAGAGATCAAGAACTAAATAAGGAGGGTGGGTCATTATAATGATATTGATTCATGATCTTGATCTTCATTTTCATGTACCATGAAATTAGATTGGAGAGGAGTAGGGTCATAAGACTCAACATGATAAGAAGATATTGGCTCAACTTTGATGGTAAATCTTGTACCATATCTAGTTCTTAAGAGCATATGAGACCAATCAAAAGACAAATATCCACCCACCTTGGTTATAAAATATCTTGATAGACAAATGGAAAATAAAGGAGGCAAGTCAATAACTAAGATATCTTGAGTTATGGTCAAGCTTGGACAAGGATGGAGGGTTACCTCAAGATCTTTGATCACTCCTAAAATGTTGACAATTGAGCCATTAAGTTGTGACTCCTTTAGAAAATAGATTGTACTCAATGCCTAAAATATCATCAATTTAATTAGACATTACATAGGTGTTAGTACCCAATTAAATCATGTAATTATGCATTATATGTTTGTATACAATTAGAGACATGTAAAAGGGTGGGGATTATTATCCTTGCTTACTTGTTCCTCCTTTGTTTGGCACAAGTTGACCACAGTTTTTTTTTCCACATAGTTGGTTCAGATTGGGGAAGCTACTTCAAAGCCTCTTATATAAGATCCCTCTAAGATGGGATAGATAGGGCATACCACATTGTCACATTTCTTCTTCATTTACTTGATAATATTGAAGAGGATACCCATAAATCTATGCATCAAAGGTGTGGCATTCTCCTTTCTCATTTTATCCATTCACAGAAGTTATTTGGTTGGCATATTTTATTTGTTCCATAGATCCATAGTGTTTTACAGATCTCTATGTTTCGTTGGTTACTAGATGAAGCCACCTTTTGCCAAAAAAATTTGGATTGTCTATCTTCAAAATGGCAACTTTGCAATTAAGGGGATGGAGTATCCATTTTAATCTACCTCTTATTTGACCTTATATGATCTACGATATGTATTTGTGGCCTATTTAAGTTTTTTGTAGGCTGGTTAACAACACAAAAATCATCAGACCCAAAAAACATGAAGTTAGGCTCGGGGGCAGATTCTTATGCTTCTATACCAAAGACTCAGCATTTCCATCACATATTTTTGTTGATTCAAGGAATTTTGCACCATGAGGTTCTAGACTTGCATGCCATTTGCACAAGTATTTTTATTATATGGATGACTACATGGAAAACACCATTTAGCTTCTTATATTACATTATTTTGCATTGGGACAAGTTATTTCCTCAGTAGTGGTGACATGGGAAGCGGATGTGCAGGAACAATCTGTTTCAAGAGGTAAATGCATGTTTTGTCCTTATAATATATCAATTTGATGATTTTTTCCATATCTCTGATTTTTATATTGGGTTCTCTATGGATGATGACCTTGATTAAAACTTTGGCTTGAAGATTGTCCTTGGTTAAAAATTGAGTAACTTCTATAGGATTGAGCTTGTTTCCTCTTCAAAGAGACCAATTCTTAACAGTGGATCTAAGGTCATCATCATCATTCTATTTTTGGAAAGGATAGGAATGGATGCATAAGATGGGGCATTTGGCTCGGGAATGGAAGGAAAAGAAGGTTGGGTTATTTGAGGCAATTCAGGAAATATGGGCATATGTAATCTAGGGTCTATTTTCTAGCTTATATCAAAACATTCTTAGCCCTAATGGTTATTGCATATGTTTCATGTAACTAGATAGCTCTCATAGATTATATCTATAGTAAAAATAATTTGTCACAATGAAAAATTAGTTGATTTTCACTAATGCTCTAGGACTATGTCCCTCCTCTTTGTGATGGAGAGGATCCCATTTATTGAATGTGGAATAAAAAATATTATGGGTGGTCATGAAGCTAGAATCACACAATACTACTCCACTAGACATGTGAAAAGAATTCACCTAGTGAAAGGTAAGAATTTGATTAATAAGTGAGGTAAAGGGAGTAAGAACTTTAGAGAGAAAGGGTTAATCTTGTAAATAGGCACTAGAATATTTTCAAAAGCATTAACCAGAATTAATCCACACTCAATTGGAGGAAAGTAACTTGTTAATAATGACAAAACAATAAATCATGGACATGGAATTCCATTAATCCATTTATCGAGGCACTAACACCTTCTTTGGTTGTATAAGATCATCATATTCACAAAGATGCACAAATAGAGGAAACATAGAGAAAATAAATGGAAGAATGCTATCTTTTTCTTTCTTCTTAGTATTGCAATAACTATCTACTTAGAGACTCACAATTGACAACCCTTTAGAATGAGGGATTCATATAATATATAGATTTTCAAAAAGACTCTTCACCTACCCCCCACATGAATTTTCACTTACCCTTACAACTTGTGACCCTTCATATTCCTAGGGAAGAAAATGAGTCCTTTTTATTAATTAAAGGAAACTCATTACAATGTTTTACCATAGGTCACATTTAAATGAATAAGATGAAATAGTGAAAATTAAACCCCCTTAATGAAGAATTAGAACATGAGAGGAGAGAAGAAAGGGGGAGGGGAAGAAAGAATAAGGAAGATAGCTATGCTAAAGAAGATGCTACATTGTCCGATGAAGATCCACCTATTGAAGGACTTTGGGAGAGTGATCCTAGAGAAATATCTATCCCTTTGAGATCTTTGTTGAAAGGAGTCATTTCGGGTGCCACTTTCTCTACTCAAGGGATGTGCACAAAGTTTGAAGCCTTAACCCAATTCTCATAGGTAATGTTGATGCTTTAACATTTCTTGAACCAAACTTGGTGCTCCTTTGTAGTGTTATAAATAGCACATTTGATCTCTGCAAGGGATTCTAAGGTTTCCTCATTAAAGGAGAAGGGGTCTCCTGCCTCTTTTCTAACCAGTTCCTCAAATGGCTTCAGAAGATCATTTATTGAGGTATTCTCATTCACCGAAGGTGCTCTACTCTAAGCTTTTTCACTTCCTTTTTATGGTTTCCTGCATTTACAAAGAAATCTCATCACAAGAATCCATCTCATCGAGATCGTGGTTCAACCTCTTATATCAACAACCAATGTTTGAGATCAAATCAAAAACATGTTCTTGGATATGGATTTGAATACATTTTTTCCTACAAATACAAAAGAATTAAGGTTACCCATCTATGTCACCAAAGTGGAAACACCTAATCCCAATTCTCTTTTTCCTTTTTAATCTCATCCTTATTCATCTTCACTTTCCAAGTAGTGGAAAGAATGAATTCAAACAGTGAAATAATTTCAGGAAATAAGGTTTTACTTTTGTCAAGAATTTTATCCACCCACTTGTCATTAGATCTCCCTTGCATTGTGTAGCCTTGCACCTTCTTAATTAACTCGGATCAAATTTGTTTATTGGAGTGACATATTTGGGGGGAGAGATGGGATGAAATTAGTCTCCATGAATGATTAAACATATGAAGTGATAGTTCTCATATGTTCTTCTAATTGTTGAATCTTCCTTTTATACTCATTATTTCTTGCAAGTAAATGGGAGGTAGACTCCTTGAATAAATGAGCATCCCCTTCATGTGTTGTTGGTCCCAAGGGAATTTTTTTCATCTCATAGTCTAATGGAGTCATCTCATCAATGGGATTTACTACCTTTGGCCAAGAAACTTCTACATATTAATTTCCTGAGGCACCACTAAAGAAGTGGGAATTTGTCTAGGATTTCTTACCTCATTTTACTTTTACCATCTTCGAAATAGCTTAGAATTATAGCACCACCGCTTGTTGTATACAAGTTTCACCTCCAATCAGCTCTTAGATCCATGGAAATATCGTCATTGTTGTAGGTTCAACGCTAGGCATGATTACGCTTTTAGGCTCAAAGTGTGGGGGAGTACCTCCTAAATTTGATGATTTGACTACGTAGCAGAAGAGGAGATGTTTGGAGAGTGACGTGGGATGGAGGTTGAAAAGGATACACTTGTTCTTGTTCAAGATCTTCTCCAAGGTCCCGAGTGACATTAAATTTCTTGTGTAATCTCTTGTAGTGGGGGCCTCGGTGTACAATATTTTCCTTTTCATGGGCTTTCTTGAGTGAATAGAGCTCGCAATTCTCTTGGGTGTCTTAAAATACAAGAGATGAGATGTATACCTTGTGAGAGCTTAAAGATGACTTGATTCAATGAATGCACCCCTCTTTCTCTTGAGCCACTCCTTAGACCTTTGGATCACTACCACAGTTCTTTCATTGATGTCCCCCAACTCATAAACATTCCATGAGATTGGTGGGAGAGGTGAATCCTTCATCGCTTAGTACTCAAGATTGAACAAATTAGTTCCATCATCTTCAATACTTTTTATAAACTAGTCAAGACAAAATCTCCTCATTTTTCTCATATTCATCCGCATATTGTCTCTTTTTCTTACCTCAAATTCATCCAGAAGTTGACCCAATAGTCTTCAATCTGAGGAACATGGTGCAACTTAGGAGATTGAATTTTTGAGATTTCTTTGGATTTCAAATTCATCCCTGGATGTGTATGAATAGAGACTCAAGGAGAAAATGAAGCTTCAATATTTGAGGCATTTGTGATATTATTGCATGAAAATATTCCAAGAGAAACAGGGAAGGACACACATTTATTATTGTGGTTTTTACACTCATTATTGACTAGAGCGAGCAATGGCATAGTTCAAACATCACTATATTGTGACTAAGTTATCAAGGAAGCTTGCAAGGAGAAAGGTAAAATCTTGAAACTCGAATATAGGAGAAGGTGGAGAATTGAGTGAAATAATATCCATACTTTTTTATCAATGTTGGAGCATGAGAAGATAACCTCAGCTTTGGATTACCTTCTAACAATTAGATGACCATCGTGGTAAATTCATCATTCACCCTATAAAAATGATGATTACTTTCCTTAAGATTAAGTTAAGGGTATATTTATCAAGCATGTGATTTATGTGAGACATTATGAGCAAGAGTTAAGCCTTTGAATGTTCTTGTGCTTGCAAATGCATACACCATATATGATTTCATTATGAAATTCATCAGAATCGACAATCTGGAGAAACTAATGATGGATGTTGTCACTTATGATTTTTTAAACACAAAATCTATGCACTTGGGTGTATTTCTAGTTCCTAAAGCATACTAATGTATACATTATTCCTAAGAAATAAAACTAGAGGTGACAACTCCTTTTGGATTTTTGGTTGCTTTATCTCTCGCACTATATTGGCTTTACACATCTTATAGTTGTGTTGAACTTGATTGATTTTCCTTTTAATGGGCTCGGACACTAGCGCCCAGCTTAATAAAGAAGCGCTCAGTGTTCCCCCTGTCCCTCATGGATGTTCTTGTCCCTCTCTTTCTTATCCTTACTCTTTTGGGTCCTTTTCAATTCTTGGTCACCTTTTAACACTTTGGTTTGGCATTTTAATTTTCAATTATGAAATTAAAATAAGGGAATTATATATATACTTAGTTATTTATTTTAAATAAGGGTTCAAACACAATAAGCATTATCTATCATCACATAATCTTACGCAAAGGCACAAGAGCTCTACAAAGTACATATCTAGCACATCCATGTAAGGTTCAAGGGTTGATTGGTCCGCATACACCGTATAGGAAGGGAGTTTATTCTATTCCATCACACACATTTTGCATATCTAAGATGATCTATATGTAGCCCACTATCATCATAAAACTTGCACAAGGGTAACCTAGGGCATGGGACACATATATACACACACACACACAGAGAACTACATGGAGTATTAGATGTAGTGTAATGCTCGGTCCTAAGTTCACTCTTTGAGAGACTCTGGGGTCGGTCTAAATTCACATTTTGTATCTATTTTATATATTTTATGTGGTTTATGGGCATGTTTAGGTATTCAATTTTTTTCTAGGTTACAAGTGTGATCGGTGACCTAACAACAAAACCAGAGCGACAAAGATTGAATAATAACAAAGATCTTTCGACCCAGAAAAGACCAAGTTCTAAGCATTTTAGCATACACATGAACCCAAATCAGTCATTAGTGCTTGGGGCACTTCTATCCTCATGTGGGTGGTTCTCTGTCTCCTATACATTATTGGGTTCCTAAACCCTTGACAAGCCATTTGACACTATTTATAGCATGTTCTATCATGTACATAGTCATGATCATTCCAGATTATACAAAACCAACTAAGTCATCATCCCTCTCTCATTTTCTTAGGGTTTTCAATATTTGAATGTTTATTTCCTTACATGGTACTGTAATTAATCCTTTTAATATCATTTATTACAATAATTTACTGTAAAATAATATTTAATTCAAATTATATTAAATCATTTGGTGAACCCCAACTTGTGATCGACCACTCGGATCCTTATTTTTCCTATTTTATCATATTTGTCTTTCCCTAACCCCAAACCCTAGTTGCATCAAGGTTCATATTTCTATCTATTTTCTATCATACATCTTATCTATATAGTTCTTCCTAGGGTTTCATCTTTGTTCCTATCTTATGGGTCAATTTATAGGGCTCTTATTTCACAAATTACCTTTTCTTTCATATAATGGCCTCTAAAATTCCTCAAGTATCCTTATATCAATTACTTAAAAAGTACCCAATTTGCAAAGATGCTCTCAAAATGCCATACACAGAATGTACCTCCCTCACGATATGCCACCTTCACAAGAAAGTGAAATTTTCTATCATATCTTCAACACCCCTATTAGTCCTGATAACACAACCAATCAATCCATATTCATTTCAATTCAAGAATTACACATTTTTCAAGATAAATTTCAAGCTATGGAAACCATGATTACATCCCTCGCAGCTGAAATCCAACATCTCAAGGCTGCTTCTCATGCCCATAGTAGTTTTTTCTTATATAACTCATCCTAGTCCCATGTCTACTACATGTTGTGATACAAGTGAGGTCAAGGTCTTACCATAACAAGCACCTCTTAAGTTTGATCAAAATGCTAGGAAATACAATATTCTCTTTGAGCTCATCAATCACCGATACCAATAACCTTACCACCTACTCATTACTACCCTACTTATCAAACTAAAAAATACAAAGGTCATCCATTTTGCAATTATCATAGAATTAATGGACATCATGACAATGATTGTTATTCTTTGGAATGAAGAATCAGGGGCTTTATTTCATTTTATACACAACATTCTACTACAAGCTCATCTCTAATTACCAAACCCCAATGGGTTCCCAAATTTGATCCTCTTTGTCTAGCGAGAATCACATAATAATCACTCTTGTTCCTTCTCTAGTAATGCAAGAGTCACCACAAGCCCCATCTAAGGCCAAACCATCAAGGGAGAACAACCAATTCCCTCGCCACAAGCTGAGATCCCTCACCAACCTCCTAAAATTAAACTTATAATTCCTCCTTTCAATCCAGATAATGCCTATGTCGATGACTAGGACCCAAACAAAGCTTATAATGTCAATGAACCATTTGATATGTCATATGAGCATTTGCACACATTAGATTTCAATCCTAGCAATGTTGTTGACTCCGATTCGATGTTGGTCATACCCTTGATTCTACCTACCATTGTGACGACCATAAATTTTCTCATGACACATTTCAACATCCACCACCATGGCATGGTCTCTCTCCCATCATCGATAGATCTCCATCACTCGCACACTTGGGGGAATCAAACTTCCCCCATAGTCACATGTTTTAATCAGCAGTTTCCTATCCATACTACTCACATACACACATATACCTTACTTTTTCTTTGCACTTCAAGTTAATCTTTCTAGCAGCACTTTCTCTTATCTACACTATGAGCACACCTTGCTACATCTATATATGCTTATGGCTTCCCTTTATGCTCCTATGTCACTCCATACATGCTTTTCTCCTCATGCTTACTTATGGATCCTTCTATTCATGATACACATACTACTTTATATATATGGTATAGATACTTTCTTTCACTACATACTCTGGCTATTCTTGCTCACAATGATTACATCTATTTTCTAGCAGATCCTGATATACACACTTGGGGGCATTGGAATTTTTGCCTCCTCACTTGCTTATTATAACATTACTTCTTCCTATCTATACAACAAAATGTTGCTACTACATACTCTACCTCACTACCCAATGACACACTCTTGTTTATGGTTCATACTTGACTATTGAGGGTGTAATTCCTAAATGAACCTCACATCACACACATCCACTGTGGGGAAACATAGATCCCCTCATCTATACATCATGCATATTATAGCACACCATCACATTCACACGGAATCTACCTATCTTGGTTTTATTTACTCTTGTTAGCTTATAATACTTATATGTTGCACTTTGTTTCCTATGCTAGTTGGATACTTATTATGTCAATATAGTTTTCTATACACACATGTGTGTTCACATGGTATCTTGAGGTGAATGTAGGACTGTTACAGATTCTTGAATGATGCATGATGCTTGACACTACTCTTTACCAGTTCCGTTGAGGCTCCTAGGAGCATCTACCTTTGTTATTCTCCTACTCCACATCACAAGTCTTGTTATAATATTTACTACTTCTTGTCACTATCACTTACTTTTCGCTGCTCATACTTTTTTACACACTTTGTCATCTTTCTAGCATGCTAATGAGTGTTTCATGTGTAGCATTTTCCTTAATGGATTTTATACAACCATTGGTTGTCTCTTAATAGTCTTGTTAACTATTTTTTTGCTATTGTTTGTGGTTTATGCCCTATGTCATACTTGATCATTGTTTTCTTATGGGTGTTTCAGCCCATGATGTTTGTGACATTATGAGTGATGTCCCATGTATGTAACCCACTTTTCATGGTCCCTCTTGTCTTCACAGTTTATTGATACATTGTATTATATTGCATGTTATCTCTTTTACACCAACACTTGTTTATATTCTCTATTGTTTGCATATGGCTTAATTTCTACCATGCACATCTCCTACCCCTTACAAGTATCTAATATATGATATTCATATCAGTTTCAGTCATCTTGTTTGGGTTGCCTTGTCCTACATTCATTGCATGCACCCAAAATGAGGGGGAGGAATTTTTCACTGTTTCTTAGATTTTTTCTTTGAAGTGTTGATGAAACAAATAGGGTAATGGGCGTAGGAGGAATACCTATTCAAATGTTGGTTGATGGGTTGTTGCGTGTGTATGACTTCCAAATCCACAACTGATCGTGAGAGCTTCCTTTTGGCTAGGAGGAACTACCTGTAATGCAAAGCAAGACCACCAGAAGGAATTAAACAATATGGGTAGTGAACTACCTAGCGTATGCTAGATCTCGAGAAGTGTGATACTTCCTAGATGGATGTCATTCCACTGTTTTAAACAATTTAATGTTGTAAACAAAGTAAATCCTATTTTAATTTGAAATGATTTAGGTATCTCACTTAAAACACAATAAGAAATAGATCTAATATAACAGGCTAAGCTAGAATAGAATCCGAAGGTCAAATGATTGGTTCTGGGTTTTGCAGGTTTGTCAGACGTCTCGGGTAGATCACAGGTGGATGAGGGTGAGATGAAATTTGGTGGGTAGATCCCTATTCTGGGTTGTATGGGTAAATATAGAGACCAATGTTAGTTAAGGGTAACGGCGATGCCGTCTGTGTAATCGGTGCCGCCATCGTGGAAATCTAGAAATGCCACGTAACAAGCTTTGGGTCTCCTTTGTGATTGTACAAAGGACTTTGGTTAGTCGGAATGAAGTATTGGGTGATTGGGGTAGGCTTTAGCGAGGTTTTTAATGGGTATATGGAGTGGAAATGTTGGAGAATGGTAAATATGTGGCTAGGTAAACAATAGATGATAAAATGATGATGAAATGAAATAAACCGTAAAAGTATGACATTATACTTACTTGCATTCCGGTATTGAATACTTGTGAGTGAGGGATGGAGGTGCTGATGAGAGGTTTGAAGGTGCAGTAAGTGATCACCAATGAAGGAAATATTCGCATGGAAAACATGTACATTCCTCTTTGCTTGGTTAGATCAAATCATGGCTGGGATGGTTGTGTAGGAAAAGATGTTTGATCTCCTTCCTCATGCGGATTGTCACCGGAATTCACTCTCAAGAAGATGTGTTATCTCTCCGAGATGTGTTAATGCTTGCCAACCTTCTAACTTTTGCTTCCAACCTTGAGAATAAGGTTGTTTTGGGGTTAAAAGGGTAACCGACGGTGGTTCTGGCTTAATCGGTGATGGTTAGGGGTAACCAGGCGTCGGTCAAGGTGGGATTTCCTAGGTTTACTAAACTAGGGAGATCCTCTTGATTTCCTCGATCTCGTGTCATTAACCCATGGATTAGATTGGGATCTTCTTGTGAGCATGCGGGAATGTGGTTAGAGGGAATGTAGGCATTGATTTTTAGGGTTTGGGTAAGTCTTAGTTAGTTATGGCAACTTACTAAGAACATGTCTTAGGTTGAGTTGGCTTGGTGAGGTGTCTAAGTGAACTGTATGTGTGGATATTATTTAAAATAAGATATTTAAATAATAAATATAGTGCAGATAATGCATTAATTTAATTTAATTAATTAAATTAATATTAGTAGGGTGAAAGGGGCCATGGCTAGGTGAATGTGATGAAGGGTGCTTATTCGTCAAGGGACCAAAGGGAGTGTGACCTAATTTTAGTGTCTACATTTTGCCCCTTTTTGTTGCGTAGCTTGTATTGGTAAGTGACACTAACAAAAATAAGATGTGGTTGCCCCATGTTTAGGTGGAGGTGATCCCCCTCAAACCAAGAACTGACGAGGTCAAGGCAGGATCGGTGAGTGGGTTGATAAAAAGGTGAATGTGAGGAAAAGGCAGGTGGGCACAGGGAAAAAGGGTAAAAGGTCTACTCGGGCCATTCCAGGTAATGGGTCTAGGTCAAAGGTAGCAATAGTCAAATGCACGCACACGTATAAACTACAGCATGCTACCGGGTTGAAGAGCAAGCAAACTCTACATCGTCTAAGGTCGATAGGTTTATCCAAATAAGGTTGAAGTGATTCTAGTATCCAAGGTATAGGATATGGTCAGGAAACATGACATAGGTCAGGTGTAGGAATGTTTAGGTATGTTCCGTACACCAAGGGTTGGGTCAGGATAAATGGTCACGGCAATAGGCTAGGTAAGGTCATTAGGTCAACAACACAGTAAGCACGGTGTTGTAGGGTATAGCGAACACATGAGGTCAAAGGTCACTAGTAATGCTCTAAGTCCAAATAGCACTAGCTCATAGCAAAAATAAGGCCAAGGTAGGGGTAAAATAATGAGTCCCCAAAAGAGGACAAATGGAGGTAGGAAATGAGGAGGTTAGGAAAGGTAAGGTAAATGGGTTGGGTAAAGGTGGGGTTAGGTAAAGGATCAGGGTGAAGGGTGGGGTAAAAGGGCAAAAGGGAAGGCAATGTGCAGGTGAGGGTGACCGATGTTGGTCATGGATAATCGACATCAGTATAGGGAAACCGACAATGGTTAGGTAGGGCACATGACCATGACGGTCAAGGGTAATTGATGTCGGTTAGGTCAAGTTTGTTATAAAAAAAAAAAATCCACGTTTCTTAGTATTCATTTGTTATTTGCGAAGTGAGAAAATGAAAAAAAAGGGAGAAAAGAGAGAAAAGTGTCTAGAGGAAATGGGACAGTGAGCTGGTAGTGTGATTGGATGAGGGTTTGGTTGGTGAGCAGCGGGTCCACGAGATCAAGGTGAGAGATTTGATTGATCGGAGGTTGTGGGTAGCTATTCAGTGATGGTAGAGGCTGGAGAGGGATTAGGCGGGCCATCGGTATAATGGCCGACATGCCATGAGAGGCGGCGGTAGTGCGATGATGTAAGTGTTATACTCTACATTGTGGATTTGATAGATTAGAGGAGTAGAGTATTGTTATTTGTAGGTTGTTGTTGTTTTTGGTTTTGTGGGTGGGTAAAAATTAAATTTGGGTATGGGGGAATAGCGGGCAAAAAGAAGAGGGGGTAGTAAATGGTATAGGTGGGGTGGGTAGAGGTCTAGGGGTAGTTTAGGTCATTATAGGTAGGGAAAAAAGGGCAAGGGGAGGTTTTTAGAAAAGGGGGTTTTAGGAAGTTGTGGGTTTTTCCGTGATGATGGACTCGGCATCACCAAGTGTGGCCAATGTCGGTTAGGTGGAACCGGTATTGGTCACCAAACAGGTGACCGATGCTAGTTAAGGGGTAATCGTGGTTGGTAAGGGTGAACCAGTATCGGTCACCAAGCAGGTGACCAATGCCAGTTTAAGGGTGACCAAAGTCGGTTAGGATGAACCGGGAACGGTTAAGCTTTTAGGCACAAGGGTGCAAAAATGATGTGGGCTAGGTAGTTGAGATGGGTAAGGTGAAAATAGGGTGGAGGGTAATGATAATTGGTGAATATGGTCATGGTAAAGGTAAATTAATGTTGTGTTTGTATTGGATGTAGGGGAGAGCACAGTTACATATGTGAGACAAGGTTCCACCGCTACTGGTGATAGTGCATAGTGCAGCAACCCCATTGGAGTTGCAGCATGTGGAGGCAGTGGGCTTGAGTGGGGTTCGTCACTACAAACATGTTATTCGGTAGCCTAGCTTGATGGTCATGCTCATCGATAGATGGGACCCCGCGACCAACACGTTCCACCTACCGACGGGTGAGATGACTATCACCCTAGAGGACGTGTTCCGATTTTGCGGTTACCCATATTGGGTGCCTAGGTGTACTCTATCTCCTCCAAGGCCTCAAGAGGAGTTGATTGGGACAGTTTTGGTGAGGGAGTAGCTGATCTGAGATTCCATAGTGCTAGTTTGAGCTATGGAGAGATGTACCTAGCCCGTCCGGATGAGACGAGGCTAGTGGTTTTGTTGATGGAGGTAGTGTGCTGCTATGCACTACCAGATGTAGAGGGTGGACACTTTCCCCAATCACTGATGGGGTACTCCATGATATGATGGTGCATGAGACACGCTTTTCCTGGGCACCAACATTCTTGGTGCAACTATACAGAGAGCTATGGGCATATGGGCGGTTGCGTAGGTTTAGCCTATGTTGTACATTTATACTACACTGTTGGGCATATGAGCACATAGTGTGTATGTGACCTATAGGGATGCCCCCTAAGTAGATGCATTCCCACCTAGATTTGTGTGGGTGGGATATAGGAGATGGGTTCTGGTGATAGGAGAGTGGAGATTGGATAGGCCAACACATGATGTGGCCCATTTTCGATAGTTACTAGAGGGATTATCCGAAGTGGACATTATATGGAGGCCATATGTGGGATTCCCCTCATATAGGCATATGCATGAGGAGCTAGTTGAGCTCCAGCTAGAGAGAGGTGGATACAGGGTCACCATGCCGGGAGGATGAGATGATCCCGGTAGATAGAGTCTAACGATAGTTTGAGCTCTTACAAGACATTCCTCCACCCTTCCCACAATATCGGAGAGATGACATGGAGAGGCCCTTACCTCTACCATAGCCTACAAAGTGCCCACAGAGAAGGAGGAGTAGCTAGTGGATCAGAAGATAGATAACGCTGGATGTACATATAGGTATAGGCAGTGGTGGGCGGCTTAATTATGATCCATACCACCCTGCACTGGGGTAGCTGAGACCTAGCTACCATTACATTGCAGAGAGATTCCCTATAAGGGAAGGTAGCTACGTTGATTACCCAATGGGTATACTGCAGACATAGCTGGAGGGTTCGGAGGCAGAGGTAGCAGAGCTACATGTACAGGTGCCAAGTCTACAGGCCCAGATGGTGGATGGAGGACATGGAGGAGATGGAGATGGTCAGGGGGGATGGTCAGGTGGTAGCCTTACAGGCTCAGGTGATAGGTTTACAAGGCCATTTGGCCATAGCCCATGCATAGATTGGAGCCTTACAAGCCCAGATACAGTACACAAGTAGGGGCACCACCACAGCCTTGCACCGGGAGCAAGTCCCGTTCACAGCAAGCGTAGGGAAAGTTTCTACAAGGCAGTACATGGGGTTGAGACCTATGGGACCACCACAAACTATTCTTGTATCCAGGTTAAGGGATGCCCTAGGTGAGGCAAGATACTATCAGGACCAGCTTATGGCAGTCAAGATAGATTTTATATCATATGCCAAGTATAGGTACAACAGCGACGGTGAGAGGACAATATCCCGTATTCATAGTGTGGAGAGCATAGGAGGTCAACGAGCTCGAGGCCCGATCGGGAGAGGCCACTAGCGCATGGTGACTAGCTCTAGGTGAGGTTCCAAAGCATGGACACAAGAGTTCGAGGGTATAGGTGACACGGAGATGGAGGAAATCGACGAGATGCTTGATATGCGATCACCTGGTTTTGATGTATACTAGTTATTTTTGAGATATATATACCGGCCTACATGTCAAAGACAACGAGGATGTATGAGTGATTTTTATATTTTGATCATATCTTTGGCCTACGTGCCAAAGAGATTTTGTATTGATTCATTCTTTTTTGTATATATGAGACCGGCCTGCATGCCGATGACATTTTATTGATTCATTCATTCTCTCTGTCACTTGCTCACAAGATTCTTCATGTAGGATATTATTGGCCTACCTTGTTCAAAGATGCATCAAAGTGGATTGATAAATGTGAAGCTTTTTAGACCTTTGTAGGTAGACCCAAGTTGGCTGCCTTACCGCTTAAGCCAGTCATGATTGAAGAGCCTTTTCAACAATGGGGTTTAGATTTTATTGGAACACTTAATCCCTCTTCAAGTGCCGAGACATACCCATGTATTGACTGCCACAGATTATTTTACTAAGTGGGTAGAAGCCATTCCAATAAAGAGTACTACTTCTGAAGTAGTATATAATTTTATCAAATAAAACATCTTGGTAAGGTTTGGTGTGCCAAACAAGATTATGATTGATAATGCTTCCAATTTTTCTTCAACTAAGATGATGGATTTCTATTATGGATATGGCATCTCCATGGCTCACTCTTCAGATTATTATCCCCAAGGGAATGGGCAAGCAGAATCAACAAACAAAAATCTGGTGGCCATAATAAGAAAATTGGTTAACGAATCTTAGAGGAATTGGCACAAGAAATTTTATGATGCTCTATGGGCAGACATAATTACACCTAAAAGGGCTATTGGGATGTCCCCTTTTCAAGTAGTGTATGGTGTGGAAGCTCAATTGCCAGTAATAGTAGAGCTACCAGCCTTGCATTTAATGAAGGCCATTGAAGACACCAGCTTCAATGATTCTTTAGATAAAAGGATCATGTATCTTCATAAATTGAATGAAGACAGATTGCAGGTTTCTGATAGAATATCTACTCACCAACAGAAGGTAAAAGCCTTGTTTGACAAGAAGGCTAGGTCCAAGGATTTCAAAGTTGGAGACATCATTTTACTGTGGGATAAAAGACATGAACCTCGTGGCAGCCATGGCAAGTTTGATTCTCTTTGGCTCGGACCTTTCAAGATCAGGCACTTTGCTAGTGAGAATTCTTTCTACCTTGATTACATGGATGGTTCTTCTCTCCCACTTCCTTATAGTGGGTAGTACCTAAAATTGTTTAAGTCCTAGGTGAATAGGAATTCCTTTGTATATTATGTATAGGGTGTGTCTCCTTCCTTGCTTGTGTGTTTCCTTTTTCTTGTTTTGGCATGTTTTCTTTGTTGGTTTGCTTTTTGACTCTGTGGCCCAATGGATAAGGCACTGGTATTCTTCCCCTAGTTTTCTAAGATTTCTTGCCTTGTCCCATTCTTAGAAGGTGTCAATTCATCCCCAGAAAGAGCCAGTTGTTGTCCTCTCAAAATTTCCCCTCTTTCGGAAGCTAAAAAGTTGAACATTTTGAGTTAACACTTTTTATGTTCTAGTGAAGAGAAAAGTTGAGGAGTTAAGAAAATTTCATGTTTTTGAGTCATTTGAGTGATTTGTGGGTCTGTCAGACATTTTTGTCCCATGTGTCCCAAGTTTTGATGGGCTCTCTGTTCCCTGATCACCCGCTTTCCCCAAAAATCTGTTCAATTGCGGGCCCATCGGAACTTTTTGTTCCAACTGTTCTAAGTTCACTTGGGCTCTCTGTTCCCCGATCACCCGCATCAGCTGCATCGGGTCCCTCGCATACTTTGTTCTTACTATGATCAAGCATACTCCCTTAAAGGATCTAGACTAGTTCAAAAGGGAGAAAGATGATTTGGCTGAGATCCTAGCCCCTATCCTGGTAAGAACCAAGGTCTGGTTTGACAGAAGGGTTCAAGAGCTAAGGAAGAATTCTGGAGAGTCTTCCTCTAAAGACACTTCAACACCAAGAAAGGAGTCACATACACCCATCTCAGAGGTACCTGCATGAACTCCTCCTCCTTCATCAAGTAAAGAACCTGCATCCTCCACCCCTTCCTCATCCACTCAGGTATATCAGAAGAAGGTGAAGGAAGTCAAAAAGGAGCCTATTGAGGAATATCCCCTATTAAAACATTCAAAATTACCTTCTGGGCTAGAGAACATCATTGTTCTCAGTGAAAGTGAAGATAGTGAAGTGCCAGTTCCTACAAGAGTTCAGAAGCCACAATGGATAAGGAGCAAGAAATTCATAACACTGAGCCTCTAAGTACCATGGATTCCTCTGTCTAAGAAGCCTCATCTACTCCACTCACATCTCTACTAGAGGCAACAGTGGTAAATACTTTGAGTGCCATGAGTTCTCTTACTCTTGGTTCTCTTGCTCCTCCTTCTTCTTCTTCCTTCACTTTTGCATGGGTACAACCTTTTGTTGATTAGGAAGAGGAAGTCTTCTTCTCGATTGACAGGGCCTAATTTTGATGTTGTGGCTGCCTTGTTGAGCACTACTCCTTCTGCTCCCACAAAGAAAGCTAGAACCACTTCAAGGATAGTGATAGATGCCCAAGGCCAACAATTCCTTGAGGTAGCTAGGCCTAAGGTTGATAAGGCAGAACAGGATTTGCAAGCCTCTGATCTGGAACTTTCTAGGATCTCAATGGGAGAATCTACTCCTGAAAGTGAAATACATAATCTCCAAGAAATAGTGACCAGGGTTATTGGAAGAGTAGAAAAAGGCAAGAAGACTATAGAGCAGCTGGAAGAGCAGGCTCAAGTGCTTTCTGGTTTCATCAAGTCATTGCTATCTAAGGATAAAGTTTTGGATCCTACCCCACTGACTGCCCTTCCACCACATGTGATCCTTAGTCAAGATGAAGTCCAGAGCATTAAATACATACATAGGTATTCCATCTATGGGAGAGCTATGGAAGCCATGGTAGATGATATGGTCATTGTAGGTTTGAATTTCATTGGAGAAGCCTTCAAACTCAATGAGAAGGTAACTAATCTGCAACAAAAGCTCTCCTCCACAATTGGAAATATAGATAAAGAACTTAAACTTTGGAGCAGCTGCATAGTAGACCTACGCCTGATGGGACAAACTGATGAAAATTTATTGATGGCAAGTAAATTTTTTGATGATGCCAAGGATAATTTGTCAAGGTCATGGGTTTTTAGTGTAGAGTGGAAAATAAAGGTTCTGGAGGAGGCTCTAGGAGAATTGAGGAATAGTTGGCAGAAGGGAGAAGCCTTCAAAGCATGTGTTGTATCCACTTTCAAGGATATCCACTGTCACCTTCACGATGAAACTTCAGGTGTTCCTTTCTCCCTGTAGGAAATTAAAACTCAATTCAGAACATTTGTTAAGGAAAACCTGTTCAAGGAGGACTCGATGACCAAAGAGAAGATAAAGGAAATTTTCTCTCTCCAATCTGCCATTGAGGAAGCTAATAAAGAATATCATACACACACCGAGTTTGATAAGGAGATGGAGAAATGCCTAGGATCTTGGACCCAAGCTACTGCCAACACATCGGTCCCACGAGGCGAGACATAGCAGAAGCATTGAAAAAGTTTAGACAACGGATCCTCAAGTCGGTGGGCCCTCCCCAATCATAAGCATTCGTGTTCCCTCCTAGCTTCTCCTTTCCTTCTTTTTCCTAATTCGGGCTTATTGTAATTAGTTGAGGGTTTTGTGTCAAGCATCCCCTTAACTAAACATTTTAGTTAAAAGAAGTAGTTACCAATTGTAACTAATTTGTAAAGTTATATAATGGGCTCTCTACGCCATTTTCAGGGGTGGAACTTGGTTTATTTTTGAAAGTGTAAGGAGTAACAAAGCAATCAATACAAAAGATATTTCTTTCCATGTCTATCTGGTCTTGTTCTTTCATTACTATCCATTGATACTTTTGAATCATTTGTCTGTATTATTTCAAGAAGCTTTGTATTCTTGTAGATGTTATTTTTGGAACTTTGTGTCTTTGCAATAGCATCTTATTGATTCAAATGCAAATGGTTTTGTTCCAAATAATTTTATTCTAGCATGCATAAGGAATTATTTTGTTATCTATAATTCTTGAGAATGCCTTTCTGCTCATTTCCTTTCGCTACATTCCTCTGTACTTTTGTATTGATGATCCGTTCTATTTTAAAACACTTTCATGATATCCAAGTTCCACATTAAAACTATGCACTGTACATATGTAAATAAGCTTGGTCTTTAAATAAGGGAACCTCTCCCATTAAAGAGGAGGGACTTTCTATCCCTTGACTATTGTTCTCAACAAAGTCCTTTTTTAATGACCAATGAGATACACATTTATTGATTTATATGATGAGATGCATGGTATTTTGTGATGTATTTAAGAGATATTGGAAGTATGGCTTATGTTAGATGAGATATGGGTTTTTGGTTTTGATATGGATGGAAATTAGGTGAGTTAGGCATGATGGAGTCAGGTCAGTTTAGGCATGGATCGAGTTAGGTTGGTTAGGCATGGTTGAGTTAGGTTTGGCTAGGCATGGATTGAGTCATGTTGGTTAGGCATGGATCGAGTTAGGTTTGGCTAGGCATGGATTGAGTCAGGTTGGTTAGGCATGGATCGAGTTAGGTTTGGCTAGGCATGGATTGAGTTAGGTTTGTTAGGCATGGTTGAGTCAGGTTTTTTAGGCATGATTGAGTTATGTTTGTTAGGCATGGTTGTGTTGAAAGTAGGTGAAGTTGTGATTCATTATTTTTTACAATGAATGATACTATGGGTCATATGTGAGATGTGGTATAATCTATGCATAGTGATGATAGAGAAATGGTAGGTGTAATAAATGTATAAAATATGAAGCAACTTGTTATGTATGTGGCTTAATTTCCAATTTTGTATATAAAAGGGAAACTGAGTAAGGTGTGATGTAATGGTGGGGAACATGGAAGATGAATTATTTAGGGTAGAGGATGGCCGAGCTAACCTCCAAGGGCCCCATGCCCTCGGAGTGTTGCCTACATAGTCCCGGTGAAAAGGGACCTCAGGCCGATGTAGTTCTCCCATAAGCTAGGGAAGAAAATGAAGAGGTGTGAAAATGAGTTGGTAGGTTTTTGGGCATGTTGTGGGTTTAGATCTACTAGGTGTGGGTAGATTATAGGTAAAATGATGTAGGTGGGGGTGATTGTGGTGAAAGAAGGAGATTACCCCAAAATTAAGCGTCGAGGACCAAGTCCTGTATAAGGTAATCAAAATGTAAACAAAGATGGTTAAAAGATAAAAGGGGGCAATAAAGCCACCTGATGGGGTAGGATCATACCAAGTAGATCATACCTTGGCGAAGGTGATGAATGTAAGACCCTAAAGACATTACATGATGGACTGTTCTATGGTGAAAAGTAGTCACATGATCACCAAATGTCTAAGTTCCAAGAAGTCCCTTAAGGCAGTAGGAAATGAGAGTGGGCATGGTTCAAAGGGTGAAGAGTAGGTAATTTTTATATGGTATGAGGTAGCATGTGCTTGGACAAGAGATCCGAGGTCACAATGGGCAAGTCGATGACAAAAAGGTTGAGTGTTTTGACTTATAGTTGAGATAGACTGATCAATGTTAGAAGCCTATATGGGAAAAAATGAACTCCTTGAGGTCTTCATGAAGCTGATCGATGCGGGAAGCTTTGGTTGCTCTCTTTTTTTTTTTGAAGATATTTACATAGCTATCCTTCATGGGAGAAGTCTATTTATAGCAACAATTGTCAAGAGGAAGATGTCCTTTTGAGGGAGTCATCTTTTTATTATAATTTTTACTCAAGGAGTTTGGTCCCATTGTGAGGTCTTTGCAGTCATGGACAAGACCAAGGTGAAAGATAGGACTCTTGTTCAAAGGGCAAGGTGAAACGACCATGGGATATCATCTAAAGGTAGATGAAAAGTATCCATGAGAATCATGTTATGTGCAGTGCCATGGTACACATATTTAAGAGAAGATAACTAGTGATGGGTACTCACATGATTCTTGTTTAATCGTTAGGGAGGTGTATGGGGTGAATGGTGCTCAAGGGATGAGCATGGGAAGAGACAAAGGGTGAGGTAGGAAAATGAGTCAATAATAGAATGGTTGAAGATGCAAGGCATTAAGGGGCTCAGGGTCGGGTTTACCATCAAGAGAAGATAAACGATAAGCACCTGATCCATAGGTATGAGTCATGATGTATGGTCTAAGCCAATTAGGACAAAATTTACCCCGTTTACTTTTTCTACTTTGGTTACATGTTGATTTTCTTTCAAGAAAAGTTCACCAACTTGGATGGTTCATTCATGAAAAGTTTTTCATAGGCACGTTTGATACATTGTTGGTAAACTTGACGGTGGTCCAGAGCGTTAAGACGACATTCGTCTAATAACTCTAGCTGTGCTAAATGGTCCTGACAAAATTCATCATCAGTGAGCATGTCATGGAGAGAAATACAGAGTGAAGCGATCTAGACTTCGAGAGGCAGAACAACCTCTATACCGTAGACCAGATAAAATAGTGTGGCCACAGTGGAAGTGCGAATGCTAGTGTGGTATGCCCACAAGGCAAAAGGAATGTGCGTATGCCAATCCTTCCAAGTATCATCAACCACTTTCATGAGAATTTTGTTGAGGGTTTTGTTAGTGGATTTAGCTTGGCCATTGGTTTGTGGGTAATAAGGTGATGAGAAACTAAGTTGAATGCCAAAGGTGTGCAAAGTCTTTTGCAATGTTTTGTTTTTGAATTGTTTTCCATTGTTAGTGATGAGGTGATGAGGAAAACCAAAGTGACAAATGATGTGGTGGTTAATAAACTCACATATTTTCTCAGCTTTCATGGAGATGAGTGGTATGTCTTCCACCCATTTTGTATAGTATTCGGTAGTAGTGATGATCCATTGATGGCGTTGGGATGAATGAGGATTGATTTCTCTGACAAGATCCAAACCCCATTGAGAGAAGGGCCAAAGGTCACAAGTGACCTATAAGGCGTGGATTTGGGTGTATGATGAAGATTGGAATGTCGTTGGAATTTTACACAATGTTTGACGTATTCACAACAATCATGGTTAAGGGTCGACAAGTAATAGCCTAGATGAATAATATGCTTAGCAACAATGCAAGGCCACTAAATTAACCTCCACATATGCCATCATGAACCTCCTTAATGGTATAAGGAATTTCAGAACTTGTGAGGCATTGTAAAATAATACCATCAAAGAAGTGCTTATAGAGGAGGCCCCAGGAATAACGTAACGAGAGACCTTTTTAAGGAAGGCACGTTGTCATTACGGGTGAGATTAGGAGGTAAGATGAGAGAGAAAGGTAGTTAGAGTATTGTTTATACCATAGGTCACTTAGGTCAGGGGTAGCGGTTCCGATCATGTAAACATCATGAGGTAAATAAGAAGGTGATTTGATTTGTTGTACGGTGATAAAGATTATAAAATGGCAGGTGAAGTAGGTATTTGGGAAGCTAAGCGAGGCCATGGTATCTCGTAAATTTGTTAGTTGAACGTGGGATGGTTTGAAGGGTGTAATGATCAAAGGTGGTCAAAATTATGTCTACATGATGTTTATACTTTTGAAGTATCTCGTTATGACATTGGTACATATCATTGACTTGGTTCATGACCAATTGAGAATCACCAAAAATGTTGATTGATTTGACATCTAGGGAGTAGGTGGCTTGGAGACCTAGTATGAGTGCTTCGTATTCAAAGCAATATTGTTAGTGCATTCAAAATCTAGTTTGAAAGAAAAGGCATGGGTTCACCATCAAGAGAAATGAGGATAATACCAGCCCCCCACATGCGACACTTGGAACCATAAAAAGAGTGTCATTTGGTAAGGAGGTTTGTCGAGGAAAGGGTATGATCGACTCATCGGGAAAGTCAAAATTAGAGGTTGGTCCCGGAAATAGGTGCGTTGGCCATTTGGTTAGTGATAGCTTGGCCCTTGATGTACTTTTGATGAATGAATTCAAGTTCAAGATCAGCTAAAAGCATAAGCCATCGTGCAAACACGTTGATTTTGATAAGGTTTGGCGTACATGAAGTGTAAGGAGTCGGTGTTGGTCACAACATAGGTTTTGTGGTTGAGTAGGTAATGATGGAGTTTGGTGGCAATGAAGACTAAGGCTAAGAAAAGTTTTTCGGGATGGTTGTATCGGGTTTCATAGTCCAAAAGAGTATGGCTTATGTAATAAACTACTACTCCCCTATGTGTTGTTCATCACGATGAGAGAGCATGGCTCCCGAGGAGTGATCGGTAGCGGATATGTATAGGTAAAAAGGTTTATTGTCTTTAGGTGGAATGAGTACATGTGGTTGGAGAAGGTATTGTTTTAAGGCCTCAAAATCTTTGTGGCAGTCATCATCCCATTTAAAGGAGACATCCTTCTTGAGCAGATGATGAAATGGTTAACACCAATCAGATAATTGTGAAATGAAATGGAAAATGGACTGTAATTTACCTTGCAGACTACGGAGTTGTCGAAGGTTAGTAGGTGGAGGCATTTCAAGAATGGCCTTGACTTTAGCAGGGTTGACTTCTATACCACAAAGGAAAATGATAAATCCTAGGAGCTTTCCTGAAAGAACCACGAAGACACACTTCTTAGGCTGAAGGCGGATGCAATATTTAATGAGGCGATCAAAGATGGTTTTAAGGACAGTAAGGTGATCGGACCGACATTTAGATTTTGCCAAGAGATCATCCATGTAATCTTCCAAAATGTGATGCATGATATCATGGAAGATGTAAGTCATAGCCCGCTAATATGTGGCACCAATGTTTTTAAGGCCAAAAGGCATGACTCGATAGCAGAAGGTCCCCCAAGGGGTGATGAATGAGGTCTTGTGTTGATCTTTGGGCAAGAAAAATTTGGTTATAACCCAAGAAGCCATCCATGAGTGATAGCATCTCGTGACCAGCACAGTGAGGTCAACCAGTTGATCAATACCAGGTAAGGGAAAGTCATCTTTGGGTAGGCTAGGTTGAGGTCATGGAAGTCCGTGCAAATGCGGAGTCCCCCTGTTGCTTTAGTGATAGGGATAATGTTAGAAATCCAATGAGGATAATCAATGGGTAAGATGAAGGAACAGAAAGAAGGCATTGAAGTTCTTCTTTGTGAGAAGAAGAGCAATACTGAGGGTGCATTTTCTCAACTTTTGTTTGATGGGTTTGGCATCGGGATGGTTACGATATTGTGGACCACTATGGTGGGGTCAATACTAGGCATGTCTACGTAAGACCAAGTGAAAGCATGGTTATGATATTTGAGAAAAGAAGTGATGGCTTCCTGTTTAGTAGCATCTAAAGATTGTCGATCTTTAGGATGTGCGGGTCATCCTGAGTATGAATGTTGATCTCGATAGTCGATTCATTCAACATGGTTTGCATCTCAGAGGGTAACGACCGATGAATATATGAGTCTTCTGCACCAAGGTAGGTGATTATGGATTCATCATCCTAACATTAAATGATGTTAATTGTAGGTGTGTCATCATCGATCATTTCAAGATACAAGAAGGGAAGAGTGGAAGGGGCCTCGCCCTTGCATTGATAAGTCAGAGGCCCCAAGGAAATGGTGTTTATGAAAAAAAAATTAGGAGGGATAGATTCAGGATCCATCGACTCTGTCGGTGAGGATGGTGATGAAGGTGGAGCGGGTGAAGAAGGTGGAGAAGAGCTAGTGTCCTTAATGAGTTCAATGTGGGCTGTTTGGTAGGTGGTTTGGGAAATTCGATACCACTATGGTCGTTATGTTTGCAGATGGTACATGGAATAACGATATGGCAGCCTTGCTTGGAAAATCCAAAACCAAAACCCTCCCACGCACATCGGTGCGAGGAAGGTGTGGACAAAACGGTGATTGGTAAGTGATTGTAATTTAGCGGAAAATAGGTGGGTTTGTGATGGTGTTTGGGTGTGTAAGTGGTAGTATCAAGTCCCCCATAGGTGAGACTAGTACGAAGGTGAGGAGGACCATAAAGGATATGTTATCCTATATGTTGATCATAGCGAGGGTGTTGGTGAAGACTTCCATACTCTTGTGGAGTAAGGAATGTGTTGACACTATATAGGCGGTACTCCCCTAGAAGTGAGGCGTTAAAAAACACCTTCCAAGGGATCAGTGGTTGGTATGTAGGTAGCTGGTATGGATAATGTGTCGGAGGTCAATGCGGAGGTGGAGTTAATAGATTGGGAAGCTAATGGGTCAACCATGGAGGTTATGGTAGCGGTAGGAATGGAGGAGGTATGTGCGGTAGAAGCAGCGGTTGTATTGGTAGGTGGAGGTGTAGGTGAAGCGGTAGTGGTCGCGGAGGTAGATGGCTTGATAGGTATGAGCACATCATTGGGTCGGTAAAGCATGTTGCATGTTTTGAAAGGTGATGGATCAGTTGGAATGGTATAAGTGTATCCTTCATGTTCAAACTTTACACAACGATGCAAAGTGGAAGGAAGACTACCCATTACATGGATCCAGGTCTGCCAAGCAACAAGTTATATTGGAATTCCCCCTCCAAAACATAAAACAATTTTGGAAACATGTGGGGACCCACGTGAATGTGGAGGATGACGATTGCCTAGTGTAGAGGTGATAGCATCATTGAATGATCGCAACATGACCAGATGTTTATGCATGCAATTTTCAGGTATGCGCATTTGAGCGAATGCATGGGATGAAATGATATTAATGCTAGCACCCCCATCAATCATCACATGGCATACCCATATGTCATCGATGTGGAAAGAGATGAAGAGGGTTGGGTCTGGGTCATCATTTTGGTGTGGTGTGATCTCTTCCTATGAGAAGCTAAGGGAGGCCACTTGGTGAATAGGGTGGGGTAAAGATGAAGATGGTAATTTGGTGAGAGAGGCTACATGATGGGGTGTGATAATGGAGGCTATGGTGTAGGGTCATTGGGTAAAACCTTGATAGATTGAAGAACCTCCATGAGAGCTTAACGATGGGATTCCAAGGTTTGAATGAGGTCATATAGGGACATTTTGATGGGATATTGGTGTAATTGTTTGAGCATGGTGTGATGTGTGACACCATTAGAAATGGGGTACGTGGGACCGTGGATAGTGATTTTAGGTATGGGTGCAGATGGTATGTTGGGTATAGGATTGGTTGGTGGGTTAGTTGCCTTTTCTTTACCCTTCTGCGCACATGTAGTGACGTGTATCATGTTGATTTGAGGGAGTTGGCAAATGGATAAGGTGTAGGGTGAGTGGTATAATAACACGATGGGAAAAAACCTACTAGAGGAGAAAAAACCTGTGAGGTGAGTTGGGTGCAATGACATTTGGGTGGTGGCGTGGCAAGTTCTCTGATGCGAACCATGTTAATTTCAAATCTTGGTTGTGGCTGTGGTTTGAGGGTGGAGGTTGTGGGTGAGTGGGCGTAGTTGGGAATGGGTGTTGGTGTAGCAGGATCCTCGTCGAGAAGTTCATCATCGTCAAAGTTGGTTTCTGGTGGACACAATTAGATAAGGACAATTTTCAAGGCCTTATAGTTCTCCACATTGTGTCCTAGCACATGATGGTATGTGCAAATTTTAGTATCGTCAAACCCTTTTGGCTTGGGTTTGAGGGGGTCATAAGGTTTGAGTGGTGGTAATGTGATGACGAAGTCTCAAGGAGGTTGGTTAAAATTTTGGCATAAGACCCTGCTAGTGGATCACAATGGGAAGTGAACGTGGGTTTGGGTGTAGGTGTAGGTGATTGTTGAGGAACGGTCTTTAGAAGAGGAGGGGGTTGAGCCATGGGTTTGGGTGTTGGTGTGGTTTTAGGTGTCGGTCGTGCTTATTTAGGTAGGGGTATAGTAGATGGATGGGTAGGAGGGTGTGTGGTCATTTTGACTACCTTATTGTGGGGTAGTGGAGTTTTGTTTTTGGGTTGCACCTTCTTGGGTAAAGGTGATGTGGGTGTATGAGGTCTAGAAGGAAAAGTAGATGGAGGAAGAGGGTGAGTTACCCATGGGGATGGGGATAAGGTAGATGATGTGGGTCTTGTGAAGGTGAGATGGCTGAAGTCAGTGGGTAGTGAAGCAATAGCGAGGGTATGGAGGTATGGGTGGTAACCATGTTAGGTGTGGGTGTAAGTGAGGTCCAGGTAGGTAGAGGTTTGTGAGGAAGGAATGGGCTGTTGTGTTTTTGGATAGGTTTCTTGACCATGTTGGGAAGTGAGGTCCTAAGATGGATGGGATAAGTGGTGTGATTGGTGTGGTGGGGTATGAGTTATATTGGTTTAGTGATTTTGTTTGGGTGTCATAGTAGGTGTGGTGTTGTCTTTGGAGGATGTAGCTAAATCCAATTTGATAGGTGGATGAGTAAGGCTGGTAGTCGGGGTGACCCCTAAAGTGGTAATAGGTTTAGTTGAGGAAGATGTTGTATGTGTGGATTTGGGTTTAGATGTAGGTCAGGTTATGGGTAAGGGTGTGGTTTGAGCTATAACAGGTGTCATGGAAGGGGTTGTGATAGAGGTGGTTGTGTTTGGTTTGATTGGTCGAAATATTTTTGGGTAGATAGTGGAGGTATCAGCAAGGATCTACATCTGTGTTGAGATGGGAAGTAAAAGGTGCCCCCATAGTAGAGCCCTATCCACATAATCTAAGTGCCAAATGTGAGAATGGCATGTCTGTAGATGGAGTTAGTGAGGACCTAATGGAAATTCCCGTAAAATGTGTCTTAGAGATGGGGAATTGGCTAGCTTCAGCTTCCGTGGGTAAGAGAGCCGAAAGTAGGTCTGTAGGATTTTGGGTAGCTAATGGAGAATGCTCGCCAAGAGGCAAAGGTATCAACTAGGTCTATGATGGGTGGAGGAGATGATGGGAGCTCCTCTATAAGTGGAGGAATGGATAGGTGCTCCTCTGTGGGTGGAGGAGGTAATGGGTGCTCTTCTATGGGTGGAGGAGGTAATGGGTGCTCCTCTATGGGTGGAGGAGGTACTGTGGGTAAAGGTTCTCTAAGTGGTGAAGCCAGGGGTGAGATGGTCTCAATGTTAGTGAAAGAATCCTCTGTAGGTGATGAAGGAGATGAAAGGTGTTCCTCTATTGGTGAAGGAATAGGGAGGTTGGTTTCGATGCGGAAGGGAGGAGGAATAGGATATCCTCTATGGAAGGAATATGGGGTAATTGGGAGGTGATAGGTATGTCATTAAAGATAGCGTGAACCTTGCGGGTATGGGTATTGTGAGTTGAGGTCTCACCGGTTTGATCAGACGAAGGGGCATGGTTGGGAAATGGTTTCTTGAAGATGTGTAGGTTTTGGTTGGTAGGTGCATTAGGATTATCCACGGTTAACTCACCTTTCTCGAGCATTTCTTGGACAATATTTTTGAAAGTGATGTAGTTGCCATCACTATGACCCTTTACTCAATGATAATTATAGAAATCATGTTCTTTATACCATGCGGGCATGGGGGGAAGCAGGTCAAAACCAAGTGTGTGGTTTTATGGGTGGAAGAGTGATGGCTCCGGCTTTGATAAGATTTTCTAAGATAGAAGAGTAAGGCTCCCCAATTGGGGTATATTTCCACTGCTCTCATCTAAATTGAAAAGTCTAGATAGGTGAGAGATTAGATGAAGGGGTAGCTTGATTTGACGGATGTGCTAGGCCGGCCTTGAGTACCACTACGTTAGCGGTGCCCTTAGCTTTTGAATAATTGGTTTGTGGTTTGGAAGAAGAAGAGGTATCATGACTTGCCAAATTCTTATTGCGTAATTGGATTTTCTCCTCTTCGATGGCTTAAATCTCTAACTTTCATGCCATAGTGAATGCTTCATGTGAATGTTTAGAAGGTTTGGACCTATAAGGTTGGTGAGATATGCCTAGCACAAGCCCATGTGAAGAGCTCGATGAGTTTTGTTTGTGGTAGTTGGAAGGTAAGTTGGTTGATCAGGCTACACCAACGAGTGAAAAAATTTGTGATAGATTTGTCCTCATACTGACGTGTGGAGTATAGATCGGTCATGGTAACCTTCTTGATGATATTGATAGAGAAATGATCCAAGAAGGCTTGGGCTACCTGATTGAATGAGAATATAGAGTGTCTTGGTAACCCACTATACCAATCTAATGCATGTCCAGTGAGGGACATGGGAAAGGTCCTCAAGAGCAAGGCATCATCATGAGTGATCAGATAACACCCGTGTTTGAACGACCGCAAATGTTGTTGTGGGTCTTCTTTGTTATTGAAATGATTGAATTTAGGCATTTCCTAATGCATGAGGTATGAGTGGATAGGAATGGATGGGTGAATGGGCTCATTGCAAATCTCATCATAGGTGAGAGTGTTGTGGGAGCTGGAAACCGACACCTCCAATGTCTGCATCTTGTCCAACATCAATTTAATTAGGTCATTGGTGGGTTGCGATGATTGGGTGCCTCCTATAGCATGAGAGGGTTGGTTTTGGGCATATAACAGGGGTGGCACTCCAGTGTATGGGGCTGCCATGTAGGTTGATTGAGAAGAAGGTAGTGAAACAGGGGGTACGTATCCGGTGTGTATAATGGATGAAATGGGAGGTTGTTGATAGTATGTATATGGGGGTGGAAGGGTCGTGGTAACCCTAGTGGAAATAGGGGCTAATGATTATGGAATGGAAAGGACCATGTTCTAAAATGGGTAGGGGTCACCGACACTGGAGGTGGTAATGTAGCTATGGGTATGTGTGAGACATTAGGGCGGATGAGGTTGTGTTTGGGGTAGTTTTCATGGGTATGGTGGATGTAGCGGGTGCCACGGAGTAGTAGCAGAGATCATGCGGTAGTTATAGCGGGTATAGGACCTAGCTATGAAACGACTGGGGGTAAGGTAGATGCGGGAAGCACAAAGCTAGATGGGGATGATGTGGGAGTGGGAGTGAGATTCGGGGGGATAGATACGGGCATGTCGTATATCAACTGACCCGAGGCATCTCAAGTGGATGAGTGGGAAAGGTAGAACTACAAGGTGAAGGGTTTTGGTCAAGGAGTCATGTAAACTCCTCATCTCTAGTAGCGATAGTAATAGGCTGGATGGGATCCATGGCTGGTGATAAAATGGAAGGTGGTGAAGGACTAGGTGGGAGTGGTTGACAACTGGCATGAAATACGAGTGCGCTTACTTGTCTTTGGGTCAGCACCATGTGAACCAAATCTTGATCAGGTAGGGCTTGCTTCTCTGTAAATGACACAGAGAATAGTAGGAACAGGTGAATCTAGCGGAAAAAAGTGGATTAGGTACCAAATGGTGGTTGGAATGTGAAACAGGCTAACCGATGCCGGTTAGGGAAAACCGACACCGGTCAGGGGTAACCACTTTGCCGGTCACTGTAGAAAATGGACAATGAGTGAAAAAACAAGGCAGAAGGTGAAATCTGACAGGTATGCCAAATCTGATGATGTTTACAACATCAATGGGTATGATGGTAGTGACAGGGACTGTGAAAAGTGGAAGAAAATGAATAAAAATGTCCTTTTGAGTAGGTTAGCAAAAGGACCTAGAACCAACGTCGGTTGGGTATAACCGATGACGGTCAAAGGGTAACCGACGATGGTTACTGTGAAATTGAAACAATGATGAAAGAAAAGTGGTTGTGAATTAAAATATGGTGTGGAATTAGACCCAGAATTTTGAGAATGATGGTGATATGGCCCAGGCACACTCAGGTGAAGCCAGAATACACTAGTTGTGATGAGGAGTGTACAAGGATGAAAAAAAAGTGAAGAACATGATCTCTCACCTCAAAACACAAGCCAAACAAAAACACTAAGAAAAATGTGATCCTAGGAGTGCCCTTTCTATTATGTTTGTTTAGCTTATGCTATTTAGGGACTGACACATGAATTGTGAAATAGATTTTTTTGGTGAGGATGGCTTCCTACAAAGAAGGAGATCTAAAAGGTGAGGTTTTAGGTATGTTATGGTGGGGCGGGCTTCACTCTAAAGTATGACTTGAAGAGCAAAGTGAGCTGGGTACCCACTGTGTCATGATCATGTGATCACCTACAGCTTCTTCCAAGTAGGATGTTGTTTAAGAATGTATGTATTTTGAATTTTTGTGAGGTTTGGTAAGACTTAGAGAAAGAGAAAAGGAAAGAAGTGCTTTTCTACGATTCGTTTTTCAACCATCAGTTGGGCATGACTTCCAACGTATAGGTTGCCCTCAATTAATGTGAGCTAATGTGATAAATCAAAATGCAATGCACTTATTTTTAAGCCCAAATCGAGATGTGAAATTGGATGACACAATAAGATGAAGAGGAAGAGGGATGCTCTTTCACTACAATGTAGAAAACATGAAGAAATGGTTCTTTTTAATTACACCAAAAGAAAAGTTTCCTTTAGAGCAAATAGAAAGAAGAGGTGGGTTACCAAGGAAGAAAATTAGTGTATATGCTTTTTAGAAGGGAAACAAACACACAATTTTTTTCTAGGAATGAATGAAATGCAAGGAACCCTGGATGGGTCCCACTGGGCATGCCAAAATGTTTCACTTGTTTCTTAGATCGTTTCTTTGAAGTGTTGATGAAACAAATAGGGTAACAGGCGTAGGAGGAATACCTGTTCAAATGTTGGTTGATGGGTTGTTGCGTGTGTATGACTTCGAATCCATAGCTGATCATGAGAGCTTCCTTTTGGCTAGGAGGAACTACCTGTAATGCAAAGCAAGACCACCAGAAGGAGTTAAACAATATGGGCAATGAACTACCTAGCGTATGCTAGATCCGAGAAGTGTGATACTTCCTAGATGGCTGTCAGTCCACTATTTTAAACAATTTAATGTTGTAAACAAAGTAAATCCTATTATAATTTGAAATGATTTAGGTATCTCACTTAAAACACAATAAGAAATAGATCTAATCTAATAGGATAAGCTAGAATAGAATCCAAAGGTCAAATGATTGGTTCTAGGTTTTGCGAGGTTTGTAAGAGGTCTTGGGTAGATCACGAGGTGGATGAGGGTGAGATGAAATTTTGTGGGTAGATCTGTTTCTAGGTTTGTATGGGAAAATAAAGAGACGAATGTCGGTTAAGGGTAACCAATGGCGATGCAGTGTATGGTGGTGTCGATTCTTGTGGAAATTTGGAAATGCCACAGAACAAGCTTTGGGTCTCCTTTGTGATTACACAAAGGAATTTGGTTAGTCGGGATGAAGTATTGGGTGATTGGGGTAGGCTTTAGGAGAGGTTTTTAATGGGTATATGGAGGTGGAAATGTTGGAGAAGGTCAATAGGTGGCTAGGTAAACAATAGATGATAAAATGATGATGAAATGAAATAAACCAGAAAAGTATGACGTTATACTTACTTGGATTCCGGTCTGAATACCTATGAGTGAGGGATGGAGGTGTTGATGAGAGGTTTGAAGGTTGCAAGTGATCACCAACTAAAGGAAATCTTCTGCATGGACTGCATGTACATTCCTCTTTGCTTGGTTAGATCAGATCATGGCTGGGATGGTTGTGTAGGAAAAGATGTTTGATCTCCTTCCTTGCATGTGGATTCTTGCATTGGAATTCACTCTCTGAAGATGTGTTATCTCTCTGAGATGTGTTAATGCTCACCAACCTTCTACTTTTTGCTTCCAACTTCCAACCTTGAGAATAAGGTTGTTTTGGGGTTAAAAGGGTAACCGACGGTGGTTCCAGCTTAACCGGCGATGGTTAGGGGTAACCAACATCGGTCAAGGTGAGATTTCTAGGTTTACTAAACTAGGGAGATCCTCTTGATTTCCTCGGATCTCGTGTCGTTAACCCACGAATTATACTGGGAGCTTCTTGTGAGCATGCGGGAATGTGGTTAGAGGGAATGTAGGCATTGATTTTTAGGGTTTGGGTAAGTCTTAGTTAGTTATGGCAACTTACTAAGAACAGGTCTTAGGTTGAGTTGGCTTGGTGAGGTGTCTAAGTGAACTGTATGTGTGGATATTATTTAAAATAAGATATTTAAATAATAAATATAGTGCGGATAATGCATTAATTTAATTAAATTAATATTAGTAGGGTGAAAGGGGCCATGGCTAGGTGAATGTGATGAAGGGTGCTTATTTGTCGAGGGACCAAAGGGGAGTGTGACCTAATTTTAGGTGAACTATAGGGTTCACAAATCACCCTTCCAAAAGCACATAACTATAGAAGAGAACATCACAAGTACATAATTGGAAAAGGCGCAGAGTTACAGAGTGATCTAGAATCAAACTTGGATCACAAACACAAAGAATACACTAGCACCTAGTATCAAACATGAACGGTGGGTGCTTGTATCTCACATGGGCACTTGTGTCTTGGGGAAAAAATAGTTTTCAGTTCAACACAATTTCCAACAAGTTATAGTATGGATCTACAATATCATACACTTGTCTTCAATTACAGAATTCAATCATTTTGGTCACAATTTGGTTACAAATTAGGACATGCCAATCTGTAGTGGCACTTATCATTTGAGAAGTGTCATGGAAGGAGATAAAAATAGACCTCTCTCCCCAACACTCTTCTCCTTAGCGTGAGATCACCCAAAACCTCATCCTTGGTAGAAGGATGCTTAAATTCATGGCTTGACACTTTCTTGGTTGGGAATTGATCACTCCCAACCCCATCCAAAGAACCTCGCCAAGTCAAACAAGACAACGTTTTATCCTATACTCTCTCATACATCAAGCGCACTCTTTCCTTAGCTACTAATTTAACACACTCTTTACTTACTTATACATACGTTACTATGCTTTTTCATATATGGGAATTTGAATACTCTCTTTCTCTTATTTTGCAGGTTCATTCTTACAAGAAATAAGAAGCAACTCATGTCAATAAGCACAAGCTCCAACAAAGCACACTACTACACATATGATTCACCCCATAGGTTCTACCTTCTTTTCCTAGTTTTCATACTTCACATAGCGATCACTTTATGCTTCACATGGCTACTTTTCCACTCAACACACTATCAACTATACTCCTCTCTAGATTACAAGGTGTACATCTTCTATCTACTTTATGATATCGAAGATTCACTCAACAAGTATAAAGTGGGGGTAACTCTAGACATAAAATCTATGCACTTGGGTACATTTCTAGGTCTTAAAGCATACGAATGTATACATGATTCCTAAGTAAGAAAACTAATGGTTGAAAACTCCTTTTAGATTTTCAGTTGCTTTATCTCTTGTACTTTACTAGCTTTAAACATATTATAGTTTTGTCAAAACTTGACTGATTTATCTTTTAATGGCCTTGGTCACAAGCGTCCAATTAGGATAGAGCTTGTCCCTCTTGGGAACTCATGTCCCTCTCTTTCTTCTCCTTACTCTTTTGGGTCCTTTTCTCTTTTTGTCACCTTTTAACACTTTGGGTTGACCTTTCAATTGTCAATTACGAAATTAAAACAAGAGAATCATATATATACTTAGTTTCTTCTTCTAAATAAGGGGTCAAGCACAATAAACATTATCTATCATCACCTAAGCTTCCAAAAAGGTACAAGAGCACTAAAAAGTACATATCTAGCACATTCATACAAGGGTTAAGGGTTGCATTGGTCTGCATACACTGCATAGGAGGGGAGTTTATTATATTCCATCACACACATTTTGCATATTTGAGACAATCTACATCCAGCCCACTATCATTGACAAATTACACAAGGTCAACCTAGGGAATAGGACATGGATACACAAACACATAGAAAACTACATAGATTCTGAGATGTAGTGCAACACTCAGTCGTAAGTTCACTCTTTGGGTGACTTTCGAGGTCAGTCCAACTCCACATTCTACATATTTTTATTATATTTGATGTGGTTTGTGGGCACGTGCGGTGTAGTCATTTTTTTTCAGAGGTTACAGTGTGACCGCTTATCTAACAACAAAACTAGAGTGACAAATACAGAATAACAACGAAGATCTTCATACCCATAAAAGATCATTTATCAAAGCAGGCACCCATATCACTCATTAGTACATGGGGCACTCTTGTCCTCCTATGGGTGCTTTTATCTTGTACATTCCTAGGTTTTGAACCCTTAGCAAGTCATTTTGACATTGTTTTTAGCCTATTCTAGTAGATACACAGTCCCGATCATTCCCATCTTATACAAAATCAGCTAATTCATCATCCCTCTCTCATTTTCTTAGGGTTTTACATCTTTAAATTATTATTTTTCTTCGTGTTACTATACTTAATCATTTGAATATCATTTATTATAGTAAGTTACTCTAAAATAAGATTTAATTCAAATTAGATTAAATCAAATTTGTCCCTAATTAATTATTTGATTCCCCTTGGTGACAACAAGGATGAATTATGTCATCCAATCCTGAAAGTCCTTTGTTGTTTCTTCACCCATTACCCTACTCAACAAGATGATTGCATCCAAGTAACCCTCATGAAACTCACTCCTTGACAAGGTTTTTGGCATACGAGAGGGTTTTCTTCCTTGTCTCAACCATGATCCCAATGTGAGGCCCTAGAGGTAGGATTCAGTCTTTGACCACTCACTAGATGCAAAATCTTTTGATATTATGACCATGTTGTTTCTAGTTGGAATTTGCATACATTGTGAAATGCCTTTTGGGGTGAGCACTACAAGTATGGAATTTTCATCTGCCCTTACTATCCTAGATTTTGGATCATAGTGTTGAGCACATGTAGCACTAGTTCTATGTTATTTTCTAACATAGGATGACCTCCTGTAGCAAAAACCCACTTGTGAAAATCTTCTCTTCAATAGGTTCCCTTGGGCCTCCGAGCATCCTACTTCTTAGGTCCTCTAGGTCTATGTAGACGACATCACTATTACCCACACATGCATACTCGGTGGAAAATGTTGAAATAGGTTCCATACCAGATAATTTAATCTTCATGATCTCAAAACCAATAATATGAGTGAAAATGAAACCAACAACAATATTTTGCACTAGAATCCGAAACTTTCTATTTTTGGCAGGTGGGGTTAGGAGTTGTTATTTTGGGAAATTTTACTTTTTGCTCAAATTTTTCTTCTGAATATCCTAGAACACTTAATTCACCTCCATTGATGATGTTTTACTATTTTTATAAATTTTCTATTTTTAGTAGGTTGTTTTTTTGGGAAAATTACATGTTCTACTTTGTTTGTTGTTTTTGTTGTTTTTGAATGTTTTGTTACAATTTTCCGTCACACCAAAATGAAACCAAAAAATATATTTTGCACTAGAATCGGAAAATTTCTATTTTTTGAGTGGGGTTAGGAGCTACTATTTTGGGAAATTTTACTTTTTTGCTCAAATTTTTCTTCCGAATATCCTAGAACACTTAATTCACCTCCATTGATGATGTTTTACTTTTTTATAATTTTTCTATTTTTAGTAGTTTTTTTGTGAAAATTACATGTTCTACTTTGTTTGTTGTTTTTCGTTATTTTTCATTGTTTTTAATGTTCTGTTACAATTTTCCGTCACACCAAAATCTCGAATTGGTAGTGGAGAGGATCTCATTGTGTTAACCAGATGTTACACCAACACACCCCCACATGATGGAGCCAGATGTAACCACGTGAGCACTGGGCCCACCATGTATTCACCAAATTAGGCCCAACAACATTAGGAGGCAACGACACTGGGACTTCCCAGGGAGGTCACCCATCCCAATACTACTCCAGTCGGGCGCACTTAACTGCCTGGTATCAGAGTTACACAACTTTGTCACACCAGAAGCTTAAACTAGTAATGGAGATGGATCTCATCGTGTTAACCAGTTGCTACGCCAACACACCCCCTCACGATGGAGCCAGATGTAACCACGTGAGCCTGGGCCCACCATGTATTTGACTTGCATCATTTTATTATAGGGTGAATATGGAGCATTGAGTTGATTTGGAGCCATTCTTTCATTTGTGAGTTTTTATCATATTGTATCTTATTGTTAGTTGTTTTGATTTCGTAATTGCTCGTGCATTCATTTTTCATCGAGATATCCACAAACTCTAATATGGTATCAAAACTCACAAAGGAAAGAATGTATCAAAATCAACTCAATCCTCCATATTCAAGTATGTAATAGAATGATGCAATTAATACATATAGGTGGTGAATGTGTAACCTCCTCCTAGATCAGTGGTGAATAACTCTCACTAACTGATACTAGAAGTAGAGTTGACTCCACACAACTAGTGAGCTGACTAAACACAACTGGTAAGCTAACTCAACCTAATTGGTAAGCTAACTCAACACAATTGCTACAACTAAGCAAGCATATCCCATGAGTGTAGGAAAGCTCCAAGTAAATAAACAAATACAAGGAAAATAAATATCCTACACTAACACCCCCCATAAGCACAACTTAGGTGGGAAATGAAAAGGAAAGTGGGTCCCGACAACATGGCCTGATGAGGTACCCACATACAATGCAAATCTCTCATAAAGTGGAGAAAATGAGAAAACCTAGTGGGAGAAAACTCCCCCAAAAGAGAGACATGAAACTCACTCAAGAAAAAATAGAGAAGAAGAAGAAGTAGTGGGTCCCGGTAACTCATCCTGATGAGGTACCCACATACAATGATCATCCTCTAGAGTAGAGAGAGAAATAAGTGAGGAAAATAAGGTCCCCTAAGAAGAGCGTCGATGATGTGGTCCTCCGCGTAAATTGAAGAGAATCCATCTGCACCGAACAATGTTCCTACCCTTGGGAAGGACAAAAAATGAGCACTGAAAGTCGGCCCACTCCACAAAGGAAGAAGAAGCATGTAGTACTCTAATCTCTGCATCTAGTCTGTAACTAAAAGGTGGCATAAGTCTGACAACCATGTGCACAAAAGACAATGGTAATGCCATTGCAGTATACATGTCTAAGAGAGAAGATGGTGGGGGCCCAATAACCCTCACAAAGGGATCCATAAGAATAGTTGGATCATGAAACATCTCTAAAATAGTGGAAGTGACAAATGTCCCAAGGTGGGCACTCCCAACGAGAGAGATGAATGGGTCCTCTAGAATGTGTGATGGCTTAATTGGAGCATATTCCTGTAATGCAACACAAGTGGAATCTATAAATAGACAACTCGGAGTTGGGTAGATACTCATCCCAATGGGGTTTCTCAATGAGAGCAATGTCTAACAAGAATGTATAAACATCACAACATGAAGTAGGAGGAGAAGATTGTTGCAAAGAGCTACTGGAATTCCAAGATGAAGCAACGCTGCACTCAAGGGTAGTAACATGTGTATGTGGAATGTCATCATCTGATCAATCAAGATGCAATGGAGCACGAGAGGCAATGGTCACATATGTCTCAGAGGAAGGTTTTCCAATAGAACACTGCTATGGAGAATGAATGGAAATCAATTTGATATTGATGTTTTAAGAGTTAATATTTTTAGTGTATGTCTATATAAATCACTTAATATTTTTAGAAAGTGTGCATACCAATGTTGGATTGCAACAAAACCACCTTCATCGAATTCCGCTTTGCACTAGGATCTTGTGCTCCAATTTTCAATGTGTTTCTTCCGTTGGAACTCTTATAAATTGAAAAATAAAATTTCTAGGGGTATTTTTTTAGATTTCTAGTGTTAAAATCTAGGGCATCATCTAGTATGCAGATAGATTCTTCTCAAATACACTGTGAGTAATAAAAACTTTGAAATTTTAAAAGGAATCAAGTTTTGGTTAGTGAAATGTGAAGAAAACTAGGTTTTGGAAGCCATGGTTGTTCGGAAAAACATTGACAACATCTCTAGTGTATTCCAATGTTTTGGAGGTTTTTCAAGTAGCATCTATTATGGGTGATCAATCTTTGGTGAAGAAATGACTTGAAAATAAGTTATCTCTTACTTTTATGATGTCCTGTTGACCATGGTTTGACCCTGGGTGAAACATGAGTTAGATATGAAGTTAAAACCAAGTTAATCATAGTGAAAAGGAAAAAGGGACAAAAAGGGAATAAAATTACACCTAATAGCAATATGAGGATGTGTTTTAGCATGAGAGAGAGTGTGAGGGAGGTAAGAGAGCCATATTAGCACCTCCCGGAGAGCCGAGAGTGGTCGCATGAGTGACTGGGAGATGGGGATTGCATCTAGACACATTATCTTGTCTCATCTATTACCTTCGGTGAAAAGGGATAAGATGGATAGTAAAGTTCACCTTACCCCATTTGGAAATTCATTTTGAGCATGGGGGATTACAAATTTCAAAAAGGAGCATGAGAGGCTAAAAAATTAGCACGGAGAGCGACGGAGGGTCATGTGAGTGCATAAGGGCTAAGAGTGTGCATGAGGGGAAATTAATTTCCCCCTCTATCCCCTGCATGCAAATAGACACAAGGGACAAAAATTTCACCTTGGAGCAAGGTGGTGATATGTGATTGTAGACACCAAATTTGTGTCTTACGACCCCCTGTGCCCCGCATCTCATTTCGCAACCTAACCTCATCACCTAAACCTTACACAATTATTTATTAATTACCTTATAATTAATAAATCCACATCGCCATACCTGCCACCTCATTTCGCCACCTCATCATGACCTAGTCTTAACCCTAAATTAACCTAATTAAGACCTATAACTTGGTCCACATCCACACCCATGACTAATTACTCCTCATCCACACCTAAAAACAACCTCATAATGACTTGACCAAGCCCGCAACTAATCCCTCGGGAGAAAAAGAGGAAAAGCTGGCTATTTTACTAAAAATAGCCCGCTTTGACCTGACCGATACCGGTTCCTACTCGACCGCCGTCGGTTACGTAACCGCCATCGGTTCCCTGTAAATGACCACTCCCAACCAAAAATAAGGGTGGGATTTTTAGGGGATCCGAAGGAGAAATCATTGGAAGAATCCGGAATTTACTTGGCTGAACAGAGACAAGTGAAAGAAAAGGAAGAAGAGTTTGCAGAGAAGGACATCAAGCCCAAAAACTGCAACTGAGTAACCAGAGCCTTGTGACACTCATCGGAGTATCAGGAGAGGAGATAGCTCATCTTGGGTTGTCAGATCATCCTACTTGAGCCCTGTCTTCGTCATCACAGTCCCAGAACCTGCATTTTCCATCAATAACTAAGTAAGTCTTATACGTTCTTTTAATAACATTTCTTGAATTTCTGAACCACTGCCATCATAAGTCTATTCCTAGATCTACTACCCAGCAACACACTACATCTAACTGTCATTCCTCCACCCTTACATTACCCCCAAGAACACCCCCCGTATTCTCTGAGTCCTTCTCATCACCCCATTACCTAACCCCACTCATTTATCAGCCTTATAAAACAACACAACTACCTTACAACCAGCCTTCACCAAAAGCCCCTAAAACATTGCCCCTACCGATATCGGTTAGAGCCAACCGGTACCGGTTATAGTGACCGGCATCGGTCACCTTGATTCTAAACCAAGACCAGCCCTTTCTCTATTGTTCTAATAAGGTAAACAAATTGTAATTGGACAATAGCTTATTTGTTAGAATTTGTGTTAATTCATATTAGTAGGGGAGCTGACCACCTTCAAAAGGAATTTTTATATTTCCTGGGCCCAAGGCAGTTCCCTCATTTATTGTCTAATCAAAATCTGGTGGTCTTGTATTCTTATTTGCAGGTAGTCCTTCCCAGACAAAAAGGAGTTCTTCGCAGTCGATCTGATCTTTCTCTACGGTACGCGCACACCCTCTCGACATTCAACAGGTATTCCTCCTAACCCTAACCTTATCTGTTTCTTAAAGGAATGAAAGGATAGAAGCAACTCTATCCCCAAAAGTTGAAACATTCCGTGCGAAACATTTTGGCACACCCGGTGGGACCCATTTCGGGTTTCTGTTTCTCTTGCTTGCTTTCATATAGGGAGCATACTTGTTGTTTTCTTCTTCTAAAGATATTCACAAGGTATTTTGTTATTTTGGTAAAAGAACTTGCTTTGCTTTTACATCTTTGCATTAGTGAAAGTCATCTCTTTTGCTTCATCGAATATCATTTTCGATTTGGGTTTAAAACACATGCATTACATTCTTGCTTCATTGTTTTCAATTCTAGTGAACATAGACTAAGTAATGGTCATACACGTGGGGGTGATTTCCATGGTATTGACAGGAAATTAATCTTACTTTCACTGCACAACACATACCGAATCACTTCATAATTAACACAATAGCTCAAAACATCCCCCCTTCTCTGCGGTATTCCTCCGCCCGATTGAGGTAACCTTATAAGCCAAAACAAACTTGACATTTCCCCTAGGTCTTTTGTTTAGGATTGACATCATTCTGCGTCTAAAGGCATAAGCCCAAATTGATTAAAATTAACCTATTAATTTGTTTGTGTATCTTGTTTGTTTTCAATTCTATTTCTCTATCATACACTATTTCAGTTATCACTTCAGAACAATTTGATAGATGTACTAAACATTGTTAAAAACTCAAATCAGCAGCTTCTTATATTTTCTTATACCAGTCCTATTACACCGACATCGGTTAACTGACCGACATCGGCTATAGTCTAACCGACATCGGTTAGCAGACCGATATCGATTATTGTTTTTCTGATTCGACAAACCAACAACTTACCAATTTCAACATTCTGAGGCTGTTTCTATTCCTGATAGATTAAAACCCTACTGTGTACTCTTTTCCATGGTTGTTATCACTCGAAAGCAAGCCGCCGCCATGGTTTCACATGCCTGCTCTGTGCCTTTTGCCTGAATCACCCCCTTCACATTCTATAGGGAATCCTACAGATACCAGCGAGGTTCCTAAAATTCCTGTAGGAGATAAGGAATTTGCCAAATTTCTGGATGCTAATCCTAGCACTGTACAATACTATTTGTCTCATGCCCCTGACCATACGCCCGATGGTCAACTCCTTGTTGGCATGCCTATTAGTATAGCTACTCATTTAGCTCCTTCTCCGCCTGATAACTCCGCTTTCCCTTCTGCATCCTTAGTCCCGTCTCCTAACTCAAGTGACTTGGGGTTCACGGCCTGCAGATCGGCTTTCCTTTGGTTAATCTTGGGCCCAACATGTCATTATTGCCACTGCTCCTACCTCATCTCTCTTGCAGACTGTTCCATTCATGACTTGCTCTCTGCCACCTATCCACACGAGCTTTCCTTCTCAAGCTCCGCCCACCTTTTCATTTCCACACACATATCCGGTAACCTCAACGTCTTATATAGGACATCCCTATTCGGTCACCTCAACACATTCATCCTCCATACCTTATCAACATTTAACCCCACCATTGTCTAGCGGTGGCCCTTGGCCCAATTTGCCTCCGTTTACCACAACCACACCATCATCTTATCCAACTACTGATTTAATTAAACAAATGGTGGACAAAATGCAAAATCTGGAGGCTTCTGTTTCAGGAAGTCATAGCACCTTGACATACGAGCAAGTTTGTTGGGAGCCTATCCACCCTTCAGTCCCCCTTCATTCATATCCTCCTTAATGGGAATTACCAAAATTTACCCGTTTTAATAGTAAGGAGGACCCTCAACAACACTTGCGATCATTTAGACATGCCTGCTATCTGATTGCTCACGATGATGCTTTACTACTCCGCACCTTTCCCATGTCCTTATCAGGACCCACCTTGGAGTGGTACAGTGCTTTGACCCAGCACTCAATCTTCTCTTTTAACTAGCTAGCCCAATCTTTCTTGGATCATTTCTCCATTAACATTGCCAAGAAAGTATCTATCACCGACCTCTATGCCATCCGACAATTTGAAGACGAATCTATCGCAGATTTCATTGGACGATGGCGGGGCCTTATCAACCAACTTACGTATGCCTTGCCTCAGGCCAAACTTATTGAACTCTTTACGCGGGCCTGCGCTAAGCACATCTCTCCTACCCTCCAAATTCAAACTTTCCGTACATTTGACGAGGCCTTTACTATGGCTCGAAAACTAGAGATTCGAGCCTTAGAGGAAGAGAAATTGCGGTTGCGCAACAAAAACCCCAGTTTCGAACCCAAGATTCTACCAACAAACCTAACACCACCAATCCTCACCCATCGACTGCTTCGAAATCAAAAGGAGCCATGCACGCGGTGATGGTCAAATCCCAACCACCATCTAATACCCCGCCAAAAACCACCTATAAGTATAAAGCAGAGCCCATCAACTACACTCCCTTGGGAGAAACATATGGTGTGATATTGGAAAAATTGCTTAAAGCAGGAGCTATTACCTTACCTCCTGTTAAACCTCATTCCGGGTTTGATTCCACTCACACCATACCTTCTTGGTACAAAGAAAATGACTTCTGTAACTTCCACCGTGTGAAGGGACACAGTCATGAAAACTACAAGATGTTGAAAAACATAGTGCAGGAAATGGTTGATGCGGGGATATAGCCCTCGATAATCCTAACACCCCTGCTAACTAAAATTTGAAAATATTCAACAAACCATTCCCGAACCACTCTTCTAACAGTAACCTAAACCAAGATATCTTAGCCGAGGAGAGCGTTCACGAGATCCATGCAGTCTTCGACTCCCAGCCAAAAACCTCTATCGAACAAATTTTGAATCAAGCCTCTTCACTAACGCAGGAACCAGAACCCCCTTCATCACCATCAAGACAAGACGAAATCCTGGCCGTTCCTTTACCCATTAAGGAATTAACCACCAGAGTTCCCTTCTCACAAATGAGCCTTCTTACACCACATCCTTGCAAGACTGTGAGCGGATGTTATCTAATTTATCTATTTCCCAAATGTCTCCTTCTACCATTCTTGTTGTACAAGAGGAAGGCTCGCCAATTCTTTTGTCATCCTTAGACGAGAAACCTCTTGAACCGACATCACCACATTCTTTAAACATGACGGATCCTCTCAAACATGCCCTCCTACCTATTAGTTCTTCATCGCCTAAATCTTTTCAGTGACCGGTTGACCTCTTAACGCCCATTGATACAGTGCCTCATCTACCCCCTATATCACACCCACAATGGACCGGAATCACAACCCACCTTTCTTCCATACAAAAGTTCCTATTCACACGTGAGGACTGTCTTTTCCCAGAAGATAGACGAGTCCTATGGGAACGTTTGAGTACGCCATATTCTACTCAAATGCAGATGACCGATACGGATGCCTCTACCATATACCCGAAGTGTTTACAGAAGCTTAAAATGCCTATGTCCTCATCTTCACCCCCCTCATTTCTACCAAATACCTCATCCACTTCTATTAACCTAACCAAATCTTCCCCTACACTTGGGACCTCACCAATACCCAGTCTAACACACCCACCTAAGCGGCTTGATTTATCTAAAAATAAAGCCGTCCATCCCATTAGGAGACAGACTCAATCTCCTCAACCTATGCCTCTATCACAACTAAAACCCTCGTCGTCACACCTACCTTCCATATTGGGACCCCATCCCTCTACCTTGCATCAATATATCATACCTCCTGCGTTTTCTTTAAAGCGACCTACGCCTTCTGCACCCATACAGAAATCCAAGGGTATAGCAACACCATCACCCCGCGTATCCTGTCCACCTACCAACCCTAAACAAATTCCATCATCAAAAGAATTGTTTGCTGCCACTCCTATTTCTCCGTGGTTGTTTTCTGATACCACATCATCTGTGGCCTCATCATCTAACCAGCTAAACATAGCTTCTGCGCCAAAGAAGCCACGTTTAGTTAAAACCCATTATCAAAACCCCTTGGCTAAACCACCAACCATACAAACCAACCATACCCCGTCATTACCACAAACTACCCAGTCAATAGCCTCATTTTCCTCTGACTTTGACCCACTCAAAGGGTCTTACGCCAAAATCCTTGCTATGTTGGTGGAGAATGCGACCATTTCCCTACCCCCACTTAGACCTTATGATCCATCTAAACCTCGACCTATAGGTTATGATGAGTCTAAAATCTGCGCTTACCACCGCACACCCGGACATGACGTAGAGGGATGCAAAGTGTTGAAAGCCATACTTCATCAGTCACCTCTCTCAGATAAAAAAGTTAAGAAAGACAACTTACAAAGAGAGAGACCTTTAGCTTCAATTCCCTCTCCTATACCACCTGTCCCCGCCTCACCAAGATCTATCATTATTACAGCCCCACCTCTCGAAGACCATGACCTATCCCTACCGTCTTCCTCCTCTCGTATTCACGAGATCAATATGATTAGTGTTGCTACTCGAGGGCAGAAAAATAATGAGAAAGTGAAAGAAAGCACACCTGCGTCCTCTCTTTCTCCGTCCACCATCCCGATCGCACCACCACCTAAAGTGGTTATTCGAGGACCCGCTTACCCCATCTCTAATGGAGTTGCCCACCGAACCATGATCAAACAGCTTCACCAATCGCCTGTAAAAATGACACTGTATGATCTCATTCAGACTTCTAAATCTCATCGACAGGCTCTCATTGAAATCCTTCAAGGGATAGAGGTCTTACCTAACAAAACCTTGCCTGTTACCTCTATTCTAACACCCAATCACATTGCTTCGCTCACCAAACAACCTATCTCCCCAACTACTTCTGTCTCTGTTCAGCAAGCCGCTGCTGTCAGTTTCTCCAAAGACGAAATTATCGACTTTGGTGCTGAAGATCCTGACCCTGCTCTTTTCATCTCAGCTTATGTCTGGGACATTCGGGTACGTCATGTTATGATTGACGGGGGCACTAGCCTAAACATCATCTCTTCAAAAGCCTTCCAACAAATGAATATCCCTTCTAGTTGTATGTGTGCCAACCCCATTATGTTGCGGTCATTCAATGATGCTATTACTTCTACCTTAGGCACCGTGATCCTTAACATTCGTGTAGGACCACGTACTTTACCCGAACTCTTCTATGTCCTTGAGGGAGAGTTCCAATACAATATGCTGTTAGGCCGCCCTTGGATCCGGGCTATGGGATGCGTTCCCTCCACCTTACATAGGTGCATAAAATTTGAGTACGAGGGGAAGTCCTACACCGTAAAAGCTGATCCTCCCCCCTTCAAAACCTGCAATATGTTGTACCACCCTAATGATGTGCTTGTACCAGTCACGACACCCATTCATCCAACCCAACCATCCACTTCAACCGCACTTCAACCATCTACCTCAACCGCACCCACACCTTCAACCAATGAAACCGCCGTCGCAAATACCACTTCCTTTCCCGCAAATAACATCCCAACCTCCGACCCCTTAGTAGATGTTTTTCAACGCCTTACGCTGGGGGAATACCGCCTATATAACGTTAGTTCTTTCCATACCCCACAGGAGTACGGACAGTTACATGTGCATCCTACCTATGACCGTCACGTGGGGGAGGTAATCCCCTACGGACCACCTCATTGCCGCACCAACCTAACGTATGGGGGTGTCGACGCATCCTCTGTTACCCCTGAACCTCCTTTTGAGGTGGTTCCCTTCCAATCTGATTTTCAATACCTGACAAATCGTCGTTTCGCCCTCACCTTCTTGACTCGCTGTGCTTGGAAAGGCTTTGGTTTTGGTCTTTATGAACAAGGCCAACATACACTCATTCCCGTGACTACACGCAAACACAATGATCGTAGTGGTCTCGGTTTTCCTGAAACACTTACACCGGAGAAACCTCGTGTCAGTTGTATCCTGGAATATGACGACATCACCCCTACCAAACCATCATCACCCATTTTGCCATCGTCACCCACAGAGTCGATAGACCCTGAATCTATCCCTCCTAACTTTTTTTTTTCATAAATGCTATCTTCCTAGGTCCTCTCACTTATCAACGTGATAATGAGGACCCATCTTCTCTTCCCCTTCTGTATCCCGACATGATTGAAGAGGATTCACCTTCGATTAATGTTGTTGAGTGCCAGGATGACGACTCCATACTCACTTACCTTGGTGCAGACGACTCCTATATTCAACGTGCCTTACCATCTGAAACTCAAACCATGTTGAACGAGTCAACTATAGAAATCAACATCCACACAGAGGAGGATCCTCACATTGTGAAGATCGGACAATCCCTTAGCGCATCAGAACAAGTCGCCTTTACTACCTTTCTCCATACCCGCAACCAAGCTTTCGCTTGGTCCTACGCTGACATGCCAGGAATTGATCCTGACATTGTTGTCCATAACATCACCCTAAATCCCGATTCCAAACCAGTCAAACAAAAACTGAGAAAAATGCATCCACGCATTGCCCTCTTGGTCAAAGAAGAGCTTCAACGACTTCTTTCTGTTTCCTTCATCTTGCCTATTGACTATCCTCAATGGATTTCTAACATCGTACCTGTCACTAAAGCGACGGGGGACTTCGGATATGCACGGATTTCCGAGACCTTAACCTCGCTTGCCCCAAAGATGACTTCCCCCTCCCAAGTATTGATCAACTTGTTGATCTCACTACGGGCCATGAAATTCTTTCTCTCATGGATGGCTTTTCGGGATACAACCAAATTTTGGTTGCCCCTGCCGATCAACATAAAACTGCCTTCATAACTCCTTGGGGAACCTTTTGTTATCGTGTCATGCCGTTTGGCCTTAAGAATCTTTGGTGCGACCTATCGCCAGAAAGCTATGACTTACATTTTCATGACATTATGCACACTATCCTTGAGGATTATGTCGATGATCTTCTTGGCAAATCTAAACATCGCAGTGAACATCTCGATGTTTTAACCATTATTTTTGGTCGCCTGTTACAATATTCGGTCGGCTTCAACCAAAGAAATGTGTCTTTGGTGTTCTTTTGGGAAAACTTCTTGGCTTTATCGTCTCTTTGCATGGCATTGAGGTCGATCCATCTAAAGTCAAAGCTATCCTAGAAATGCCCCCACCCAAAAACCTCAAACAATTGCGTAGTTTGTAGGGTAAACTTCAATCTATCCGGCATTTCATTTCCCAACTCTCGGATCGATGTCAGCCTTTTCATCACCTTCTTAAAAAGGACATTGCCTTTCAATGGAGTGAAGAGTGTCACCAAGCCTTTGAAGCTCTCAAAGCCTATCTCTTGCAACCACCCGTGTTTATCCCACCACAGGACGATCGCCCTTTCTACCTTTACCTTTCCGCCACCGACCACACCGTAAGAGCCATGCTCGCACATCGTGACTCTGAGCATCGAGAACAAGCCATTTATTATATAAGTTGAACTCTCATGGATTACGAGACTTAGTATACACATGTAGAAAAACTGTGCCTAGCCCTATCATTCATAGCCACCAAACTTCGACACTACCTCCGAATCACAAAACTTTTGTCATCACCAACGGACCCCATTCATTATATGTATGTCAAACCTCATCTAAACCAACGCATCACCCGATGGCTTATGCTCCTTGCTGACCTCGATCTTGAATTTATACACCAGAATTCAATCAAAGGACAAACCATTGCCGATCAACTCACGGAAGCCCCTGTACCAGGGGCGCAATTTACCAATTTTAATTTCCCTGACGAACTCATCGCCACTCTTTCACTCAGGGAAGAGTCGTATCCAATGACCCTCTTCTTCGATGGATCCAAATGCCAGCGTGGTGGAGGAGCTGGCATTGTTCTCATTCCTCTCGACGCTGAGCCTATGCCTCTTTCATTCCGACTCGATTTCCCCTGCACTAATAATACAGCGGAATACGAGGCCCTTGTTTTGGGTCTCCAGGTTGCGTTACACTTAGGTGTCAAATCTATTAATATTTTTGGCGACTCTCAATTGGTATTCAATCAAGTTATGGGCATCTACCAATGTAAAAATGAGGAACTTCAAAAGTACAAACATTACGTGGATTCACTTTTGACCTCATTTACTCGTTATTCTATCCAGACCATTCCCCACTCCACTAACAAATTTGCGGATACTATGGCTTGCTTAGCCTCACAAATTCCTGCCTCACCAACTGACTCTGACATATTCATCTTGGTCCAACAACTCTTTGCCCCATCCTACTCATTACGGTTGTTTGTATGATAAATAATTTGTCTCGCTAATTCGCAAGATACCTGGTACCACCAATTTCACGACTACCTTACAACCTTCGTTCTCCCACGACCTTACTAAATCTTGGAACACGCACTTTTCTTAAACGTGTTTCTCGTTATGTTTTCATGGGGGACTCCTTTATAAACGTGGCTTTGATGGCATCCTCCTTCGATGTCTAACCGGTGCGGAGGTCACCTATACCATCCAACAAGTCCATGACGGTATTTGTGGCGGACATTTTAGTGGCCTTGCCATGGCTAAACGAATCCTTCACCTAGGTTATTATTGGCCTACTCTTAATAACGACTGCTATGAATATGTTAAGCGTTGTGTTATGTGTCAACAACATGCCAACCTTCAACATACTCCTAGCCATCCGCTACAGGTCACACGAGATCTTTGGCCTTTCTCACAATGGGGTTTAGACCTTATTGGTGAGATTCACCCACCCTCTTCGCAACGTCACCGTTGGATAATCACAGCAACCGAATATTACACAAAATGGGTGGAGGCCATTCCACTCATTTCAATCAAAAAAAGAAAAAATTGTCGAATTCGTTAACCTTCACATTATCTATCGTTTTGGTATTCCTCATCGTCTAATAACTGATAATGGTAAATCTTTCAAAAATAAGTTGTTACAAGACCTTTGTGACAACTTTGGTATCAAACTTAGTTTCTCATCACCTTACTATCCACAGGCCAATGGTCAAGTTGAATCTTCTAATAAAACCCTAACCAAAATCCTCATGAAAGTTGTCAATGAGTCTGGAAGAAATTGGCATGATCACATCCCCTTTGCCCTTTGGGATTATCATACTAGCATTCATACCTCCACTAATGCCACACCTTTTTCTTTGGTATATGGTACCGAGGCTATCTTGCCTCTCGAAATACAAATACCTTCCCTCCGAATATCTCTTCAGGATATTCTCACCAACGACAATTTCCGCCAAGAGCGGTTAGCCCAATTGGAGCTTCTCGACGAGCATCATCTTACAGCTCTTGATCACCTTCAAATCTACCAAAAACGCATCAAGTGTGCTTATGATAAGCGACTTCATGAGCGTACCTTTAAGGTTGGTGATCTTGTCCTCAAAGAGAATCAACATGTAACCAAACTAGAAAAGAGCAAATGTGGAAAATTTGCTCCTAATTGGATTGGGCCTTACATTATCACTCACACTTATGGATCAGGCACTTATCGTTTAGCTTCGCTTAATGGTAAACCCTGAGCTGAGCCCTTAATAACTTGCATCTTCGACCATTCTTTGTTGAAATTAGTGTTATATCACTTCTTATCTACCTTACGCTCGTCCCTTGAGCTCATTTACCACCGCATACACTTTGTTTCTTACATCTCAAAATCAAATCAGGCTCACATAGTTTGATTATCACCTCCCCTTAAAAGATGCCTTCCCCTTTTTAGTCTAGTCCATGACTTCAAAGTATCAAAATGACACATTCTTAATTAAACACTTATGGGATTTTCTTGAGTCAAACTTCCTACAAAACTAGATGCTTTATGCCCAATGGACATCTAGACCTCTAAATTATACAATAGACTGCTCCCTTGAAGGACAACTATATGCCAAACTATTGCTACTATTATATATAGACTGCTCCCCAGAAGGACATTTATACATAAACACCGCATTCTGCTACTATAAATATTGCTCCTTGAAGGACAGCTATACACGGCCAGACCTTTATCAGAAGCTTCTCACATTGATCCGCTTCGTGAAGACCTCAAGAACAACAAAATATATATCCCATGTAGACTTCCCGCATCGATCAGTCTATGTCCAAAAACATAAAAAGTAGTATTCCAAAAAAGCACTTTTGAGTCATGGACTTGTCTATTTAGGTTTTGGTCCTCTTTCGTCAGAATAATCACCTTGTAACATGCTCTCAGCACCCTCGCCCATATCTACCACCTCACCTCACCATCTGTCAAAGCAACAAAACTCAAGGGACGTGACGTAATACCCGATATGTTGTGATTATACAACTCTTTTCACCTATCGACTTCTCGTCTATGCAAGGTACCTAGAGGTTCAAGCTCATTCTACGTTAATATGTGGTTTGTTTGGCTCTTCTCAACTATGAGACACTTTCACCTCTTTTGCTCGACTCTAGGATTGTGTGTTGACCTTAATCAGGACACGATTCCCTACTACTCGGGTATGCTAACTTCCGCTTCACCTATACCTACACCAACAACATTACCCTACCAACATCAATTTTTACCAACCAACAAATTGCCTAACCACAACCAAATTGCTTGAATTCACCTCTCCCTGGTTCTAAGGGAGAACTACATCGGTCTGAGGCCCTTCCTTGCTTTGTGCAATGGGCTATGTAGGCAGCACTTAGGAGACACGGGGTCTCCCAAGGTTAGCTCGACCATCCCCTACCATACCCTATCATGTGTTGTAAATATAAATATTTTTTGTGTATTTCTATTTGCCAACATTCATCTTTATCCTTTTTCAAACAAAACAAAAACAACATTCAAAAAAAAAAACAACCATTCTTATTATTCTCATCACTCAAAACCACATACATCTTTAGTTTTATTTTAGATGTTAAACAAATACATCTTCTCTATCATCGACTCGCAGGTCGGCATCCTTATTTATTCTTATATTCCTATGAAATTCACTTAGATCCTTGCACCTCCTCCCGAATCAGGTGGTGATCATGATCGTCGATGCCCCTCAGTTGGCCTCTCCATCCTCAAAGGTGCCACTGCCATTGGTTCCTCCCACTGATCCGCCAACATCTCCTATAACATACGAATACGTCCTCTCGCGTGGAGGAATCTTGCCTCCAGTCTCTCCACTCGTAACTGTGAAACCTCTAACAATCTCATTGTCTCATTCACCTGTGTTTGAAGCTGGTGAGTCAAATCCTGCAGACAATCTCTCTCCATTGTAATCACGGCTATGTGCAGGCGCTCACGTGCACCTGTAGCTCGCTACCCACCATACTCTATAGGCCTCTATCGCTCCCGCATCCATTACCCTACGATCGGTTGCTATCTCTTCGGCCCTTCGGAGGTGTAGGCCGGGAGGTGAGAATGCTTTGCCTCATCATCAATCCTCATGTATGGTCTATATGTCATAGGTATATCTGAATGAACCCAAATTGTCGCCGCACACGATCTAGAGGAATCCTCTCGTACTCACCCGGCCTGTGCCCTGCAATCCACCTCAATCGCTCTACACCCCTCAACTCCTCAGCTATGTTCTCTGTCACCATATAGTTCCCGTAAGGCCTCCAACAAATATCCGCAATCATCACCATCTCCCATACCGGTCTATAATACTCGATGTCATCTATCACGGCCTGGGATCTCACTTCTTGTTCTATCTAGACCCATCGTCTGAATCCCAACCTTTGCACTCCTGCCTCTCCCGACTCAATGGGTCGGCCTATTGGATGCACACAAACAATATGCTCATAGGCCCAACAATGTAATAAGTATGAACAATCCAGTGTCATCCTGTGTTTTCGCTTGCAGGCCCATAAACCCCTATATAACTCTGCCAGATATGCGGGTGCCCATGCGAAAGTCACGCTCATTTCTATCATTTCCCAAATAACACTCATCAATGCTTTGGGAAATCTTCCACCTTCCGCCCTCGGTAATGCATAATACCCCACCGCTATCATTAATAACACGGCCAACCTTGTCTCCTCAGGGTGTGTTGCATACATTGTACCATACGTAAATGTTAAACCTCGCTGTGTCAAATCTCGTGCAGCTGAACCAAATACTGTTGTTATCGCTGCCCGCCCCGTGCTAGGCAACGCCTGATACACTATTTTTCCTATCATTGGGAGTCTCAAAATACGGAACACATCTTCCAAAGTCACTGTCATCTCCCCTGTTGGCAGATAGAAGGTATTCTTTTTTGGATTCCATCTCTCAATCAACGCCTGCAACATAGCATGGTTACGTGCGATTCTTGAATAATAGCGGATTCCACTTAACCCCAAATGATTTATCAATGCCCATTCAGCTGGTGTTACATCCGCTCGGATTCATGACAACAACGCTGGTACAGTATCATTCATCCTTAACCCTGCTTCCGCCTGCATACATCAAAACGACACATAATTATTCAATAAAACAAATCTCCACGGGTTTTTTCTCAAAATTCTAGAAACTCCTACAGTAACCGATATCGGTTATAGATAACCGGTACTGGTTTGCTAACCGATACCAATTATCTCTAAATGATACCGGTCACTGTCAAAAATGTACCTACCCTGCTTAAAACATACACCTACGATAATTATTTTGCCCGTTTACTCCTATTTATACCTAAAAACATACGTGACCACCCTATTTACCTACCCCATAGCACTCACCCCATCCCCAACCCTTGCCTATCACCTTTTCTTTCTCCTCTTTACCCACTTACACTTCTCTCATCCTATTCACAAAACATGCAAGAATCAAATTACAACCAAACAGTTTACCTCTCGGGATGCAGCAGCTTGGGGCGGAACATGTCTTCCCCCTCGTCCCTGCCTACTGGATGCTTCTCCTCGTTCACCATGTTCACCACCTTCTTCTAATACAACTTGTCTTTTCGCTTCCGAATCTCAGCCCACACTCACTTCACTGTCTCTTTCCTCCCTATCACTCAAATTCTTTCATGCAATTACTCAGTATCGGTCAAACAAACAAGTTGTCGCATTCACATATTTAACTTGTTACATGCATCTAAAAATAAGAATGCTAAAAATAAGAATGCTAAAAATAAGAACTTAAGTTGCCAACCAAGCAATTCTATTTTTAGGAAAATAATTCTGGAATAACCGATATCGGTTACATAACCGCTATCGGTCATCTAACTACCGACATCGGTTACATAACCGATATCGGTCATGTGTCCCCTTTTTGCTTAAACCTAAGCCGTTTCTTTGTTTTTACAAATTTTTGTGGCGCCCGTCCCTTTTTCCTGCATAAACAACACCATTATCTATAATTTTTCATCAAATCCATATCTCATCACAATTTCATCAATATCATCTATCTATATTACAAAAACAAACAAGCCATCAACAAACGATATCAAAAAAACCATCAATCTATACACCATTTTGATCCAACTCAGCAGCTACATACATTCAATTTCACAAACCAGCGACAAAACACATACAACATTTCATAACACAACATGTCAATTAAACTCATCATCTATATATACATACATCCCATCAACAAAAGACATCAACACCATCAATATATAAACCATGTGGATCAAACTCATCATACATTAAATATCACAAACCATCGACAAAACACTTAAAACATTTTAAACACAGCATGTGGGTCAAAATCATCATATCTATATATCAAAAGTTTCAAATATACAATGTGCCCTGCATAGGGGCCTCTGTGATCTCATAATAATACAAAGCCAGCACGCAGGCCGCAATAACTGTCAATAATCTCGACTCGGCTCGCAGGCCGGTCTCTCCTATCAAAAATATACTCGGCTCGCAGACCGGTATCACCTATACAACCTGTACTCGGCTCGCAGGCCGGTATATACAATAAATGAATAAATGAATGAATACATCATATGTAGGCACGCAGGCCTCTATAAACATAACCGGTTCGTAGACCGGTGCCCATATCCACTGTACAAACACAAACTATCTCCTCTGCAGGGATCCCTCAGCTCTCCCCACCGCCCTCCACCTGTCTCGCACTGGTCCCCTGTGCTTTACCTCTCACCTCCTCCTCGTAACGGACCAACCAGCCTATGGCCGCACCCTCGGGATCTCTCGGCTACATGATGTCTCGGCTCTGTGTGCGCATATGGCTAATAGTGGCCCACCACGGTACCATCAAGAACATCCTGATAATACCGGGCCTCCGCTCTCGCCTCCATATAGCGGGCCCGTGCCACCATCACCGCTGGGCTGGTCCTCGACTCATAATAGTGCCCCTCGTGCCTGTGCCTATGTCAGACGGTGTACGGGTGCGTGCTTGTGTGGTGCCAGTGGTGGTGCTGTGGTGGGGCTCGTGGCCGTGCTCGTGGCGCATTCGTGCTGGCTAGCTGACCCTGTAAGACACCTATCTGTGCCTGTGCAGCAGCAGGCCCCCTGTAATAACCGTACTGGCCCCCGAGCTAGTCCTCTCTCGCTCTAACAGCCGCTAAGTCGGGCTGCGGCGGGTGTGCTCTCCTGCAGACTCTCTTCCGCCCACCATACCAAAAATGCTCCCTGTGGTGGCATCGTCTCTGATCATATCATCTCGCTGGTCTCTCGGCTACCCAATCTGGGTCCATAGGCTGTGGTGCGGTAGTAGGAGCCTCACATCATCCCTCCAGACGAGGGAAGGGAGGTGGCTTATCTGTCGTAGCCCTAATCAAGCTGCCGTACCCTCTCCGGGGTATTCACTCATACTCTCCCGGCCTCCGCCCCGCTATCTGAATGTATCTGGATCCACGCAACCGTGATCGAGCTCCTCCACGGGGATGATGACCTCCGTAAGGCCTCCATATAATATCCAGGCAGTCACGCCCTCTAATACATGCCGGTAATATGCTACATCCCATCCGGCGAGAACTACTCGTGGCTGGCCCACGACCCCCAACCACCTCTGAAAGCCATATCTATAAATCACCTATGGCCCTGGCTGCTGGGGCAGCCCTACTGGTCGAATGCATATGATATGCTCATATGCCCAGCAGTGTAACAAAAACGTAGAAAATCCCGAATCACCTCATCCGGCGGTAGCCCCACAGCTCTCGGTATAACTGCACCAGGTATACTGGTGCCCAAGCATAACATGTATGCTCCTCAACCATCTCATGTAATACCCCCATCAGCACCCATGGAAAGCGGCCTCCCTCTGAGTCCGGGAGGGTGAAGCATGTAATGCCGATCATCATCAACACGGCAAGCCGTGTCTCATGTCGGTGGGCACGATACATATCCCCATAGGCGATGCTCGCGCTGTGATAAGTCAATAGCGCGGCCGCATCCCCGAATACCTGTAGGATGCTGTCCATAGTTGTCTCTGCATCCACCTGGAAGACTGCTCTCCATCAATCGGTAATCTAAGGATGTGATACACATCCTCCAATGTAATGGTCATCTCTCCAGTCGGGAGATGGAACACATTGGTCGCGGATCCCATCTCTCGATGAGGGCGACCATAAGACTGTGATCCCTCTCTATCGCCCTATAACGCTGGACTCCGCCGAGTCCCACCTCGCGCATGATGGCCCACTGCACTACGCTGCAGACACGTGTGGCCGCATCCGTCTCAACAACGGGGGCATCCTATCCCGCATCGTCAGCTGCTGACGTGCCTGCAAAACCAACTCACTTCATTAGACCTACCCCTTCAAACAACAACTCCTTTAACCTTCTATACCCCCTTTTACCCACCCGACACATTCAAAACAACAACCAAACCCAACCAACCAAATAAATAATCCTAGCTACGGACCGGTACCGGTCACCCATGACCACCACCGGTCCCCTCTCCACCGACGCCGGTCGACGTACGACCGACACCGGTCACCCATGAACCCACCCTGCCCCCAAACTTCTTGACCGATGTCGGTCGCTTAGTGACCGGCATCGGCACATCAAAATTGCCGAGCCAAACCAGCGCCCCCCAAATCCATTTTTCCCTATTTATCCCTATTTACCCACCCAAACACCCTAAAAATCTACCCACCCTGCCACCTTGCCCTATTTAACTCATCTATCCTCTTCATTTTTCAAATAACTTCAATTTATTCATTATTTTACCAAAACATGGATTCCTACCCAAACCCCCAAAAATAGCTTAACAACATCAAATTCACACAATGAGAGGTTTCGAACCTACCGGTACGACGACACGTCGTCGTGGTGGGATGGGTGGTGGTGGTCCAGCTGGTCCAGCTCCTCCTGGCTGTGCCATGGCTCTAACTCTCCTCTGCTGGGTCCTCCACCAATCAAATGCTGCCTCCTCCTCGCTAGGGCCTACCAATCACTCACTTCTCCACTCAAATAGTGCCACCTCAGCCGACAAACTCAACAATCTCGCCACAACACCTCAGACAACTAAAATTGGTTTTTAAATTGACAATATGACAATGACAGGCCGTATTTTTCTTTTTATAGGTTTTTCGACCTATAACCGATATCGGTTCTATTATGCCCTAAAGAACCGGTATCGGTCACCTAACCGATATCGGTCATAGATAATCGATATCGGTTTTATCCCACCTCTTCCCCAATTTCTGACCTTATTTACTAATCACCCTTTCTCACAACATCGCCTATATCCACCTTGGCTGAAAACCCTTTGTTAACTTCATTGGCCCGACCCAAGGCCGCACCCAACCATTTGGCCCAACCCAAGGCCGCACCCAACCATTTGGCCCGACCTAAGGCCGCAACCATCCATTTGGCCCGACCCAAGGCCGCAACCATCCATTTGGCCCGACCCAAGGCCACACCCAACCATTTGGCCCGACCCAAGGCCGCAACCATCCATTTGGCCCGACCCAAGGCCGCAACCATCCATTTGGCCCGACCCAAGGCCGCACCCAACCATTTGGCCCGACCCAAGGCCGTAACCAACCATCTGGCCCGACCCAAGGCCGCAACCAACCATTTGGCCCGACCCAAGGCCGCACCCAACCATTTGGCCCGACCCAAGGCCGCACCAATTAAATACCTCGCCCAACATCAACACAATACAATTTTATCCACCCATCATGTAGCTTTTTGTTCAATCGAGCTCACCTATTCGTGTTTTAGCATGATTAGGGTCCTTGACTTGATCAGTCGACCAACTTTGCCTAGACCAAGACCGTGATGTTTATCTCAACCAAACCAACCATTTGGTACTACCGAACATGCCTAAACGTTCCTATACCTTACCCATTATATCCCCTGGAGCTACTTCCTATGCCTTGGATACCAAGATTATATCACCCTTGTTTGGATAAACTATCGACCTTTGCCTATGAATTGCTTGTTTGCTCTTCAAATCATGTACCCTGGTCACACTACTACATTTCAACGTGCGTCTGCTTCCTTGGACCTACCCCACCATCTTACCATCATCTCCACACCATTTCCCTTTATCAACCCTATCCCTAATTTCACGCTACCTCAATCTGTGATAGATTTGAGGGGGATTACCTATACCCTTAACAGGGGTAACCACTTCTTATTATTGTCCGTGTAGCTTTAACAAAGACAAGCTACACGACAACAAGGGGCTGATGTAGACACCAAATTTGTGTCTTACGACCCCCTGTGCCCCGCATCTCATTTCGCAACCTAACCTCATCACCTAAACCTTACACAATTATTTATTAATTACCTTATAATTAATAAATCCACATCGCCATACCTGCCACCTCATTTCGCCACCTCATCATGACCTAGTCTTAACCCTAAATTAACCTAATTAAGACCTATAACTTGGTCCACATCCACACCCATGACTAATTACTCCTCATCCGCACCTAAAAACAACCTCATAATGACTTGACCAAGCCCGCAACTAATCCCTCGGGAGAAAAAAGAGGAAAAGCTGGCTATTTTACTAAAAATAGCCCGCTTTGACCTGACCGATACCGGTTCCTACTCAACCACCGTCGGTTACGTAACCGCCATCGGTTCCCTGTAAATGACCACTCCCAACCAAAAATAAGGGTGGGATTTTTAGGGGATCCGAAGGAGAAATCATTGGAAGAATCCAGAATTTACTTGGCTGAACAGAGACAAGTGAAAGAAAAGGAAGAAGAGTTTGTAGAGAAGGACATCAAGCCCAAAAACTGCAACTGAGTAACCAGAGCCTTGTGACACTCATCGGAGTATCAGGAGAGGAGATAGCTCATCTTGGGTTGTCAGATCATCCTACTTGAGCCCCTGTCTTCATCATCACACCCCAGTAACTCGCATTTTCCATCAATAACTAGTAAGTCTTATACGTTCTTTTAATAACATTTCTTGAATTTCTGAACCACTGCCATCATAAGTCTATTCCTAGATCTACTACCCAGCAACACACTACATCTAACTGTCATTCCTCCACCCTTACATTACCCCAAGAACACCCCGTATTCTCTGAGTCCTTCTCATCACCCCATTACCTAACCCCACTCATTTATCAGCCTTATAAAACAACACAACTACCTTACAACCAGCCTTCACCAAAAGCCCCTAAAACATTGCCCCTACCGATATCGGTTAGAGCCAACTGGTACCGGTTATAGTGACCGGCATCGGTCACCTTGATTCTAAACCAAGACCAGCCCTTTCTCTATTGTTCTAATAAGGTAAACAAATTGTAATTGGACAATAGCTTATTTGTTAGAATTTGTGTTAATTCATATTAGCAGGGGAGCTGACCACCTTCGAAAGGAAGTTTTATATTTCCTGGGCCCAAGGCAGTTCCCTCATTTATTGTCTAATCAAAATCTGGTGGTCTTGTATTCTTATTTGCAGGTAGTCCTTCCCAGACAAAAAGGAGTTCTTCGCAGTCGATCTGATCTTTCTCTACGGTACGCGCACACCCTCTCGACATTCAACAGGTATTCCTCCTAACCCTAACCTTATCTGTTTCTTAAAGGAATGAAAGGATAGAAGCAACTCTATCCCCAAAAGTTGAAACATTCGTGTGTGAAACAAAGTGACACCTGAAAAATTGACTATGGGAAACACTCACCTAACTCAACCCGGTTGACTTGAATTTTACACCGGGGTGATTAGATGGTTACAAGGATGGCATGGTGTGTACTTTTCCCCTTGGGTATAAAGGCATAATAGGGACACAAAATTGTGCCTTTCCCCATTTGGAAATGAATTTTTACACCGACTTACCCGAAATGGCCACGGAAACATGAAATCTTCACCTCTAGAGCTCAAGATGGACTTTTAGATGAAATTTTATACAAATTTGACTCCCAAGACCATTTCAATATCAATTTCAAAGGTTTCAAACCTCTTTTTGGTTGACTAAATCACACCTAAAAATCTATTGGGACTTCTCCTTTGTCGTATGAGATTGAGGGTCAAATCCCCATTACTCAAGGTTCGCATGCCTTATAGCTTGTGAAGGCAATAGAAGATGGAGAGTATTCAGATGCTCTTGATAAGTTGATCTACTACTTATAAAATCTCAACAAAGATAGGTTGGTAGCAGTGGACACATTGAAGAAACATCAATCCTAAGTGAAAAAATATTTGATCGTAAAACATAAGATAAAATATTTCAAATCGTAGACCGTGTCCCGCTCTGGGATAAAATAAGAGAACCCAAAGCAATCCTCGGGAAATTTTACTCTCTCTAGATTGGACCGTTTAAAGTGAAACACTTTTGCAAAGAGAATACTTACTACCTAGCATACCTAGATGGAACCTCGTTGGAGATGCCTTGCAGGTGGGAAATATCTAAAGCTCTACAAATAGTAAGATTGTTCGACCCATCCTTTATACCATAATTTTCCTTATGTTTTATGTTTCTTTCCTTTTAATTTTGGTGTGTTCCTTTCTGTTTTGTCTATGTGTGTTGGTCCATTCATATCGGTTGTTTGTAATAAATACTCTATTACCCAATGGATAAGGCACTAGTCTACTCATCCAAGAGAAATTTGAGGTCCTCTATTACCCCTTGTGGCCCAATTTCCCTGAGTTAGAGCTAGTTGCTTTCATGTAAAATTACCAGCCCAAAAATTCAAAAACTTAAACCATGACAACCAAGCCATAAGGTGAAAACATGCTTCAAAATCTCCCAAACCCCTCTTTTGGTCAATTTTTCTTCCGTGTCATGATCACCCCAACCTTCCAATTCCTCCTAGCATATTTAATAAGCATATACATTTTTTTAATTTATTTAAAAAGGTCATTCCTTTCATTCAAAGAAAGTTCAAGAAGACTAGTTCTTGGCATGCCTAAAAAGGCCAATTTTGGTCATTTCAAGGTAGTTATTCATATTCCGATAAAGTTATAATTCCTCATGAACATCCAAAGGTATTATTTGAGAGACTTGAAGTTGTAATAATTTTAGGAAGATTTAGGAAATATTTTGTGGTTTAGGGATAGTCTATGCAAAAGCGGGTTTTTCAAGTATAAGGAGTGGACAGTCTAAACATGAACTCGAACTTCCACATGATGATTATGGGAGCTCCATAATGAGTTAGAAATAAATAAAATAGGAAATTTAAATCTGTAATAACCCTCTAAATTTTGGTAACATGACATCTTTTCCAAGACCTAAGAGCTTCTCGAGGTAGTTCAACTTTTGCAAGTGCACCTCGCTATCCCGATTAAAAAGGGGGAATTTTTTAGATTTTCTTACATAATTGTGTTTTTAAACATGTACCATTGATATTTAAATGTTATTTTTAGTCATTAATATAAAATTTCATCTAATGATTCCATCCGGAGCTCTAGAGGTGAAGCTTTCATGTTTTTGATCTATTCCTTATACTTAAAAACCCCGATTTTTCTTAGACTCGACCATAAACCACCAAACCTTTCCTAAATATTCCTAAAATAATTCCAACACATTCATGGCTCTCCATATTTTCATAATTCTTTATAATTTTCCTAAAATATGCACACCTACCTTGAAATGGCAAAAATTGGCCTTTTAGGCCCGCCAAGAACTAGTCTTCTATTGAACTTTGTTGAATGAAATGATTGACCTTGTTACATCACTTAAAACACTTACATATGATTATTAAATATGTTATGATTACCTTAAAATTTGGGGTGATCATGAAATGGAAGAAAATTTGACCAAGAGAAGGGTTCGGGGAGATTTTGAAACATGTCTTCACCTTGTGGCTTGGTTGTCATGGATCAAGTTTTTACATTTTTGGGTTAGTAATTTCACATGAAAATAGTATAATTATGGCTATATCAAAATTAAAAATATTAAGTAATCTAGGAAATAAACTTGTGGAGTTGGTCTTAAAATAATTGGAATTATGTCTCACGTTTTTCGAAATCTAAAGTTAAAATCTTCTATGACTTCATTGGGAGTCCTCTTGATGGTTGTTATTTGTTATAACATGGATATGCTATCTTCTTTTCATTTAACTATTGAAAAAGGGTTGTTCCAATCTCATCCCATTTTTGAAAGAAATCGTGTCTCAAACTTCTATACTATTGAAGTGTTTTTCCTTTAAATGAAGAAGCAAGAAGCCTAACTGCAACATCATCTTCAGTAATAAGATGAACTGAACACACATTTACAACATCATGGATATGATCTCCAGAGGTTATAAGGTTTTCACTAGTTACTAGAGGAATAATTTTCAAAGTAGACACGAGTATATCATGTTGGGCACATTAAGCCAATGGATTACCTCCATTAAAACTTACAGAGGGGAGATTTATTTGATGTGCAATGAAAGGAATAGGCCTTAAGTTTATGATGGAGAAGTAGAAGGGCCTACCAAGAGGAGTGGAAATACTTCTACTTGAAGGTAAAATATAACTCGATCTAATCTTTATTATCTTCACATACTTCTTCTTCTTGGTGAGAGTTGAAAATACTCAAAATATTCACCTCTTAATACACTCTTCCTTGTTTGTATTCTTCTCATGAAAGTGAGCACTAGATCGCTTAATCGGTAGATGGAACTTCTGAGTCACCAGATGTGTAGAAAGATGCCTCCAAAGGTTGAAATCCACTAAGATACACACCAATCTTAGTGGATATGGTGTAAATCTCATCAAATTTTCTCACTAGGCATGCCAAAACCGATGCCACTAAAATTTACAACACTGCTAAATCAGAATTTAGCATTTCGGTGAAAATATGAATGATCTTGAAAGTGTGGGGGAAATCAAGATCAAACCTCAAGTGAAAGGGTTGGTTCCTCTCACCCCATTTTGTTGCAACTACTCTAACCAACTTCTACTCTAACACTATCTAAACCTAACCTAAGAATCCCAAGGATACATGGTGAGAGAGAGGGAAATAAAAATAAAAGGGGAGGTGATGCAATAAATTGGAAAATGGATTGATTTTGGCTCTAAAATACATAGATGCGAACCCACGAATGAAGATTGAATAAATTCACACAAATTTTAAGGAAATAAACTGGAAAAGAATGAAGGCGTGTAAGAGGACAGAGATGCTCACCTTAAACATGGAGCATTCAAATATATGAAGTAACGCTTACATTAATATCAACTCTTGTCCATTTACAGATATAGAGACAAGACAAGAAGTCTTCACATGTGAATTATAGAGGTCACGAAAAAGAGTTTTCAATCTTAAAAGTGTAGCTATCGACTTGCAAAAATTGAACCCCTTTTATGTGTCAAATCACTTACATTTATAGAATTTGAGAGAGAGGAGAAGATATTGATCACATCCAGTGATCAATGAAATCAACCACCCGCCACTACCAAGGACCAATTGAAATTCAGGTATGGGTGTTTGACATCGCCCCAAGCATGCACCATCAAATTTACATTGCAAGAGGATGGTGTCACTCATAAATAAATTTAGGTTAGTGGAGTGGTTGATCATCCGGTTTAAAATAGGTGTGGCTTCTTCATGCCTCATGGACTTCAAATGATTTCACTTTGATCCAAGGTTTTTCTCCTTGTTTAACAACTCCTCATGCTCGCGGCTTTGGTGTATTTTGCATTCAACATACCTTTTCCACATGCCATGGCACTCAACCTCTTTTCCCTAATGGCTTTTTCCTTATGCACTTTTGTATGTCCCATGGATTTTTCAACTCTGTGAATAGTATGTTTTTGATGTCTTTAGAACACTAAGTTATTTGTTTGGTGGCTTCTAACCTTAGCCACATTCAAACTTGCTTACTTTTGTCACGTAGTGTCTCACGGAAATTTTCCTTACATCATGGATTCTTCGGGTGGACTACATGATTTGTTGCACGGAATTGACCAACTCTACATAACTCTATATTTTCCAAGTTCATGTAACATTGTATTATCAAGTCGTGAAGCACTTAACATTTCTTGCATGTCACGGAAAACTAATTTTTTAACTTCTTCATTTTGTGGGCCCTTAATCTAGAGCCGCCTAAGTTTGAAACTTGGATGATTTTTTTCAAAATAGCATGGGTGATATTTTGGACAACAATAAGCATGGTTTTGTATCGTAAAACATGACTATTGATAGGTTCTTTAGATCCTTGCTGCATTTTAGATAGTTGTTTGTAAGAAACTTTGTCCCCAATGTTGATAGAGAATTGTGCCAAATTTTGATTTTCCAAATCAATAAAAGAGTGAATAGAGTGTGTCAAGAGATCATAGAACCATTGTAGTGAAAATTATTTAACACTTTTAGGGAAGATATTGGTGAATAAAATGTCATGAGAAGAATAATCAAAGAAAGACATATGAAATGATCAGATATGTTTAGCAAGATTTCCTCTGTCATCATATACAAGGAGTTAAGGAGCGGAAAAACCAATAGAAAAGGGTAAGAAACCAATTTGGGTGCAAGTGGGGTATGAAACAATTGGGTATAACTCATAGCATGAGAGGAAGCGGATGCACCTTATTTTTATTGTAATATTTGAGCTTGTAATGTATAAACAAGGATTTTGAGAGCTTGTGTGTTAGATGAAGAAGTGTGTGAACCATTATGATTGGATATAGGATGTGTAGTAACAATAGTTGTTGCATGAAGAGGCATAGAGACATTGTGCTCTAAAATATTAGGTTCCCCCAAGGATGTAGGTACCGTAGGTGTATAAATATCATATGTCTCGATATGAAATAGTGAAGCGTAATTAACTTGATATCTTGCATCATTGAGAAGAATATCAATGTTAGCAGGATTCTCTTATAAAAAATGTGTAAAATGTTGTCCCTCATCTTCAAGAAGGTCATGAGACCGAGTGTCGAGGTTGTTATTAGATCCTTCTCCTTAGAAGGGATCAGTGTTAATAGTGAATACATTATTGGTGAAGATATCATTAATATAAGAATGAACACTAGGAACCCTGTTTATATGATTGAAAGAAGGATGCATAAGTATTTTCCTTTATAATCCCAAGTATGGGCATGTGGGCTTATATGATTGATTTGAATATATTAGAACATTGGAAACACTAATATGATGAGGTAGATTAGAAAGATAGATACAACACCAAAAGTGACAAAGAAAAGCATAGACAAGCTCGAGGTTGATGTAAAGATCAAGTCACGAATCGGGTTCATCAAAATGCTTACACCATTATTAGATTATGTGAAAGTTAGATTAGTTGATTAAGTACACTAAAGGATGTAATGTGATCTATAAGAGGTTATTATGATTAATTAATTTCCAACATTAATTATCTAATATCATAATAACACATTAATACTTGTCATAAATGTACAAAACAAGATATGAACCTAAAAAGACAACGGGATTAGTGCACTTAGTTGATTACGGATGATAATTTTTGGATGTGCACACTATTGGAACTAGTTGATATGAAATTTATGATGCTTTGTTTCTGGAATTGTGATTGAAAACTAATCTAGAGTAGGACCAAACACTTATGTTAAGATCGTTCATACATTTGACCCTATTATATAGTCTTGGACCTTCTTGGATTCGGATCTACAAATTATTAGGAGTTTCACATTCCTAGAAATGTATGTTGTTGTCAAACCCTAATTTCCGGTCATCATGCTACGAAGACATATGAAAACTCTAAACTATATCTCAAACCCTAACCATGAATGGGAAACCATGAAAATTAAATATTAGTTGGGTTGTGGACACCTTTGTGCACCACCGACATTAACACTACTCCAAAGAGGCCTCAAACCACACGTCATTCTTCACCTAGCATGTGATATCTGACCGAATGCAACTAGATTTCAAAAACTCTTTAACAATGCTTTAGTTGAGTTTGGATCTTGTTAAAATACTTAGAGAATGGATGTTGGAGCACTTGTAGATGAGAGATACTTATGCCTTAACCTGGTAAGAAGCTTCATACTTGTAGTGATTGCTTCCTAATGATTTTACATGAGCTTTTATTATATTTAGGAGCCTTGGGTGCCTTTTGCAAGAGTAGGAAGTGATTATATCAATGTAGTGTCATATGATTTCTAGGTTAGCAAATTATATAGTGTTAATTTGCTTATATAGTGTTTTGAAGGTAAATTATCGAAGAAAGGTCGACCCAAAGGGATTAAATGACCCATCGAAGAATGAGAAACTAAAATTAGAGATGGAGGATATGTCAATGCAAAATTATACAGATAGGTCAAGACCAGATATAAAGTCCTAACTAAAATGTATGGCCTTGACCAAGGATCAAAAACGTGATAAATGATGTTTGTATCCTATTAGGTTGACTTATTATATGGATTTTATGTATTTCATTCTTAGAAGTCGATGACATATCAGTATGTAAGGATAAACAAGCTATACAAGAGACCTTGAGATGCACTAAACGGGAATAGAAAGGGTGTGTTTATATTAGCAAGAGTGCATTGTCAAAATCAACATTGTCAAAGAATACATTGCCAAATTTGAGTATCAACACACCTAAATATGGAGAGTAACATTTGAAAGTGTGTTTCTTTTATTAGCAACAAAAAAATATTGCTTCAATAGAGATATTATTTAAACTAGCATCATGTTTATCTTTCCATGGTTGATATTGAATTTCGGATCAAAATGTGCCAAATATGCATGTAATCTATAGTGAGCATGGTTAAGTGCTAGAAAAGAACCATATTCCATCTAAAAATTTGTGGTGAAAGGATTAAAATGGGTATGAATCCAATGCCAAGAGGATTGAGCATGCTTACGAACTAAAATATTTGTTTAATAGATTGATGGTTACAACAAGAACATATATGGTGAACCATGCCAAAGTGAACCAGAAAGAGCCAATTACAAGACCCTTATTAGGGATGCACTAAAGGAAATGAGCTTATTATGGTTCAATAATGTTTTCCCAATCTCTTTTGTATCTCCTCTTCAATACTTGTTCAAAATATTAAACTTTCCAACAAGCATTGAGAGGCTCAATGGGAAACTGTTAAGGGGAGAGGAGTTGATATCCTAATTGGGGTTTGTACCAGTTGAAAGGAGTTTCAACAAGGCACCTCTAGTCATTCCACCATCTAAGGGGTGTTTGTACACCAATTTTGTGGAGATGTTGGCCGTGTATGGAATTTAAAAGTTCAATAATCGACTCATGATCATTGGATTACAATTGAAATTTTTCTTTTAGTGCAAGCCACAAAATTCAAACCATGGAATTCTCACAAAAAAGGTTGGAAATGAATTTGATACCTTTTCTAAAAATTCTAACACCTTTGACCCAAGGAACCAAGGCAAATAGAAAATTAAATATGAGATAACTAGATACCACCAAAAGGAGTGTGAATTGATACGATACCATTATGGAAACTATCCTCGTCCCAAATTAAGTGTGGTTTCGGAACTCCCAATTTTTCTATATGCTTTCCACATGATATATCACATAATAAAATAGATCATAATATGTGGATTTAAATTCAAATTAAATCCAAGAAACTTGAATTGTTCACCAAGTTTTGTCCATGCCATTTCAACTTGTTCACCATATGGGCATGGTGGTATAAAAATTTCTATAACATTGGTTTTTTCACACTTTGAATGGAGAAGCCAAAGGTGAGACAAAAATGTGCAAGCACTCCATGGCAATGTCAATGGAATACTCTTCCTCAATTAATGTGAGAAATGAGTCATCCACAAAATTCCCATTTACCATTTGGCTCGAACAATGGGGGAAAACCCCTTTAACAAGCCCTTCGAAGTGTAATTAGCAAAGAGATAATTAATCCCTTCAACATCTTATCACCAATTTGAATATCAATTATTTATTTGAGGTATTTGGAGGGATCCACCTTGATGCAAAATTCTTTTTGGCCTTGCCATGTGAAACTTGGGTTGTTCAAACCTTGTGAAGCAACCAACCTACTTTATCATCTAGTCTATAAAGTTCCATAGCAGAAACAACAAACCAATAAATTAAATCCACACTGGGATTTTTAGATTGACTTGATTTGTAACAACAAAGTCCCAAGTCTAGTGTAAAAATGCAAGAGTGTTTTGAATAAACCATGGACCATGGGAAACAATGGCTTTGGAATGTTTAGGGTTATTAAATCTAAAAAAGAAGCCTTTAATTAAGTTTTGAACACCTTCAACCTTAATTCCATGAGGGATAATCCATGAAAGTGTCTTCAAGGTGTTTTTAGAGGGGGTTTAGTCAATAAATATGTAACTAGGGTATATTACTCAAAATAGTTGAATGCATTAATGAATTCAAGACAATCTAGTACTACATTAAGGTCTTGATCATTAACTCATGAAAGACCTTTAGGGAGAACTTCTTGGGTCACTTTTGTGCCATTTGAATTCACAATTCCATTGGTATTGCATGCAAATATGACTATATGTGCCAAGGAGGGGAATTATAAAATCATAATCCACCCTAATGGTGGTATTAAATATGGTGCTATAAACAAGCAATAAAAATTAAAAAAAACTTGCCTCTCAACATTAATGGTCATGTGACATAGGAAACCCCTAGTAGAGCGTATTTTCCTAAAATATAATTTTCATGAAACTTCAAGGCTTCTTTGGTCATCCTTGCCATCACAAGCTACCTCTAATGAACATCCACATAAGGAAAAACTATTAATATAAAAAATTGTCCAGTTTTTATAAACACTTAACAACCGATTTATTTAATGCACTTCAAATCCAAAACATGTTAGTACTTATTTAGCATTGGGATGAAAAATGAGATGTCCCTTACAAAATGCTCATATAACTAAAATAGAAAGATTGATACTTTCATAATGATCCTTAAAAACACGAATATAACACAAAAATGCTCTAACATAATGATATTTTTTGTTTTAAATTTCTTGCTAACAACATACATTTAAATGAAAATATAAAAACTAATACAACTTATTGGACATTCCAATATTTTAACTACAAACCACTAAATATCCTATGGTAATACACCCGAGGGTTTTAAATTTCATGATGCTTAATACTCGTGTTTGAAGGATTTCATCTCCAATGCACAATCGCTAAAACATCATGTTCAGCCCAAAAAATAAAATTGTTTGTTTGCAATATTCAAATAGGATTTCCTTTCTTATTCCCAACATCTTTGTTTTATGTAGACACAAAATCACACACTTTGGGTATTATTTAGTCTCGATCTCATACTACTATTCATATGGTTTTTCAGTGAAGAAATTACTAATTAACCCATGTCCTTTGGCCATTTTACTTTGTTTTGTGTCATCACTTATGACCTCTTGTATGTATACACCCAGTCATTTTGTCATTTTGCATCATTCTACCCTTGACTAGGTTGCTCGGGCCAATACTAGGTGCCCCCTGTGCCCTGATCCCATTTGAGGTGCCTTGATCCTTTTACTACTTTAACTCCATCTTTTTGGCACTTTCTAATTGTTTGAGCTTTCTATATTTTTGGTGGTCAACATTTTCAGGTTTAATTAACAAATTAGAGAAAGAGAAACATATAAATATAAAGTTATGAGACCATAATGAGGGAGCAAGCACTAGTCACTACTATCATCACCTAAGGTTGCATCTATCAAAGGATCCATTTGCATCCATCTAGCTCCATCACAAGGGACAAAGTTGGTTCATTTTCATCTAACTGCATAGGAGGGAAGTTTATTTATTCCATCCACCATTTATTTACATTTCTACATCTATTTATCGCTCGTTACTTCACAAAGTGCGACTGGCACAAGATCACCTAGGGCACAATTTACACACACACACACACACACATCTAGAACTACATTTGGGTCTGAAATGTAGTGCAGCGCTTAGTTAGTAAGTCCAACATTGTGGCTATTGAGGACAGTATTCGACCCCTTCATATGCATATTTATTTTTAGGGTTTTGATGCTTGGCTTGGGGTTTTATAGGTCTCTTCTTCATCACTGATTACCAACGACATCCCAGTACAATGTAGTGAAATATACGTGATAGACATCAAAGGCCTCGATCATCTAGCGACCATGCAAGTTTTATTTATGGACCTCCTACACAAACTAGGGAACCCATAACTCAAACTAAATGTTATGGTTGGTCCTCTTACTATGTTTTTTACTTTCCTCGTTGGGAACATAGTCGATGGTTGTGACATGCTACTCGGTCTTAATTAGATTCACCAATATCAATCTATCATCTCTATGAATCATTTGCAACTCAAATTCATTCATAACAATCGGAGTTATCTCTATCGGCAGTATACCTCCATCTACTCCATGCTCATCATCTCCTCACACATCAATTCATACATATCCCGCATCATCTAGTGAATCACACTCTATGTTGAATAAAGCACAATCTACTTCTAGTTCACCTATTCACACACCATCTACGCAGCCTTACCACTTTGTTAATACTACACATAGGTATAGGCCTATTCCTAGGATAGTTATTGCATCTCGCTGTATGTCACCACCTCAATTTATTCCAATGGGGTTTCCATCACCTTCATGCTCCATGTTGCGTATATATCCATCGCCTGACACATTTTTTACGCCATGAAATTCGGCATATATCCATCCCTCACATATAAATATAATTCATTCACCCACATAAAATTTATCTACTATACCACCACTACTAGAGCATGGCCATATGCTTTCATCACCACAAGTATCGGATGAAGGACATTCGTCCTTCACTATCATTGGATAGTTCATTCATGCACACACACTTGGGGGCATATCATTCACACATATCCCCCATATTAGCATCAACACATCTCTCATATTCATATAGTCATACATCAATCTCTTTGTATATGCATAATCATCACATTTTTAGCATCTTCATTACCCGATGACACACTCTTGTGCTTCGGTTCACACTTGATTGTTGAGGGCATACTACACATGAACCCCACACACTACACACTAGGCATTACACATTGTGACTCTTCATACATCTCACATCATATGTCTTACATCTTACATCATACACTCTACATTTAGTCTACATCATTTCAACATTTGTGCATCTATACATCATACATCATATTAGTCTTCATCATACATGTGTCACACTTCTATTGTCTACGAGTCTAGCATTACATACTCCTCATCTTACATACTACATAGCGCGCACCTTACACTTTTAGTCTATCTACACATCTTGCATTATATCTCATACATTGTACATTACACATTCTAAACATCACATTGGTGTCTCTTATCATTTCACACACTACATCTATTTCTACGTACTTCACTCACTACCCTATGATGCACTTTAGTTCCTCGGTCCATACTCAACTTTTGAGGGTTTACAAATAAAATGGACCTTATCATACTCGCATAATCATCATGCATCCTCTCATGCGATATTACTAGGTTAGTGATATACGTTATAGGCTAAATGGTCACCTATTCCTTCATCTTGTAGTGGTATATGCTTTAGGCTACATCACCACTCCCTCTATTCATCTTGTAGTGGTATATGCTTTAGGCTACATCACCACTCCCTCTATTGATCTTGTTAACCTAAGGCGTAGAGAGACTTGTCGCATGTCGGAGGTGTGAAGGCTTGTGTGGAAGTAACTTCGGGAGTGGCGTGAAGGTTCGCTCCCGGAAAAATAGGCTCGGGACTTAGCCGCATTTTGGACCATGGTTAGAGTTTTGATAAGGGACACGTGGAGATGTGACTAGATCTAATTGTAGATAAGGCTAAAACATAGATACTTACAACCCAAGGAAAGCATATTCTAAGATATGGTTATCATGATGGGATTAAGAGCTGTAAATTAGAGTTAGTTATGGTTTATCTGGAACTTGCATGTTTAGGGTACTTGAGTATGGTGGGGTATGATGACATTTGGCATGCGGTTTGCTCTTGAATGATGAATAGGAAGTGAAGGGAATATTCCCACCAATCTCTTGTTATGTATTGATTTACAGCAATAGAGAGGAGCCATGAGAGTGTATGTGTGCAAGGAAGTAGAGAGAGCCGAGAGTGAAATGTGTAGGAATGTTATGTTGTAACTTCACGGAGTAGAATCATGTTTAGGATGAGAATTTTGTTGATGTATATGTTCTTTTTATATATTTTATCATGTATTTGGATATTGTAATAATGGAGGATGAATATAACGGTGTTATTCGAATATATATGCTTAATGGATCTGATTTTTGTGTTCTTTATTATGTTGATGGTTCGGATATGGTTCATGTATGTTCTTTTAAAATATCCTAGACATAATATGGATCATTGAATCTCATATCTATTTTATTTATCTCTATCACAAGATGTATGAATTTATGTATGTGCATTGTTCTTTTATTCATGGTAACATTCTTGACAAATATCACATAGAAGAGGGTCATGGAGCCTTTTTGCATCTTAGGTGAGCTCCGGCTTAGGGTGGGTGATATGCCAGTGCACCTGGGAATTAAAGGGTTAGGAAAACTTACTACATTTGGGTTTCATTACAAGGACCTCTTTTGAAGTTCTTGCAATAATGGTGTATGATGATAGAATGCTTGACCTTGGACAAGCGTGGAAACTTGACTTAAGAACATGCAGGATGACTTTACATAGAGATTAACACTAGACTTGATTTTGATGCACATACATGGGTAGAGGAGCATATGTATCATGAGCTCTATGAAATGTTCTTTATTGTTTTCCAGTAGAATTGTATGAATGGTTGTCAGTGTATGCATCGAGGAAGAGTTGGTATTATCGACCTTGTGTTTAGACCCAAGAAGATTATCAACAAACTTCATGATGTTGATCTGATCTAGACTCATGTTGTTGATCATTGGTGGAGTGGTGTGTTGACTAGCTATATGTTGGAGTACGTGGTTTCTACTTATTATTTCCCAGAGGTTATTGAGTTTGAGTTCTTGTAAGAACCGAGAGGATATTTCTTGCGTGCTTTACCATTAGCCATCAAGATCCTGATCATCACTTTGAGTTTAGAAGTGTTTCCTATGGCTAGCTAAACTCCCACTAGGTGCGGGGCACGGAAGTGGGTGTGGCAAGAAAATGTTGGATCCTACAGTAGAAGTGGAGAGATAAGAGAGGTGGCTCAAGTATAATGAAGCTCGGGAGAGGGAATTGGCGAGACAACGTGAGATTGCAAGAGTGATGGATGTTTGAAGGTAGACGTTGTGGGAAGGATTTAAGGTTCACGTGGAGGACATGGAATCTAAGCAATTTGTGCTACCCCATCTTGGAAAATGTATAAGGAGAACCCCATAACTTCTGGTGAGATATTTTCAGATGGAGAAAGGAGATGGACCATAGGAACATTTTGAACCCACCTGGTGACCAAGCCCTTACGCTTAGTTTTCCATTCTCTGAGACAAGTATCGTTAGTTTGGTTGGTGTTAGTATTGGTAAGCAAGAAGCGTCAGGTAGATATCATTTCTCATTGAATTCATTTATGGCCACACAATCATTTCCTATGTTTTGTGGTATCCCATTAGGCACGTCATTTGGGAAAGGTGTGGGCTCATGAACATGGGTATCACATCTAAAAGTAGTTCAAATTCGTAGGTTGTTGGAGCTCGGTTTAGCAAAATCGTGGGAATGCAGAGTATCACTACTTCTTGAGGCCCCGTACCTACTACATGAGGAAGCTCTGGTAGATATGGGGGTCGGGAGTTAGTGGAACTAGTGGGTATGGTGGTGGAGGAAACATGGGAGGGAATCATGGTTTTGGATCTAGTGGGCAAGGGCCACCTGACCCTATCGGCATCTATTTTATTTGATGTCTCTTCATTTACCTAATTATAAGGGTGTTGAGGATGTTGTATAACATGTACAAAAGTGTGAATTGCTATGGCGCGCTAAGGGGATCACTACCCCAAAGTGGAAGGCAAGCCAGTTTATAACTATGTTACGGGGCATGTGTATAGCTGGTACAAAAGTATGACCCACATCATACGGAAGTGGGTATACGACACGCATGATGCCTTCTTGGAAAATTTTCATATTCCTGATGTTGAGAAAAAGAGCATTAGCACGCTCAAGGAGATTCAACAAGGTATGGCATAGAGTGTGTGGGAGTATGATACATGCTTTAAGACTCTCTTATCAAAGTTGTCTTATGATATCCATCCCTCTTAGCATGTTTAGTGGTTCGTTAGAGGTTTGATAACACCTTTCAAATGAGTGATTTCACATAAGAATTCATGAATTTTCGCAAGGCCTTGGAGGTTTCTCGGTGTGTTGAGGTCGTTGGAAGCATTGATACTAGGGTAAGTCCCTTTTTGGAGGCACATATTGCTTCCATGGAAAAGTAACTTGAGAAATTATCTACGAATTTAGCACATGAGACTCATAGCGGACTTTGGTGTCTGATTTTGAAGTAGAAGGACACACCAAGGATAATTTCCCTCAAAATTCGGTGCATGCAATGTCATTGGATTATGAAATCTATCACAGGGATCATGACCCAAGTAGATGCCCACTATTACAGCGTGCAATCCGTAAGAATGTGTCTTTCTATTGTAATATTTATAAATCTATTACTCATGATACGAAGGATTCTGGTAGATAGACCAGATTCATGATGTAATTAATATTGGTATGCGTTAGGCTAGTGTTGAGAATAATTGTAAAAGGGGGTTTAGCACGAAGGGTGTGAAGATGGTGAAGGAATGGGAAGAATATTTTGTGGAGGATTCGGAGGTTGTGGTGGGCATGGCGAGGAAGGAGTGAATTCCCTTGTGGAACTTGTTTGATTGTGGATCTATGGATCACTATAAGCATGAGTTCCCAGATTTGTTGTAATGCTCATGGTGTGGAAAGAAACATAAGTATGAGGAGTGCCCTGACTTGTATGATCACATGAGCCAGAACTAGAAGAAGGACAAGGGTGCGGGAATGGTTAGTGTGAAATGTGTTGAACCCCTGTTCATGCCTACAGTAACGTCTAATCTAGAGTTGGAGCTTATATTAGTAACTACACACGTTGAAGTTGCATGTGCCAGAGAAATACCAAAGCAGAGACCTCTCATTACAAGAGAAGAGGTATTGCATGGAAAGTACCCTAATCCAACTTATCAAAAGGAAGTTTACCAGGAGACTATGGAGGTAATTAGGATTTTGCAAGGGGAGATCCAATGCTTGAAAGAGAAATCGTAGAAGTTGGAACAAGTGAAGAATGTTGATGATGTCAAAGAGGTATTGTTGGTGAGAAAATTTGTCCGGTGGACAAATTTGTGATTTTCAATCAATGGGAATCTAAGTCCCTCTACAAAGCAGTGCAGCTTCCATATGTGTATGTGTGAAATAGTGGATTTCAATGGTGGCCTTTTGACCGAGAGATCAAGGGGGCACTCCACTAACCTGCGCCAAAGCTAGTAATTTCTCACTAGAGAAGAACTTTGTCTCGAGAGGAGGAAAGGGAGTGAGAATGGAGATAGGAGAAATGAATGTTGTAAATAGAATATTAGATGCCCACACACATTAATTAGAAATTTCATTTACATTTATAATCAAAAGAAAAACAAATCCATAGAAATACAAGACAAGAATCATTTACATGCATTTATAATCAAAAGAAAAAAACAAATCCATAGGAGTCTTTTGCCCAAAATCATCAAGCATGGTTAAAACCAGCCAGCTAAATTTTATTATCCTATTATTAATTATGCATAGTAGGATTATTTAATTAATTTTATTAATTAAATAATTAATGATTAAATTGTTATATGGTTAAACAACCATATTTGTCTCTGTTTACACATTGTTATATTGTTATAAACAATATATTTGTCTTTATGTAATTTTGCTTCCTGATGTTATTGGAAGCTTGTGAAATCTGGTTTTTGGTCGCACTGTGCAACTCATTTTCCGGATGTATTTGGGTCAGTGCAATATCTATAAATATTGCAGCCCATTCTCGTAATTGTTTTACCGATTGAGATTAATAAAATATCACAAAGCTTCCGTCCCTGTTTCTCAATCTACATTTGGTACCAGAGCGAAATTCTGGCCCTGTGAAGGTGTGGAAGAGAGAGCAGCAGAGAGAGAGGAGATTGGAGACGTATTTGCAGCATTCGAGAGCCTGTGCAGCCTCGTGCAAACTCCCAGCCCCATCCCTGCCTCCCCCACATCAGCCTGTTCCTTCCTGTACTGGAAGGCAAATTTTTTTCAGCACCGGGTGCACTCAAAGACTGTGCAAAAATTGCTACAGGTATTGAATTTTAAAAAAAAAAAAATTTCCCAATCAGGGTTTTGATTTTACTGCATTTAGAGGTATATTTTGTTTTGGAGGATTGCTTTGCTGTGTATATGCACCTGCAGTGAATACACAGAGCAAAGAAAAAAAAAAAAGAGAAGAGGCGTTTTTCTTGATCTAGCACCTGTACAAGGAGAAAAAAAGCGTTTTTTTGAGAGCATATGCGCCCTTTGCTGTCCCATGCGCGGCCAGCATAAGAAAAAACGTTTTTTTGGAGCAAACAACAGGAAAAACGCGCCATTTTCTGCCCCCAGCGCCTGCACAAAGGAGAAACAACGTTTTTGTGAGCACATTCAACAAAAACGCGCCTGCATTGAAAAACGCGCCAAGTGATCAAAAACGCCCCTGTGCAAAGAATACAAGAAAAAAACGCGCCAAAGAACTAAAATATGCGGCCAAGCAAGTAAAAAAACCCCCAAGGAGAAAAATACAAAGAAAAACGGCCTGCATAAAGGCGGCCAAAGGAGAAAAACGCGCCCAACACAAAAACGCGCAAACGGGAAGGAGAAATTGCGGCCTCGAGCAAAGAAATAGAGTCTCGATCCATTTTTGGGCAAATAGAACCCTAAAACGCCCCTTCACCAAAGATGCGCCAAGTGGCATTCATTTTTCAAGAGGTAAGTCAATTTATTTGACAATAAATACAAATTTCTTCCTTTCATAGTCCAAGCGCCCCAAGTGGCCAAGTTGGTTAGTGCATGTGCCTTAGGAGTGAGAGGTTTGAGGATCAAATCCCACAAAAACACTCAAAAACTCTCCTTTTGCATCCAAGCGGAAATTTTGGCGTAATCGCTAAATTTAGCAGCTTTTTTGAATTTAGTTATCACTAACTAAATTTAGCGGAGAATCCCTAAATTAGGGTAAAAAAATTTTTTTCTCCCATTTGGTCTGTTTTCTCATTCCAGACATTTTTTGCAAAAGGAGACCCACCTAAAAATTGCATTTTCATCTATTTTTTTGCAATTTTTAGCATTTAGGGCTCAGGAGGTCACCAGGACCCCGAAATTGAAAATTTTTGCCTGTCATTCAAATTGTATTATATATTGTACTAATTTGCAGGTTGCCATAGTCAACTGCAAAACTTTGTAACTGCTAAGAAACTGGCAGAATTGTAATAAAAAAAAGTAAAATTGGTTCTGTAACACTCACGAGATCCTAGATCTCATTCGCAGCTGTTTCGTATATACAAAGGCTCCGGGAAGCGCTTACTGTAAAGCCGCCGCGACTACTACCGCACTTAACGCCTAATATAGCTGCAACAACGCCGTCTCGGGCATCGTCCCTATAAATCGACGGGGAGTAATAAGGTCACAAAGGCACACACTATGAACCATCCCATCCGTCTGCGGAACGATCGCAAGACATAAACCGACCGAGAAATTATCCGAGTATATGGTGGTTACGCGCGTATGAGGATATTTCTTTCGAGCCGGTGTCAATAATCGCATTGCACCCCATCAAGCATGTCTTGGTACCACGTATCGAATTCTTTCACGCACGTTAACGCCTCTTTCACGCATCACGGTATATAGAAAGGGCGAGCTTCTTCCACGTACCGACGGGTATATCGGAAGGGCGCGTATATAGAAAGGTTCGGTATATCGGACTGACGGTATATAGATTGGGAGACCTTATACCTGGAGTGATAAGAGCCAAACCCCTCGCTGATCTCTCGCAAAATGGGCACCAATGCCCCCAAATTTTTTTCTTCCGGATTCACAATTGCTCGAGGAAGCAACTATGTCGCTTGAAGACAAAAATCAAGACACAGCTTGAGTTTGAAGAAATCTGGCCTGTTGTGACTGGTACTCTAACCAGATCACCAACGGATGCAACACAACAACGACAATTTGATAGAGCAGATCAGAAAGCAAAGCTCATCATCTTGTTTGGAGTATCCGACGATGTGCAAGTCCACATTCGAGATGCTACATCAGCAAAAGAAGCTTGGGATAAACTGAGCACAATATATGAGGCCAAGAACAAGAATGTCATACTCAATTTGCAGAGTCAGTTACATACGTTGAAATTCAAACAGAATGAGAAAATCAAGCCTTCCTAAGAAGAGTCAGCAGAGTTGAGGGCTTCACTTCTAGCCCTAGGAGAAGAGGTCAAAGATGAGTCTCTCGTTCCCATTGTTCTGAGAGCTCTCCCTTCTTCTTACCGAATTTTTGTCACAACTCTAAACTTGTCAGATACGACAATTAGTTTTGACAAGTTAGTAAACCTACTGCAACAAGAGGAAGCAATGCACAACAAGGATGATGAAGAGGAGAGTAATCGTCTTCACATCAAAAATGGAAAGGAAAAGGTAAAGGAAAACCTAAATCCTATCAAGTCCCCACATCGTAATCGCAGATCATGGGGACAATCAATGTAAGAAGCGATGTCCCATTTGCAAAAGAGGACATGACTTGCAAGAATGTTGGTTTAATACATATAAGAAAGGTTCATCAAGCAATGCTGGACCTCAACAACAACAAACTTACAAGGGACATTCAAACAATTATCACGGGCAGAAAAAGGGGAACTGGAAAAGAAGACCCCACCAGCAAGGTAATATTGCTGAGCAACAAGATCAGTCAGACAATGAAGACTTCTTGTTCACTGCTCGATCAAGTGAACCATCCACGCCATCTAGTGAAGTCTGGTATGTTGATTCGGGAGCCACTCGACACATGACCGGCCACAGAGATCGGTTTATTTCAATGAGGGACACGCCATCGAAAAATCATGTTTCGTTGGGAGATGATTCTTCATATACAAGACAGGGATTGGAAACATTTCTCTACCCTGGTTCACGCAAATGCAAACTATCGATGTTCTATATGTCCCCGGGTGACAAAGAACCTTCTTTTCGGTCACCAACTCCTAGATCACAACTGAAAATTGACTTTGATAGTCAATCCGCAAGAAAATGTGTTTGATTCGAGATAAATCCAGAGGCTCAAAATAATTGCAAAAGCCTCAAATGTGGGAAGAATGTTTCAACTTGATTTCATTCACAAAATGATCAAGCACTCGTGGCTAAAAACTCCACCTCACCTCGGGCCAGGCATAGGAGATTTGGTCATGTAAGTTTCAAATATCTCGACACACTTCACGGGTGCAATATGGTACATGGGCTACCATCTCTTCGTAAGGATACAGCATAAGTGTCCTCACCGCTAGCAGGAAACAACACAGAGTTTCATTCCAAACAAGTACTTTTCGAGCTCATGGAAAACTTGACCGGTTCATACCGATCCAGGCGGTCCAATGCAGCCAAGTCATTCAGTGGTTCCAAGATTTCATGCTCTGTGGTTGACGACTATTCACGCAAAATGTGGATTTTTGTCTTCGTAAGAAAAGTGAGGCCTTTCAAACGCTCAAAAAGTTCAAAGTGGCAATGAGAAAGAAACTCGGTCGTCACATCGTAACTCTCTCCGCCGATCGAGGGGGAATTCACCAGTGATGAGTTCAGAGACTATCTACAAACTCACGGGATTCGTCGACAAATGCCTCCTCCACACACACCGCAGCAAAATGGTGTTGTTGAGAGAAGAAATCGTACTATCATGGAAATGGTGCGATGCATGATCGATGATTCCAACTTGCAAAGACATTTTGGGCGTATAAAAAAAAACAAAAGTTGTATTTGTTAAACAAAGCGCCCACAAATCGCTCTTGATGGAATTACACCACAAGAAGCATGGTCAAAAAGGAAACCATCCATGCAGACACCTCGAGTATTCGGGTGCAAAGCCAAAGCATGCACATACCCAAACAGTAATAGAAAGAAATTGGACATGAAGTCACAAAATCTCATCTTCACTGGATACAAGTGAAGAGACTCTTGGGTACAGACTGATGGATCCTAAGACCATAAAAGTCTACACAAGCAGAGATGTTGAGTTTTTCGAGAAGAAGGAAGCAGAGACTCCTCCTCCGGACTCGCAAGATGTAGATTTTTCACCAGTTGTAAAAACTGAAGCAAATGTTCCTCGTAAGATGAAAGTGATGATGGGGATGATGGTGTTGATCGATAGAACCACAACCCATGGGAACAGCTCAACGTATGCCTAAATGGTGTACAAGCACATTACGAGATGCAAGACTGGATGCTCCACGGATACATCCACCCTCGGACCACGGACTCGCAAAGAAAGCAAGAGAAGAAGTTAACTTTGCTTTGATGAGTAGAGTTATGAAACATGCACGAGCCATCTACAACCCCAGAAGCCCTATACAAAAGCTTGGAAAGATGCCATGGATTCGAATATCAATCGCTGATGAAGAATAACACTTGGGCAGCATTGTCGATCTTCCACTGTGGAAGAAACCCATTGGTTGCAGATGGATATTCAAAACTAAGTACAAAGCAGATGGGACAAGGACAAGTGTAAAGCAAGACTCAGAAGAAAGGGGTACGCACGTAAAGAAGGCATTGACTATGAGGAGACATTTGCTCCCACAGCCTAAGATCAAAACGATCAGATGATCTTTGCTCTACTGCTCGCTTTGATGGAAAGTTCATCAAATGGACGTAAAAAGTGCCTTCCTGAATGGAGATTTGCAAGAAGAAGTCTACATGACTCAACCTGAGGGATATGTAGTACCTGGTCAAGAAGAAAAGGTATGCAGACTCAGGAAATCTCTGTATGGCCTAAAACAAGCACCCCGGGCATGGTACATCAAGATTGATGAGCATCTCGTACAACATGGATTCGTCAGAAATCCATACGATCCCAATCTCTACCTCAAAAAGCAAGGGGGAGATGGTGATTGTTGTTAGTTTATGGATGATCTAGTCATCACCGGCAGTTCAAGTTGAAGATGATTGATGAAACAAAGAAAGATCTTAAGCGATCATTCGACATGACAGATCTCGGCTTATGCACTACCGTCTTGGACTGGAAGTATGGCGTAAAGAGAATCACATCTTTGTTTTCTCGATGAAATATACCAAGACAACGCCGAGAAGTTTAGGATGATGGATTGCACACCAATGCTACACCTATGGAGAACAGACACGCTTATCTCGCTCGATCCATCTCCCGAGGTAAGTGCCACTCTCTATCGGCAAACTGATTGGGAGTCTCATTTACCCGACCTACACTAGACCAGTATATCAGCTTTGCAGTTGAGCTATCTATCCAGGTTCATGCAGAACCCAAAATTTGTCATCGAAAGCAGCAAAACGCATTTTAAGATATCTCAAAGGATCAAGTAGATCTTGGTCTAGAATACAAGAAGAACGAAAACTTTCTCGATCGGATATTCGGATTCGATCGCAGTAACATTGATGATAGAAAATCCACTGGATTTGTATTCTTTATGGGATCTCGACCAATATCATGGGGAAGTAAGAAACAACACTTTGTTTCTCGCTTCTTCCACGTGTTTGAGCATCGCTCGCAGAGAAGCCGTCTCGTGAAGCGATTTGGCTACGCCGCATACCGGAAGGACTTGGAATACCACAGACAAACCGACCACCATGTATGTTGACAACGAAGGTGTTCTCAAACTTGTTCGCAATCCAGCTTTTTCACGAGAGAACAAAGCACATGAAGTTCGTGTTCATTTCATATACGAACATGTATCAAGCACAACATCCACTTCAATTTTGTCCAACAACCGAACAACGAGCAGATATTTTCACAAAGTCACTGCAGACGTGACAAGTTCGAGTTGTTCAGAGCATTTCTCCTCATCTCTCTTCGCACAATGCACAATTAAGGGGGAATGTTAGGATAAATTTTATTATCCTATTATTAATTATGATATAGGATTATTTAATTAATTTTATTAATTAAATAATTAATGATTAAATTGTTATATGGTTAAACAACCATATTTGTCTGTTTACACATTGTTATATTGTTATAAACAATATATTTGTCTTTATGTAATTTTGCTTCCTGATGTTATGGAAGCTTGTGAAATCTGGTTTTGGTCGCACTCGTGCAACTCATTTTCCCTGATGTATTTGGTGTGCAATATCTATAAATATTGCAGCCCATTCTCTCGTAATTGTTTACCGATTGAGATTAATAAAATATCACTTTTTAACATTTTTGGAAAAAGGCTCAAAAACTCAATTTCCTCCACCGGCCCGCTCTCCCACTTTGAATTTTCAATGGCGGGCTTCACCTTTGACTTTTTCCTTTATAGCTTGATGGGTTGCGGATCATTTTTTAATTTTTTGAATTTTTACAAAAGGCTCAAAAACTCAATTTCCTCTGTCGGCCCACTCTCCCGCTTTGACTTTTCAATGAAGGCTTCACCTTTGACTTTTTCCTTGTGGGCTTCAACTTTGACTTTTTCCTTTATAGCCTGATGAGGCTACGGATCATTTTTTAACTTTTCACCTTTTTTACAAAAGGCTCAAAAACACAAATTCCTCCACCGACCTGCTCTTCCGCTTTGACTTTTCAACTTCAGGCCCGAGACCTTGGCAGAGCCATAGAGCATTTTAGAACTTTTACTTCACTTTTGGGAATTTGGTTAAATTTCCAAAAGTGCCCCGATGGCCCACTCGTCTACTTTGACTTTTCAATGCCTTCGACCACGTGGCAATCTGGCACTGATTTGGTAATTAGCCTTTCTACCCTGTTATGGAGTTACGCCGCTGCGACACATGGAGCCGTCCGCTGAGGTTATACTTTTCAACGACGATTCGGCTTTTTGGGTCTGCGGGGTAAATTTACCATTTTTGCCAAAAGCAACCAAAAGTGTTAAGTTCACCAAAATTCTCATTCCTCCCCTTCCAATAGGATCTAACCATGTACCTACATTCATTGGAGTCAAAATTTGATGGGGAAAAGACGCTCGTCATCCCAACTATGGAAAATACGCAAAAGAAGAAAACTTCATCGTTTTGAGTCCAATTTTCAAATTTCCTTCACGAACCAGAGGCATGGAGGCAAAACAATGGTTTGACAACCAGGCCATAGAACAAGTGAACAATTTCGATCAGAAATGAAGGTTGCAAAGAGGATATTACGTGCATAGACCGGGAATGGGGAATTTTTCAAAATGAGAAAAACAGAGGTTTAAACAGCTCTAGGGCACGACTTCTACTAATTTCTTGAATCTCTAATTTGGCTTAAACACCAACGAAGGGCATGAGCTCAAAAAAATTGAATTTGGCTATGAAAACGTAGAGTAGTTTTCGGGAGACAATGGAGTATGTAATATTTTACACTAGGAAAATATCATTCCCTGTTAGGAGAGTGGTTGAGAGGAAATGTACCACGCGATAGATGCGAGCACAAGAGGCCAATTTTGCATGCTAATTTCCCCCTCATAGTCTTGATTATGACAAGGAGATCATGTTGAATGTGGTATTTGATGGATGGCTTCGAGAAACATACTAATTGACACAGGTGTAGAGGTTAATGTTCTTACTCTAGATGCATGGAATCAGATGGGAGACCACCATTGCAGCCATCTTCGAATGTGTTGTACATGGAGAATAGAACTAAATCTATGCCCATCAGAGTCTTGAAGGATGCTTTCATAACCATTCAAGGGGCCAAGTTCACTAGGGACTTTGAATTCTTGACATTTTTAAGGCGAGATAGTTTTATAGCCTTACTTAGATGCCCTTGGTGTTATGCGAAATAATGTTGATTTACACTTTAATAAGGGATACATCAGCTTTGAGAACAAGGAGTGCGTAATTATTCCACTAACAGATGGGAGGTCTACACCTTATGTCAAGCCTTTGGGGGAATAAGACATCAATATAATTTATGTGCACACCATCAGAGACCCAGAGGTTATTGAGCCATCAAGAGAAGGATTCATTCAGTGGGATGATGCTCATTCCATGAGTGATACAACTAGCATTGCATGTGATAATTGGGCGCATGGGACTTATGAGTTGGTTGGAAGAGAATTGAAGGGAATTGTGACTCGTGTTGTCAAGGTGTGTTTGGTTAGGTATCTAGGAGGAAGATAGTTACCAAGTTACACTGGAGAAGGTCACCTGTCTTTTTGTGTTATGAAAGTCTAGTTGACTGTGAAGTAGAACGGAGGAATATGCTTATTTATACCTTGCATGGGACAGTAGCGCATTGGTGGATGACTCATTGGGATAATCTTATAGAGTGGCGCGAGGTAAGAATCATGTTCTCTATTAGATTTCTATGGACCAATGCACCTTCAAAGATATGTGACTATCATGGGAAGGAATCAGCCTTATACCACATTCAAGAATGTGAGAAAGCCTAGACAGAAGGCTCGAAGCTTTACCTCCTTCACTCTAGGTACATAAGTTATATTCCACCTTATAGGGTTGTGCACACACATAGTACGTATATTTAGAGTTACGTCGTTAGAAAGGAAATTGGCGGGGAGTTGACAATGAAATATTATTTAGACTTTTGAGTATCTATCTTCTAAACCATCAGTGAATGAAGCTTTACAAATAGTCAAGTGCATTACTCTAGGAGATAGTGCCAAAGTGAGGACCTCATCCTATATTTTCTAGGGGAGCCTAATTTGGAGGCGCGCTTTGAGGAAGGAGAAGAAATGGATGAAATACGGTTTGAGCGCACACGCTAGAAAAAGAGAAAGGAAAAATGGTGTACCTGATAAGAGATGGAGAAATAGAGAACGTTGATGTTGATCATACAAAGGGTACGCATGATGTATTAGATAGTGTGGATGAGAAGGTGTGCACCTACCATGAGCTGTTGAAGACAAAGAAGGTCAACATTGGCACAAAAGAAGAACCAAAAGAAGCAATCATTGGTGATTATTGGATAGACCAAGAGGTCTCAAAGATAATTGAGTTGTTGCGTGACTTCCAAGATTTGTTCCCACGTGGATACCATGAATTGAAATGAGTTCATCACTCATTGGAGAAATTTGGATTAATTTGAAGGAAGGTGCATGCCTGATTAGGAAAAGGCCTTATAGGATGAATCCTAATATGCATGTAAAGGTGAAAGAAGAGATTGATAAAAATGTTGGAATCGGGATCATTAAAGTTATTGAAGAGTCTGAATGGGTTAGTCCAATGGTGATTAGTATCAAGAAGGATGGAAGGATATCAATCTATGTAGAATACCAAGAGTGTAATATTGTGTGTGCTATAGATCCTTTTCCAAAATCTTTTTTGAGGAAATCTTGGAATGTGTAGCTGGGCATGAGATCTACTCTTTTACGGATGGATTTTCAGGGTATCACTAGGTAAGGATTGCAAAAGAAGACCAAGAGAAGACTACTTTCACCACTGAATGGGGAAGTTTTGCTTATGCGGTTATGTAATTTGGGCTTAAGAATGCACCTGCTATATTTTCACGCATTGTGGTGCAAGCATTTCAAGACTTTATTCATAAGTTTCTACAAGTCTACTTAGATGATTGGATAGTGTATGGATTAGTGAAAGATCATTACAAAAACTTAAGATTAATGTTTGAGAGGTGTATACAGTTAAGTATCTCTTTGAATATTAAGAAATGTGTCTTTTTACTCCTTTTGGCACATTGCTAGGTCATATTATTTGTAAGGAAGGTTTATTGGTGGATCCTACCAAAGTTGTTGTTATTTTGGATTTGGAGGAGCCTACAAATCAAAGCATAGTATGCAGATTTCTCGGGCATATGGGGTTACTACAGAAAATTCATCAAAGGTTATGCCAAGATCTTCATGCCTTTGGAAGAACTATTGTGGCATAAAGGAAAATTTCACTTTGGGTGAGGCGCAATAGGTGGCTTTTGGTACATTGAAGGAGAATCTTACTACTGCACCCATTTTCACTTTCCCTCTTGGGAAAAACCCTTTCATGTGCATGTAGATCCATCAAGGATGGAAATTGGAGTAGTTCTATCATATCCTAAATAAGGGATTGTTGATCACCCATTGTGTTTTGTGAGTAGAAAATTAATTCCAACTGAACAAAATTACACAACAATAGAGCGCGAAGCATTTTTATGATTTATGCACTACATAAGTTTAGGTAGTACTTGTTGGCTACTCCATTTATCTTTTACATAAATCACATGGATCTTAAGTATTTGGTAAATAATCCCATGTTGTAGGGGTGCATATGTTGTTAGGTCTTGTTATTTCAAGAGTTTGACTTTTCATTTGTAGTAAAACCAAGAAAGTGCAATTCAAGACTGACCACCTTCCTTGAATTAATTCAAGTGAGGACACATAGAACATAGAAGACGTGATGTTGGATACATAGTTATTCATATTACAACACGCACCCACTAATTTGGAGGATATTTATGTATTTTTATGAATAGGTGTGGCGCTGACGAAATGAAGATTATAGAAAGGAAACAACTTTCCATTCACGCTGCGCCTTATATGTTGATTGGTGGAGATCTATAAAAACTTGGCCGAGATGAGATTTTGCGTTGGTGTGTACTAGAGCATGAGTGCATGGGTATTATGGAGGAAGCTCATGGAGGGATTGTCGGTGGACATTATGCAGGTCAAGCCACCGCATGTAATATTTTGATGGTTGGTTTGTGGTGGGATACATTGTATAAGGATTTCCAATAATATTCCAAGGGTTGTTATCATTGTCAGCATCTTGGGAAGCCTGGGCATAGAGATGAAATGTCATTGAGGCATATAGCAAGTTTAGAACCCTTTGAAAAATGGGTAATTGACTTCATGGGTCTTATTTCCCCAACACGTAGGACAAGTTCATACCGCATCATTACTTGTATGGATTATCTTACATTGTGGGTGGAAGTAGCACCTACGAAGGATTTCACTATAGCTACTGCAACAAGGTTCCTTTGGGAGAATATCATAAGCAGGTATGGGTGTCCATTGAGTTTAAAAAGTGATATGGGTACTCATTTCTTAAATGAGACTGTTAGGATATTATTGGTGGAATTTATGGTATCCCATCATAAGACTACACCCTATCACCCACAAGCTAATAGAACGTTGAATATTTTAACAAGATTTTGAGCCACACATTGACAAAGATCTATGATATTGGAAGGAAATATTGGGATGATAAGGTTTATGTTGTACTTTGGTCATATAGAAAAACCTATAAGAGGTTGTACAAAGCAACACCCTTTCAATTAGTGTTTGGCGTTGAGGTTGTTTTACCAATTGAATTTATGCTACCATCCTTGTGTATTGTGCACGTAGGAGGATTGGTTGATGAGCAAGCACTATGAGACGCACATCATTGCAAAATGGAGCCAAAAGAAAGAGAAAGTAAGACAAAAGGCCTGGCATGATCGGCACATTAAAAATAAGAATCCGGAGGTTAGATGATGGTTCTTCTGTATGATTCCAAGTTTTTGTGCCACCCTAGGAAGTTCCAAGTGCATTGGTTGGGACCATATGTTGTGACCTATATACTTGACTCAAGTGCTTTCTAGTTAGAAGCTTTGGATGGCACATGGTTTCTGGTTTCTTTAACGGGAGTAGGTTGAATCCCTACTATAAATAAGTCTTCTTGGTGTTTTTAATAAGGAAGTATTACCATTTAGCTTAGGTTTCCCTTTAATGCATTTTCTTTTATATGTGTTTCCTTTCATCGTCACTATTCTTTGTCTTTTTATTCTTGTGTTGTGTTGCGCGTTGGCATGCTAGTAGCTAATTACATTTTAAATGATTTCATGCCCAGAGGACCATGTATACCTTTAGCGTGGGGTGGATTAGAGTATAGTGCCAAAAATTGTTGGCACGTTTTCAAGGGAGGCTGGTTTGGCTGAAAAATCATTCGGGGATGTTGGTGTAAAGGTAGAAAATTGGTTGTTCGTGAGAAAGGTGTTCTAATAGAAGTCAATATGATCGAAGACCACGCCGGAGAGAAAACAGATCGCTCGGTGTAACGTGAGGTAAGCAAAGGCTTGGGATATTACGTAGTGGTTAGCACGGAGGTTAAGTACTTCAACACAGTAAGGTGCATGGAAGAGGTGCGTGGCAAGTAAAGTAATGTTAGCATGCTAGAAGGTTATGACGAAAGTAGCATGTGAGGTGAAGTCGTGAAATTTTAATTAAGCGAGAAAAAGGTAATTTATGAAAGAGTAATGTTAAGATGTGTGGGTCGAAAGGAAGGTGAAGTCTTGGAAAAAATATAAATAGGGGGTGACGATAGTCATTTTAACTACCTTGCATTCAGAAATTTTTGTTCTTAAGCTATTGAAGTTTGGCGAGGGTATTATATGGAAGCAAAGTAATTTTTATGAACCGGTGGCATTATGCTAATGACTTGAGACCTTTGGAGTGGCAAGTTGAGTAGATAAGGAGGAAACAAGGGGTTGCATAAAATTGAAGTTATCAAAGTTGAGATCTTAGGAAGAAAAGGAGAAGTGAATACCTAGGGCACAGGGTAAAGAAATGATGATAGCACCAAAGAAGGCACGAACCAAGAAATCAATGGTGGAGAAGGAGGAGCTGTTATGCGGGAGCATCATCTTCATGGCTAGGAGAGAGTGCAATAAGGCTGAATAGTCCTATGAAAGACAATTTAGCATAAACAAATAATTTTCAAAGTTTTATATCTCCATGGGTGTATTGTCCAAGTCCAAATTTGAATGTATCTTGTCATAGTCAAGTGAAATCATTGTAACCAAGGGTAATTTGTCTTATTTGACTAGGTAGGAAGGTTAAACAGGTAAGAATGAGTTGTCAAGGGCTAGATAAGGTCATGAAGACCATAAGAATAGATATGTAACGAGTTGTGATATGTTTTGGATGTAATTACTATGTTTAGAGGCATAGTTGAGCCTTTCTAGGGTGACTTGGTCTATTTAGAAGTTAGTTGAGCTTCTTAGGGAGAGAGAATAGGTATGCAAAAAAAAAATATGAGAGGAATAATTTGATGAAGAGGCATGTAATAGGTTGAGGAGAAGGAATAATACATGAACGATGATTGGGAGGAAGATTTTGGCTCTGTTTTGCATGAAAATGTATGTTTCCTATGGATTGTGTTAAGAACCCTGGCATGGCAATGGCATACAAAACCTCAATGTTATTTATTCATGATGGATCTTTTGACTATTAAGGTATCTAGCTTCTACATGTGCCAATGATCACAGTAATATTTTTGTCTCTTGGAATTGCATAATTTTGTTTTTAGAACTAATTGTTCCTTCTCGGGCCATATTTAGGGCATCTGATAACTTGATATTCCTCTAGTGAAAATAGATGAAATTTTGATATAATTCTTATCTTAGCATTTACTAGAAGCCCTCAAAATCTCATGTTGATTGGTTTTTCACAATAGGATATATCATTAGTAGTTATAACGAGCTCTAATGGAGTTATAACAATGCACAAAAATGTTAAGAAGAGGATTGAATTTCCAATAGGGTTGGATTCTTATGACCCTATAATGAATATGGAAGTGATATAAAATCCAAATTTAGGTTTTGAATGGTTTTATGGATAGTTATATTAATAGCATGCCTCTATTCTTGACAAAATCTAATTGTGTAGGTACATGACTGTGTTAAGTCATTGTAAAGATTACAATGTAGTCTTCTTGAAGAATGTGCAAGTTCCTAGTACATATGGAATTGATATCACCTCAATCAAGGTGTGATAATTCTATTGAATAGACAATCATGTCTTGGAGACCCTCAATTTGCATTTTGATCATTGGATTGGGAAAATTAGACCTTTGAACTTGAGGGCGAGTATAGGATAGTGGAAAAGTTGGAGTAAAGGAGATTGAATGTGATTTTCATTCATCACTAGTAATATCTTCACTTGAATCATCTAGAAACATACCTACGAACAAGATTTTGTGGATGGAATCAAGGTATGCGAAGATTTATAAGAATTTTCCCTCTCGTGGGCTCCATAGTGAGCTACAATCAGATGCAAGAAGGATTTGTAGTTTTGAATCCCCAAACAGTGAATTATTGCCCAAAATTTGGTATATATAGTCTTAAGGGAGTCCTTAACTTTTTGGAATAAAGAAACTTCAAGTTTCAAAGGTGGAATTGACACATTTTCTTACCAGTCCTACAAAGATTGTGTGCACAGTATGAAGGGTCTAGTTATAAGGGGTATTTGTGAAGGAAACAAGCTTTATCTTTAAGAGGAGTTTGGAACTTTCCATATACCTATAAACCTCTAATAGGAACATAGAAAACCTAAGTCCATGCTTTGAAGCTTAAGCAAAGAGATTGAAGCCTAGGAGGGAATATGGAAATAGAGTGAACACTATAAAGAATTGAGGCCAAAACTTTTGTATGCACCTTGGGATTGTCAAAAAGAAGCTATAGAAGTCTGTAACTTATTATGGACATCTTCAAAACACTCCAACCACTATATGGGCAAGAAATTGGTCTTAAGGGGAATGAAGAATTATTTTAGTCTTGGGATTGAAGTTAGTATTTGAGTCCCCTAGGATGGCTTCCATTAAATGGATTAAGGGTGATTTGATAGATATAAAGAGATCTGAGTGAGGGGAACTCATGAAAGCTTGAAAAGAGACCTATTTAGCAAGTTTAGTTCTTGATAAGGAAGAATAAGGATAAATAGGATTGTGAGTCCAATACAAAGAGGAAATATCATTGAATGTAGGCTTATATAAGGCCCTACATATTCTAGCCATATCAATAAATGAATGTACATCCTCAACCTAAAGTAATGTGAGTACAAGAACAAATATAAAAAGAGTTGGACAACTTGAAGAAAAGTGTTGAGATTGAATGAATGGACTAGGTGAAAAGGGTAATGGAAACAAGAAAGGGTATTAAAGATAATGTGGAAGTTATCTTATGAATTTCATGTTATGAACCACTAAGGGATGTTGTGGTGTCAATTTGAGAAATACAAATAGGTTATAGCCTATTCTAGCCTTACAAAGAATACCAAATATAGAGCTTTGGATTTGATTGCTAATTATTACAAGTAGTAGCCTGAATATAGACCGTAAATCAATCTTAAACCTTACATGAAGAGCAGAGATAAGTGTTTGCATAGTATGGAGGACATGAGTGAAGACAACAAGGAAGCCTAGAACATGTAGTTAGACCATGATATGGTCTTCATGGGGGAAACTAACCTAATATGTGCATCAAACCCGTTGAGATATACTCGGAAATAAGTACCCTTCAATTGTGATAAAAGAAGATAAGTGGAGTTTGAAGTTATATAGGTGCAAGATTAGCAAGTTTAACCATGTGACAGATGGGCATGATAAATTTATGTAGGAATATATAGTCAAATATGTTCTAGGGTTAGACAATCTCGAAACCCTAGGGTGGACAAATCGATGCAACATGAGTTGTATAAACTTAGGTTTTACGGTTGTGAGCTGCCTTTCTTTGCTAAACCTTCCCACTCTTCGGTGGTTAATACCGTGGGTGCCCAAGGACTTTTTCTAATTTTAGGGAGTAGAATGAGAATTATATGCCGTTGATCAGAAAGTAATAAGCATGTGGAACACGGTGAAGATATGGCTCTCGACCTTTGTGCCAACACAAAAATTGAGGAACTGGTGAAGCAGTTGAATCCGAGAAGGCAGAAGGGCTCGGGTTATCCTGCAGATCTTGATGACCTAGCGCTAAGGGTTGTACCCCACCTTATCAGCTGAAAATTAGGTGCATTAGAATGGTGGATAGATATAAATAAGATATTCTTGTACATTGCGTATGAGTATCAAAACCGCACTATAACTTCACACAATTCATTGTGAAGAATATCATTGAGGAAGCACGGGAGCATAATGAAGTTGGATTGAAGATAATATGGGGGTCTATTCTATTGTTGAACATATTTTTGAAAATCAACGTCCCGATGGACCAGATGGTAGCATGTGGGTTTACCCACCAACACACTCATCTCTTGCAGTGTAATTTTCTTAGTTCACTTGTGATGGCTCCATTATAAGCACCTAAAAGTCTCGGATGAACAAGTGGTACAAGAGACTATGCGTGGCCTTCGAGAACAAGTGGCATATTCCACCTGAATTTCTAATAGTGATAGGGGACCAGGTGAAGTTTACGTTATGCAACACTTCAGCTTGGAAAATTTAAGATGGCCAATGGAGAAATGGGGTTGTGGTGCAAACTTTTGGTTGCATTCACTGCTAAATATATGAAGTATGTCATCAATCAGTTGAAGGATACATAGAAGCTGACCTTTGATGCTGAAAAAGTGGACTCTAATGTTCACACTCTTCACGTGACCTACAAGTATGATACAAGGCCGGCATATGTTGAATTCTTGGAGCAAGAATTCTTGGATCTGCATCCACATATCAATGTCAACATCAAGGGCTTCATCCACCGAGTTTTTGTGTAGTTGTGTCCTAAGATGCAAGAAGGAGTTGAAGTGGAAGTTACATACTCCACCCTCCCAAATCCAAGAGAGGCACCTGGTTTTTCCATGAAATTGGTCCAGGTAGGAGATGAAGGAGAGGAAGAAGAGGAAGGAAGTGAGGAAAATTTGGACACTTCCAGGAAGAGGAAGTATTATACGTAGCGGAATAGTAGTGGGGGTGTAGGTACATCACATCAAGGTAGTGTCGAGGCTTCACACCTAGATTGTAAAGAAGATAAGCGACTGAGGAAGAAGAGTTGGAGAATAAAAATTCCAAGGTACATGATATCTCCAATTCTAGGAAAAATACATGCTCATAAGAGGATAACATAATATTCATGGAGGAACTTGAGCGAGCTTGAGGGGGAGAAGATAAGGGTGAGACAAAGGCCAAGGTACTGTAGATGTGCACGCAAAGGTAAATATGCCTATTGGGGAGGGGCATGTGAAGCTTATAGTGTAAGGAAATTCATCCACCTAGCCCACCAAACTAGAAGAGGAGGATAAGGGAGACTCCTTTGTCATTAAGGAGGATAAGGGGTTTGTTGCAGGAACAAACACCCCATGGAAGCAACGTTCAAAGTGCAAGGTGAAGAGGAAGAAGTGGATGCCTATGTCCCCTCACATGGACTTTGTGGATAATCCGCGAAGGTGTTGTGCGTAAGGTTCCAGAGCACCCTTTCCTCAGATAATTTTCATGCTTGGGATATTTTGGACCAAGATGGGGGTGTGACAAGGACAAAGAAGATGATAAGTTGGAATTTGCATTGTCATGCAGAGGATCCGAGTTTGAGGTCAACAATCATGCGATCGAGACCATCCATTTGAAGAAGAAGAAGGGGGAAACTTATAAAGTGGTGGATCCAAGCCACCTTATAGATGAGAAGGTGTGCAACACACTATAGAAGATGTCCTCAGAAGTTGCAAGATGGAGCTTGGATGTAGGAGAAACTATTCAGACCTTAGTCGTAGATAAGAAGGGAAAAGAAAAAGAGATAGAAATATTACATAATGATTTGAAGGGAGAGCAGGCGTGGACTAAGGAAGCATATGATTGAGTTGTCACCTTGGTTAAGAAGGTCCTAGAACAATTTCTGGCATTGGTGAGCCAAGCCAAGATGGATTATAATGATGAAATGGAGTACTTGGAGGACTTAGTGGGAATGTTGTTGGTCAACATCAAGGATGGCATGGGACCCACAAATAAGGAGCTCATGAAGTAGAAGGAGAAAAAAAGATTATTTATGAGGTCGGATTATGAGTTGGAGGACTTGCTCACCCAACTCAAGGAGGAAAACATATTGGTAGACAGGGGCTTCAACTGTTGTCGGAAGTGCGAGCCCATTATTTATGTGTGGGTTATAGATGAAGAGGCCATCCTCAAAGCCTTGTAGGAGAAGGCCCCAATTAATAATATTGATCATGCCCAATTGATAATTTATACCATAGCACAAAAGGATAAGATCAAAACCAAGCACAACAAACTGGAATTTCAGGTTGGTGAACTCCAAGATTCTATCATAGAACGTATGGATACGTTTGAGGAGTTTGTATGGAACTAGTGGTGGTTATAGAGGAACTCAAGGGTAAGGTTGAAGCTATTAAACCAGGCCAAGTACCCATCATAGTGGATAAAAGCACCATGAAAATCTATGGCTAAACTGGAGGCATGGAAGAAATTAAAAGGGGAAATAGATGTGGAGTTCCCTAAACTCCTCCAGTTAACCATTTAGGTTGTTGAAACATACAGCATTTTTACCTTAGCCAATTTTGTATCATGGAGTTTTGTTCAAAGAACGTGAAGGATTTCCGTGGGTATAAATCAAACTACTGTGGGATAATGTTGATCCCTTAAGGAGACTAAGTACCTAAGGTGCGGAGGGTCTTGTCGCCCACTAGCGGGCGTGAAGGCTTGTGTGGAAGTAACTTCGGGAGTGACATAATGTTTTGCACCTAGGAAGAATAAGCTGGGGAATTAGACACATTTTGGACCATGGTTAGAGTTGTGATAAGGGAAATGTGGAGATGTGACCAGATCTGATTACGGATAAGGCTAAAACATAAAGACTTGCAACCCAAGGAAAGCATATTCTAGGATATGGTTATCATGATGGGATTAAGAGTTGTAAAGTATAGTTAGTTATGGTTTAGTTGGCACTTGCATGTTTATGGTACTTGAGTATGGTAAGGTATGATGACATTTGGCATGTGGTTTCTCTTGAATGATGAATAGGTGGTGAAGGGAAGATTCCCACCATTCTCTTGTTATGTATTGATTTTCATGGTAGTAGAGAGGAGGCATGAGAGTGTATGTGTGCAAGGAAGTAGAGAGAGTTGGGAGTGAAATGTGTGGGAATGTTGTTGTAACTTCTGGAGTAGAGTCATGTTTAGGATGAGAATTTTGTTGATGTATCTGGTCCATTTTATGGATCTTATCATGTATTTGGCTCTTTGTAATAATAGAGGATGAATATAATGGTGTTGTTCGAATATCTATGCTTAATAGATCTGAGTGTTTGTATTCTTTTTTTTGTTGATGGTTCAAATCTAGTTCCTATATGTTTTTTTTAATATTCATAGGCATAATATGGATCATTTAAGCTTAGATCTAGTTTCTTTATCTCTATCATAAGATGTATGCATTTATGTCTATGCATTGTTTTGTCATTCATGGTAACATTCTTGATAAAGCTCACATAGAAGAGGGGCCAAAGCACCTTCGTGTGTCTCGGTGAGCTCCTCGTTTAGGTTGGGTGATATGCTAGCACGCCTAGGAATGAAAGGGTTGGGAAAAGTGACTACACATCTTGTAGTGATATACGCTTTAGGATACATCATTACTCTTATGTTCATCTTCTCATGATGCACACTTTGGCTATAGGACCACGCACACACATAATTTTTAGGTTGCATATCATCACCACTACGCATACACACTCATCACAACGGGTTACACATAACACACAATTCGACCATTTCTTGATGAAGCACTCTCGTTTATGGTTCATTCTTAACTGTTGACGGGGAAATAAATAAACCTCATTACATACAACTCCATTCACTCAGGGGCACACGGATCCTATCATTCATCTTGCATTCCATTCCATCCATCCATAGCATGTTACATATCTTGCTTTCTTTTACTCTTGCTTACATTTTCTTATACATGGTCATCTTATTACACATGCTAGATAGATCTCTTATATTTCATTATCTTTATCTTCCACAGATGTGTGTTCATACTTTTATCTAGTTGTGATCACAAATATAGGTCTCTTACATGTAGCATGGATGCTCACCTTCTCCCCGTCCTACAATGGTTGTTAGGGGCATCCACATATGTCTACTACATGTGTTATTATTTCATTTTGTATTTAGCACTTTACATTACTTGGTTATACATGCTCTTGACAAAATGGTTATATTTCTAACATGCTAACAGTGCTTCATGTACAGCATTTGTTTGTAGGATTACTTGCTTCCATAGTTATATATCTTTTTGTCTATTATTTTCTCTTATATAAGGGAATTTCCCTTTGTTTGGTGTGTACACTTGTTTGTTTGTATGTGGCCACTACAGCCTTGAGTGTCTTGTGACATCGTGAGTGGTGTCCCATGTTTACAACCCTCTTTGGCGGTCTATGATTGGTTTTGTGTGTTTACTTGCTTTCTAGCTTCTACATTATCTCGTATTTTATACTTGTCTTCTACATACATGCTTGTTCATAGTAGCACTTGGTGCTAGCCACTTGTTTGCATGTGCCTTGGTTTCTACCAAGTGCATTCCCTTCCCCATACAAGGCATAATTTACATGGTTGGTCCTCTTTTGGGGTTACATCCTCCTATCCACGATGTTGCATGCGCCCTAAATAGGGCGGGCATCATTTGGGGTTTTATACACTACACAAAGACTCTCTACTAGTATAGTTTAGTTCAGTTTCCATCCTTGACATTGTGGGTTATACAAAATGAGTGGGTTCATAATAGTCTACAAACCTCATACATAGTGGCTTTTATAGGACATGGTAGTCCTTAGCATTCTAGGGAGCAGCTGAGGTTGGAGGATACAATATATTTCCTCCCTACACTACTTCATCCAAAGTGGCATTGGATCCCAAAAAGTAGGCAAAGACAGAGATCTCTTCATTCATTATCGGGAAACAATTATAGGTTGGAGAATAATATAGCTTTCTCCCTACACTTCTTCAACTAAAGTGGCATGAGATATCCCAAATCATAGTTACAGGATATCCTGTATACACCCTTTCTCCCTTCATTGATCTAGTGAACATGTTCTTTTTACATTTTCATACTTCCATTTACGTATTTTTACTATATACAAGTGTATTTACATGTAATTTTTACACATATACATGTGTATTTGACTACTTGATCATCTTATCCTTTCTGCAGTGTCCTGTTCGTATGAGAAGAAAGCGGTCAACAACAACAACAAAGGTGTCAACAACAACATTTTTGGTAATACACACCTCATACTAACATGCAGGTACATCACACACATCAGTAGCTACACACATGTTTCCACCCTAGGTTCACTCTCATCACTTTTTCTCTTTTTCATCTTTACCCTTCACGCTCCATATTTTTATCACTCCACGTTTTTTCTAGTCTATTGGTATGCTTTCTACATCATTGTATATGGACATCGTGTATGCATATCTATCTACTTTATGTTACCAAGCATTCCACTCACCAACATAAAGTGGGAGCAAATGAAAACACAAAATAATGCACTTTGGGTATTATTTAGTCTTGGTCTCATACTACTATTCATATGTTTTTAGATAGAAAATTACTAATTAATCCATGTCTTTTTCTATTTTACTTTACTTTATGTCATCACCGCCGACCTCCCGCATGTATTCACCAATTCATTTTTGTCATTTTGTGTCATTTTGTCCCCGATTCGGGTCACCCGAGCCAAGATCGGGTGCCCCAGGTGCCCTGGTCCCATTCGGGAACCCTAATCCTTTTCTTACTTTACCTCCATCTTTTGGGCACTTTCTAGCCATTTGAGATTTCTATCTTTTTGGTGGTAAGACTTTTTGGGGTTAATTACGAAAATAGAGCAAGAGAACCATATAAATATAAATTTATGAGACCATAATAAGGTACTAAGCACTAGTCACTTCTAGCATCACCTAATTTTGCATCCATCAAAGGCTCCATTTTCATCCATCTAGCTCCATCACAAGAGACAATGATTTTTCATCTCGCATCTCATTGCATAGGAGGGAAGTATATTTTATTCCATCCACCATTTATTTACATTTCTACACCTAGTTATCGCTCGCTACTTCACAAAGTGTGACTGGCACAAGAGCACCTAGGGGAAAAATTTGCACACACACATCTAGAACTAAATTTGGGTCTGAAATGTAGTACAATGCTTAGTTAGTAAGTCCACCATTGTGGCCATTAAGGACATTCTGACCCCTTCATATGCATCTTTATTTTTTAGGGTTTTTATGCTTGGTTGGGGTTTTACAGGTATATTCTTTCTCACTAATTACCATCAACATCCGACACAGTGTAGAAAAATAAACACGATGGGAAATGAAGGCCTCATATCATCTAACAACCCTGCAAGTTTTGTTTTTGGACCACTGTCAAGACCAGGGCTCCCATACCTCATACTAGAGCGCCTTAGGCACCCTTATCCCTCCGTAAGTGCCCCAGTCTAGCTAGATATGTCGTTTCATACCTTCCGAAGATCATGTGTGTTCACATCTACATTTTGTTCATTTGGTTCACTCTGCAACATAGTCCCGAATAAGCTGTCGAATTAGCTAAGCTCTTTCTAACTCTCCTTACACATTAGGTTTCACATTTATACTTTTTTAGTTGCTTGGGTCATTTACTTTATTTATTTAGCTATTATTTATTGCTTTGCATAGAATTAGATTAAACTAAAATTAGGCCCCCATTTTTCATTTTAGTTTAATCACTTTATAATCTTCAAATTTATGAGATCCCAAATTAATGATCACGCTCTACAATTGGTGGTTTTTAACCAACAATCGTCTCCCCATAATTCACTAACAACTAATTGATGAATTAGCCCCTAAAATTAAGGAATTTAATGGGTAATTAATCGAGAAGTGCAAGACCAACTCAACACCTTATTCCACTATTCAAGTATCCTAATTGAATCCTAACTAAAAGTCCTTGTTATTGCTCAATGGAACCAATGTGAGTTTTCCTTCATGATACAAGGGTGGAAAATCAACTAATGGCATAATATGTTGGTCAAGTGCCTTTTTGAGGTAAAACCCGTGGAAAACATTGTGAATCATGCTTGCTGAAAATTTCAACTCATAGGCTACTTCACCAAATCTTCTCATGATCCTATAGGGCCCATAAAAACAAGGCTTGAATTTTTCAACTCCACATTGTTTGATGAAGTCTTCCTATAATGCTACAAGCATAGGAAGACAATGTCCCCAATCTCAAATTGTTGAGCAAACAAAATGACTAAGTATTAGGCCACATGTGGAGGTTGGTAGCACACGCGAGGGAGGCGTGTAGGGGCACACGTGGACATGATGAAAAAGGCGTGAAGATTCGTGCCAGATAAATAGGATTGGGGACTTAACCGATTTTGTTGATCACGGGCTAAAAATAGACTTGGAGTGTCGATCAAGCAAATAATAAAATCAGGATAATGTGGTGGCTAAGTAAGGGATAATTAAGGAAAATCACATGCAGATCAAAGGTTAAAGTACATACATGGAGTCAGCTATTAATAAGAGTAACGAAGAATATTCTTAGGATTTCTATTATTAGTTGTTTATAAAAGCATGCAAAGGATGTACACATGACTATTTTTAGGAATGTAATGCATGTAGTCTATTTTGAGATCACACCTATTATTAGATGAGTGCATGGGAGGTGAAGGGCAAGTATATATATATATATATATATATATATATATATATATATATATATATATATATATATATATATATATATATATATATATATATATATATATATATATATTATATGTCATTGTTTTAAGTAGTTATTAGTTTTTGGAGTCTATTATGTTATCCCAAATCTATGGTTTGATACTTGCACGCATGATCCAACACCCTGGTACATTGATTACTATGTATTCATATTTTGTTATGTAATACTTTTGTTATAATGGATTATTATGGATGGATTATGATCATTGATATGTCTAAATATGGTGATATAATGGTGTTATTAATCATAGTTATTGTCTAATTTTTTATGTTTCATTATTATATGTGTTTCCAAAACGAGTTTATGAAATGGTTAAGTACACTTGATTGATTACTTGGTCAATTATCATTATGAATATGCATGCTAACATCTTGACAAGAAAACACAAAGGAGGGACCTAGTAGTTGAGTGTGCTTTGGGTGATTGTTCAAGTGTTGACTCGAATGAGGTGTTAGTGCGAATAACACTCATGTGAAATTAGAGACTACATTTTGGTTCTGTTGTGGGACCTCTTTTCAAGTTGATCTGTTAGGATGATGCATACAAATGGCGTATCAATTATCTTTGGAAAGCATTGAAATTTGGGTAGAATATGGATAGGATAAGTTTACACAGAGGTATAGTATTGGACCTAATTTCAATGCATGAAAGTGGGTGGAATATCACCTTTATCATGACATCTATGAGACATTCTTCAAATTTTTCCCAAAGAGAATTGTACCGGTGGTTGGTAGCATACGTATCAAACAAAGCTTGGGTTCATATGAAGAGGATTTGGACACAAGGAGATATCATAAGCTTGTTGATGTAGATGAGGAATGGACTAGATTTGTAGATCATTGGTGGGTTGGTGTGTTGTGTAATTATACATTGGAATACGCTATTTCTATATATCTGCTCCGGAGGAAGCTCGGTTTAATTTTTACACAAACCTAAAGGATCTTATTTGTGGTTTATCCCCTTATCAATTAATATTTTGATCTTAGAATTGGATTTGGAGAAATTTCATATGCCTAGCTAAATCCTCATCACATGCAGGGGTAGGAGTAGGTGTGGAGAAATATGGTGGCCCCGTATGAAGAAAGACAGAGAGAAGAGAGATGGATCAAGTATAATGAAGCACGAGAGAGGAATATTGAAGTAGCATTGCAATCAAGAATAATTTTGGCTCGTGAAGGTTTTGAGACTCTCGTGGAAGACGAGGAGCCACAGCACCATGTCCTCCTCACTTTAGGACATCATACTATGGAGACCCCATTGGCTTCAAACGAGAGCACGTTAGAGGAAAGAATGAGGACCGAGGGCACACATCTAATCCAGACTATCCACATATCCCTTTCGCATGGTGTTCTAGAACCATAGGTAGGTATTTAAAGGAATACTAGTGAAGATAAGCAAGCGAGATATGGGTACATATCTTTTTTTTAATCAAGAAGTGCATCAAACTATGAATACACCCATAACAGATAGTAGGCATCAATGTTTGGGAGTATTCTTTTGGGATTGTTTTCAGGAGTGTCATCAGAGAAAACACCGCACACCGACTATTGGGAGCACTTTTGTAGGTGTTGTGACTATGTAAACAAAGTGGGTGTATACTTTAGTACTACAACCGGGACACAAGAGGAGTTCATCAATTAGGTCACAACATGCGCGAAGGGCATGGGAGGATCAAGTCAACCACTGCATGGAGGGAACCTTGGTGGAGGTTCATGATTTAGATCTAATGGGTAGGGACAACAACCACCACAACAGCCTTAACAGACACCACCGAACCAACCTCAAAAATCGTTGCAGACACCTCAAGTCTACCTGTGAGATGTCTCTCCATTTTCCAGAGTATAGAGGTATAGAAGATGCAGAAAGTATTAGTGCACTTAAAGATATCAAACATGGCTTATCTGAAAGTGTGAGGGAATATGAAACATGTTTTAATACTCTATTGTCTAAATTGTCTTATGATATTCATCCTAGTCAACATGCATAGTGGTTCATTGGAGGATTGTTGACTCTATTTTGAAGAGCTTTATCTCATAATACATATGTGGATCCATGTGAGGCTTAAGAAGAATCTCTACACACTGAGGTAGTTGGAAGTGTTGATACTAGAGTGAGCCCATTCTTAGAGGTACAGATAGCAGCCATGGTAAAACAATTAGAGAATCTCTCTTCCAACTCAACACATGAGACACATAGTGGTATATGGTACATTGATTGTGAAGTTGAGGGACATACTAAGGATAGTTTCTCGTGTAATTCAGTGCATGCATTTTTACTGGATTGTGAAATTTTCCAAAAGGACCATGATGTCAAAAATTTTCCTCTTTTGAAGCACGCGACCATGAAGAATGTATCTACATACCGCAAGATCTATAACTCATACACTCATGATACAAAGGATTTCCTTTGATAGATAAAATTCATGAGGCATGCAAAATCAAGTTATGGCAAATGATTGTGGCAAACATATCTCAAGTACAGTAATGCACATCTCTCTCGAGAAACACAATAATGGAGGAGTTAGATTCCATGGAGGATATAGAAGCAAAGGTTGCAGTGGAAGGATTATATTTCCGTGTGGAACCTTTTATACTTTTGGGTCCACGGATCATTGCTAGCATGATTGTCCTCAGAATATAGTTTTCTCATGGTATGGGAAGAAGTATAAGTTAGCAAAGTGTCTAGACTTGTATGAGAACATGAGAAAGAACAAGAAGGCAAGGGCGTAGGGATGATTAAAGTACAGTGTGCAAAATTTGATCAGTTGATGCCTAAGAAGATACATGATCATGAGTTACAAATCATGTTGGTCACTACACGTGCTGAAGTTACACATGGTTGCGATCCTCTCAAGGCCAAGACACTCATTAGGAGAGAAGATGTGATACATACCAAGTATCAAGATGCTACTCATCAGAAGGAGGTCTATCAAGAGATCATGGGAGTTATCAAGGACCCGCATGGTGAAATACAGTGCTTGAAGGAACAAGTGCATGTGAGAGAACATGCGAAGAATGTTGAGCTACCACAGAAGGATGTTGATGATTAAAAGGAGGTGTACAAGTTATTGCATCAGCATAATATCATCCCTTTGCTAAGGGAATGGCTGCAGTATAGTTATTCTGCCGCAGGTATAGTTGTACCTCCCATGGATTGAATTAACATAGAAATATCAGAATTTAAAGCTTTGAGATAGTATAGAAAAGCACCTTCAGTTGTTGGCCTTACTGCCACTGGGATTCTATCCCATGTTCTTTGAAATCTGAAGTTGAAGTTTGTTAGCTGCTCATTGGGAGCTCTCTTGATAGTTGTCAATTGTTCTAGTAGAGACAAATTATCTCCCTTTTCTCCAAACTACTCATGGAGAGCTATGCACAATTGGTTCCAATTTTGGATAGAGCCTTCCCAAGGCTCCTGAACCATTACAAGGATTTCCCTTTGAATGAAGAAGCCAGCAATTTTCATCTCAATAATCTCATGGATTACACAAACATTAGCAATGTCTTTAACATGGTCACCAGGAGTGGTCTGATTTTCTCTAGTGAAATATGGAATGTTCTTCAATGCTGCAACTGGAACTGGATTTTGTGCATTGAGAGAAAGTGGGCTGCTACTAGTGAAGTTGACATAAGGGTTGTGTTGTGCCATTCTGATTGGCCTGAGAACCCTTGTTGATTGGGTGAAAGGTCTACCAGGTGGAGGAGTTGATAGAGTCCTGTTTGGTGGAGATGGAGACCTTTGAATTCTTCTTCCCCTCTACCTTCTTCCTAGGGATAGTTGTAGATACTCAGACAACCCTTCTTCTCTAGCCCTTGACCTTGTGTGGATCCTTCTCATGAATTTTCAGACTTGGACTGCTGAAACTAGTTGATTTTTTCCTTTTGGGAGTCGCCAGATGTGCAAATCAGGGCTCTTTTCAAGCAAGAAATTACAACAAAAGCACATCAACTTTGTTGCAATGAAGATGAATACCTCTAAGGTCCCATCGGGCGTGCCAAAACTATTAGTGCAAATCAGCAGCACCCTCTAGATGTTTTCTCAGATTTCTAATTGATAATAGGCATCTAATGTGATTGCACAACATTGAATCCTTTCCCCAAGTGTGGGACTTGTAAAACTGGGAAAAGACCCTCCAGATTAAAGGTTGGTTCCTTCACTCCTCTGATCAGGTGTATACATGAACTTTGCAGAGGTTCAATACTAGACCCTACTCTAAATTCCAAGGGGACTAGAGATAAAGGATGCAGAAGAAATAAAACTAATTGAAAGTAGTGATACACCAAGGGAGTGGTGAACATTTACTTTGCAAGATTTACACAGATCATAAGAAATACAACACAAAATATGCATAGATTGCTAGAATGTAATGAGAGATCAAAGACAATGATAAACACATGAAAGGATTGGAAAATCAATCACATAACATACATTATCATTCCCAAGTTCAATACAATGCATTACAATGGCTAGGAGGCAAAAACACGTGTTGTAGTCTATATGAGAGGTATGGAACTCTACAAATCTTCCTACTGAGGAAGAAAAGAGAGCTTGTAAAGTAAAAATATGTCCAACCCTTTACAAATGAGCCAAATCTAGCTTTTAATGGTCAAGCAGAAGGAGAGAAAGTAAAAACGTGGGCAAAATGGATTTATGAATTCAACCACCAACCAGATTCCTCAAATTTCACTCAGAGTGATGGGCTTCATGGATGAACCCATACTTAGAAGTACATTGTTCTGCAGATAAAAAAATGACCATACTTCATTAAATTTGGTGGTTGAATGTCAATTCTACATTTTTCCGTGCAGGGACGTTTCTTCAATTTTCTCCCAAAATTATCCATCAAAATACAAAATTGAACCCTTCATCATGTAGATAATTTCACCAACTTTCCAATGACACCAAAAACGTGAAAATCCAAGCTCTGGATCAAAATTTATGCCCTTCTGAAGATTTAGGGCAAAAAAGGGCCAAAAATGGGTTGGCGGGATGAAAGTTTAAAATTTTCCCCTTTTGAAATTTGGGAAAGTTTCCCCAAAAATATCCATGGCCCGCCACTCCGATGCCATGTGGCATGCCTTGATTGGATGTGGGCTCCATATGATCATTTTACGCCTTTTGAGATTTTGGAAAATTTTCCTTTTCGCTCGCTCCGCACTGTCATCCGATGTCACGTGGCACCTTTTGATTCGCTCACGGGACATGCTTCCAATTTTCCATTGACTCCAACCATTTCCCCAAATAGGACACGTGGCACCTTTCCATTGGCATGGGCCTGAACTAACTCTTTTCCCTCTGCGGACCCACCTTAAGATTTTTTCGGCCACATGGACACATGGCATGTTTTGATTGGCGCGGGCCATCGGGGCGGAGTTTTATTGTGCCATTTACCACACTTTGGAAAAATGGAAAAAAATTCCCCCACGCCTCCACCTCCCACCAATATGTGGACACGTGGCATCTCCCTATTGGCTGGCAGGCCTTCGGGCCGAGATTTCCCTTTGTGCCAACCTTGGAAATTTTTCCAACTTCTCCCCATCGATTCAACCTCTGAAGGCCTCATGGACACGTGTCGCCTTCCCATTGGCTGGCGGACCTTCAGGTCAAAATTTTCCTTTGCGTGCCTTGAACAAACCTTGGTAAAAATTTAAATTTACCTCCGCCCCACCATTCCTCTACCACGTGGCACATTCTGATTGGTCCGCGGACCTCCCTAGGGAAAATTTCCCTCCCAAACTCTGTCGAGCCATAACTTGCAAAATACAAGGAGTTAGAAGGAAAACTTTACCTTTCTAGAAATCTAGAGAAGATTCTCTATCAAATGAAACCATTTCCAAAAATTTTGAGTGCCTGAAAAGGAAAAAAATCAACTGAGGCACAAGGAAGGAAGGAATGAAAGGAAGTTAGCCAAAAATGAGCAAGGGGCTTATTTTGGATAACAATTTTGGTGACTCAGAGGGGTCATCTACCTGCTGGATGAAGTTACCAGTTTCTGAAGCAATCCATTGGGCATGGAGTCATCAAATTAACTACTTGGTGCTCTCAACTCATTAGAAAATTTTCAAGAAGGAAAATGTGAGAGTAGAACATCACTTGATCTGGAACATGGCCTACAAAAATGCATCCTGGGACAGCAAGCTTGTGCCAAAGCACTTAGGGAAATGGAAAACTAAGCTACAACAAAACAATGTGCACAAGCACTTGGAGGAATGAAAATCTAAGTTAATATGTACAAGGTGGAGAGTTTTCCTTCTAGTAGCAATGCTTTAGATGGATTCCATTAATTGGAATCTGTAGTTCTTCACCATCCAATGTAGACAATTGGAAGGCATTGTTGTTCTTACATTTTGTGACCATATAAGGGCCACTCCAAATGGCATCAAACTTTGAATGCCTTCCTAGCTTTTCTCGGTCTACATCCCATTTCAACACTAAATCTCCAACTTGGAAGGTTCTAGCCTTGGCTTTCCTATCAAAGGTCCTCTTGACCAAGGCTTGGTCCTTCTCGCATTGTTTAGGTTGCATGCTCTTTGATTTCTTGGAGCTCCATCAATTCTACATATCTAACCTCCATGGGTTCAAACTCCAACAACTCCAATTGTTTCATGAGTTTCAATGTTGGCAACTCAAGTGACATGGGCAAGATTACCTCTCTTCTATAAACAAGTCCGAATGGAGAGTTACCAATGGATCTCTTTTGAGTTATCATATCAGCCCACAAGGCTTATTTCAATTTGGTGTGCCAAGTCCCTCGATTTTCATCGAGAGTCCTCTTGAGGATATTTAACAAGTTCTTGTTGGTAGACTCAGCTTGGCCATTACCTTGAGGGTAATAATTTGATGAAGTGCTCAGATAAATCCCATTTTTAACAGCCCATTCAATTACCTTTGATCCTATGAATGCCAAAGTATTATCCGATATTATAATGGCAGGTATACCAAATTTGGTTACTATCCCCTCATAGAAGTCTAGAATGCTAGATTCATTTACTTCTTTAAGTGCCACTGCCTCATTCCATTTGGTGAAGTAGTTTGTTGTTGTTAGAATCCACTTGTGTTTTTGGCTTGAGTTTGGGTTAATGACTCCAATGAAGTCCAAACGCCATTACATGAACTGGTCAACTGAAATTGGGTGCAATGGAAGGGCAGCTAATCTCTCCTTGCCTGTGAAGAATGCACAATTTTTGCACCTCTTGATCCATGCATAACAATCACCAAAACCCTTGGGCCAATAATAGCCAGCCTTCATAATCTTGAGGGTTGTCACCCTTGGAGCAAAGTGGACCCCATCTGATCTGCCATGGAACTCTTCTAGCATTCTATTAATTTGGTTTGTCCCAATGCATCTCAACAGCACTCCATTTACATCCTTCTTGAACAAAACACCATCAACAAGTGCATATGGGATAGCCTGCAATCTGAAGTGCCTTCTCTTGGTTTTGTTCATCTCTGGAGGGCATAGGCCTATTTGTAGGAAGTGCACTATGTCTTGGGTCCAACAAGGAGTGAGTACACCATCATTCTCTTCTTGAACACCTCTTTTTTCTTGGTTGTCTTGCAATGCCAAAACAACATCCTTCTCATTGCTTGCTTCCATTGATTTTCTCAAGACCAGTTGTTCACATAATCCCTTTCCTCGGACCAGCTTGGTGACTTTGATCTCAATGTCATACTCCATGACACGAGTAATCCACCCTACACATTTTTCATTTAGGTCTTTGTTGAGGAGGAAGTCCTTAACTCCCACATGAGAAACCAGTAGTTGAACCTTGTTATTTGAAACTAGATGCTTAAATTTCTTCAAGCTCCTAATCATTGCAAGAACATGCTTCTCAATGAAAGAATATCTCACCTCATAGTCCTCCGGCTTTGGCTAAAGAAGGCAATTGGTTGCTCTGCATTTTCTTTGTTCTGTTGTACTAAAATTGCAGAGATTATATCATCACCTCCAAATGCATAAAGGATAAAATCCTTGGAGAAATCTAGGTTAATGAGAGTTGGAGCTTGTGAGATAGCTTCTTTGATTGCCTCAAAACTTGCCTTACCTTCAGCTGTCCATTTGAAAGCCATACTTTTCTTCAACATCATGGTTATTGGCTTGACAAGGGCTGCAAAATCTAGAACAAACCTCCGAAAAAATTGATTCTTCCCAAGAAAATTTGAAGGGCCTTCTTATGACTTGGTAATGGTAGTGCTTTTCTTTCCTAAATTTATCATTAGGATTAAAAATAGACTCCAAAGTGACAAGTACTTTTGGCAGTTTGTTTGTTCTCAGTTGTATACACTTGATCACCATAATGTTGTTCTAAATTTTCCTAATATTTGGCTGAAGCAAGAAATTGATGATTTGTTGGTCACTTTCAAACACTTGCCAACTTACATTATTTTTGGCACTGATGGCCTCACAATCACATGAATGCTTGGCTGCACTTTGTCTTCCTTGATACTTTCCACAACATCAAAGGCTGCCCCAACTGCTGCAAGTCTATCAGCAACTTGGTTTTCTTTCCTAGGGATGGAATTGATGCCAAAGCCTTCAAAATCCTCAATGAGGTCCCACACCCTATTCTTATAACACTTGAGTAGGTCATTTTTGGCAGCATGTTGCCCTTTAACTTGATTAACAATCAGCTCACTATCGCCAAAGACTTGTAAGTTTTTGATACCTCTTTTCCTTGACCAATGCAATCCTTGTATCAAAGAAGAACATGCAAACTGAAATCTAAAATTTGAATAATATTTAATGCCTTGAGGTGAAACAAGCATAGCTCCCCCACCTACACCTTTTCTACTTCTTGATCCATCAAAAAATAGCTATCATACCTCATTGTCATCCTTATGGTCTGGCTTAGTGATGCTAGGAATAGGCTGATTTTCTTCATGCTTGCAATAAACTCCTAGTTCAGATTCCTCTATTTCCTTGTAAGGGTCAAAATCATGTACCTTTCTTTCCCATTCATCAAGATTCAAATTTGGGATGCTTCAGACTTTGGTGTCAACTTCATCCGTGCTTAGATAATCCTCTTGATCAAATGTTGAACAGTTGGCAATTATTTGGCTTGGGGCATGAGGCTTAATGTGAAATTTTGCAATAGGTTCAGACCTGATTGTGGCCTTGGTTCCATATCTTGTTCTAAACAACATGTGTGACCAATCAATAGATAAATAGCCTCCAATTCTAGCTATGAAATCTCTCAACAAACATAGGGCAAAAAGTGGTGGTAAATCTATCACTAAGACATCTTGCAAAATAGTGACATTGGGGCATGCATGCAAAGTAAGGCTCAAATATTAATTACTCCCACTTTGTCATTACTATTGTCCCATCTAGTTGCACCACTCCTTTAGATATGATTTCATATTGGAGACCCAGCTGATCAGCTATTTGCTTGGGCATTACAAAACTACTTACCCTGAATCAATCATACAATTGTGTACTAGTTTATCCCCAATGATCAATGAAACATAGAATGGAGGGGCTTCAAAACTTTACCTTGTTGTCCTCCATGATTCCCTTTAGGCTGAGCAGCATTTGTGAGTACCTTCTCTTGCATATGAGCTTGCTAATTTGGAGTTGACCAATTCTCCATGGCAGCTTGTAGGAGATCCCTTTGGCCTGGGATGGATAGTGATTCCCACATAGATATATTCACATTTGTCTTCTTCATTTGTTCAATGATGCTAAATGGGGATGAAACATCTCTTTGTTGCCCCCTAGCCTACACACTCTTTTCTTGTACATGGGCTACAACAACTGGTATTTGAGCTGGTCTAGAAGGTGGCTTGGGTTGTCCTTGCATGTTTGGAACTACATTTTGCTTGCCAACACCTTGGGGAGTGATGGAATGTTGTGGATCACCTGGAGCCAATGACTGCCCTTCACCAATATTCCTCTTCTTTGACCTTGTGTTAGCTACTACATTCTGAGAAATTGCTTGATTCATACCACAAAAATCCTCAGCTTGCCAATTCACAAGTGTAGTCTCATTTGGAGTTGTATTTTGCTAGGATGTTCCTTGTTGTTGGTTTGTTTCTTGGCTCACCTCACCCTCTACCCAGTTAATGTCACCATCAAGGCTTGGTTCAAAGCACCATTGAAGCACATAGACTAGTTGTGAGGTTCATTACATGGGAAACACCACTCATACTCTTGAGCTATATTATTTTGCACTAGCACTAAGGCTTTAGAGGTAGATGCAACATTGGGATTATAGGGCTGAAATGGTCTATTGGCAGGAGGCCTTACTTGATTTTGATTTGCAGCTGGATTGGGTAGCCTATTAGGCTGATATGGTTGCCTATTAGGCTGAGATTGAGACCGATAAGAAGGTCCAAAAATTTGGGCTTGCTGCCTCTTGAGTGTAACCAGCTCTTTGCCTAAATTTTGTAATTGTTTCATGATATCTTGAAGTTCATTTGAGGCACTAGAGGTTGAAGTAAAAGTTTCATTTGAATTCTAATTTCTAGGAGTGGGAATAGGAGCTAAAGTAGGTGCTTGACTAGTGCTTGGACTTTCCAAGTTTGGATACAAGGGCATGGGAGGCCTAGGAGCCAACTTACCGGCTTGAATCAGACAATTTTCAGCTCTAATGACAATGTTATAAGCTGTAGGTATAGTTGTACCTCCCATGGATTGAATTAACGTAGAAATATCAGAATTTAAAGTTTTGAGATAGTATAGAAAAGCACCTTCAGCTGTTGGCCTTACTTCCATTGGGATTCTATCCCATGTTCTTTGAAATCTAAAGTTGAAGTCTGTTAGCTGCTCATTGGGAGCTCTCTTGATAGTTGTCAATTGTTCTAGTAGAGACAAATTATCTCCCTTTTCTCCAAACTGCTCATGGAGAGCTATGCACAACTGGTTCCAATTTTGGATAGAGCCTACCCCAAGGCTCCTGAACCATTACAAGGATTTCCCTTTGAATGAAGATGCCAAAAATTTGACAGTAATTTGCATCTCAACAATCTCATGGATTGCACAAACATTAGCAATGTCTTTAACATGGTCACTAGGAGTGGTCTAATTTTCTCCAGTGAAATATGGAATGTTCTTCAATGCTACAACTAGAACTGGATTTTGTGCATTGAGAGCAAGTGGGCTGCTGCTAGTGAAGTTGACATAAGGGTTGTGTTGTGCCATTCTGATTGGCTTGAGAACCCTTGTTGATTGGGTGAAAGGTCTACTAGGTGGAGGAGTTGATAGAGTCCTATTTGGTGGAGATGGAGACCTCTGAATTCTTCTTCCCCTCTGCCTTCTTCTTAGGGATAGCTGTAGATACTCAGACAACCCTTCTTCTCTAGCCCTTGACCTTGTGTGGATCCTTCTCATGAATTTTCAAACTTGGACTACTGAAACCAGTTGATTTTTTCCTTTTGGGAGTCGCCATATGTGCAGATCAGGGCTCTTTTCAAGCAAGAAATTACAAAAAAGCACATCAAATTTGTTACAATGAAGATGAAGACCTCTAAGGTCCCACCGGGCGTGCCAAAACTGTTAGTGTAAATCAGCAACACCCTCTTGGATGTTTTCTCAGATTTCTAGTTTGATAATGGGCATCCAGTGTGATTGCACAACATTGAATCCTTTCCCCAAGTGTGGGACTTGCAAAAACTGGGAAAAGACCCTCCAGATTAAAGGTTGGTTCCTTCACTCCTCTGATCAGGTGTATACATGAACTTTCTTAGAGGTTCAATACTAGACCCTACTCTAAATTCCAAGGGGACAGAGATAAAGGATGCAGAAGAAATAAAACTAATTGAAAGTGGTGATACACCAAGGGAGTGGTGAACATCTACTTTGCAAGATTTACACAGATCATAAGAAATACAACACAAAATATGCACATATTGCTAGAATGTAATGAGAGATCAAAAGACAATGATAAACACATGAAAGGATTGGAAAAATCAATCACATAACATACATTATCATTCCCAAGTTCAATACAATGCATTACAATGGCCAGGAGGCAAAAAACACGTGTTGTAGTTTGTATGAGAGGTATGGAACTCTATAAATCCACCTGCTAAGGAAGAAAAGAGAGCTTACAAAGAAAAAATATGTCCAACCCTTTACAAATGAGCCAAATCTGGCTTTTAATGGTCAAGCAGAAGGAAAGAAAGCAAAAATGTAGACAAAATGGATTTATGAATTCAACCACCAACCAAATTCCTAAAAATTTTCCTGTAGAGTGATGGGCTTCATGGAAAAACCCATACTTAGAAGTAAATTGTTCTGCAAATCAAAAACAACCATACTTCATTAAATTTGGTGGTTGAATGTCAATTCTACATTTTTTCCGTGCCAGGGATGTTTCTTCAATTTTCTCCCAAAATTATCTATCAAAATACAAAATTTAACCCTCCATCATGTAGATAATTTCACCAACTTTCCAATGACACCAAGAACATGAAAATCTAAGCTTTGGATCAAAATTTATGCCTTTCTGAAGATTTAGGGCAAAAAAGGCCAAAAATGGGTTGGCGGGATGAAAGTTTAAAATTTTCCCCTTTTTGAAATTTGGGAAAATTTCCCCAAAAATATCCACCCCCATTGCTCGATGCCATGTGGCACGTCCTGATTGGATGCAGGCTCCATATGATCATTTTACGCCTTTTGAGATTTTGGAAAATTTTCCTTTGTCGCTCCGCGCCCCACCGGTTCGATGCCACGTGGCACCTTTCCATTCACTCGCGGGACACGCTTCCAATTTTCCATTGACTCTGACCATTTCCCGAATAGGACATGTGGCACCTTTCCATTAGCACGGGCTTGAACCAACTCTTTTCCTCTGCAGACCCACCTTAAGATTTTTGTCGGCCACATGGACACGTGGCATGTTCTGATTAGCGCGGGCCATTGGGGCGGAGTTTTATTGTGCCATTTGCCACACTTTGGCAAAATGGAAAAATTCCCCCCATGCCTCCACCTCCCACCGGTCTATGGACACGTGGCATCTCCCTATTGGTTGGCAGGCCTTTGGGCCGAGATTTCTCTTTTGCGCCAACCTTGGAAATTTTTCCAACTTCTCCCGTCGATTCGACCTCTAAAGGCCTCATGGACACGTGTCGCCTTCCCATTGGCCGGTGGACCTTCAGGCCAAAATTTTCCTTTGCATGCCCCGACCAAACCTTGGTGAAAATTTCAAATTTACCTCCACCCCGCCATTCCTCCAACACGTGGCGCATTCTAATTGGTCCGCAGACCTTCCTAGGGAAAATTTTCCTCCCAAACTCCGCCGAGCCATAACTTGCAAAATACAAGGAGTTAGAAGGAAAAATTTACCTTCTCGGAAAATGAGAAGATTCTCTATCCAATGAAACCATTTCCAAAAATTTTGAGTGCCTAAAAAGTAAAAAAAAAGTTCAACTGAGGCACAAGGAAGGAAGGAATGAAAGGAAGTTAGCCAAAATGAGCAAGGGGCTTATTTTGGATAAAGTATGATTATTAGTAAACCCGGCCAAGATAGTTGTGATCTTGGGATTAGAATAACCTACCAATCAAATTGAAGTGTGTGGATTCTTGGGGCATACGGGCTATTACAAAAAAATTATCAAAGGCTATGCGAAGATATCTCGCACAACTTGAGGAATTGCTAAAGACCAAAGGAAATTTTCATTGGGTGATCTATAGCAATAAGAGTTTGATATTTTTATTGAAAGGTTAACCAATGCACCTTTTTTTTTTCCCTTCTTGATACAAAACCTTTTCATATTCATGTTGATGCCTCTAGTACAAGATTTGGCGCATTCTTGGCACAACCTAAGGAAGGAAATATGGATTATCCTATATGTTTTGTAAATAGGAAGTTGACACCAGAAGAGCATAATTACACTACCACTAAGCGCGAAGCATTTTCCATGATCTATGTTTGCATAAGTTTAGATATTACTTTTGGCAACCCCATTTATCTTTTATATGGATCATATGGAATTGAAGTACTTAGTCAACAAGTCTTTTTTACAAGGGCGCATATGCATATGGATACTTTTGTTTCAGGAGTTTGATTTCATAGTTGTTTTCAAGCCAAGTAAGATAAATTTAGGGCCTAATCATCTATTAAGGATCAATTCGCGAGGACATAGAGCATTGAAGACACCATGTCGATGCACAATTTTTCAGAGTTGAACCACACACCCGCAGATTTAGAAGATATAGTTGAATTTTTACACATTGGGTTGGTGCTAGAGGGGATGAAGACATTGGAGAAGAATCATCTTGTTATATGTGCAGCGCCTTATCAAATGATTGGAGGTGACTTGTACAAAATGGGTAGAGATGAGGTCATATGTCGGTGTTTGTTTAAACATGAATGCAAGGCTATTATGGAGGAGGCTCGTGGTGGAATAGCACGAGGACATTATGCAGTGATGTGATTGCATGCAAGATCTTCATGGATGGTCTTTGGTGGGAAACTTTGTACAAAGATACCAAGGCTTATGTAAAAGCATGTGATCATTTTCAGCACCTTGGGAATCCTAGACACATATATGAGATGGAATTGTGAACTATAGCAAGTGCAAAAACTTTCAAGAAATGGGTCATTAACTTTGTAGGACCTATTCCACCACCTATGCGTAGGACTGGCACGCTCTACATTATTACTTGCACATAATATTTGACAAGGTGGGTAGAAGTGGCGCCTATAAAGGATTGTATTGTAGCCATAGTAAAGAGGTTCCTTTAGGAAAATATTATTAACATGTATGGTTATCCATTAAGCTTGAAAAGTGATAGAGGAACTCATTTCTTGAATGAGACAATCAAAATTCTATTAGCAGAGTTTATGGTGGCACACCATAAAACTACCCCTTATCACCCTCAAGTTAATGGTACTACAAAAGCTTTCAACAAGATCTTGACCCAGACTTTAATGAAGATTTATGATGTTGGAAAAAAATATTGGGATGATAAAGTGTTAGTTGTACTTTAATCTTACAGGACCACTTATGAGAGATTGAATAAGGCTACACCATTTTAGTTGGTTTTTGGCACAGAGGTTTTAATACCAGTTGAATCCATGTTGTCATCCTTGTGTATTACGTGCATAGGTGGGATAGATGAAGAACGAGGTTGTTAAATAGCGCATTGAGAAACTAATGTAATTAGATGAATAGTGGGCCATTGCGCGTTGGAGCTAGAAGATTGAGAAGGCAAGAAAGAAGGCCTGGCATGATATGCACATTAAGAACAAGACATTTGCAGTTGGAAAGATGGTCCTTCTCTATGACTCCAATTTTGTGCACCACCTAGGAAATTAAAAGTGTATTGGTTGGGACCTTTTATAGTAACCAAGATACTTGCATCAAGCACATGTCAATTCCAAGCGCTAGATGGAACTATGTTTTTTGGTTACTTCAATGGGAGTAGGTTAAATCCCTATTATAAATAAAGATTCTTGGTGTTTGAAATAAGGCAGTATTTCCACTTAGATTAGGATTCCATTTCATGTTTTTATCTCTTTTTCTTATTGTTTTTCGTTCTTTGTTTTGTTGTACTAAGCATTCTTGCACATAGGAAATTGATTACTATCTATTGAGTTCATGCCCAAAGGACCGTGCATACTTTTAGTGTGTGGTGAACCAGGTGCAAGTGTGTGAAAAAGATACCTATTAGTGTTGAGATTTATAAGAAATTTGGTACGTTCGAGAAGGTTGACGTAGGTACATATGTGATGGTGTGAAGTAAGGATGATGTCTGAAATATGCATGCAAGAGAAAGGTATTACAGATGCTAAGAATGATGTTTCTCATGAATAATTTCTCAAAATGAAGACCACATGATGAAAAGGTCGCGCAGTTGTAACGTGAGGTGGGCAATGGTAGGATGAACTACTTAGTATATGGCACGAGAGGATTTTGTATTGTGGCATAGAGAAGCATGTGTAAGGAGGTCTATGGCACGGGAAGTAGTAAGCGCACCATAAGGTTACGACTACAACTCCCGAAAGAAAGCAAAGAAAATCACGGAAAAATCAAAAAGTGTGATTAAAGATGTGGTACGGTGTTAGTAGGTGACCAATAAATGCAGGATATTTTTGGAAATCTATAAAAAGGGCATCGAAGAAGGTTTATTCTTTACCTTGCCTTGTAAAGAATTTGATCATTTGTAGAAGTGTGAATTTGAGAAAATTTATACGAACTTGCGAGAATTTGTGAAAAATTGTGTGAATCCAAAGAACCCCAATTGAGTAAGACACACACTGTTGTGAAGCTCCTTCGAAAGGAATTTTGAAGCGGGAAAAAGTCATAGAGAGTTGTGGAGTAGGGATTGCATGGTTATTTGTATCGTAAGGGCATGAAGTTTGGATTAGGGCATGAATTTAACTGATGAAAACTAACGGGTAGGTGCAGGTAAAGAAAACATAAAATCTATTGGGTGAGAGTGGTTGAGCAGGAGGAGTTTGGAAACCTAGGGCACATAAATTTGTGAAGAGAAGTGAACACCTTGTGCATGAAAACAATATGGCACCCATAAGCACACCCGCAGCAACAAAAAGGGAAAGAGGGAAGAAGAAAGAACTAGAGGTTGAGGTCGAAGAAGCACTTAAGGAGTGATTTTCTGAGATGTAATATCCATATGATGTTATCATGGGACATGTCTGGGAATCCCACATTTGGAGATGCAAGGTGAGTGATTACAATCATCACTCAGATTCCAATGAGTGCCATATAAATAATGATCTCAGTGCGAAACCCAACAATAGAACTATAGATAATAGGCCCATTTATGATGAAAATGGGCAACATACTTTGGAAGGCATGGGAGTTTTACGGATCTATGAGTTACCCTATTTTGGAAAATAGGAACGCCTTTACCAAAGATGGCTAATGTTGTGATTCCATAAGGAGTTCTTCTACTTTGTAGGTAGGAGATTGTGCATTATTGTGCCCCTTATTGGAAGGATTACAGGTTGTGCGGCTCTGTATTGAGATTGCGACAAATTTAGATGACGGAGTAGAAGTGGATACTACCATGGAGGAGATGAAGTATCAAAAAGGATGACACACCATTGATGTTTCCAAAATCACTTACCCTAATGTCGGGATTATCACACATTTGTTAACTAAGTTGAATGTGTGGGAGAGATGAGGCCAAGTTAATAAGAAATGGCTCCACATTGCAAAGAAGATTGTGGAAGGAATAATGTACAACCTTCGCTTTCATTACGAATGAATTATTGAGGAAACGCACGCAGTGACATGATTTCATGGGGCACGATCCTCTTATCCATTGTATTCACAAATATTAGAGTCCTAGATGGCCCCAAGGATAAAATGTGGAAATACCCACTTGAGAACAAGTCTCTAGCCAAGAGATTCACATATTACACCTGTGATGGAATTACTAGCGCATATAAGCTAAGGGTGGATATGTGGTATAGGTGAATGCACGAGGCATTTGAGCATGAGTGGCACATCCCTAGTGACTTTCCCATGGTATTGGATAGAAAGGCAGACTTTGCAAGTATACCAAAACTTCTACATCAAAAGGTTCTACCTAAAGAATGGAAAGAAGAGTCTGTAGTGCAATTTGCCTTATGCTTTCACACGCACTACTTTCAAGTGTCAATAAATAGGTTCGCAGGAGCATGCAAGCTAAGGTAGATTGTGACTACAATACACATGTGCAAGATGTATGTGTATCCAGGGAAGGTGGCCTATATCAAAACCATGATATCAGATGATATCAACATTAGTTCTACAACCTTGGTGGTCACAAATGAGGAGGCAACAAAGGTGTATATATACTTGAATCGAGAGTGGTCAACGGTAAATATATTGAAGATGAGTTCAAGGTTCCAGAGCTGCAAAATGTCTGAAAAATGGTGAGAATAAATAAATCATGTGAGGCCACTCCTCCAAGATAGGAAGAGAAGATGAAAGAAGGGAAAGAAGAAAGCATCACGCTTGACCAAGGTGTCGGGAGAAGGTTTAAGAGAACGCGCGAGGAACATGAAAATGGCGCGGGAACTTGAGAACATGTAAATTTGCTAGAGGTCTCTCACCTAAGTAGAGCCCACAAAAGAATAAGAGGAGACCAGTGCTGGTGTGCAAAGGCAACACCGACAAAGAATACATGGGGAGAAGGAAGAAGAGGAGTAAGAAGCCCCGATTTGTGACACGAAGGAAGAAGAGAATAGAGAAGAAAGCATTGTACATGATGAAGAGATATATGAATAACATGAGGTACATGAGGTGCATGGAGACCATCCCATGGAAGAAGAGGATAAAGGAGATAAAATGCCAACAAGAGACAAAGTGTTAGGTGGCACCCAGGCGCGCACTCATAATGACCAAAGACATGTACCTATATGCACCCAATTTTGCACATGCTACATTTTTGGAATGGTTCAAAATCCCCAACGATTATTAATATCTTTTCCAATGGTTTTCGAATCCAATTTCCCACTTGCAATATATATTTGTACCCTAGAATGCTTTCCTTGTTCAGTTCCATGTTTTTCCTAATTTCCTTAAGCTTTTACGCAAGCTTATTCCTTAGCTTTTAACTTTAAGTTACAGAATTTTCATAGAGGTTAAGAAAACACCTGGCGGTTACACAACTATCATTCTACCCTAAGTGGTGGTTTCGTAATAACCCCCGGAAATTACACAACCACCCCTCTGCATTGCACCGGCAGTTGCATGTGGTTTTTCTAGAGCCTTCTTTCGCGCATTCAAAACGCGTGTCAACTTCTTCACACATGATTTTAGCACACTTTTATTAGTCAAATTGATTTTTCTTGGGCTCATTTGATACGTATTAACTTTTCCTTCCCTTCATGTTGATTAATTGGAGTTAACTGCCCCTTCTTTGAGAGAGGTGGCATTTCTTGGCTGCCAAATGGATTAGACCATTTCTCTACCCTTTTTCCTATAAGAGCCAAGATTCTACCGGAGCATTGGTTGGAGATTTTTATTTTGAATTACATCATTATGTTGTCATGATATTGCTAGGAAATACATAATCAAGTCAGTTCTCTTGCATTGTTATTCTCCTACCCGCATTGCTACCAAACTGCTTGTAACCCACCGTTGCTCCAGCACTTCTTCACTACTTCTTTTGCACTACCCAACACAGTTCCCTGGATTCATTTGAGCATTAAAGTTGGAAAATAAATTTGAGGGGACATCGATTAAACCATCCTTTGGCTTTGTCATAGTTCTACAAATTCCAAGTTGGGGATGTACTTGGTTTTCCTTAAGCTTTCTTGATTTCTTTATTCCATTTGTATGCACAATTTGACTAGAGTAGTTAAATCAATTCAATAGTTAATTCATTATTGTAGTTTCTATTTGGTCTCGCACAAAGCTTCTGATGATAGATTGCTTCCTTGTTTATCCCTTTGGGTTTACAAGGGAATTTTTCTAGAGGAAGGTTCTTGCATTAGTTTAAAGCAATTGTAATTCCATTTCAATTTGCAATCTTCATTAGATCTTCATTTATTTCTATCAAGGAAGTTTTAGAGGAAGAAGTGCTTCTGAGAAGCTTTTACTTCTTCTTATGTCTCTAAGGTAGAACAAAAGATTTAAATCCACAAACACAAATTGGAAAATTTTGATTTATTAGAGTAGTTTAGATCCATTCTGCATAGATAAATAGTCACATCAGATTATTTATTTGTTTAGTTTTGTTAATAGTATTGTAGAAGCAATTACATTTCTTTGTATTTCTTCTGTCAATTTTCTGTTGTTTTCCATAAAGTCATAAAATCCAAAATATTAGATTATTTTAATTAGTTTGCTTTATTTGTTGCATTTCTATTATTTAATTGAAAAAACAAAAACATTAGAATAGCTTTTTTATTTATTAAATTAGTTGTTTCTTTTGTTAATTAGCTAAAAGAAACACGTAGGTTTAATTAATTCAAGGAAAGTAATTGAATCGTTTTAGTTTAAATCTACTTATTTCTATTTTGTTAATTAGGAACATAGATTAATTAGACAAAAAGTAATACAATTCCCCATGTGTCTTTAGTTATCCTAGGTTTAAACATCAACCTTGCCTTTGACGGATACTTTGTGAGTTTATTACTTCTCTAGTTTGATAGTTTGAATACATCACATGACCATTTAAGGTCCTCAGCAACCAAGAGATGAAGTAAATGATCCTCGAGTCCCACAACTAAACGTATCTTATTTGCACACATACATTAACATGGGCCTTAGAATCTTGGTTTTCTGATCCTCACCTTCACCTATCTTCATCTCACAATTGACAACATCTTGAACAAAAAGCCGATAAGATCTACGACTTTTGGAGGAACTAGCCTTGGACAAAACTAGTTCCCAATCCGTTTACTTGTCTTATTCATACGTTTCTCTCACTTCCATGGCCTTGTCTGGAAACTTCTATGAGAAAAACACAGAAATTTTCCCATCTTCCAAAACCCATTGTGAGAATCTTCCGTGAGCCGATATTGACCACCATTTACGTGTCACTATCCTCTTAGACCATTCCATCTCCCACACATGTAAGACAATCTTTCGCTACATTAGACAAGCATATTCCATTAGTTCTCATATAAGACATTAGATTTCTTGATCTTTCCTTATCCACATTTCTCCTATTTCTCCTTATATATTCCACATAGCCATCTATCCATTCCACATTGGTTGTCTCGAGCATGACCTCGAGAGGTCAAGTGTGCCTGAAAGTCACATGTTGATTTTCAGTCATACAAAATTGGTGAACTTGACGTGAAGGACTAGTTCCTTTTCATTTCCATTGTTTCTACCTTCTTTCATCCATCCTTCTCCTCTCCCATTATTCTATGAGTATTTATATACCCCCGAATATGTCGAGTCAGAATACGGCGAGGCCCATTTTGGGTCTCGAGGCGTATTATTACCAAATGGGTATGCAACAGTCACCCTCACTATTTGGGTGGGCTGATAACTACTCATCTAATCTACCTTCCCCTCACACTCTCCTCCTCAAGGTGCCAACAACGGTTCATCAATCAAGATCGAGGAAATTGATCAACCTACGTATAGCCTACAACCTGAGCTCTCTAGCTCAAATAATATGACATTCACAGGAGGGCAAGGGTCCAATCCTGGGTCTTGTTTAGACCACATATCAGCATGTAATCTGATTCATTCCCATCTTATCTATTGCCATAAGAGGATCTCCTAGCATGCTTCACCTAAAGCGATAAGTGTCTTAATGCAATAGAGCAAGTCCCTAGACCAGATGCAATAGTACACTGATGTTCTTCTTTAGAATAACTTTGTTACCCCTCCTCCTATAGGAAACACATCCAAAGAGGGGTGGCTTCTAAAACATCAAACCATAGTAGGACATCATGTGCCTTTTCTTACCCATCCACAACTTCAAACGCACCTAAGCCAAATGCAACACCATCAAGCGGGTGATGTAATTTTAACATTGTTGGATATGGTTAGGGAGTTAGATCTTGCCTAGTCTTCTCATGCTACATTTTTGCGAGGCAAGCAAGATCCCCACCATATGTATAACATTGGTTATGTGCCCTTGGCACCTTCTCCTCATCTAATTTACATGGGTGTTACTAACCCTGGAGATATGCTTACCATATTGGGCACATTAGGCATGCCCTCTCACACTTCGTACAAGTACCCTCCATAAGCGCCAACAGAAGTGCGTTCTCGAATGTTGCTTCAACTAAAAATGTGACATTCCCTGGTTTCGCACCTTCTACCTCATACAAAAATAATGTTCCCTCGTACCTCCACATGTACTCTAAATCACCACAAGGGGACATGTTTTATTTCCTAGCTCATATGCTCAAGCCTAGGGGATGCCTTACACCTCTACGAATGTTTATGTTGTGCCATATCAGCCTCTTATTCTTCCTCCACCTCCCCATCAAGGGTCGTCCATGGTAGAGTCTTATACATTGGGAACATACGTTGAATATCTTAAAGAGCCCTTGACTTTACCATATGAAGTGTAACACTTCCATGACCACTTTCTTACTTGCCAAAGTTTAAAGGGGAGGGGACCCAAATGCGCATATTAAAGCGTACGTGACTACTGTTAGAAAGATACTCCCATGGGATGTGGTTGTAGATAATATCTTCCCCAAGACCCTTGAGGGGATCGCTCTTGACTGGTACTACAAGATATCAGAAGCCTCGATCCATTTTTTCAAACAACTCATTTTCGATTTTATAAAGGATTTTATATGAACAAACTCTTGCGAATAAGAATCAAATAATTCCTTCATATCAAGCAAGAACATAATGAGTTTGCACCCATTTCATTCAAATATGGCAGAAAGTCCTCTACTCCTCAGCTAGTGCTCAAACATGGACCAAATGGAGCTTTGTGACTTGTTCCTTCATTCTCTCAACCGAGAAACTAAGGAGGAGGTCCAAAAGTTTCCTCTTAAAAGCTACGAGGAGGTTTTAGAGGGTGTCTCTCTGCATTGACCAAGTGGTGATTGATAGTGACCGAAAATGTATGGCTCAAATGGGAGACTAGTCAACCCCTCTCAGGGTAATTCAAACTACCCGAATGGTTCAAACAACAATAACCAAGGACCTAAAGTCCTCAATAAGAACCATGGTGCTATGATGGATGACGTAACTAACCAATCCAAGAAGTTGAACATTGTTAACACCAACAATGTGAATAATAAGTAACAAAAATGTGAATATTAACAATCAAAGGAGTAACAAATTTACTCCTTCCGTTAATGCGGTAGACTTTGGTCATCCTCCTCCTCCAAATCAATAAGTTCAGGCCCAAGCTTCGGTTCAATACCCGAGTGGTTATCTAAACCAATACTAGAACCAAGGCCAGAGGCCCCCAAACTTCAACTTTAACAACCAAAAGAACAACAATAGAAACTATGGGCACAACAAAACCAAAATCAAATACCTCGTGATTACGATCTTGATTTATATTGTGATTTCCATAGGGTTAGAGGACATGACACTTGTGTGTGTCATGATTGTAACAAATTTATACAACATATTCCTGAGGACCAAAGGCACCTCTTTATTGAGATTTTTTTGGAAAATCTTATGGCACCAATGTAAAATGCTCACATGGGGCATGTTTCCCCTCAGAATTCTAACCTTGGGGTTTATAGAGACCCTCTTCCAACACGCCCGAGAATGGAAATATCAATCCTCACGGAACTAATAAGGGAGCTCCACTAGAAACAATGATCATGAAGCATCCACTTCGTCAAACCCATTGGTAGCTCCTCCTTTAGATAGTTGGAATCATACCAAAATGATAGGTTTGGTTGAGTTGGAGACTAAACTTGAGGTTAACGTAGCAACTCGTACCCGAGATTATTCCTCACAACCTCTTCCAATTTACCCCTCAATGTCGGACGATACACGGTGGCTCCCAAACTAGTGGGGGCCTATGATTTAATTATGGATTTGACCAAGACCTTTTCTCACATTTCCTTTTTGGATATGTTTAAGAACTCACTGCATCAAGCGGCTTTATTAAAGCATTAGGCCTTGGCCATTTAATTCATGTCACTCCTCCTGGAGGCCCAAGTTAATCACATAGAATTTGATGTCTATCCTATGAGGCAGCCCGAAAGAGATGTTGGTTTCGTATTTGACATTAGCAAGATGAAAACTAATGTTGAGTTGGCATGAAGAGGTGATCCTACATTGTACCTCTAGTTTGGATCTACAACAACTATGTTAAGCATGTGTGATGATAGATGATGGAGATTTTCCATCAACATAGTTCCTTTCTCATTTCTTCAAAAGCTAGGCTATGGAGAAACCAATTGTTCTTCAACGTGAAACATGTTGAGAGGCTATGATAGCCTCAAGGCAATGTCCATTGGGACTATAGTGCTTTCGGTTACCCTTGGACCAAAGAATCTGTGTTGACTAATTTTTACATTATAGATCAGGAAACCAACTATAATATGATCCTCGGTCGACCCTGGATACACAGAATGAAGGTAATCCCTTCTACACTATTCCAAGAGGTCAGATTCCTACACCTAGGTAAGGTTTTTCATAGCTCAAGGTGACCCAAAGCCATTTGACATTCATTTGGACAACCTAAAGAAGAAACCAGGATTCATACTGAGTTTGAGATCCGACCAATCAGTTGAACAAGCCCCAAGACTCAAAGCCCGAGTCCTAGCTTGTTCCAACGACTGAGTTGGAAACCCCTAAGGCAATCGAAGGGGTTGATTCTAGTGAAATCAAAGCTGTTGTAGTAGAAATTTTCTTGACAAAAACTATAGCAAAGATCATTAATATTTTGGAGAATGATTTTCCTATCATTCTCTCATTTGATTCCCTGGGCATAGGACATGCTCTTGGGATTGGTTCTCTCCCATCTAGCATCTTTGATGAGATCTGTATGGTTGAGGTTTTAGAAGTCAAGGAGGAAGTATTCTACAAATGATCAAATTCTATCTTCCCCAATGGTTGTTGGACCCTCAACTATGATGGTGTGAAGTGTCATTTCAAGTGTTGGGGTAGGTGTGATCCTTACTTTCTAAGAGGGAAGGATCATGCCTTTTTCCTTTAGGTTAAACTTTGAATGTACAAAATAACATCGCAGAATATGAGGCTCTTCTTCTTGGTCTCATTATAGCCAAGAGGATGGGCATTAACAATGTTAGAGTTTTAGGTGACTCCCAACTTGTCACTAATCAAGTCTTAGAAGTTTATGAGACCTAGAGCAAAGCACTTATACTCTACAAAACCATCATGCTTGAACTTACAAAGGTTTTGACTTTATTTCTATCGAAGCCATACCTAGAGAGAAAAACCTCTTAGCTGATTCAATGGCTACTTCTTCCTCTCACTTTTTCCAAGTGAAGGCTTAAAGGAAACTAAGTTTATGGTCTTAGTTCGATCTGAACCCTTAGTTTGAAAAGTTCCAACCAATATGATTTTCATGGCATATGTTGAAAGAATGAATAAGCCTACCACCATGGACTTTGTGGAGAATGATGAGGAAATCCTAGGATTTCTCAATGCATACAATGATCTTCACCGCACTGCACCATAAGAGAGGATTTTCTCTTAGACCTCACCCTTCCTCCTTTGGAGATCACACATTGTGTTCTTCCTCATCGAAAGGTCTTGAGATCTATGAGGTAGAGGAAAAGAGTTAGAACTACCTCCAGCCCTGCCTGAGTTCGAAGAGGGTAATGCCTCTTTGATTGAAGGGACCATAGATATCAATATAGGGATGGAGGAGGATCCCAAGATCTTAAAACTTGGTTCTTCTCTTATCCATATGAGATAGAAGCACATACAAAGGTTATCAAAGAACATTAAAAGCCTTCACTTTCAATTACAAGGAAATGATGGGAATCACTCTTGATGTGGTAGTTCACAACCTTTTCATGAAGCCCGATACCAATCATGTGAAGAAAAAGTCACGACCCATGAAGCCAAAGTGGATTTAATGTTCAAGGAAGAAGTAATGAAGCTTCTTCAAGTAGGTTTCATTAAACCAGTGGACTATTCCATGTGGGTGTTTAACATCATCCAGTTCTTAAAAAGAATGGGAAGATATGTATTTGTATCAACTTTAGAGACATCAACAAAGCATTTCCTAAGGATGAATTTCCATTTCCTTCCATCGATGTCATTGTAGAGATGCAATGAATAGCTATGATTTATTTGTCACTTATGGATGGTTTCTCTGGCTATAATTAGATAAGGATCTCTAAGGAAGATCAAACTAAGACTACCTTTACTACTCCTTGGGAACCTTTTTTATACGTAGTCATGTTGTTTGGCTTGAAAAATGCCAGAGCCTACCTACCAATGAGCAATGACATATATCTTCCATGATCTTATCCATAAGATTGTGGAATCTTACGTCGATGACCTACTAGCTAGGTTGGCTAAGGCCATAAAGCATTGTGATCACCCTACAGTGCTTCGCATTATCCTCTCTTATCTTATCGAATATGGTGTAATATTGAATCTAGAAAAAGTGTGTATTTGGAGTAATGGGAGGAAAATATTGGGGTATATCATTTCTTCTCGAGGAATTGATGTAGATCCAAAAATATTGAGCGGTTCTGGAGATGACTCCACCTTAAGATGAGTCAGGCATTAGGTCTTTTCTTGGTAAACTTGGGCAATCTGTAAGTTTATTCCTGATCTAACTTGTTCATCCATCCCATCAATAACTTGTTAAAGAAAGAGTGTAGTAAAGAGTGGACTTCTGAATGTCACAAAGCATTTGAGTCATTCAAACATTTTCTCATGTCACCACCTACACTCATGCCCCAAAGCCGATCTGACCTATCCCCGATCTTATACTCTCAAGCCACCGAGGTTTTGTTAGCTTACATGTTGGCACAAGAAGATGATGATAATCATGTGAACATGCCATTTATTTCATTAGTCACACTCTACTTCATTAATATGAGACATGTTATACTTAAAGGTGGAGAAATAATGCTTAATTATTTTTGGAATGAAAAGATGTTAAGGCATTAATGCTTAACCAAACTCAGTGATCATCAATCAAGTTTGACTGTGAAATTTTTTTGACTCAAGGTGCCTTATCTAAAAAGTTGGACATTTTCTCACAAATGGGTGAATTCAAACTTTTCATCAACCAAAAGTTTGTCAAAGGAAAATTATTGTTGATTGGTTGGAGACAACCCGATAGATTGTGGAGACCTAGTAGACCTAGATTTCCTTGATGAGTGTGTATTTTACGTGGAAAGAAAAGCCTCCCATTGCATTGTGTCCATGGTATTTTGATATCATTAATCACATTGTGGACCATGCATATCCTAAGGGAGAAACCTCACAACAAAGGTGGTGGCTATATGCATCATAGCTGCCAAGTATGTAATTATAGAAGAAGTGCTCTATCGCAGAGCCTTTGATGACATGCTTTTGAGGTGTGTAGATGAAGAATAATCAGAAAATATTATCTTCAAAGCCCACAGTGGAGTGTTTGTGGGGTCACTTCGGAGGGCATGTTACTACTCGGAAAATTCATCGGATGGGTTATTTTGGCCCACCTTAGAGCATGATGTTGTAGAATATGTATGCAGGTGCCATAAATGTTAAGAATTCACACATGAGATACATATTCACTCTGATCTATAGCCGATTGTGACACCCTAGCCCTTTTCTACTTGGGGTTTGGATTTGATAGGAAGTTTTCTCCCTCATCAACCGATGGCCACAAATTTATCATTATGCCATGGAATATTTCACAAAGTGGGTCGAGGCCATGCCTCTCACTATTGTATGGGGTATGATTATCGCCAAATTCATTTTGAATCAGATCATCTATAGGTATGGAGTCCCACAAGTCATTATCTCGATAATGGCACATCCTTTAAGAATGAAGAGGTGTGAGTTGTGTTCACAATTCAAAATCTCACATCACACAACCTCTTTATATTACCCTCAGCCAATGGATAGGTTGAGGTGACAAAAAAACATTGAAGTCCATACTCCTTAAAATAGTCAAGGAGAATAAGTGTGACTAGAATTTAAAGCTATTTCTAGCCTTGTGGGCCTATAGGACGTTAGTATGAATGCATATAGGGAAACCCCTTTTTCTTTAGTCTTTGGATGTGAAGTGGTCTTACCACTGGAAATTGAGCTACCTAGCCTCCATATCTTTGCAAGGCATTTTAGATGAAGACGCATATCGAGAGGCATGACTTGTTCAATTAGAAACCCTCGATGAAACTCGACTTTAATGTTGAGCAATGACATAATGTTTATCTTTGACAAGATGTGTCATTAGTATAATAAAAAGGTTTATGAGCAGAAATATGTGTAGGTGATCTAGTGTTAAGACTAGATAGCTGGATCGAAAAAAACCGAAATGAAGGAAGAAATTTTAGACCAAAGTGGTTAGGTCCATATCAGGTCATGGAGGACTATAAGAATGGTGTGTATCATTTGTGTTTAGAAGGTGAGGATTTGTGAATCAATCAATTCACTTCACCTTAAACACTTCTACGCATAGTTCATTTGCATTTCCACATGTACATTACTGCATTCACGTTGCATATCATTTGCATAATCATATTATAACATTGTGAAACAAGAAACTTATTTTTCAAGAAACTTTCAAAAATTTCTGATAATTGGAAAAAACATTTAATCATACTTCTTCAAACATTCACTATATCATCTTTAAACTATTTAATCTTTTATCATCTTGCTAGATGAAGTTTTGACATTGATCCTACCATGACCTACACATACTTAGTTCTATTCATGAATATGCTTCTAGCTTAGTTGTTTTTTCCCATAGTTTGTACTAGAAGCTTCTTGGTGTCACATCTTTCCTCAAAAAATCTCTCTTTTGACAAATCAATCTAAAACATTTCACCTGGATTACTTGTTCGCCTACTTCAACCTTTGGTGGTGAGCCCTCACATCCTATTGGTTGTGTGGGGTTGAGGCTAGGGGAATTTTCCTCCCAAAAGCACAAGTTCAAAGTTTAAAAAATTCAAATTCAAAAAAAAAAGATAAAGAAACAATAAATACAAAAATAATTTCATTTTGTAAATAATACTACACTTCTTTTCCCTACTAGTCTTGGTGATGAGCCCATGCTTCTTACAGGTAGCATGAGGTTGGGAAAGGAGGAAGTTCCCTTACTCACCTATGCCTTGTCCTTGGTGATGAGCCCATGCTTCTTACTGGTAGCATGGGGCAAGGCATAGGGGGTCCTTTCAAATAAATCAATAAGTTGTAAACAAGTCAACAAGTAAAAAGTTTTGAATCCTTTGAAATCATCAGAAAATGAGTTAGATGCATAAGTTATAAGAGATTTAATCCATAAAACATAGATTTTTCAATCAAGAGGCCATCTACGGGTCTAAGTCTAGTTAAACTTGCAAGCAAACTGCATTCTAAATTGGATAGTTAGCCTTGCCTAGAGTTGAGTTGTAGTGTCCTAATTGGGTCTTTGTCAAAACCTTATCTTCATATCATTACTTTCATTCATCAAAGTCATATAACTGCATCCTTCTTGATTCTCGGTGTTGAGCCCTCGCATCTTACTGGTTGCATGTGGAGTTAAGAATGGAGTGGGTTCATTTCATTATCATATCATTCTCATCAAATTTTCCAAATAAAAAAATACCAAATATTTCTTGAAAACCAAAGTTTTAAAGTTTGCAATTTGTCCTCATGTACATCATATGTATCAAAAGCAAAAAAAAAAAAAGATCATTTTGTTACGCATTTCATCATCATCATCATCATCATCCATACATGCATTCATAAAATCATATAAAAATCATTGGAGATTCTACACATCTAAGAGTACATAGATGAAACTAGTCATAAAAAAGTAAACTCTTACATGAGATATCGAGCCAAAAAGAATCACATATGTATATATATGTAAATAATCAAGTTTGTATACAATGTCATCACACTCTAGTGTGGTCAAAATGCTCACAATGAGCACAAAATCCAAAAAAATCGATATATGTGTCCAAAAACATAACAAAGCAATAAGGTATATGGCCTATCCCTCCCTATGGGATCCGAATGAAGGAGCATGGTGGGGACTCCTGTTGTGGCTCCTATGATGTGAGTGGGAGCCTCCATGAATAGAATGATGAGAATGACCATGAGATGGGGCTGGTGATCTTGCAAAGTAGTAGTCTCGTCATGGAGAATGACTCATTGTTGTCTCCTCTCCATAACAGATATGGTATGTAGTAAGCTCGGTCCTCTCCTCGAGGACAGAATCTTTGGGGCATCCGCTAGACCTGTGCAAATACATCAATGTGACATCCAGCCATCATATGTATGCCCCACATCTACAAGCAAATCTCCTCATGTGTCTTCCCATGGGAATAGAAATGTGTCAACTAGGATCTGATGAATAAAATCTTTCCATCCATCAATAGTGGCTACAAAAACAAAAGAAAGCAATGGTGAGTTAGAAAAATTTAAAAAACAAAAAAAGAAGATAATGCGTAATCCACTAACATTTCTAGTCTAGATAGTAGATTCAAGAGAAGAGTGTTCACTTACTCAAATCTCCTGGCTGCCAGGATGGATCTACTGGTGTTGGTGTTGGTGGTGGTGGAGAGTTATAGGTACCTCTTTCAGCCTACTGCGATCTCAATCTCCTCTGAGAAGCCACCCATTGTCCTATAACAAACTACTCATCACCCCTCTCTCATGTGAAGAGGATCCTCTAAATGAAGAGTCTCATCCTCGGCCTCATCCTTACCCCCTACCTTATGAAAGCCCTCTCTAATGTCTCTCCACTCTATATCTCGTCTCCTCCCTCCTCCTCATGTACCTCCTCGTCACCACCCTCCTCCTCAGTCTCTACCTCCTCCTCCTCCTCCTCCCCACTATGCGTAGGGGCAACCTCAATATATAGAATCACCCCTAGCCTAGCTAGATCTAGGATAGCCTATGGTGTACCAATCGGGACCCCAGTATATAATGAATCCATGGGAGCTTGCCTTGTTGTAGGAAACTCTAGCCTCTCTAATCCCCTTGTATACAACTAGGAACTATTGGGAGGGCATCAATATAAGGTAACCCAAACTATTATGGGGCACCCTATGAACTAGATGGACCTCCACCTAGTTGGTCCTATCCACTAACTGTGTGATAGTGTTGTATGCCACCACAATAATGGCATCCTCACCCCATAGGCCCCCATGTGTCCATGTCCTGTATACGGCCATGTAACCATGTCATTGTAGTAGTATAGTGGATAGATGATGATGCCCCCTTCGATGGGGCCATGACTTCCATCTAACTTCTCTAATAGCCCCAGGATCTGCTATCCCAACACCCCTCTGGTAGGGACCATGCACTCATAAACCCAGTTGGTCACTAATGTAGGATGACTAAGGGCCTTTCCTTTAGTCAAACAACCTGTAAAGATCATGATAGGTAGTACCAAGTATGTCAATCCCCATGTGTAGATGTGGTCATGCTCCTTTATACTTTGAATAATAATGGGGCCCAACAATAAATAACTTCCCCACCCTTGTCTCCAACCAAACACGAAGCCAAAATGCCAATAATGGCCTTGCATGCAAAAGAAGGGATAGGATTTGAGGTGACAAAAAATAGTCTCATGCCATGTTTGCCCATGTACAGTATTGGGTCCCCAAATGCATCTCCCATGTCATAATCCATGCAGAAAGGCTACACCACTAATGTAGCACTCTTTAGTGTCAATTTCCTACATGTGAATGAACCCCTCTAATCCCCAGGAAATCAAGAAAGACATCCTCAAGAGTGATGGTCACTCTCCTCTAACCCAGGGAACCAAAAATTGTTCAGGATTTTCCATATCGCATCCTCAATAACTCAATAGATCAAGCTAACAAGTAAGATGGAAGGAATCCAATCACACTCTCTATCCCTATCCATCTAATATATGGGCCTTGCATTCACCAAAACACCAAAAAGAGCAAGTTAGAAACATCTCATGCATAATAAGCTCATCAAAAAAACATCATAAAACAAAAAAAAAAAAACAAAAAAATCTTCACACTTGGTCAATTTTAGCTCATCTACCCATCGACAATTAACAACCAACCCCTCTATAAAGAGTTCATATTTGGTCAATAACCCTCTCCATAGAGTTTTTGGTTGTGTAACCTCCGCTCTACATAGAGTGGTGGTTGTGTAACGGTGCGTAACCGCCACTTGCATGCAAAGTGGTGGTTTGTGTCGAAAAAAAGGACATCATACCCTAAGACCTAAAAATCTCAAAAAGAAAAAATGACCATTTTTGACAAAATAAAAGTCAAATACACCTAAGTGCCCCCCTTGTGAACATTTTGACTACAAAATTAGCAAAAATAACCCCCTAGGTTGGATTTTTCAATTTTTCACATTTTAGGTTAAAAATAAATAAATGCAGATAACTTACCCATCTCTAAGATTTTCTCTCCCACTAGTTGTGTCGCCATCACATCACTATGAAATCTTCAATTTGGCTATACTCTCACTGCGCACAAAACCATCACAGGTGATCTAGAGCTCAAAATATCTAAGTGGGTGAGTGAAAATGATTTCTAGAAATAGTAATTTTGGTTATATATAGCATGTTTTAACTATTTTCAAGTGTGTGTGTTTTAAGGTTGGAGCATTAGTACAGTATATTTCTATCCCCGCGGACATGGTAAGTCCTCTTGTCATTTTGATTTTAGTATATTTTGTCAATTCTACATTATATTTGCACTTGATTCTTGTTTTCTCTTGCAGGTGGCAGGAAGCTTGGATTGGCATCACTTCAACACACGGACATGTTAGGTATAATTTCTAACTCCCCATTTTGGGAATGCCATACTCGGACTCTACGTTTTATGCCTCTTCATGGCTAAAATGCTTCTCCGAGGGGGCAATATGTATGCACCCAATTTTCACATGTGCTACATTTTCAGAATGGTTTAAAATCCCCAATGATGATTAATATATTTTCCAATGGTGTTTGAATCTAATTTCCCATTTGTAGTGTATATTTGTAGCCTAGAATGCTTTCCTTGTTCATTTCCATGATTTTTTGCTTTCCTTTAGCTTTCCTTTAGCTTTTTCCAAGCTTTTTTCCTTAGTTTAACTTTAAGTTATGGAACCACACCGGTGGTTACGTAACCACCCCTCTGCTTGGTGGTTGTGTAATCCTCCGCGAGACCGATGGCATGTGGTTTTTCTAGAACCTTCTTTGGCGCATTCTAAACACGTGTCAACTTTTCAAACATGATTTTAGCACACGTTTCTTGGTCAAATTGGTTGTTCTTGGGCTCATTTGATACGTATCAACTTTTCCTTCCCTTCCTACTGACTAATTGGAGTTAACTACCCCTTCTTTGAGAGAGGTGGCATTTCTTGGCTATCAAATGGCTTAGACCATTTCCTACCATTTTTCTATAAGAGCCAAGCTTCTACCGAAGCATTGGTTGGAGATTTTTGTTGTGAATTACATCGTTATCTTTGTAATCTTGCTAGGAAATACACAATCAAGCCAGTTCTCTTGCATTGTTATTCTCTACCTACATTGCATTGCTATGAGACTCCTTGTAACCCACATTGCTACTCTCAACACTTCTTCACTGCTTCTTCGCACTACCCAACACAGTTCCCTAGATTCATCTAAGCACATTAAAGTTGGAAAAGAAGTTGAGGGGACATCAAGAGTAAACCATCACTGGATTTTTCATAGTTCTACAAATTCTAGGTTGGGGATGTACTTGGTTTTCCTTAAGCTTTCTTGATTTCTTTATTCCATTTGTATGCACAATTTGACTAGAGTAGTTAAATCAATCAATTCAAATCAATAGTTAATTCATTATTGTAGTTTCTATTTTTTTGCACAAAGCTTATGGTGATAGATTGCTTCCCTGCCTATCCCGTGGGTTTGTAAGGGAAGTTTGTCTGGAGGAAGGCTCTGCATTAGTTTAAAGCAATTATAATTCCATTTCAATCTGTAATCTTCATTAGATCTTCATTTATTTCTATCGGGAAGGTTTTAGAGGAAGAAGTGCTTCTGAGAAGCTTTTACTTCTTCCTATGTCTCTGAGGTAGAATAAAAGATTTAAATCCACAAACACAAATTGGAAAATATTTTGATTTATTAGAGTAGTTTAGATCCATTCTACGCATGATAAATAGTCACATCAGATTATTTATTTGTTTAGTTTTGTTAATAGTATTGTAGAAGAAATTGCATTTCTTCGTATTTCTTCTGTCAATTTCTTATGTTGTTTTCAGAAAGCATAAAATCCAAAAATATTAGATTAGTTTAATTAGTTTGCTTTATTTGTTGCATTTCTATTATTTAATTGAAAAGAACAAAAACATTAGAATAGCTTTGTTTTATTTATTAAATTAGTTGTTTCTTTTGTTAATTAGCTAAAAGCAACACATAGGTTTAATTAATTCGAGGAAAGTAATTGAATCATTTTAGTTTAAATCTACTTGTTTTATTTTGTTAATTAGGAACATAGATTAATTAGATGGAAAGTAATACAATTCCCCATGTGTCTTTAGTTGGCCTAGGTTTAAACATCAACCTTTCCTTTGACAGATACTTTGTGAGTTTATTGTTTCTCTAGTTTGATAGTTTGAATACATCCCACATGACCATTTAGGGTCCTCAAGTAACCAAGAGATGAAGTATATGATCCTCGAGTCCCACAACCAAACGTATCTTATTTGCACACAGACATTGACACGGGTCTTAGAATCTTGGTTTTCTCGATCCTCACCACTTCCACCTGCCATCATCTCACAACGGATTGAGAGTCCTGAACAAAGAAGCTAACAAGGTCTACAACTTTTATGGAAGAACTGGATGAAACTAGTTCCCACACTCAATTTCACTTGTCATATTCATATGTTTCTCTAGCACTTCCATGACCTTGTCTGGAAACTTCTACAAGTCAAACACAGGACAATTTCCCCGTCTTCCACAACCATTGCAAGCATCTTCCATGAGCCCAATATTGACCGCCATTTACGTATACTATCCTCTTGGACCGTTCCATATCACCCACACAGGTAAGACAAGATTTCACTACCTTAGACAAGCATATTCCTTTAGTGCCCATACAAGACATTAGATTGCCTTGATCTTTCCTTATCCACATTTCCCTATTTCACCTTATATATATTCCACATAGCCATCTATCCATTCCACATCGAGGCGCCAAAGGATTTGATTACAAAGTGAGATCGAAAGAGATGGCTAACGAGTAGGCCAGAAATGTTTTGAATAAGATGGCTACAGAGTTAGCATGAACAAACTTGGACAAGGCAACCACAGTTTGAACATTTCTCGAGGACAATAGGGACAAGGTGCGGGAAGTGCAAATATTGACAAAGGCACTAGAGAAATCTAAAAAATCGTGCCAAGTATGCGATTGATATGGTCATCCATATTTCAATTCAAATAGTGACAGTGCGCCCAGAACTTAATGAAGCAGGACTAAGGATGTATATCCATCAAAGCACTATATTACTTGAAAGAGTTGGTACAAATGTTACTAAAAGAAAAGCCAAGTGTGCGGGGGCTAAGTGAAGGAGACAAAGCGATCGAAGAGAAAACAAATAGAGCAGCAATAGCGTGGAATATTATGGAGTATGACATCATGGTTACCACCTTAAAGGATGAACTAAAGAAGGAAAGATGGGCATTAAACAACTACCGTAACCCCCGATCCTATCCTTAGAGCGTATACCATCAATGAGGAGAATGAGGTGCTCGCATGACCAAAAAGGATGAAAAACTTGGATGAGAGGAGAAGATGGCCGAAATTGCAAAGAAGTGCGACACTCTCAAAATAGTCGGGAGACTTTCAATACAAGGCTCAAAGAGTTTGGGTCACTAGTGGCACGGAGAATGGATGCATTTGAAGAGGTGATCTCGGACCTTACAAGGATTGTTAGAGAGCTTAAAGAAAAGGGAGAGAACATGGATCCCACGTAGGTGCCAAGATTGTTAGAGAAGTGCCAAATATAGTAGTCAAGGAGTTGACATAGTGGCAGGAGCTAGAAGGCACATTTAATAAAGAGTTCCCCGAGTTGTTATAACCATCTCGGGAGTGAAGCACACCTAATTATTCTTTATTCTTTAATGTATATTTGTTCCCCTATATATTCTTTGTTCTTTGGATATTCTTTATTCAATCATTCTTTCGAAGGATAAGTCGAGTAAACCCCATTGTCAAGGATGAACAACGTATTTAGTGTGGGGTAATGTTGTGTAGACAAAATGACTAAGTATTGGGCTACACGCGGAGGTTGGTGGCACACGCGAGGGGGAGCGTAGGGGTGCACGTGGACAGGATGAAACAAAGCATGCAAAGGTTCACGTCTAGACAAACAAGATTCGAGACTTAGACGATTTTGTTGATCACGTGCTAAAAATAGACTTGGAGTGTCTATCAAGCAAACGATAAAAGTAGGATAACGTGGCAACCAAGCAAGGGATAATTATGGAAAAGAACATGTAGAGCAAAGGTTAAAGCACATGCATGGAGTCAGCTATTAATAGGAGTAAAGTATAATATTCTTAGGAGTTCTATTATTAGTTGTTTGTAAAATCATGTAAGGGATGTACACATGACTGCCTTTAGGAATGTAATGCATGTAGTCTATTTTGAGAGCACGCCTACTATTAGGTGAATGCATGGGCGGTGAAGGGCAAGTCCTCCCGTGTGTGTGTGTGTGTGTGTGTGTGTGTGTGTGTGTGTGTGTGTGTGTGTGTGTGTGTGTGTGTGTGTGTGTGTGTGTGTGTGTGTGTGTGTGTGTGTGTGTGTTGTATGCCATTGTTTTAAGTAGTTCTTAGTTACGGGAGTCTGTTATGTTGTCTTAGATCTAGGGTTTGATACTTGTGTGAATGATCCAAAGACCCTAATACATTGATTATTGTGTATTGACTTCTTTTATGTAATACTTTTGGTATAATGGATTATTGTGGATGGATTATGATCATTGATATGTCTGAATATGGTGATCTAATGGTGCAATTGATCTTAGTTATTGTCTAATCTGTCATGATTCTTTATTATATGTGTTTCCAAAGTGAGTTTATGCAATGGTTAAGTATACTTGATTGATTACTTGGTCAATTATCATTATGAATATGCATGTTAACATCTTGACAAGTAAACACAAAGGAGGGACCCAGTAGGCTGCTTGTGCTTGGTGGTGAGCGTTCGGTGTGATTGGATGAGGTGCTCGCGCGCACATAGCACTCGTGTGAAATTAGAGACTACACAAATATTCTCTCAATGCGGTGTTGGTGTGCATAATTATTTTGTTGATTTTAAGCCCGTTGTGAGTGACCTTTGAGTGCTCTCGAATGTCTTGGCTATGATGAACCATGTCACATGTTGTTTGTACACTATTATTAATAAGCACCAAATTTGTAAAAGTTAGTGCATCATATCCATATAAAGCCATAAAATATTTCATAGTGATGGACATGTGGTGGGTGGTGTTGTAAAAGATACTCTCAAGGTTCACCATTTGACCCATGTTGCTTGTTATTCTATGACATAGCTCTTAGGGACCCTTCAACCCACACATTTACTATTTTTGTCTACCCATCTATTTGTGGGTGGTAATTGGTATTGGGGGTGAGCTTGATACTTGTCAAATGCAATAGCTCCTTCCAAAATGAACTTAGAAATTGGTTGTCCCTGTCACTAACAATATTCTTCAATAAACCATATAGCCTAAATACCTCCCTTAAAATGGATCAGCTACCAAATGTGCTCTGAATTCTATAGGAATGGCAAAGAAGTGTGCATACTTGGTTAATATATATCTACAACGCACATAAATATAATTCCTACCATTCTATCTTTGGAAAGCTTATGATGAAGTCCATAGATATGCTCAATGGTTGTAGTAACCTTGCGGGAAAAACATCTTGTGTCTTATTTTGTTGTGGGTTCTACACTCCTTGATGTATTTGAGTACATCATCCTTAATGCCCTTCCAAGAGAACCTTTCCCTGATTTACATGTATGTTTTATAAAATCTAGGATGTCCCACCATGGGTGCATCATGCGGAGTCTTCAAGATTTTCTCTTTCATCTTAGACTCGAGCACTAGAAAGACTATGATCTTATACAAATAAGACCATCTACTATCTCATACTTGTCATCCTTCGTGCTTCCATCTAAGATGTTAGTTGAAAGTGGCCAATGCATTAGTCAAACCAAATGGCATGACTAGAAACTTGAAATCTCCATATTGGCATATGAATGTCATCTTATGTACATCCTCCTTACAAACACAGATTTGATGATACCTAATCTCAAATAAATCTTCAAGAAGTAGATTTCCCGTGTAACTCATCAATCCTAGGAATGGGATATCAATTTTTATTGTCCTTTTGTTCGGGACTCGTAGTATATATACATCCTTGTGGTGTCATCCTTCTTTTCACAAGTACCTTTGAAGAAGTAAAAGAGTTGGATTTGGGTTAAATGTGGCTCATTTTCAGAAATTTCTTAGTAGCCTTTTATATCTCCTCCTTATATGTTCGTGGGTGGTGGTCAGGAGTGATCATGATAGGCTTTAAGCGTGGTTCCAACTCTATAGTATGTTGGAAACCTTTTGTTGGTAGCAATCACGGAGGCATGTCACTAAATGTCATACTATGCTTATCCAAAAGAGTTTGAATATCAATATGATAGCTATGTTGCTTACTAGAAGATGAAGCAATGTGCATGCCCTTCATCAACAAACAACTTTTTGTTGAAGTAACTTGTCCCTTCGAAATGTTATTTCCATACTTTTTGTTATTATCACTTGTGGTGACCCCTCGGGCATATCCCTAAGAGTAACATCTTATCCTTGTTATTTAAATGCTAATCGCATGGATTGATAGTTTTAGGAAAACTCGCCAAGAGAATGCAACCATTGTACAACTAAAATAAGATACTTGTTTCTCCCAACCCCACAACATAAAAATCATCACATAACTCATAGTTACTAAGGATTAGTTTTAGTTGTCATATGATCTTTATGCATGGAATGGTGAATCCGTCTGCAACAACAACATTGAAAACCTGCAAAATATTCTTCCTTCAACCCCTTATTGGACACCAAGCTCTCGCCAATAAAATTGTGGGTGGCCCCACTATCCATCAACACATTAATCAGTTGCATGGATAACACTCAATTGAATCCGAATGGGTGATACCGTGGCGCTCCCAATAAAGCAGCCAAAGTGTTGTTGTCTTCCTCTTAATTGCCACTATTTTTATATGGCTGGTTGTGGCTCTAACGCTTCAAGCTCATTCTCCTCATCAGACACTACTTCTATGTAATGGTCTTGGCCCTTGCCAAGGCATCTATGTCCGAATTCCCATGGATCTTTACAAGTGAAACACAACTTCCTCTTTAGTTCATTTCTAGTGTTTTCATCCATCCTCATCTTTGTGAAGCCCTATTGTGTAGCCTTTTGTGGTTACGAGCTTGATCACCTTTTTAAAAGTTTCCCTTCTGAAATCTATTAGTGAGCGGTCTTGACCGTGGTGCAAACTTGTTCCTCAACAACATGGATCAAGTGTCAAGGCCCTCCAGATAGCTTTTTACAATGATGGCGGTACAAAGGCCTTAACTACGCCCTGGGGTTCAAATATGATCCTCTTTTCTGAAATATCCAGTACCATGACTGCCACTCATTGGAACTCTGCTACATGCGCATCCACTAAAGTTTGTTTCTTTATTTTAGCCAATTCTTTGAAAAACTCTTAGTGTCCTATTGTTTGAATCTGTCCAAAGCAACCTTTGGCTAAAATCTTCAAATGTTTGCACAAGGTCATGTCCTTGTGTAATGAGGTCATGATGCCACCAGTCACATGCTAAGCCTTCCAAGTGCAAGGTAGCAAACTGAATCACATCCTCTTCCATCATGGGACTAAGTGTAAAATATGTTTGCAGCTTTTTTTATGCAACCAAACCCCTGGCAGAGATCTTTCTTGTGCCATCAAATGTGGGTGCAATTAATTTTATTTACCTTATGTTGCAATTCCTTTCTATTATCACCTTGATTATTTCTCTGATTCCTCCTTTACACACCCTTTCCCACTAACTTTAAATACTTTTCAAATGGTATTGTTGCCTTGAAATCATCAGTCTTTCCTTGGTACTCTCCAAATAACTTGTTCAACTTTGTAGAAGAAGATTTTGGTTCTACTCTTTCAACTTTATGTAACAACATGGCTTTTGAGGGTTTTGGAATGGAACTTACTAGATGGTGATTTGCATATAAGCTCTCCCTCTCTACAAGTGTTACAAATTTCTCACCTTCGTAAATCCTATACCTTGAAGGGAACAAGGATATTCATCAATGAAGACCTAAGACTAGAAAAATACGCTGAAATCAGTAAAGAAGCACACAAAAGGATAGGTTCTATGGACCAATTCAGCTAAAACAACGTTAAATTTTGCCATTATCATAGTCTCTTCGCCGATTAACAAGCATTGCAGACACATTGCTCTTTTAGGTGGAAAAATACCTAGGATTTAGATGACTACATCTCGGTCACTTGAAGAGATTAAGCAAATAACTTCTTTTTGTGCTTTGCCAATCATCAATGTGTATTGTGAACTCCATAGGGAACCAATGATGTCAAAATACCAAAGGGGTCTTTAACTTTTCCCTTGTGCTAATAGTTTCAATTCTCGAATCTTGTGTCTAATAAGGATTCTCCATGAAGCCTCTCCAAGCGCGTCAGAGACATTTTTACGACAACATTTTCCCTAGGTAACAATGTCCATAAGATCCAAGCCATTTTACCCTTTTGCATGGTACAATAAGACCAAGCCACCAAAGACAATCCCTTCATACCTACAACTTAAACCACAACGATTCTAGAATATCCTCTCAACTTTTGAATGCAGGATACTTTTGGGAATCAACATGATGAAAAGTAAGCGATGTTCTATTTATCATGCTTGACTACCAATGAGCAAATAATCTTTATTTTATCATCTTTCAATATTGATCTCGTATATGATATCATCTTTCAATATTGATCTCGTATATGATGAAAGCACCATCTCTACATGTGTCATAGTGAGACATCCGAGCCAAAAGAAATGGTAAAACAACAAACAATTTCACCGTAACTCACCCTTATCCAATCCCGATTCAATGAAACCAAAGGATTATCGCAATAAATAACCCCGATTTGGCTTTTGATCACCGATGGATGTATACAAAGCCATATTGAATGTCTCCAAATGTCCCTCCATCTTAGCAATAGATTATTGCATTGATCCGATTGAGAAGAGTGAATCATCCGCAAAATGGTCATTGAGGACCTCCTTTTGGGATAAAGATACCATGAATGTGATTTAATGAATGGGAAACACCACAAAGATAACCTCATACATCCGTAGAAAATGCATAGAGACACGATGCCTGCTTTGGAAGCCTGACCAATAGATTTTCCCAAGGGTACTTAGGTTTGACAAAACACTAATCATTGAAACCAAAACAAAAGCATTCAAAAACAAAACTCTAGCCATGTTTATAAACTTAGATCCAAGCCACAGTAAATATATATGTGATGAAGGACCAATGGATCCTATCATATGCTTTATCAAAGTCGAGACTTAAGGAGAATAATCGGTCTCCTTGCCATTCTATACTTTCCCAAGCTGGCCAAAACAATTCCCAAGATGTATATTCCCCGAAACCCAATTTTCTCTGGGCTAACCACATAAGAGAACATATTTTTAATAATGCCAAGGTTTGAGATAAAAATCGTAAGAGCAATTGTCATAATGTTGATGTTGTCGTGTTGGTTGGATATTTTTCAATCCAAAATATGAGGTTCAACCACGTATATGGGATTAAATCCCTCCTCAAAGACAGTGAGGCACCGCTTATTACTAATCTAAAACACAAAGAAAAACAATATATACAAGTATTCATACTAATCTAACCATTAGGGTTGGGATAAAATCCCGAAATCCACATCCACATGATTCAAAAGTATTGCTTTCGTAAATGAACTAAGTCGGAAACTATTACAATGAAAGAAGAACAATGGAAAGGAAATGAGAGAAACGTATTTTCTTTCGAGTAAACACAGAGCACGAAATAATCATACGGGCTTTAGATCATAAATATAATGTCTGAAATGATTAGAAACACTGAGGTGCTAAACAAAGAATAGCTTAAGATTATGGACGTAAGAACAATGTCTTAAGAAAGATATATCCCACAACACAAAGTTTGCAAAATAATATCAACTCCTATTCTTCACAATGATTAAAAGAAAACACAAAGTTTTTCTTCTTTCCAATAGCTCCCAATATTTCAAAAATCTCGACCTTTTGGAATGCATAAGCATCCCTTATTTATAATAAAAGGAAACGAGAGAAAATAGGATAAATCCTAGAAAATAGTGTTCTTTAAAAAGAGTTCTATTTTGCTTGACTCTCGCACAGGAGACCAAGTCAAAATTTGCTTCCTATGTGACGAAACATAAATGAAAAAGACATGTCAATTTCAAGATTGAAATGACATGAAACATCAAGACTTAATCTGAATCATCATCTTTCGCTCCTTCATCTTTCTCTTCCTCCAGCTAAGCCTGTTTGTTCCGAAATTCTTGGAACTTTCGAATTATGCCTTGCATTTCGTTTTCATTAGGCGCAGTGGAATGATCATTCAAAACTTCACAGGTTTCATGGGTATCACTAGCACTGCACGGAAGCTTTTTCAATCTTTTGTTGAGCTTTCTCAAGGACTCCAAAGAATGTTCAATTCTTACAAACCGATCAATGATCTCAATACCAAATCCGTGCGTTGGTTCATGCTGAACAGACTCTTGGACTTGTTTGAAAAGATCATCTGCTGATAGGATACCTGAGTTTCCAACTGACACCTTTGGACAAATCTTCAGCAACTCTTCTTCCAGATCACTTTTTCCATCAATCAATTTATCCCTTGATTCTCTCAACTTACCGCAGGCTTCGTTGAGAATCTTTACTCTGAACCTGATGGCTTTGGTCAGCTGGAAATGCTTATCCGTATGTGGGATGATGCCTTCTTCTACCAAGAGATGTGATGGTATTTGCTTTAATACCTGGAGAGCTTCAAAAGTCAAATCAAGATGTCCAATTTCTTGAGAGAAATCATCGTCCATCTTCTCTCCATCCTTCTGAATGTCCCCAAAGATTGATAAACTTTCACAACGTCTTGAATCACTTCCTTCCCCTGTTGGAGCAGCCTTTGGATCCATTCATCGACCACCCTTCCTTTTTTATTAATCTTCTCAATTGTAGGCACTGATGAGAAATCGAATCCGACAGGGACAGAAGAAGATGGTATGGATTCAAGGGGTTTTGAGAGTTTAAGCAAAACCTCAGTCAACTGCTCCACCTTTCCTTTAAGCTCATCTCTGTTGTCTTTTGTTTCTTTTAACCGACACAAAGCACGCTCGTAGCATCCGTGCATCCTGTTGTGCCCTTCTGTCACTTTTCCTAGAGCCACCCTGGTTATCTGATAATCAGAGGCTGTTATGTCCTCTTTAGTTTTGTCGGTCGCGGGAGTGGCGATCTCTGCGAACTTATCCCCTGAAGCGTCCACCAAAACCCTTGAAACTGTTTTAGGTTTCTTGGCTGATTTAGCAGTAGAAGCCTTGAGTGAGCTGAAATCAAAGGCTGGTATGGGTACAATCACCTTCCTCTTCCTCGGAGTTTGCTCGAGTAGCCATTGCGGCGTATCAGAGGGAGTTGCCACTGTTGTAGAAGCTGGTATCATACTCTCAAGGGGAGAAGGTTCTACTAGTGGAGAGGGAATAGTTACCAATGTGGTAACAGATTCAGTAAAAAGAGGCACAGGAGGGGGCGTGTTGGTGATTACTTGGGTCCCAGAGAGAGGGTGAGAGTCCAGAGAAGATACTAGCCATGATTGAAGAAGTGGATGGAGAATGAGGAGGTAGGAGTGGTTGTGAGGGGGGAGGCGCAGATTCAGACTCCAAACCCTGGGATGCAAGAGATAAGGTCTCTTCAGTTGGGCAATCAACAAATGATGAAACCAGAGGCTAGCTTCCTTCTCCTTCCAAAGTAATTTCTCCTATTTCTGGTGGTGTTGGTGATTCTGGGACATCCACCATTTCAACTGGAGAAATAATTGAAGATATTTCTCTTTCTTTTCTCTTTTTGACAAAATTGACCTTTATAGGCCCCTTAGAATATTTGTTGTCCTTTTCCTTTTTGGAGGGCCCCGCCTCAAGCACCCAACTTTGAAAACTTATCATCTTTAAAACTCATTCCCAAGAGGAGAGCCATGCTTTGGTGTGTGCAAGAATCGAGCCGACCTATATCGTAATGGAGGCTTTTTCTCGATCGACCAATCAATAGGTGGGAAAACATATTGATCTTCATTTAGTCCATCATAGGAAAGATCCAGAACACTTTCATTGTCGCTAGTACCTTCCGGTAAGTTAGCAAGCTCAAGTGTTTGAATCTCAGCAAGTGTCAATCTGCTATGATCCTTTCGCGAACAACAACCTCATCACGTAGATCAACTGGATGTCTTCTATGCTTGGTCTATGCAGTGCAGGGTTCCATACGCCCTGAGGACTCCTCGAATGTCAAACCCGTCTCGGGGCTTCATATGCTTCTTCAACTTGTCCTGAAGCTCATGGACAACATTTTTAGCTTTCACCACTGTCGAACAAGTGTATCTTCTAATAGAAATTGGGAAAGATACAACAGCCTTATGTTTACTTTGTTGGAACTTGTGGAAATCCAACAATTGCCTAACCAATTCCATCAAGATCAGTTTATCCCCTGGATATCGGGGCAGACGGAAAGGATCCCCTGAGTACATGACTACCCGAAGATATGTGAACTTCTTGAATTGCAAGAAGACACAACCCCATTTGGAAACTTCATTTGTGCCTCATCCGAGATTCTTGTTTTCCTTAATTCAGGGTTTAACCTGCAGATGTTTTCGTAAAAGAAGGCATCATTTACCCTTCTGAATATGTCTTGAGACCCTTTTCTTGTCAGTTGAGGGAAGTACTGATAAACCTAGTTCACCATCCTGTTTCCCTTGATATCCAACCCGAGATAGTTCCTCATCCCGACTGCTGCATAGGTGACATATGAGGACATATAAAACTTCCCTGTGGACAAGACTGTTGTCATTTGGGAATAGATCTCATTACTAATGAGAGTGCCCCAATCAATTCCTTGTTGATTTTTCTTGATGGTGATCATGAATTAATACATCCACCCTTGGAAAACATTTGATTCGGGTAAACCAAAAACCCGACTCAAAAGAGTGATGATGTCATTGATTTCCTGAATGAAATCACTTCTGGGGACAATTTTCGGGAATCTGGAAACGGCCGGTTTGGCTTTGATCAAGAACTTCTTATTTACATGTTTGATACAATCTTCCTGATCATTATCCCAAGCTTTCTGAGCTGACTTAATATCTAACTCTCCATATTCTTCAAAATTGGGCAGCTTGAGGAGGTCATCAAAGTAGCCTCCGTCTAACTTGATCACAACTTCTCCCACTTTGATTTCTCACAAGACGGAAGCGAGTCATAACTGGAAGTGCAGGATAAGATGAATTCAGGGCACTGAGCGGACATGGGAAAACCCGCTACAAGAGGTAAACCACTATCGGCTATCGATTTCATCCATGGAGTTTGGGAGGAGCTCCTTACCCTACTCCAGAAATCCTCAATATCTATATTTCCGAGCTCTGTATCTTGGATGTCATAATTGCAATCAATATATGATAGAGACTCCACCTTTCTGAACTTGTATTTCATCATTCCTGACTTCTCAGTCCTTTCTTGCAATGGACCAGGGTCCGACATGAGGGATTTCGAAGGAGGAGAGTTTCGGAGATCAGGAGATGTTGCACACTGTGAAAACCCCGACCTACTAGAGATGCCGGAAGGGCGGAAAAGCCCGACACACTGAGGATGTCGGAGACTTGAGAAAGCCCGACACTTTGAAGATGGCGGAAACTTGAGAAAGCCGGCACTTTGAAGATGTCGGAAACTTGAGAAAGCCCGACATGCCAAATCTTCGATATATCGCAGATTTTTGATCGCACAAAGACCCTTCAAAACCCAAGAAGAGGAACAGGGTTTTTGTTGAATTTAAAACATGCAAGTTCTTTTTACCATTCATATACCAAACATATTTTAATTACAACAAACATTCCGGGAAATAACACAAAATGATAATTCCAAAGAGATAAACCCTAAAACATAAACCCGGTTTTAGAAAACAACCCAAAAAGGAAAAAGATAAAAACCCCACAAACCTGGTAAGAAAATGGGAAGAATTCCATACATAATTAATTCACGAAAACCATGAAAAAGAATGAAGAGAAAAATACCTTCAACCAGGGCAAGGAAAGATCAAAAACGATTAACGCAATCGGGCACAGGTGAGTTTCGGGTTTCGAGGTTGGAGAAGCATGCGCGAAAATCCACGAGGTAAAAATACGTCCGGTAAAAATGACGTGGAAATCTGCATATATATATAAGAAAATTTGCAATTAATACACTTGGTGCACGTGCCAACTCACCCGACAACTCGGCATTAACGCCATGTCAGCATGCTCGGGAGGTCCGAAAACCCGACACAAAGGTGTTTAGAGCAATTCGGGTTTCGGGTTCATGGAAAACAATTGACATGAAGCATGATGCTTAGATGCTTCAAAGTTCAAAACCCGACATGAAGGACTTAGGCAATTCAGGTTTCGGGTTGTGGGAAACAATCGACATGAAGCATGATGCTTAGACGAAGACATGCTCCGATGTTCGGAAATTCCACAAACCCGACTCGCCTTAGTCGATGCGGGTTTGGGTTTCGGGAACACGGACATGAAACATCTAAAACACATGTTGTCTATCGGTGAAACACGAAAACCCGATTTTCTCTCATAAAGGCAATTTTGCAAAATCAACTTAAAAATTTCGTAGGGTTATCTCGATAGTTTTGGCGTAAACTCAAAGCGAGATAACATGTCGAAGGGTCGTTGGCACACATTTATTTATCGGGGACGATGCTATTATGCTATCTGTCACCAATGAAAAATATTCAAGTTCGTGGAGCCACCATTTAGTAAGCATGAGCAATCGATTGGTATCGAATGGCATGGCCACATAGGTTGTTACCATATGGCAAAAACGATTGGTGATGAATGTCAAATGGTATAGGTCGTTACTACGATGGAGATTTAATGATGGTGAAATTACTACGCATTGTTTGGGGTCTAGGAAATATTCAACTATTACTATCTTTCGTAGCTTAATAAGTGTATGCATTGCATGCCAACAATTTAGACAAAGGTCTTGTGTCCATGTTTGCATACGCAGTACAAAAGTAGCAGTGTGTGACAACATAGCTCCCAAAATATAGATTCTATAAAATTTATATTGCTCAAGTCAAAACTCACAATATATGTTGCAAATCCTTGTAATGGAAAGGTGATGGCTACAAGCAATGGTTTAGTTCTAAAATAAACAAAGTGATAAGGGACTCTTTGTGATTGAAATTGAACAATGGATTTTGGAAAAGCTTCATAGCAATAGCATGTACATTCTACTCATTGACTTCTTGTAATAAAACATTAATTTCCAATTTTCCAAAGGCATTACAATGTACCCTTTACCTTAAATCGATCTAAGAAGTAAACATGACTTTCCTAGTATACAATGAACACATGTTTGGATGCTTTATTCTTTAGCTCTTTTGCCCATCCGATTGCTTGCATTTAAAATTTTATTGATGATGCATACCTTCTTCCTTTAGCAAGTCATCTCACCTAACGAGTAAACAACTAGCAAATCTACTTTACAATTAATGCATGTGTGGATGTTTTTGTTTCTAGAACTTTCTATTGTGATTGGGTGTATTCTCTAGTCCCATTGACCTACTTTTGGTCATTCATGGACATTAATATAATTTCTTTATTTATTTATTTTTTGATGGTGGAGACCAAAATTCTCGGTGTCATCCATATGCTTAATTCAGCTAATTAATATGTGGGTTAGTTGTTTGATAAGGTATCTAGCATGGTTACCTAAGTCTTGGAGATGGGGTTATGGAAGGACGGGGTTTCTCACTTTCGGAAAGGCAAAAGATTTCCCAGATTTTAGGGATGGCGGGGGGGAGGGGGTGGCTATAATAATAATATCATGGTAAATGCTTCCGCAGATTGTAATATACAAGAAAATAGCAGACATGGAAAGTACAATTTGTGAAAGTGATTATTATGTTTCCAGTATGCTATGGTCAAGATATAAGGTAATGTTGGCTAGATTTTCCGCACAGTAGAAAACCTGGCGATCACAAGATAAATTTCCCTCATTTCTTGGTGAGGCTCCGTGTATGTTTTTATCAATTATGGATCTGAGTAACTGTTTGTGGGTTTTACTTTAATTGCAAAGCTCATGAGCCATAGCTAGGCAATTTTGCAGCAAGTAAGCAGTTGTAAAGAAATATTTGCAAAAGGGGGAAATAATTGAATCCGGGAAGAAAGCAAAGAAGATGTGCAATCCAACCAATAGTTCGCAGAGTTGGTCTCATGCACATAGATGAAACAAACAGATCTCACAATACAAAATTTAAAGAAAATGAAAGTTTCAAATCTAGATCTGAGATAACACAAAGTTTATGCAAAGATCTACACAGAAGTAAGAAACAAATGCATCGTTGACACAAAGTTCTCGGAAATCTGTCTCCTTTCAATTCCTTAGCTTTCAAAAAGATATCAAGGGTTTCAGCTCAAAGTCTGGAACACAAGAATGTTGATTACAAATTCTAATTTTTAATCCGTAGGTTTTTCTCTATTTATAGTGTATAGAGGGCAATTACAAATAAGAAGTTTTTAATGAATTCCCGCATGTGGAAGCTATGAAAAAGGGAAGTAGCTAGCAATCTTCCTCCTGGAATTCCTCTTTACATGACATGCATGATTTATAACTGAAAATAGAACCTTCTATTTTGCATGTCTGCCACCTATTTCCAAGTAATTGACCTCTACCAGTAACTTGAAGTAACAACGTTTTAAACCAATCACTTAAATTTTACAATTTAATTTATTACTCAATTATTTTGTCAGAGAAAATAAGAGAAAGAAGAAGAAAGGGGAGAAAAAATTAGAAGAAAGTTGCAACACTCTCAGTCTTGTCCTTCCTCCATACTCTGCATGTTGATCCAATATGCATTGTACTTTTGCTTCATCTATTTTAGCAATGAATGATATCTCTATCATGGCTCTGAGATACTCCCATGTGTTGTTGATTTTTTTCCTTTGATTCTCACCAAACCGGATCCTGGAAGCCTCTCGATTGTGATTTGCTTGGGTCTTGCGCTTTGACCTATCTTCCCTCTTATCCTTTATATGCATCGGTGCAATGTTTACCATAAATAATTCGAGACAAAACTCGTTATCTTTTTATTTTTAATTGCATATAAGCAATTTAAATTTTGGAAAGCATTCCGGGGAAGGAAAACACAAGTCAATTCAATGAAGGCTTAACTGGAGGATTAGGAGCACATGCACAAGCTCTTGAAAGGAATTTTCCATGCAATGACTTCCACACAGGCTACGCTAGAAACAAGAGAATGAATTTTTGTCGGAAGTATTTGCAATTATGAGAGCTAGATCTATTTCTTCTTCTAATTTTGAAGATATATTCAATGTATCGAACATTGACTTTTGCTTTCTTCACCAATATGGGCATAAATGAAGTATTCATCAACATGCAGATGCTCGAATAATAAAAAGAAATCCTTTCCAACCCTAGGCGCCAAAATTGGATGCTTCCCAACAATTAATAAAAAAATCAGTTTTTAGGCACTTTTTGGCAAGAGGAATTGCTAAAAATAGGAAGTCAAAGCAATGGGAATTTTTACCCTGCAAGGCAACTAAGAAATTCCCGCTTTTCACTTAAGTGACTTGACTTTCATAATGGGAATTTTTACCCTGCAAGGCAGGCAGGAAATTCCCACTTTTCACTTAAGTGACTTGACTTTCATAATGGGAATTTTTACCTGCAAGGAAGACAAGAAATTCTCGCCTGCCTGCCACCTCTAAAATGTTCATTGGCGCAAGACAAGTGATTTGACTTGATAGGAAAAAGTAACTGCTTATGCGGGCAAGAAATTTCGTCACGCCTGCCACCTCTAAAATTCTCATTGGCAGCTTAAATCCTTCCAAAAAATGCGCCTTGCATGAAAGAAAGTCTTCTCAAAAATGCGACTTGCATTATGACTTCTACCTTTAAAATTGCGTGAAAATTCATTACTTACGGCAGGCGTGGATATTGGATGCGGAAAGCAGCCTTGAAATTTGTGACTGGCATGAAGACTGCATTTCTTTCCTTTTTTGGATTTTTGGTGAAGAAAACACAAGGAAAGAATAAAATTTGCCATTTTTGGAAAGGGTCCGGGAAGATGTAGTAGCAAAAACTTGCATGTGCCATAACTTTCATTCCGTGGCTCCGTTTTAGGTGTCATTTTCTCTAAAAGTGCATATTTTCTCGAGCTCTACGCATTGATGGCAATATTTTTCTTATTTTCATAAAATCTATTTTTGCACCTTTTTGGACCAAGCGACTTCTTGCAATCTTCTAAAAGAATTCTGAGCTCTGATCGCCTTTAGATAGATTAGTAATTAAAAATACTTGATAGCTTTTCAAAACCCTATGCTTGAGGAAATATCTGACATGAAGAATGAATAGGCTACATGAATTGTCAGAGAAAACAAACCAAAACACAAAGAAAAAAAAAAATAAAACAAAACAAAAGAAGTTGCAGGCAATTGCTCAAAAAAATTCTCCAATTAACGATCGCAAAAATTCTTTCCCCCGGGTGAATGTTCTATGGTAATAATGATGGGGTGAAGTGCTTTATATAACCTAAATCCTTCAATTTTAGCTCAATCTATTTTTAAAAGAACTTTATTTATTTAATAAATAAATAAATAAAACACTTGTAGACAAGGTCTGGCAAAGGGATTGAGTGAGCTTTGGCATGTGGGTATTTGTCGAATTTGGCTTTTATGACTCTCTGGGGATATCTTAGAGCAATGCAAACAATTGCAAGCAAAACAAACACAAAACGACCCGTTACTTGAAAAAAACAATTTTATTTTTAAAAGGGGTAGTCCCAGATTTCAGGGTGAAATCTGGGACCCTGTGTACAATGGTTATAAATTAAAATGATGACCTAGGTTCCAACCGTGCAAGGCATGTTCCCCATTTCAAAGAGGCAATGTAATGAAGCTCAAAATCAGACGAAGTCAAACCTAAGTCCCTGTGAATTTCAATAGAATAGATGCCCATTTGATGCAACTTTTAGGCCAAAATTGTACCCTGAGCTTGATAGTACACTATCCCACCCAACAACAGATGAGAGTGTTAACCTTTTTCCTAAAAAGAAAGGGTGATTATTTCCAAGTTCCAACAAGCCCCAAGACGTATGGAAGCATAATCTTATTACTTTTTAAATGCATCTTGTTTCAGATATAACACAAATTTTGCAGAGCTGAAAGAGAAATGTGACTGAGTTGACTAGTCACTGGCATATTAAAAGATTAGAAAACAATTTCTCTGTCAGATAACATCACAATCATGTTGCATCTATAAGCAACAACCTCATGTTTGGACTTTTCAGAAACGTACCAAATGTCACAAAAGGACTTATTTTTGCACGTATTACATTTACATTATAAAACAGGCATACCAACTTCTAACTACGCTATTGGTCCTCCAAAGAAAATTCTATGTCCTTTCTGCTTTTAACCAAGACCCTGTTTTTAGTATTAAAGTCTAGTATCTCCAGGTCCTCTGCAATTCCTATGTAACCATACAAAACCCTTTTTTTCTTCTTTGTTTCCTTATCAATCCGTACAAATTCTGGACCCTCGTCATTAACTTCTTTTTCCATATGTAAGGACTGTAAACGTAACCAATCTTTGCGCCCACGACAATATCCATCAAAATATTTATGCAACCGTTCAGTCTCTTGCAAACCTGCAAGCGAGGATGAAAATTTAACTAGTATTATCCCTTTGTGGCCTTCTTTCCCATAAAGAGCTTTCGACTTCCCACTGCCAAATCCAAGTTCTGCAACCAGAAACCAACACATAAAACTGTAAATACAATTTCCAGAAACAAGTCACACATGTGTGGTATACAACTGTTTAAACTCTTGAAGAAGAAAATTGATACATCTGAAACATTGTAGGGCTAGGAAGTAGTCAAAACATAGTCTCTATATGTTAGGATTTGATAATTTCCACTATTAGAGACCCAGAAATGATCAACTTTTTGAATATTTTGAAGGGCTAGGAAGTAGTCAAAACATAGTCTCTATATGTTAGGATTTGATAATTTCCACTATTAGAGAGACCCAGAAATGATCAACTTTTTGAATATTTTGAAGAGCCCGTGACTCAAGAAGAGTATTTTTACATCATTGGTTGTTTTAAATTGAAATGGGGAACTGGGCTATGCCAAAACAAATAAGAAAATATAAAAACTGCAAAACAACCAATCAAATATTCAGATTATGGCGTGACTTGTGAGAAAGCCATCCCACCAATGGGATTTGATTATCATTTTTGGATTAGAAAAGAAAACTAACTACAGAATTGATGATAGATTTCACATCTCCTCACTCTTAGCATGACTTTAAGTCATGAGTTGTTTAATGGGATGAATGGAATTCGGGACATACTAATTCTCTATGAATTTTTTTTTAGTGTTAAAGAGTTGGTAGGTGGAATATGTCTGATTTATGGTGGAGGAAGCATGGACTAGTGTATCTCGTATTGCAGGCAGTCTACAGTGGCGGCGGCAATATACTAGGGTACATTCCTGTCAAGCTAATCGGCATAAACAACAGTTTCATCTTTGTGACTCATTAGGTACACTAAAAAGCTGACAGTTAATGAGAAATTCAGATGTAATAAGGCTTATTCTTGCAAAACTTTTGAAGAACGCTATACAGAAAGGCTGTCACCAAGTTCACCAGTGCCTAATTGGATCCCTATGTTTTCTATAAGGTTTTAATTCTACGTGTTAATTTCCAATTTGTGGAGAAGGAAATGGCACTCGGCCATTCATTATCCTATTAAAAATGGTAGTTGCAGAGATGGGCTACTGGTAGCATTGTGTGTTGAAATGGCAATATTGCTTTCTTGGTTGATTACAGATCTCAGCAGACAATTGCTTTTTGGATCAATTTAAACATTTCATATCAATAAGAACATTAGATTTTATCTTCTTGTTTAAGGTCAATAAATTCAATTTTGTTTTTGTTCTACAAAATCCCTTTAATTGAAAGACCCTTCATAAACAATAAAATCATCTCCCGTACAATTTAAGAGAAGAGCATAACCTGAGAACGAGAAATATTCATGATAACGGAGCCTTTTGCTTCTGCGTACCCTGATTTTGTAGGGAATTATCACATTTTGTGATTCTGAAATTTTTGGTATGCCCTTCGGGGCAGAAGGATCGGGATTCAAGATGACGGATCCATCTTCGGCTCATAATTTTGAGAAAGGAGAATCCTCCATGTCTTTCAGAGATGTTATCCGAGGCCCTCGTGACCAGTATTTCTCCTCCACTCAAGGTGCGAGACGTCCAGTCCGGTTAATGAAAGAAGATCCTAGGAAAACTTCAGCAGGATGTATGAAAGCTGCGGATGGCACTCCGGTGCTCAAAATTGCAGCATCAGATGTTCAAGCCAGTATTCGGGAGTTAGAGGATCGAGCCTTTATTGTTCAATTTTTAGGAGTTCAAACCATCTCTGTATGCTTTTAAGGATTGGGCCCAGAAAACGTGGAATATTCAAGGTGAGTATATAGTCTGTCTACCCCAACAGCTATTTCTTGGTTGTTTTTGCTAATTATGTTGATAAGGAACATATCTTTCAAGGGGGACCATGGTTTTTTGGGCGAGCGGGTTTGTTTATGAAACCATGGCAACCTCTTTTTAAAGTTGAAGAGGAACTCCCATCTGTTGTTCCTGTTTGGATTCGACTTTTTGGATTGCCAGCTGAATTTTGGAATCCAAGTGATTTTCAGGATATTGGAAATTCCATAGGAAAATTTGTCGGGCAGCTGATTCTTCAATTAAAATGGAGCAAATGGTTTATGCTCGGATGTGTGTGTACATGGACATGAATCAACCTTTTCCTGCTAAAATTATGTTGGAAGTTGGAGAAGATAAATGGGAACAACAGATTGATTATGAGAACATTCCATTTAGATGTCGACTCTGTCATGAATATGGTCATCTTGTCAAAGATTGTCCTCAGAGGATGAAGGATCAAAATCAGGAACAACCTAGCTCTGACGACTTTATCGTCCCGCCAAAAAGAAAGACAACTAAGGAAAAAAACACAGGAAAAACCCAGCAGAATAGCACAAATAGATTCGCAACTCTTCAATCAAAAGAAGCAGAGGAAGACATGGAAGAGATGCAGAAACCCAAGTCCTTGAAACTCAAGTTGCTGCAGCCCCACAACATGGTCAGGATAATCCTCTTCCTCAATCATTATCTAAAGCTTTGTTGTGCATTCAGAACATGTGGGAAATTTGAAAAGCTACCAAAGGAAACACAAGCTTATAGAGGAACATAGGAAGGAAGTAGTGGGATTGGAAATGGGAAATGGTCATAGTAATGTTTTACCTTTGCTGCCTTCATCTGCAGATATGCCTCCTGATGTGGATCCCCATCTGGAGAGAGCCCCCACAAGAGTTCAACAAGAAAAGCAAAAGAAGTTGCGTATGGACTCTACTTTGAAAGCAAGGAGACAGTCCAACCAACTTCGTATGCAAAAACAGGGCAGCAATTAGTTGTCGCTGGTAAAGTAGGGGATTTGGCTACAATTTTTGAACAACTCCCTCAATGAAGTTGATTACATGGAATGTTCGAGGGCTAAAAGGCAGCCCATCTAAAGTTAATGAGATTAAACGCATATTGAACCAGCATCATCCATCATCCTCAAATGATATTCCTCCAAGAAACTAAAGCATCAATAGATTTTATGGCAGCAGTGATTCCTAATATTAAGAAAAAACTTGAAGTTGTTTCTATAAGCTCACAAGGAGCTTTTGGAGGCATGGCGTGCATTTGGGATCCTCAACAAATGCAATGTATAGATAGTGGAGGACATCATGGTGTTCTCTATATGGTGGTTAGATATGTAGTTGATAATCAAAATGTCTTATTATTGAACATCTATGCTCCGGTACAGGTTGAAGCAAAAAAAGCCCAATGGAAGGTAATCTATGATATTGTTGCAGCCACACTGGAATACTTGTGATTATAGGGGGAGATTTTAATACTGTCTTATTTTCTCATGAAAAGCAAGGAGGGAATTCAGTTCTTGATGCCTCTTCTGTTAACATGTTAGATTTTATTCAAAGGATGAATTTGATTGATATCAAACCCAAAATGGACTAATGACATGGTCCAACAAAGAGTGGGAGAGAATTGTATCTTGGAAAGATTGGATAGATTTTTAGTTTCAGAAGAGTGGTTAGAGAGAAGCATTATTTTGGTTGTTAATGTATTGGGTAATTCAGGATCGGACCATTGATGATTATCTTTAGAAATGGATGAACCATCAAAACTGGGATACCTTAGGGATGTGGGACGTGCCCCCTAAGATAACCTTGGGTTTTAGAGATGAAAAACTCCCCTCTCTGGTGTGAGGAAAAGGGTTAGAGAAAAATAAAACAAAGTGCGAAACTAACAAAGGTGATTTTGAGATCTGATTTGAAAGGCATAAATCTGATTTTAAGAATGTTCATGGGAAAAATCAGAAGAGCATTTAGCATGGTCTACTATTCTTAGAAGTATCTTGAATTATCAAAGGCTGAGAAGGTGTAAAACATTATAATATATAGCAAGATAGATACATGATAAAACCCAAGGGCATATAAGACGATAGATATTCAACATTTATCTAAAAACTTCAATGATAAAGGATGAAGGATAAAAACTATTCTTTCTTCCATAAATGCTCTTAGCAAGAGCCCTTTATTCATAGAGAAAATATACAAATGGCCGACTCTTACTCAAATTCTTACAAATTCCAAACTTCTTGCTCAAATGAAACTCTACAAAACTGAAGCAAATCAATAACTAAGCCTAAAATATGTCTTTCACACCAAACGACCCATAAATTTTATTTCTTTCTATCCCAAACCTAAAAACAACTCTATAAGGATATGACAATTAATATTATTTAGATCTGAATATATTGGCTCTTGAGAAGTGTCATAGGGTTTGAGGGAAAACCCAATACAAACAACATTCAATTTAAAAATATCCCAAATCTTTCATCAATAATTTTGGGTAAAATCTCAAATATATATCAAATCTGATATTTATGAGGAAAATTTAACTGCAAAACAACTTGCGAAATGGTGTTGATTTTCCCGCCACGTGGAACGTGCGCTCTGTAAACCCTTCCAAAAGGGCTGATTTTAGGGCCTTTGATCCCAAAAATGCAGCCTAGGTGATGCGTGGATACAAAATCGCTTGACCTGAGAATGTTCATTGAAATCTCTTTATGACCAAAATTGAGCTCGGGCAACACTAGAAAAATATGGAATCACTGCTGCATTTATTCTTCAAATCTTTGACTTTTTAATAACTAGAAACTAGTGAAGCACTTGAGACCATGGTGGAAATGCCTCACAGTTTGAGAACATTCATTTCTCGCATTATGCCCCGAGTGCGTTAAGGGACACGTGGTAAAAGCTTCGAATTTGGGCTTAAACAAACAAAACAAAAGAACTAGGTGTAATGAGTTAAGAGATGGAATGCCTAAAACAACCTCACACACGACTTCTCCTTTTAACGGAAGAAGAGACCCAAAGTTGGCCGTTTTGCTAGAAATGGGCAAGTCAAAACTTTTAAAGCTCCTTTTAGATTTTTCCTATGATGTGGTTAAGAGATAAAACTTCCCTCAACTTTTAATTAAGAAATGGTGGGGGAGGGTCGCCTTTTCTAGGGGTACATTAATTAAAATGTTTTATTTTTCGAGAAGGATAAACATATTATAATCAATTGAAGTAGTGGAATAAATCTGATTTTGGGAATGTTCATGGGAAAAATGAAATCTTAGAATCATTGCAGGAAGTGGGCCATCAAGTCAGAATGCAAGGGTATTTAAAGAGGGATTATAAGGATTTCTCCCTTAAGCCAAATACAGTTGATAATGCTTTAATAATGAGGAATTTTTTTTGGAAACAAAAGTCTAGAATAAAATGGTGAAAGAGGGAGATAAAAACACTTCTTTCTTCCATAAGTCTCTCTTAGCTCACCACTCTCATAATCATATTGCTTATTTGGATAAAGGGATGGCACTTAGGCCAATACGCAGGAAGATATACAACACTTAGCAATTCAATACTTCTCTGGGATCTTTGTTGCTACTAATCTAGATGGAAATGCTCAACACCAATTGCTTAATACCATTCCAATGTTAATTGGAGAGGAGGACAATAATTTTCTATACTACCGGTTTCAGAGGAGGAACTCCAAAAAGTTGTATGGGCTATGAAAAAGGAAAAACACCAAGACCTGATGGAATTCCTATAGAATTCTATCAGGAATTTTGGGACATTATTAAAAATGATCTATTGGAAGTGGTGGAAGAATGCAGACAAGCTAAGATTGTCCTAAAAATCATTAATCAAACTTATATAGCTTTGATTCCCAAGAAAGAAGAAGCTTCTACCCTAGCTGAATATCGTCCTATTGCTTTATGCAACGTGTTGTATAAAATAATTACCAAAGTTATAGCTGAAAGGTTGAAGACCATCATCCATAAAGTAATATCTCCGAACAAGGGGGATTTGTACCCCATAGACAAATTTATGATGATATTGTTTTGGCTCAGGAAGTTCTCCATTCTATGGAAATTCAAAAGAAACCAGCTATGTTTTTGAGACTGGATTTATCTAAAGCCTATGATAAGGTGGATTGGTCTCTCCTGATTGAAATCTTGTTGAGGTTTGGATTCTCCCCCTTTGGGTTCAATGGATACAAGCTTGCATTTCTTCAGTTTCTTATTCTATTTTGGTTAATGGATCTCCCACTTCTAGATTCTTTGCTTCTCGTGGCATAAGGCAAGGGGATCCTTTATCTCCTTTTCTTTTCATTATCGTAGTTGAATCTTTGGGCAGATTGTTTTCCAAGACGAGAACCCAGAAGAAGTTGAAGGGTATTAAATTGGCCAGACAAGTTGATCCTTTGTCTCATCTCCAGTTTGTAGATGATTCTTCCATTATGGGAGAAGCATCTTTAAAAGAAGCTACCCAAATTCACAACTTGCAGCTCTTTTCAAAGGCTACGGGCCAAGATATAAACAGAAAGTCAAAAATATTTTCTTCCATTGCTCGCCTAGGCTGGAATAGGATATTCTGGTTAAATTAGGATTTCAAAAGGGAGTGTTACCTCTAAAATATTTGGGTATTCCGTTGGATTCTAAAAGATTAACTGATTGGACTTGGCTGCCCATGAGGGTTCTTCATAAATTTAGTAAATGGACTCATAGATGGTTATCTTTAGGGGGACGTATTACTTTGATTAAAGTTGTTCTGCAGGCTATTCCTATCTATTTTTCTTCCCTTTTGAATATTCCTGCAAAAATTTACATCAGTTGGACTCTATTAGCTAGAAATTTTATGGATAGGGGTTCAACAAGTTAGGAAATGGCATCTTGTGAAATGGAAAACATTATGCTTTGCCAAAGAAAGAAGGGGGTTTGGGTTTCAGATCAAGTGTGTTGAATAATAAGGCTTTAGCTGCAAAATTATATTGGAGACTGCTGCAATATCCCCACCATTTATGGGCCATCAACATTAGAGCAAAATATGCAGAAGGAATGATGCCGCATGAGTTGATTTGACATTCCTTACCTTCTCGAGGATCTCCGATTTTATCGGTTCTTAAAATTGGTGAAGAAATTATTAAAAAACAATTTTTTTGGAAAATTGGGAAAGGTGACTAGGCTAACTTTTGGACTGATTCGTGGGATGGGAACCCAACTTTGATTGAGTAAGTTTCAGATTTTAGAGGTATTATGAATACTCTTCATAGTAAAGGAAAGAAAAAGGTTGTCCATTATTTGCAAACATCGTCTCGGGGACTAAGTGGATTTCTCCCTCTATGTGGCAGGCAATTTGTCTATGGCCCAAATTCAATTTTTTCAAACTCTCCTTCAAAATAGAATCCTTCCTCTTTCTTCCAATCCTGATACCCTTGCTTGGGGAAAATCTTCGGAAGGGAGTTATTCGGTAGCTGAAGGATATAGTAGTTTGGCAGGTATTCAACCTCACCCTTGGAAGGATATTTTTGTTGATCTCTGGCAGCCTACTTTGTGGCCTAAAGTTAGATTCTTTGTTTGGCTTCTTTTATACAAGAGGATTCTTACTGGGGACAATTTGATGAAGCGGGGTATGGTGGGACCTTTCTGGTGTCCTTTATGCAAAGAAGCGGATGAAACTTTGATTCACCTTTTTCTCCAATGCCCTTTTGTTATGTCCCTATGGAATATTTTGGCTGATTGGTTATCTGTCAATTGGAATCCTTCTATGAACCTTGTGGAAATTGTTAGAGTTTGGAAACGTTCGGTCTCTGATACTCAGGATCTTAACAAAGGAGTTTGGATTGCTATTTCTCTTATGTTGTGGAATGTGTGGAAGGAGTGAAACAAACGCATCTTCAAATCTGAAAATAGAGACATTTGGTATGTCAAGGAATTAACTCGAAGCAATATAGTGGAAACTATTGAGCATAATGTGAAAATTCCTTCTCCCTTACCTGGCAAATGGAAAAGCATGATACACAAGCTTAATTTGGAGGAAAGTAAATTGAAGTCTGTTTCTAGTACTAGATTATCGGTGCCCTAGCTCTAAGAAAATGGAAGCCTCCTCCGTTTGATTTTGTTAAACTTAATACTGATGGAGCAGCAAGAGGTAATCCGGGTCCAACTAGTATTGGAGGGATAGCTCATGATTCTATGGGAACTCCCCTTTTCTTCTTTGCTCATCAATTGGGTTACTTCACTAATAATGTGGCTGAAATCTTGGCAATTCAGCGAGCTCTCTAGGAAGTAACTAAATTGGGATGTCTTAGAATTATAGTGGAATCTGACTCTAAGGTAATTATCCATCTTTTGTCAGCTCAAGAGCAGCATAGATCCAAAAATTGGCTAATTGCCAGGATTCAAGATAATATTCAGGTTATTGCTAGACAATTTCAGACCATCTCATATCAACATGTTCCTAGAGATCAGAACAAGGTGGCGGATGCTTTGGCAAATTGGGCCTTGGATCATCATAATTTGATCAACTTTGGCCCTTTGCCTTTGACATGGTCTCCAGAGAAGCGGAATCAGATTGAAAAGATCCTTCAGTTGCATTCATCGGATGGATAAGCTGATGCTATGCTCTCTTTCTTCTTTCTTATGTTGTTGGAAGTCTAAGGATAGATCATGGAGTATGAGTACCATGGCGTGGCATTGTATTTTTAATAACTTATTTCTAGTAATATAATATCACCAACATGGTAATTATAATATGTATGTAACTACAAATCCAATCAGACACTTCACACAACTATACTGTACAAACTGAAACATATGAAACACCAAATCCTTTCGTACATGAAAATAAAGATGAACACAAAATCTTGTTACATATCTTGACTATTACCACATCAAAAATTAAATTGATGGTCATAAAAACCTACACAGTTATGATTATCTTCAGAAAAAAATGGATAATTATAAACAGGTCACCTTAATAATATACTCAACAACAAAAAACGCTTTATACACATTTCCCTAGGAATGTACCTTAGGACTATTAAAAACACGACTAAACAAAATAAAATAAACAAACCTTACAAGCACTCAACCTCAAAAATAATGCAAGTAAAATCACTAATCATCACTCGTGCAGTCGCACTAAAAGGAAACCAATTAAGGTTTTTTTCGCTGCTATATTGAGGGTGAGAAAAGAGCAGAAGCATACGTTGAATACGTGCATTTAAGCAAAAGTGCAGAATATTCAGCAAAGCACCTCCTAGATACTTATTCTTTTGCTTCAAATATTTTTAGAGCAATTCAAATAGATGTTCAAATAACAATTATATGTCAAAAGAACCTTAGTGAAAGATTGGGCATTGCCACTAGAATAAGGCAATTAATAAAACATTGTAACCTCCTTTAGTAATGTAGATTTCCAAAATACATTTGGCAATGGCCAGAATCTAATTCTCACCTTAAGGGTTCAGTAGGAATGCTTTCATTGTGTCCCTTCTATAGTGAATGAGAAGGTCAATTGAAAAAATGAACTCTATGCATCTTGAATTGCTTTGATTGCCATGTATGACAAGGAAAGAGAGACCATCCATAAAGATTTCCTTGCAAAACTTGATAAGGACCATAGTATTTAGGTGAAAGCTTGTTATCCTTCTTTTGTTGTTTCAAGGAGAGCTGCTTATACGGCTGCAATCACACAAAAACAAAGTCTCCAACTTCAAAGTGTTGTTCACTACAGTGCTGATCAGCTTGTTGCTTCATGTGGTTGGTGTTGAATGTGCTCTTCAATTGCTCTCACTTTAGGCCTGACCCTCAAGGTGGAGGTGAGCGATGGTGCCTAGTACCCATACAATGCCATAAATGGAGACATTTTGGATGAGGTGTGAAATGAATTTTCTACCACCATTCTACAAGCGGTACAAGCGGCAGCCAATGAACCCATCTTTCTTGTTTATCTAAAGCAAAGCATCGAAGATGCCCCTCCAAACATTTGTTTACTACCTTAGTCTACCCATCTAATTGGGGATGATAGGATAAACTACAAGCCAATTGAGTACCCAAACATGCAAACAAATCAGTCCAAAAATTGATAGTAAATATAGGGTCATGATCGCTGACTATAATCTTGGGTGTACCATGTAGCTTCTGAATTGTATTCATAAAAGAGATGGCTACTATACTTGTTGTAAAAGATGTGATAGAGCACAAAAATGAGCATATTTGGCGAGTCTATCCACAACCACCATAATTACACTTTTCCCTTCAGATTTTGGCAATCCCGTGATTAAATCCATGGAAACCTCTTCCCATCGTGCATTGGGAATAGATAGAGGTTGTAGGAGACCATGGATCTTAATAGTTTCTCCTTTGTTGCGCTGCCACACCAAGCATTCTGCCACAAATTTTGGACATCCCCTTTTAACCCTTCCTAGAAGAAATCGTAGTAAGTAATTCGATGAAAAGTCTTCGAAAACCCTACATAGCCCGCCACTAGAGAAGCATGTAGCTCAAAAAGAACTTGACTTTTAAGGTTAGAGTTCTTGCATAAGTACAATCTATCCTTGTACCATAATGTGTCTCCCTTCCATATAAATTTTTTTGACATGCTCGAGATCCTATTGGAGGTTCTGAATGAGAGTGTGGGTCTTTGTGTCATTCTGCCACTCTAATCTTGCCTAATCAACCCAATCTACCTACAATATGGACATGGCATATAACAATGCTTATGTGGACTCATCCCTCCTAAATAGAGCATCAACCACCACATTTTCCTTTCCTTTCTTGTAAATGATCTCAAAGTCATAACCCAACATTTTTGTGACCCATTTATGTTGTTCTTTGGATAATAGTCATTACTCCAAGAAGTATTTGAGACTATCATGATGTCTTCACTTTAAGGTGACGACCCACGAGATATGGTCTCTATTGTTTAAATGCATGAAGAATAACCATCATTTCTTTCTAATATGTTGGTTTTAGCAGAATCTTACCTTTGAGTTGACGACTCTCAAATGCAATGGTACGGCCCTCTTGCATGAATATTGCACCTATATAACACACCCTAAAGCATCACATTTGACAATGAAGGTTTTGGAGAAATCGGGGAGGAAGAACTGGAGGGCTACACAAGGCCTACTTTAGGTGTCTCAAATGTTTATGTTGCTTCCTCATTCTAATGGAAGGAGTCTTTCTTCAATAAAGTTGTGAGTGGTGTTACAATGTTACCATAATTCTTCACAAATCTGCGATAGTAACTTGTAAGCCCTAAGAATCCCCTAAGGTTTTTGAGGGTTTTAGGTAACTTCTAGTCCACCATGGCCTTGATCTTGTGAGGATCTACTTTTACACCTTCATGGGAAATGATATGACCCAAGTATTCTACCTCCTTGACTCCAAAAGAACACTTGGAGGGCTTGGCATAAAGGTGTTGTTGTTCAAGAGTTTCCAAAACCTTATTTACATGATGTAGGTGTTCCTCCCATGTCTTGTTGTAGATTAAGATATCATCAAAGAAGACCAGGGAAAAATTTGCAGAAATGGCCGAAAGACAAGATTTGTCAAACTCGGAATGCGAGATGGTGCATTTGTAAGGCTAAAAGGCATCACCAGAAGCTCATAATGGCCCTCATGGGTTCTAAACGTTGTTTTATGAATATCTTCATCACAAATTCTGATTTTGTAAAATAAACAACACCATGTAACTCATCTAGAAAATCATCAATGACAGGAATAGGAAACTTATCTTTTATCATGTATTTGTTGAGCTCCCTATAGTCTGGACACATGCGCCAAGTTTCATCCTTCTTTCGTACCATCACCACTTGAAGAAGAGTAAGCACTTTGACTATGGTGAATAATACCTGCTTCCAGCATCTCTTGTACCATCTTTTCAATCTCACTCTTTTGTAGATATGGGTACCGATAAGGTCGAATATTGGGTGGTTGGCTGCCTGGTACTAGCTGAATGGCATGATCATGATCTCTTTTGGGAGGCAACCCTTTCGGCATATCCCCAAAAACAACTAAGTGTTCATTAATAATTGCTTGTAGATCGATGGTATAAGACCTTTTGATGGTTGAGCTTCCAAGTGAAAATAGTTGTGTCACAAACCCATATGCACCTTCTTTCGCATTTAATGAGAACTCACCAATTGTGGAGCTTTTGCCTTCATCCCGCACAACTCAAAAGTCCTCCATAATGGAAACACATGAACAAATCCTAGAAGTTCATCTCAACAATTCCCAAGGTAGTAAGCCATTGGACCCCTAACACAATGTTTGCACCCCCATTGAAATGGCATACATGGGGCTATCTAGCAAGTAATCTCCCATGGATAGCTTAATCTTATAATATTTTCCTGAACAACAAACTTTACCTCCATCTTTAACCATGACCTAAAACTTTGGGGTTGGATAAACAAAACAATTTAAGCATAAGGCCAACTTATGATTGTTAATGTCAATCAAAATTGTCACCCTTTGTTTCTTCACAAACCCGAAAACCTTAAGGGTTTGTGGGGTGTTAATCCTGAAATTGCATGGCAAGAGATGGTTGAGATTCTTCACCTCGATCTCAAGCACCTCTTCCTCTTCACCGGCCTCATTTTTTTCCTCATTGGGCCCTTAATGTAGAACAATTTCTTCTCAACACATTTATGTCCCTTGCTCCATTTGCTATCACAACTGTAACATAGACCTTTTGCTCACTTCTCTTCAATTTGTTGAGGAGTCAATCGGGTAGGTTGGGGAAATGATTGTGTTGGAATCATACGCTCCTTGTGAGTAGTGAAAGCCCTCCATGACTAGATCTCTTTCTCTCGCCTAACGAGCAACTATCATGGATTTTGATATCGAACCTAGATTAAGAAGGCGAACATCAAGTTGGATGTTATCCTTGAGACCACCCAAGAACGAGATCATTTAGATGATCCTCTGAGATGTCATCCACACGTAAAGATAGATTTTAGAACTATTGGATATAATCCTTGATTGTCCTTGTTTGATGCAACTTTGTTATCGACTAAATAGTTCTCAATAACACTATTATTATAGTGCAATTGTAGTTCACCAATGAACATTGACTAGATAATGAGGAGACCCTTCTTTTCTTTTTCTCACACATCCATCATACCAAATGAACTATTTTGGTTCCAGATATAAGGATGCCAATACCACCTTCTATCCACTTGGAACTTGATGCACCTCAAAAAAGTTCTCCATTTGGTTGATCCACATGACTAGGTACTTAACATCAAATTATCTCATCTCCACTTTGGTATCATGTTTATACCCCATAAATTAGAAAGGGACAAGTGATGTGGATGGGTGGAATTGGAATTATGGTTAATGGGAGGCCCTGATTGACCTAGTTGGGAGTTAGCAGGCTATGATTATGGTTGTAGACTAGAAAGGGCTGCCATGAGTTTTGATTTCATTGTGATCAATTTGTCACTGACCTCATCTAGAGCGTCTTTTGTCACCATTGTCGATTGCAAATTGTGCAAATTATACTCAAGTTGACTGATTCTATGATCTATTGAGGAAAACCCTAGGTTCGAAGACTCGGTAAGTCCTCCTTCCATTTCCATATCCTGAGTATTCTTCCTGGAGTGGTGTTACCCTTTCCTTTTCCTCTAGTTTGTGGACTTGTCATGGTTTTCTATTTGGATTCAAGGTTCGGGATTAGGGTTTAGGGTTCGGGTTTAAGGTAGGGAATTAGGGTTTGGGATTTTGAAATATTTCAGCTGCCAAATAGACAAAAACACAAGGAACAAACCCTTACTAAATTTTGGCAAGCTTTCTGAAAATGTAAATAACTTAGAAAAATTCCACAAATTGCAGCCTATGGAGCAGTTTTATCAAAAACTCTAAAATGGTGATAACTTTTGTAAAACAAATAAAAAAGTCTAAAATTTGAAGAGAACCTTACTTGAATGATTTCGCAACTTCTATCAAAAATGGCCGAAAATTCGCAACCATTTGTGAGATATTGTTGAATCCTCAAAATTAGGGTTTTTGACCTAATTTTGGCCCAAATCGAAGCTTTGATACCACTTGTAATGAAATTACTTAAATAGATCTGAATATCAGTAGCAATAGAACACCAAAATACAGAGAAAAGATCACAATATGCAAGTAGAATGAATTAGCCACTTCGAGATTGATACCTCTCTGTGTATTTCAGATAGATGTATTTAAGATACATGTACTAGTATCACTTTCTGAACATGTCCTACAGCATTACTTAAGACTTTTGTATTTCAAATCAGCCACATTACACTTGCATTCTCAAGTAGTTAACCAACAATGTAGATCTGCTATGCTAATTCCAAGGAATGTGAGTTTTTAACAGACATTGAAAGCCTGTAATAAGGATTTTAGTGTAATAAGTCTGTGAGTGAAATAATGAGTCTTCGACATTAAAGCACACAAAATGCAATGTCAATTAGAAACCATTCTTCATGAATAGGGTCGACCTGGAACAAATTTCTCGTGTCATGCCATGAACAAGAAGAAGCAATGAATGAACCCTTTCTGCTCGGTACCTGTCCCTCACAACATTACCTCTTTCAGTAGTCTAGATGGATTTTCAAGATTAATTACAAGCTTTCAACTTCAGGCAATCTTATAGTTCTTACAAAAACAAAACCTAATGGAATTGGAAGTTGATCTTATGAGAATCGCCTAGAGACTTGGTTAATCCTCTCACAACAAAATGATTAGTCTAATAAAGATAACACTCTAGATTATTTGTATGAGAAATAGAATTTTGAAGAATCAGTTATCAACCGCCACAATTTCAGAGGAAAAATTTAACAAGGTCAAAGTTGAATGGTTAAAACTATCTCAGTATATAGAATAAACACCCAAACTTCTTGATGGGCCAGAAGGAAAGAATACAAGAGCTGAGATTCAGTCTGCAGTACTATCACTAAGTAAACATGGTATATTACATCTATGACAGTCATATTCTTCATCCATAATACAACTGTTGCAGAATAGGTAAAACCTAAAGAGTGAAATGGATGATTAGACCTGTATCAGTTGGAATCCCCAAATGTTGTTTTAATCAAGATACCAAGGAAATGATTTCACAAATGTCATTTTCTTAGGAAGCATGAAGGAGACAATATGGAAAGAGTTTATGCACAAATGACTGAAATAATTTCAAAACAGTTAAAGAAACATACCCAGGATATAATCATATTAGTGCAGAAGATGATCATCACATTGAGATATTGAAGATAAAAAGTTAAAAACTAAAACTGAAAAGAGAAATCAAATGTGTTATATTGACCCTTTATTTACTTGATATGCAGTAAGCCTCAATATTTTCTACATGAAAAACAACAGAAAGATGACAAGTAAATTTTTTTGTGAGAATCACCTTTAAGTAGTTCATCCATTTCTGGATTTCCAATTCCCTCCCATTGCCCATTTTTACCCTGTCCTATACGTGCATTTTGAACAATAACCAATGGGGGCCATAAGATAAGGTTCTCCTGGTTCAATCTTGCTTCAGTCAAACTCAATGACTGATAGGACCTTGTATTGTCAGGTGGCAGATCTTGATTCCATTCCCAGAAAACACACAAAGCTTTATATAGTCCCCTGTGTTCTGCCAGCAGGTCAACCTTTTGAAAATCATGTGTGTGCATGGCAAGGCTGTGAGCGTCCACAAAATCTTTAGGATGCCTGCAAAAACAGTAGCGACCTATAATTATGAATTCTAATGAAATATATATGGCAAACAAAATCTAAAAAATATATGTATGACAACCTCAAGTTTACATTCAGTAGATTTTTGTCTCATCCATAATTAATGTGGCCAAAGACTAGTAAAGTTGGTCCTTAGTTGTTTATTAGTTACTCAACTTTAGCAATGTTTACAATTCTGCATTATTAAAGACTTTCAGTTTCAACTTCTGTAGTGAACGGTTGTTAAGACAAGAAAAGACTTCCGGACAAAAACTGCAAAATTTTTGTTTTCAAAAATCAACATTTGGGATTCCAATTGGGTTCGATCATCTGCATTACTCAAAACTAGTAGTTAGTGAGAAAAGGCTAGAGCGGGAGAGCGAGGAAGGCCCTTTATACTGGATGACTACTAATAAGGTATGGTCCCTTTTTGAAGAGGCACCTCATCGTGTTCATCAGGAAGCTCAGCGGCATTGGGACACAACTTTATAGGTTCCACGACAAAGATTAGCATCAACTCTACAGAAATTGAATACATGCAAAATCCAGATGCAGCTAAGGATTGGAAAGCAAGTTCAGACAATGGAACTGGTGGCTCTAGCATGGACATCACAGAAAATAAGACAGAAATCCTCAGATTGTGGAAAGGATATCGGGTTGAAGGAACACACACATACAGGTTCGAAAAGCTCTATACAAGGTAAAATCTTATCAAAATTTCAGTTACGTAATAAAGTTATTGGCATATAATCTCAGGCAGCAGAGTCTGTTCGGTTAATTATTTTTTGTGAAGAGAAGTTCCCACTGAAGCTGACTTCTACAAATGGACAAGTAAACTAGAAAACCCGGAGTTGGGCCATAGAGTCTATTAAAGGGCTACATAGGAGATGTGTCTCAATCCTATTCAAACAACCCGATGCAGTGATAATTTGTGGTCAAGTTTTCTGTATGAAGGCTTCGGAGTTTGATTCCCACCCCAGAGGATAGTCCTGATCTGAATATCCCATATTTGTGGAGTTCCCATTTATTAATTATTCCTTTCAATTGAACCTGAGACAAATGCCAGTCAGTTGGGCAGCGTTGCATGGTAGAAATTTGAGCACAACAAGATTGTGACCCTATAAATTTATCTGAGTGCTTGAATGGAGATGGACCTCATGCAACCACTACTTGAAACAAGTAATACAGATGTCCCTGCATTCCAACTCAACTAGACGTTGGTATACTTGAGAAAAATGATAGCCTGCTTTTGGTGCAGGGACGGACACTTACAAATCGTGAAGTCGCCGCTAAAAGAATAAAAGCCTACTCTGGTGGAACTGAGCTGCGTCAAACACTCTTATGGAAGAGGGAGTGCAGGATCTTGGCTGCTAAAGGCCGTCCTTAAGAACCTCAAGCTACACCTAAATCTCCTAAAGCATCACCTAAACCCTGTTCCATCAGTCCTGAAAATTGTAATCCCAGACTAGCTCCAGTCCTCTCAGTTCTCTGATCTGAGGAGCTCTTTTTAATTGTGAAATGAATTTCAAACATAGGTCCGTGACTGATTCTCTTCTCCAGCAGTTTACCCAGTCTAGGTCTGCTAAGGGTGCCGTTCTAGCCTTAGCCCCATGCAAGATAGAACAATCAACCCTGACAGCTTTAAATCTTAACAGACCTTGAATTTTAGCAGATTTGAAATTTTAGAATCAGGAGCTAACTGTAATGTTACTGATGAACATAACCCTAAACTGATCCTGTTTGTCGTAAATTTTCCAACTGGTTAAAGTAGTTCTCCATCACACTAGTACTGTAGTGCATCAGTAGCTCCTTTGTAAACAGTGCACAGGTGACATTGAAAGGCTTCTTCTTCCTTCAAGCACACAACCACCGATACCAACTAAATTGTTTAGGCTCCTGATATAAGGATGCCATAATAACCTTCTGCCCATATGGGATTTGATGTACGTCAAAAAAGTTCTCCATTTGGTTGATCCAAGTTACTAGATCCTGCCCATCAAACTCACGCATTTCCACTTTTGAAAACATGGTCCTCCCCGGCTGTGTAAAAGTTTGCAATGGAGTTGGTTCAGGTTGATGAAGATTCAAATTTGGAATAATTTTTGCATGAGATCATCCAAGCACTGATTGATCTGGTCCATTTTAGTGGTCATCTCTGATTGAAAGCTACGCATATCATACTCAAGCTGGCTCACCTTGTGATCCGTTGAGGAAAACCCTAGAGCAGAAGATCCATCGATTCCCGTTGCTGACCCCATATCCTCTTTGTAAGGAGTTTTTCCTGTAGTTTCAGAATTCTTGCCCCGACCCCTAGTTTGTGGTCCTACCATAACAAGGGCTTGACCACGCACAATTTAATTTTCCCTATTGACTGACTTTGACAAAAGGATTTCTCGATGTAAATGACCTCAAATATGAAAATACAAAGAATGGACCCTATCTAAAATTTGATTAGCTTTCCGAAAATGTAGATAAGTCTGAAAAACACTAAAAGCGCAATAACTTAAGCAAATCTGCTCTAAAAGGGATGAAATTTTGGAGGAATATTTTCTGTCAGGAGTTTCAAAATTCCTGAAACATCTCCAAAAAATTGCAGTTTTGTGTGAGATATAGTGGTAAAAAAATTTGCCATAATCAATGCTCTGATATCACTTGTGATCAAATTACTTGAATATAAATGGAAATATCTCAGAACATATAAAATATTACTAAGCCAGTTTGAGGGGGCAACTTCCAAAATATTCAAATACGACAATAATTCACATTTCACACCCATGGGAGAGATTTACTCACCCATATATAGGTATGATTACGAAGGGTCACACCCCTTCACTATTATTAGTTTAGACTTAATGAGTAACTAACTAATGAATATAAATACAAATGCCATATAAGTCGGCCAATATATATCTCAATATATGTTATAGGCTAAGGGCTTAGCACTAACTCAGGTTTTGTGGCCCTAAATGAAGTATGAACATGTGTTTAGGAATGTGATGGGCTTTACCAATCCACCAATAAGTTTAGCATGTGGCACATAATCAGACAAGAAAAATTGATTGGCTTACCATAGGAAGTTAAAGTTAGTGGCAGATGCCTCTTCTTACATTTGATTTCATCATGGTAAGGAGTAAGCTTCCTCTTCTTCTCACGTGAGTTAGGAAAGAAAGTTAGAATGGAGTTCGCTGGTTGAACAGAAGATCTTACAAACTGGAGGACTCTTCAACTAGGATAAAGGCCTCCATAACCATTACCTATATGCAACCTTCATGCTCCAAGGAATGAAATTTGATGGGAGAAAACTTATAAGAAGCAGATTGGATGGTTGGAGGAGAGAAATCTTGGCAGTCTTGACATGTTTTATATCAGCTCCAGTATCCAAGCAGAAGAGCAAAAGCCCATTAGGTATCCCATAAAAAGTCTTTTTTTTTTCTCTCTTTCGAAGTCTCTCTATATCATGGTTGAGATCCAACCTAGAAACAAGGAGCAGGAGCTCAGCAGCTACATTTCATACTCAATTCATCCCAGCTTCGACCCCCAAACTGCTTTGAGACCTTAAGGGCTGTATGGCATCGACAACCAAGACTTCTTTGAGAAACTGGACGTATTTTGTCATGGGACGGCTACAGTAACTTGTAACTATTAGAACTTCATGAACGAGTATACTAAAACAGTTTCCTGACAACATAGCACTGAAAAGCAGCAAGAATATTAAGTGTGAACAAAAAATAAGTTATTCTGTGAGGGTAAGATAAGAATTAGGAATATGTTTATCGTAGGAAGAGAGGACAAGAATAAAGATATGATTTTTCTAGGGAAATAGAATTAAGCAAATAAATCCATATAAAGGCCAAAGATTGTTGTAGAATAACAGAACAAATAAAGGAATGAAAAGCTAAAAAAATTGTTTTAGGAGGATAAAGCAAGTCTAGTGAATTATTTTGAATTGACATTTCAAACCACCCAATGTGGTTCATCATCAAGGTGAATAATTAGGCTATAGAAGAGGGTTTCTTGTATAAATAACCCAGATTACAGTGAAGAGTACAGAATAATTAAGGTCTTGTTATATTTAATTAATGCCCCTATACAAAACATTAATAAAATTGTATATGTAAAATTAAATAAGCACAAGGCATTAATTACAATTATTGTCTCTAAGCATGTGTATGGTAGGTCTTCATGAATCATAGAGCTCAAGGCCTTCACCTTGGTTGACATTATTCGGATCTTTGCAAATCTCAATAGCTTCTTCCCTTTCATATAGTGTTCATCCTTTATGAGGATCTCTACCTTATCCATGCAAATATCATAAAAATATTTATGTGCACTTCTACTAATTGTGATCTTGTTGAATGTCAAAGCAGTGTTCTTTGAACTTCACTTGGAAAGATCTCCCAGTCTCTTCAATGTAAGGGCAAGCACAGATGCAATTGATATAGTAGACACTGCAACCCAATTTTATTTGAAGAGGGCCTTTGATGGATTTTAATATATTTCCACTTTTCTTTTGTGTTAGAAAAATGGATTTGATAGTGTTTTCATAGAATTCTGTCCAATCTAAATGAAACACCTTCACTAAATGGGATGAAAGCTTTGGGCATCTCATTTATCTTGTTCTCTTTCTTGCCTCGTTCCTTAATCTTATTTTCCACATTATTGAAAACTCTCATAATTTGTCTCATCCCATACCCATTTTGTCTAATAACCTTGACCAGACGTCACTTTTCATCCTCTACACAGTCTTCATTGAAGATTTGGAAGTTAGTCAAAGAATAGAGCACGTCAATCTTCTAAGATGAGTGTTGATGTGAAGTCGGATGGAGATAGAAATCAATGTGCACCTTTTTCCTGTAAACATGTTGAGCAAGACAACCATCCTTCTTTCTCAAGATGAGAACAGCTACGAAAGGTAGACATCCGTAGTTATTTTTATGAAGAATTCCATCTTTCGAAGAGTGTCGAAATGTAGAAGAAAGCTCCTTGTCTATAACTATGGTAATTTGAAATACTTGTATTAGCAATCTATTATTTATGCAAAATTGTGTGATCTTTCTAGGCAAGCACTTAATAGCTTGAAATTTGATTTGTTTTTACAATAGAGGGTAGCTCACATGAGAACTCTGATTGTTTTGTCACTTTGTGTATTGATTGTGATAGAACAAAATCTTATTGCATTTTATAGTGGAAATTAATCGGATTTTTGTTTTCAATGTTAAACATTCAAATTTTAGCTTTTTATTTTGTAGGAAAATATCCATTTTGACAATTTCCAAATTTCAATCTGAGCTCAATAATCAGATTTTGTTTGAAAATTCAGCATATTCTTTTCCGGTTTTGGATCATAACAATGGTATCAAAGTCATGATTTCGCCATTTGTGAAGCCATAAAAGTGATATGGATCCCGGGAGGTCCGAGGGACAATGCTCTAGATGAGGATCAAGATGTGTCATACATATGTACGGAAGCAATAATGTTGAGTAAAACAAGATAGAAAAATAATAGAATTGAAACAAAAAAATTATTGCTCTGTGCAGTTTGTACATGGCATACCCTCGAGGATATGTATGGGTAGTTATCTTCTACTATCTACTTGTTATCTAATGCTACAGATGTGTATACATATATTACAAAGCCACAAAGGCATAAAGAACCATTATGGAAGTTGAACTACTTGAGATTCTACATATGACTCTTACCTTCCGACTATTCCATGGCTTGGCTGCTAAGAGTGGGGTATGTTATTAGATGCTCTGCCATAATGTGAGCCTTGCAAGTGCCGGTTGGCATGGTGCGAGAGGTCCACGTGGCCAAATGAATTTTGAAGGTTATGTGCAAGAACCGTGTGGCATGTCTACGAGTGTTGTGCATCATTGCGAGGTGTTGCGAAGTGGTGTAAGGTGATGTGAGTGTTGTGCGGTACTCCAAGGTGCTCCAAATGTTGCATTGTGTTGCAAATGTTGTGAGGTATTACACAAAATGTGGAGTTGCACCAAACAGCGTTGAGATTATTTCTCAAAAATTTGGCATGTGGAAAACCCCGTAAGGTCTAAACCCTTGACACTAACATGCTCTACAACTATCGAGTGGAGTGCAATATGGTCTTCAAAACTATGCAACATATTGCATGGGTAGCGCACAATGCAAGGAGTTGCGTGAAGGAGCCCAAAGTACGAGAGTTGTGCGGTATGTTTCCTAGCGGTCCACAAAAGGCACATGATACGAGGGGATGCACGTAGATGCTTGACGTGGGGGTGTCATGTGACATGTTCCCTAGTCTTGCACAAGTGGGGCATGATGCAAGGGGTCCATGCAAATGCTTCGAGCATATTTGTTGTGCGGCATGTTCTCTGGCGCTACACAGAGGCACGTGAGGCAAGAGGTTGCAAGGTGACATAACAGTACCAAGGCACTCAAGGTAAGAGTGCAAGGTTGCACGATTTTGCACGGATCATTCAACCTTTCTTGAGAAGCAAAATCCCAATTGCATTAAGTCTAGGAAGCAAGTGCAAAAGCTTGGCTTCTAGATGCGTCTTAGTGAGCCATTTTCCTTTTTAATCATTTTGGCCTGTCGTGACAACACTGTATATTGGAATAGAAAATTCCTGTGTACATGGTTTCCACAACCAAGCTAAGGTTGTGTTGTTGTAGGTGGTGTGTGTGTCGCAATCTTCTCAGGAGTTTGTGCGGCATGTTTAGAGTGTGGAATCACTTCAAGAATCCAATATCTCTTATTGCTTGCTGATATGGTGATACTCACGGGGATTGGTTGTGTTTGCACTATAGTGGCTATGCATGTATGCATGCCCAAGGATTATATCACAAGCATCAATTGGCACTACATCACAAACTAGCTCTCCTTTGAAAGGATGGATAGCATATGAGAAACAACATTGGTGAGTGATATGTATACCTTTGGTGTTGTAGGAACTAATCCATCCCAAACTGTGAGGACACGGATGAGGCATGGTTAGAAAATTTAGTCACTTGACAATTGCTTCATAGATGAGATTCTTCGTACCACCGACATCAATCAGAAAATCCAGTGGCTGCCCTTGCACCCCCACATGTGCAAATGGAATAGGCATTTTGCTTCAGCATCTTGCATTGTTGGTGTGGTTGTTGTGCTGAGACAAATAACTTTTAGGTCTGTTTCCTCCATGTATATAAATCCCTGGTCTTTAGGATCCCCTGCTCGTGTGTGTGCAAGAAAGTGTTTTTGTGCATGGCACCCTGCGTTGGAGTGGATGTTAGTTTTGTGTTTGTTGCACCATATACCTATCTTAGACAGTTTGTACTTGTCTAAAGATGTCTTTTTGACGAAGAAGTTGTGTCCCACTTGCCTTTCATTTTTACTCTTCCTCAATGGTCACCGTAAAGTGATAGGCTTCTCCCATCATCAACTTCAGTTTGGACTTAATGAATGGTTGTAGACCATTGTGGTACTTGAGAACTATATGGTGCGTTAACTCGAATGATCCCAACTTTGCATACAGGTCATGGAAGGCGTTGGTGTAGGCTTGGATTGATTGGTAACGTCCTTGTAGTAGTTGCTGCCACTATATATAGGATTCATCAATTTACATCTTTAGAATAGTATTCATCCTTGAAGGCTTCCAGGATTTTTTCCAGGTTGGCTCAAAGTCTTCTCTTATATAGTCTTTCTCCCTCAGAGTACAGTCTTGCCACTACTTCTTGACAAGTGAAGAACAAAAACAATCAATTCAGGTGCACACTTTTAATTCTTCTAACAGGCTTTTATGGGGGAGGAAAATGTCTCGCTTCAGGCTTGCACATGGAATGCAATGGTGCTCCTTTTTCCTTTTCTTCTCCCAATCTCTCCCAAAATATATTCCCCACTCTGATACCAAATTGGAATCAGGATATTAATTCAATTAATCAAATAAGAAGTTTACATATTCGCACAACCCAGGGATTAACAAAATATGATTACAGACAACAATTTGTTTCCTGAGTTGACGTGGCAATAATATTCTATATTATTGTTAATCTAACAAACACTACTTATGGGAGTAACACAAAATAATAGTATATTGTACTGACACCCTACACACATGGATATATTACTATGATGTAGTGATAAAATATCCAACACTAACTTCTAAAGGGAGTTTATTGATTTTTGTGCGTCTTTTATAAAAGACATTTGGAGACACTAAGAGACGTCAGCTTAAGATTTTAGATGTCTATAGACGTTACCATTCACATTACGGATAGGGGGCTGTTTTCAAGACAGGAGACAACTAACAAGGGCCAAGGTATGAGTTTTCATGGCAACTATGGAAGAAAATAAAGAAAAAGTCTATTCTAGAAAAATAAAATAAAGCAAATAAAGTTGTGTAAATGTCAATGACTGTTTTAGAAGAGTTTAACTAAAAAGCCGTTGAAAGGCTAAAAATATTGCTTTAAAGGATAAAGCAAGGATAGGGTTTTTTTAATAAGTCTATCTTTGGTAATGTGTCTAAATATAGGGAGAGATTCCTTGTCTATAAGTATGGTAAGACTTATTCTAATAGAAGAATTTCATAATGCAAAATTGTGCGATCTTGTTGGACAAGCACTTAATACATAGAAGTTTAGTTTGTTTTGGCAATTAAAAGTGGCTCACTTAATACATTGAATATTGGATGGTTTGTCTTCACAATAGGGAGTGGCTCACCTGAGAGCTTTGGCAGTTACGTATATCGGTTGTACTAGAAACATTTGTTGTTGCTTCTAATAATGAAAGTTAATCCGTTTACATTCATATTTAAGAGTTTCAGATTTCAGTTTAGAGTTTATCAATCAGATTTTGGTTTAAGAATTCAGCATTTTGTTTCAAAAAAATTGTTTTCATATTTTGGATCATAACAGCTGCGCTTCAAACTCAATGCATTCTACCTCAAATCGCCAAACTACATTGAAGCCTCAAGAGCTTTATGGCAGCTACAGCCAATATCTCTCAAGGACAAGGGATGGATCATGTGGTGAGAAGCAGCTACTGTAAGTCTTGCAAGTTCATGAGAGGGTATGGTAAGACAGTTTCCAACCAAAATATGACTGAGAACCAGCTCAAACGAAGTCCAAAATCAGGAAAAAATACCTAGAGGCTAGAAGCACATCCCAAGTATAAGAAAACTCAAGATCAGTTAGCTGTAGTTCAGAAACAACTCGAGCAGCACAAAATTTATAGAAAGAAAGATAGACTCCCATTACATTTGATTTTCAGAGATGGCCAAAGTATATCAATGGGACTTGAAACTGAAAGTACAATCATTACATTAAGAAAATACAAATGTCAAAAGGACCGTAGGTTCTAAAAAGCGACTAATCACTCAGCACTAAAGCAATGTAAATATAGCTTGAGGTGTAAATTTAAGGCAGTTAAACCCAAACAATATGAACTAGGTACAAGTACGAATAGCAATGTGAGGAAAGGAACCCTCAATGATGCACGGAGTGATGAAGATCAAAGTGATAGATCAAGACTGGAACCTGATGCTTTCAAATTTCCATGGCACCATTGTCAATCTTGTGTTTACTCAAGGAGGGACCAAAGGGTGTGATAAGATTGTAAATGTAATTTGCATCCCAGCTTGGTCTTCCCCCATAACCTGAACATAGTAACCAAGTGGAAGGCCACCTACAATTTTTAGAGTTATTTAATACTTGGAGAGATAAAGCAGAGGTTCAAACCTGAAAGAGAGGCAACTTGTGGCAAGTGGGGAACCAGGGTTAGTGGGAGGAGGTCACAAGGCAGGGATGGTGATGCAGGCGGTGGGTGGAAATCCAAAGCTATAGCGGAATGGAGGAAAACAAGAGTGAACTTTGTATGATAATGGGGGTTATGGAAGACTGTGATTCGCGCCTTGTACATGCGAAGCACCGTACAGGTAATAAATGTATGTGGACGATCATAAAGGCTGCTCGTGAGAAATTCATATAGATTAGTGTGCATTCGAAAGAGACAAAAATCAGGTTTGCACCAGGTGTTGGAAATCATTTCCTACAAAATAGAAAATATTTGGACAAAAGAAAACAACTGCAGAAAGTATGAACACAAGGTCCTATTCAAAAACAAGAAAGACCAGAATTAATTTTCTCATTTCCAAGCAAGGGTGGAAAAAGTAGATGATAGGAAAAAGTAAAACCAAGCGTTAGCAAAGAGAAGAGGAGCAGAAAAGATTGGATGAAAAGGTGAACCTTCTTTAGAAAGTGTTGAACATTAAAGTTGAAAAGCAACAATTTCCAAGGGTATTCCTTCTAGTAGTGGAGGGAGATATGGAAATCAAGGAAGAATTTGTAGAAACATTTAAATAGATACAAGATAGCAGGTATTAAATGCCTCTTGCTACCCTCATAAATTTTGGGGACAGAAGAACCAAAGAATACTGCCATGGGTGTAGGATGGAGCCAAAACCTACTGCAAGCAGCTATTAAGATTCTTGTTCTCCTAGGCACACAGAAATTTGAAAGGTGTGACTAGAGAAATTTGTGAGCATTAAAATTGAATTTATACTTGGAAAAAGAATCAAGTGTATAGAACTAATCCGAAGTTTGAAGTAAAGGTGGAATTAAAGATTCAAAAGAAGCCCACATCCTTTTCAAAATTTTCCATTGAATTTAAGGTTTCTGATATTCACTGTTAGCATTTTCAGTTGCTGAACCGTGCAAGTTAGAAAATAATAATTAACAAATCCAACAAAATGCATGCAAATCAGAAAGACAGGCAGGTGCTTTAGGAGCAAAAATGATTGGAAATTTGATAACTCAAAAAAAAAAGAACAATGCAATTACCTGCCGCACGCAATGCAAACTAAAGAACCAGATTTGCCCTGTACCTGGTATCTTTTCTTCTGTTCTGAATTTTCATTTAGCAGTTTTGAAAATCGAAGATACGCAGTGTGAACATGTTGCTTGAATTCCTCGGAGTTCTCATTCAATTCAGACTGCCGATTAGACTCACTGCGATTAAGCAGAGCAGAATGTTCTGTAGATTGTCCATTGCATGGCTTTTCTAGATTGTTGCATGCGTTCTTATCGTGGGAATCCTTTTCTTTCTCAAATTTCTCCACAGAATCTCTGTCATAGTGGGCACTGTGCCTATTTCGTTTTATTGGACTGTGCTCTCTATTAGAAAATGTAGATCTTTCAGACTGGTGTCCATGCACATAGTCAGATCTATTATCAATTGGTGGGCTTGGGGTGGAAACTCTATGCGAACTAGAATCATGTCTAGGTCTTACCTTCAGAGTTCTTGAAGGTTCTGCATCTGGATATTTTTCATAAATAGAATCAAATCTTCTTTGTTCTCTCCAGCCATTGCCATTGATCTCCTTTTCACAGATACTTGTATGATAATCATTGCCAGTGCCTGATCTTTTACATTGACCAGCACTGGTCCTGGACTCCCATGTTTCAGATGGGTGTTCATGTATATACACAGATTTGCCATCAGCAACTTTGTGCAAGCTATCATCAGTGAAAGTTCTCTTTTTGTTATAATCATCCAAACGTGAGTAGTTGTTGTACATGCTGTCAAGTCGCAGTTGATCATCACCCATGTCCCTTTCTTGAAACCTTGTAAAATAGTAATTGACAGTGCCACCTAATGCTCCTCCACATCCATCAATATTAAACTGAGAGGGGTACGTCTCAGGATGCCTTGTATGCATGAGCTCAGACCCACCACCTCTTAGTAGCCCTGAGGCAAGGATTTCTTGTGAATTATCATAACAGAACCGTCTGGTCTTGGAGTACCGGGGAAAGTCTTGATCTAAATAGTTACATTCGGATTCATCAACTCTTCTTTGGTCTCTCCATCCATAGCCAGTCACGTAGTCACTGGAAGTGTTATCCAATGCTCCTCTACTTCTTGCAGACATCCATGGTTCAGACAATTGTTGATGCATATTATCATGCCTATCATCAGATCCAGAAAATCTATGTGAGCTATGTCTGTCGGGTTTCCCTGGTAGTGGAACAGAGGTTCCATGTTCTCATTTTTATAGGAAGAGATGCCTACCCCTATTCTTCCTCTTTCTCTCCATTGATCATCAAAATCACTGCAATTACCATTCAATGTCATTCTACGCTTATCAGGCAAAAGACTGCCATTGCCAGTATGTTTCCTCTTCCACGGCTCATCCATAACAGCATGCAAGCTGAATTCTCGCATGGATAAGTTTGTCCTTGACTGTGGACTACTTAGTGTTTCCTTCATCCATGAAGCAAATAAAGGCTCTTTCCCTTTAGACGAAGAAGCACAGGGTATTCCAAATGAGTCTACTATATACTTGAAACGCTCTTCTCCTTTACCAGTGAAGGCATTATGTGAAGCAGGAGTAATTTTACATGGGTTTACAGGACATGTCAGCATGGGATCACCCACATTTACACCTTCCTTCAAGTCTCTTGGCAATTTCAAACTACATTCCACACCATCTCCCATGGAATCAGCTGAGTACAAGTTAACAGTACTGCCATGTATATGAATTGGGTCCCCTAGAGGCCCACAGCCATGAAAAGGAAGCGAAGAAGAGCTAGAGGCAATCCTCTCTCTACTTTGATAACCATAAAAACCGAAGTCGTAATGATTCCTTCTGGCATAAGCCTCCTCCTGTCTGTACCAAAGGGAACTTAGATTCCCATCAGACATTTCCAACTCAGAATCCAAACCTGTCCTATGAGCATCAAGTGGGTATTTGCCTACCACTGAGCTTTCACCACAATCACAATCCTGCCCCTTCATCCTTTAACTACTAGAAGCATCTGGGTAGCGGGTGTGGCTATCCCCTTCTGTGGGCCTGCGCACATGAACATTCTTAATTCATCTGAATAAGATTGAAGTCCAATGTACATACCTGATATTCTTGTTACATCCTGAGAAAAACATGTGAGGTGTCAGCAGCACCAGAGTACCTTCCATATCCCATCTTCTTCAGGAGTACAATTCTGTGTATCTGACGAATACAACCATGGTCAGGCTATAAATTGTGACTAATACCTAATGAACAGGAAAAAGTTGAACTCGTTACTGGACCATTCCCAATTCCAAAGGCTAAAGTAAAAGCAGGGTTTAGTAGATGGACGTTATCGTAAGTTCGGAGAGCCGAGTATAGGTAAATTTAAGACAAATTTAACGCCTTCTCTGCTCAATTCTTAACTGAATGAAAGGAGATTTCATACATGGCCGAGCTCCCCGTCTGAAATTATGCTCCAAAATCTCTTTTTATGGGTGGGACTGCGGAGCGATCGATAAAAAGCGAGGAGTTCTTAATTTTGCTAAATTTGGGGAGTCAAAAAAGTTGTATTATTTAAATTTAGTTGCACGTGAATCCGAAAAAGTGGGTTCTCATTGAGTGTAGTACACATTGCATTCCAAGTAAAGCCCACGTATTGCGATTATAATCTTTAGTTGTGAGGGGAAAACAAAAATTGGGTCTATATTGGAATGATTAGGTAATGGTAAGGCGCTAACAATTTTACAGATTTACCGCCTAAAATCTGCTAATATCGAATGACGTTTGATTCAATGGTGAAGATGTTGGCTCTTAATGAGCCCACCGTGGTTCAATTCTCGAAGTCAGGAGATACTGTTAATAAGGGATGAAGCCGGGATTGTGCGCTGGGCGAATTTGGCTGAATGGATACCCCTCAGTCCTTGGCAACTAAGCCTAAGAATTTGTGCACCTAACCCATGCAGTTATGTTAATAATATAAAAGAGTTATATTAGCGGCGGCAAAAAAACTCACATCCCACAAAATGTCATGTGGGCAGAAAACACTCAAAGGGCAACGTAAAGCACGCGAATTACAAAAGAAAAAGAGCACTAGACGGTTAGTGGGCAGAGACCCGGCCAGTGCAGTCGTCGAACGCAAAGCGTAAGAGAGGCCCATCGCGAAGAGCTAAGCAGTGCCCTTTCCCTCGAGGCAAGCTCCGGCCGGACAAAAGAGGACGAGCTTAAGGGCGGCCCCGAGGAGAGGCATAGCGGTGACTACGAGAGCGGCTCTGCTGGACGCGGTCTTGGTGGAGGAATTCGTCAAGGCGAAGATGGCCGAGGTGGCGGCGCGGAGGGTCCATATGGACCCGACTCATCGTGCATGGCAAACTCCCCAATGTGCAAACGGTCCCGCAAATGAGCAAATTCAAGGGCAACCTTTTCCACTTGAGCTTGAATTTGTATGCGCACAATAGACAAGATAATCACTTTGTCATTAGTGGAAAACAAAGCAACAGAATGATCATTTTGGAATAACATAGAATTTCACGCTTTCCAAATATGAAATAAAATGCAAGCTCTAAATAGTTGCCACAAAGTATCAATATAATGAGGCCAAGGGTTGAAATCCCCAAACAAAGCCAGATGTCAATGGAAGAATTCAAGGTGGAAGGGTTGAAATAAAGAATGAATCCAAGACCAGATGGCCTAGGCACTGGGCAAGACCAAAATAAATGCTTAAAATATTCAGGTTTGGAATAGAAAGGGCATTTAGGATTGGGGATGCCAATGTGACTTAATCTTTCACCGACGGGAAGGCCTTGATAAATAAGACACCACAGAAAATGATTAACTTTGGGCTCCAACAAAGAATTCCAAGCACGGGAAAGTCTGCGAAGCTAGGTGGAATGAGCAGAGTGCAAGCCCCAACGAGCATTAAGTTTGGCAATGGCAGGTGAGAGAGGGCTCAAAAGCTAGTAAATGGTGTTGGCATTATAGTGGAGAAAGGCAATCTCTTGATTCCATCTTCATCCCCTGCCACGAAGCATCTGGGGGTTTAAGCCCAAGTTTGTGGAGCATAACATTTGGCATCAATTCTTGAATTCTGTAGATAAATGGGGGTCCGAATTGGCAAGATTAAATTTCATCTTGAGCTCGAGCCATGGCATCCAGTCTCTGCGGGAGATCAAATCCAGAATGGTGTGAATTCCTTTCATGAGAGAGCTAGAGAGCTTTGATTCCTGAGTTTCCGCAAGCGGAAGACTATCATCGATGATGGTGTGAAACCACCGTATGTTACGAGAATCAACGAGAGCACAAGTACGAAATTCATTGCCAATATAGCGTAGTAGGGGTTTCACCAATTTCTATCATTCTGTTCAATCCCAGACCCATGCGAGGTGAGTCCATTTCAGGTTAGTACCTCTCCCCTTTCATTTCACTTTATTTGATTTATTAAATAAATTATCTAGCATTTATATTTCAGCTATTACATTGATGTACTCTTCGATTAAGTCTAAAATATCGCATGAAGAGATTTTACGCTTGTTGCCCCTAGGTTAGGTCATTAGGGGAATTGATGGAAATTGATAAATTATCGCATAATGCATTAGTCAATGTTTGAAAATGACGAATTAGTAGTGTTGAATGATTGCATAACAGTGTAAGGGGAATCATAGGATGACCCCTATTGTATGCCCCCCTTTCGGCGAAAGGGGAATTGATGATAAGAACAAACGTTGAGCCGAAAGTAAGCACGAGATAGATAATGTATGATAAATATTGCCAAAATGTTTATAAATTGAGTGGAAGACAACATTAAGGAGAGATAATGTGTGTGTCATGTGTATGATACGACAATAGGCATAATTCTAAAAAGAACGCCTACAAATGGGGTATAAATCGGAGTGGAAACGCTCAAGATATGACGAAAATCGTGTGGTGTGTATTAGTTGAGACAATGGTCACGAAATAACTATAGTAGAGTACGTAATGAAAAGTAACTATAAATAATAAGGTGAAAAAGTGATTAGTCACTTCATTTGTCTTTTGTGTGGGTGTGCGAGTGATCTCTCGAGTGTATAAGGATGTTGCAGTGAAAGCAAAGATGACCTAGCCATTTCAAGATTGTAGTGACCACCGTAGGATCACGTGACGCGATGGAGTTAGTAAGTATGATTTTTTCCGAAAAATGTGTGCGTAGTCGTTTTTAGTGAATTTTTGAAAAATTGTGATTTTTGACTTTTCTCGGCGTTTTAGACTTGGACAAGAGCGATGAAGGCACTAGCGGCCTTCGGGACGAGAGCGCCCAAACTCAGGCGCTGGTTACACATTCCTGTGCACCCCATCCCAAAGAGTGTGTATTCACCCAAAGTGGTGTAAATGTGATTTTTATTGTGTAGTAATGTCATAAGCAAGTGTGTATGGGTTTGTATAGTGTCCTAACGTTGTGTTTGGTGATGTTCTTTTTGTGTTGTGCAGAGGGATATCCATTCGAGGGAGTTCCGTGGGGGTCGTTAAATGAGTACATTGTTGGGGTTGGGTCTATCCGACAATGATTAAGAGGTTATAGACAGTGCGGTCTATGCAACACATAGTGAGGATGAGGGATGTGCCCCATAACATGTGTATGTTGTGACATTGTGTGAGAGGTGGCGTGTGGACACTTGTACATTCGGGTTGCTTTACTCTTGGTGAGATAATGATCACGTTGGAGGATGTATATCCCATACTACGATTACTAGTTGTTGGGGAGAGAGTACAATTCATGCCTTTGAAGGATATGGAGACACGAGATGCGGGCCTAGTGGCAATGATATGGAGGCCATACCGAGACTATGGGGTCGTTGGATGCGGAGAGCTACGATGCATATGGAGGACTATGTGGCTGGAGGATCGGTTTCGAGGATGACCGAGTTATTCCAAGTGGAGTGGATCATCTTCAAGCACCCCAAATCCATAATTCTTTTACCCATTTGGTGCAAAGTAAGTGGATCGTTGTTGCGGGAAGGCCTTCTCCGTCTTGAAGAAAAACACCTATATATCACGCAATCGGGCCTAATCCATGTTTCTAGCCCATTCTAAGGTTTGCTACAGAACGAAAGGAGGAGGTATTATTGTTAGTATTTTACCTCCTTGTTAGTAGTGTATTTTTCCTAGCTTACATTTTGGCACACCCAATTACTTTTGATCTATTACCATTAATTTCCCAATTAGTGGTTTTATCCATTCTTTGTTTGTTCTTGTTCACTTTTATATCTTTTTCTGTGCCTTCTTGCCTTCTTTGGTTAACCTTCACGCTATGGGAAGTATTTTTTGTGTGCGGTGTGTTGTGGTGCATCTGCATAGTTATAGTACCAATGAACATGCGATACTCATCTTGTCTTTGATCTCCTTGGCGCTTGGTGTTTCGCAGAAGGACATCCATCACTTGCTCTAGATACTTATGGATCACGGCAAAAATATTACATCCTAAGGTCATCACAAAAGTTACATTTCAAATAGTTTCCTGTTTCAGTTTTGGAAGACACTTCTTTGTTTAAGTTTTCTCGTCATTTTCGTGTGGACTACGATCTCGTCATTTTGATTAGGTTAGTAGTATTTGTCAATACACATTCTTCTGTTGTTTTACACCGCTTTTGGCTATTCCATAGTAATCTGCAACCTCAAACGACCAAGTCATTAGCTTATCATCTTATTGTCATGGGAAACCAATCCGAAAAATGCATTTATTTATTTACTTTTGCTAAAATAAGCGCTTTATAGGAAGTTGAACTTATTTCCTAATTAATTTTATATTATATATATATATTGTATTTTCCTCAAAATCATACTTTTTAATCTTGGTTTACAACCCCGCCAACAAAATTAAAAAAAAAAATCTTTATTTCTTTCGATCTTCCTTTTCAATTACATCTAGGTCTTAATTTTGAAACTCTACTAGATTATATTTAATTTTAAAATCTCTTCTCTTCTTTTTTCCAAGTAATTATACATCATGTTTTCACAAAATCAAAATAAATATATATATAGCTCTTCATTTATTTTATGTTTTGTTAATATTTTCTTTAAAATTTAACTATTAAATATATTGATCCTAGTTTAACTCCAAATATATTTATTAGATAAATACAAACTTAACATAAATCCCTATTCCCTCCACGTCGAACCCCTCTCCCACCGATCACATCTCCCAACTCTATGTTCACATCCCCGTCCCCAACTACTTAGTGAATCCCCACCCCTTCCACACTAACTCCATCCCCGCCTTCGACTACTCCTCCATCCTCAACATGTCCACAAAGCCTCCATCCCCACTCCTCCACGTTGACTCCCCATAACCCATCCCCATTCCCCTCCACGTGGACTTGCATCCATGTCACCCCGAGCCCTTCCCAGTCCCACACCCCTATCCTTCCTCCCACGATGACTCCCCCTCAACCCCTCCACGCCTAACCTCCCCCATCTTTACCCATTTCCAAATCTGTTTCCTCTTTTCCTCACTCACTCTCATTCACACCTCTTCCCACAACGCTCCCATTCCACGTATCCCTTCGCCCCATCATATCCTTCCCCATTCCCCTCCACGTGGACTTGCTCCCCTTTTCCCGTGGACACCCCGTGATCCAAAATGCCCATGACACCCATAAACTGCTCGCCCGATCCCTGGTCCATCCTCCTTACCACTCACCGGCCACTACGCATCCCTCCCATTTACCATGTTGAGTTCATCACAAACATGCCATCTTGACCATCGTTTTGATTGGCCTGTAAAATTAATGGGAAATGAATATTTCACATTGCCAAACCTCTTATGTTTCCTTGTATAATCCATCTAATCTGTGATCCATTCCACGCGCAATGGGTATTTGTGCACTGTTTCTTGGCGACAGGTGTATAACCGACCCCAACTCGTGGTATTTTTCACTTGCATAATCACTTTAACCATTAACTTTAGCACATAGATATCTAGTCCAAGCTCCACACCCATGCCCTTCAGTCCATTAAATCCATTAAGTCTCCGTCCTTTTTCTAATTTTCATTCAAATCGCATTTGTATTCCTCCCAGTCCACATTTTTCGTCATATACGTCAACATTTTTGTTTTAACAGTTGTACAAGAGATTATTCACACCCACGACATTTGACATTCCAACTTGAAATAATATGGAATTTGACATTCGTGATTACCCTGCATAATCTCTAGCATTTGTGATTCACTCTTGTAACATTTATAATCCCTTTTATTATAGAGTATATTTATTATATGGACTCATGCTTCGGTCACCACCCACACTCTATATATTCAATTATCATGTTTAATTAGACTTTCCTCCGTAGTGTCCACACTTTAGGTTATCGTCTGCTACTATAAGTTCCAATTTCTTGCTTCTCGAATTCTAATCATCCTTAAAGTCCTCTATTCACATCACCATCACATCCAATATATCTACCTTAAGATTTTCCTTTCAATTTGTCTTTGTGCTCCTTCAAAGTCCACCTTTTCGGCGTATAAGTCCACTTTCGAATCACCTTCCCTTGGTTCACACACCGTGGTCGCTCTCACTTTTTTTTTTTAATGAATTCTAACTTGCTTACTCTTATTCTTATTTAGGTCATGTGAATGCTTAGTTGGTTGTGTTTATATTACTTAGGTCCCAACAATCGTTAATCTTGACTCATTCATGTTAGCTATTTGCCTACTTTATTGTATTTAACTACAAACACATTAGAAAATCTAAAAACTACAATCTCCACATTTTCTTTTATCCACTTAATTTTGTGATTTTTAACATTAAAATTACTTATTTTTCGTGATCATTCTACTAACCTTGTGTGCAAGTACAAAACTACTAATCATTTTCTTGTAGGACCTTTTTTTTAACAATAAAGGACCTTTTGAACCTTTCTCACCAACATTATTAGCTCTACATTCCCCATCGTCTTTTGCACACTAGAGGCCACTTGGGCTCCGCAAAACAATTTTTTTTGCCTTACATTCCAATTTTCCACGACGACACTTCAAGGTAACGTTTTAACACTCTTCTTTCGTTGTTTTTCGTTTTTTTTTTTTTGTGAAGATAATCATTATCTTATTTCGCAATCATGATTAATTGCAATAATTATTAAAATTTTACAAAACATTTGTTCCAATTATATCGCGTATATGCTCTTTTCCCACACCTTGGCGTTAGAGCAATCCGGAAAATCAAAACAGTCGCGATTGTTTAGTTTCTTGTTCTAACATTGCATAATCCTCTAGCTTTGTTTTCTAACTATCATTTCAATTCATTATTTTACTTCATTGTATTATTAATATTTGTTCGGTCGTTGGTTGTGTATGCTCTTTTCCTGCGCCTTCGAGCGATCTAAAAATAAAAAACAACCACAATCATTTTTCTAACATTTTGTCTGTAAGATAACTACTAATTTATTTTTTTGTAAGATAGCGTTCTTTGGAATATTGTCAAAAAACACAAAAACAAAAAAAATCCTGCAAAAGTACCACCATTCAAAGAAAATTACTGAAACCAAAAAAAAAAATGCTCAGTGTCTTTATCATTTTTCCACTAGTGATTTATTTCAAGTTGGAAAGAACCTGCGTTTAAAACTTCATCATGTTGTTTTTTGCGCATGTAGTCGAGGTGGATTTCATCAACACCAAAGCTACATCGGTGACGTGGACTTGACTACCACGCACCAACAACATTTGCATCTGCATTGCACTTTGAGACATAGTCTCATCACAATGTTTGGTATTTACCTCGCCCCTGCTCTCCACTTACGGGGATGATGTCGTGTGGAGCATGTGAGTCATGCACTAAATAGTTGTAACAACGAAGCCTAGGCATCATCCCTGTAAATCTTCGGGGAGTTATAAGGACACCATACACATTCATCCCCCATCGCCTTCCACCTTTTCAAAAAACTTACCTTGACATGGTGATTCACTCCAAAGCAAATAAGTAAGAATTGGTGAGTCTCCTCCAGTGCTCTAAGGGTTCCCGTACTAATTTTATCCCCATAGAATTAAGTATATCAAAACTAGGGTATATCAGAGGACATATCTTTTTGGAGTGATAAGAGCCTACATCCATCATTCCACGACATACTTGTATGATTGCATAAAACAATGATCATTCCCAGAAGAATTTACATCTTGAGCCAAAACAATTTGATACACATGACTGCTTGTTGTTTGTAAACAAAATAGTTTAGCATTGTTTTTATCATAAAACTTGGTTGATATCAATGTGTTCATTGTGAAGTTCAAATCCTAGTCATGTTCCACAAAACCATTTCTCAACATATTCAATACCAAACAAAACGCTGAAATAATCCCACAACGAAGATCAAAATGTCACACTCTATCATTAGCCTGCTTCAACCAACAAAAAATCCGCCATAACTTGTTTTCAGCTATATCAAATTGATATTGAGTGACTTGCATTCACTCCCCATCTCGTCAATTGTCAAAACATCCTTCATAGATTTTTTCAAGCTATATCAAATAGATATTGAGTGACTTGCATTCACTCCTTATCTCATCAATTGTCAAAACATCTTTCATAGCTCGTTTCAAGCTATATCAAATTGACATTGGGTGACTTGTTTGAGTTCACTCATTATTTCATCAACTATCGAGTTTATCAAAATTGCATCTAACACAAATCCTTCCAAAGCTCGTTTTGAGTTCACAACTATGTTGAGTCACTTGTTTGAGTTACTCTTCCTATCAACAATCTAGAGCTTGTTTAAGCCAAACCAATCAACATATTCATCATAGCTTGTTTGAGTTATATCCCACTTGTATCGAGTACCTTGTTTGAGTGTACTCCTTACATTTTCATCTACTAAGCTTGTTTAAGCCAAACCAATCAACATATTCATCATAGCTTGTTTGAGCTATATCCCACTTGTATCGAGTACCTTGTTTGAGTGTACTCCTTACATTGTCGCATGTTAAGCTTGTTTAAGCCAAATCTAAACCATTTTCATTATAACTTGTTTGAGTTATCACATATTTATCCCGAGTAGCTTGTTTGAGCTTACTCCTTATAACCTTACTTGTTAAAACTCGATTGAGCCAAAATAAATATCATAATCATAGGTTGAGTTCTTCATCACACCTTTTTTCGTTCTCCCTCTCTTTCCAACACGATGAATTCACAAAAACATCACGCAATGAGTTATTAGAACAAATTAATAAGATGACAACACAACTCTCTCATATGGCTACCCAAATCAGTGAACGATCACCCAAAAAGCCAATCATACAACCTAATGAAGACATCACTTCACGTAAAGTCCAACATCAGTTTACCCCCTTGGAGAAAGTCTCTCTAGTGTTTTTCATCAACTAAAAGAGGCTAAACTAATAAGATATCCAATTACAAAACCCTTTTTCGAAGGGGAATCTAAGCCATGTTGGTACAAACCTAACACATATTGTGACTTTCATCGCATTGATGGTCATCACATAGATAAATGTGTGCGATTTAAGAATTACGTCCAAGACTTAATTATGACGATGACATCATCTCTATAGAACTTGATGACAATGCTCTTGCAACCAACGATAGATCCAATACCACGACTTTTAATGAAGAGTTTCTTTGTGAAACTCCTATACATACTAAAATTCCACGAGATCACAACGACAAAGGTCAAGACTCTCTAATTCCAAACCAATCCATATCTTCTTCAAATTTTCTTCCATTAGTTCAAACATACATTGAACCTGTTTTGGACAACAACATTCTTCCAACATCTACTGAGAACTTGACCTTGATTCAAGACTCTCTTTCAACCCAAACAGACATTGAACCTATTTTGGACAACACCATTCTTCCAACATCTACTAAGCACTTGAACTTATTTCAAGACTCTCTTTCAACCCAAACATACATTGAACATGTTTTGGATGACAATATTCTTTAACATCTAATGAGATCTTGACCTCACTTCAAGACTCCCTTTCAACCCTTGATATAATCAGTAGACACTACAAAAGAGATTCCATCATCAAACACCATTGAGCTTGATTCTATTATTCCTATGCCTAACATCTCTAGCCTTGTTGTTGAAACACAACCACAACAAGTTTGGACACTTGCGACAATGCAACCTGCCATGTCCATTATGCTTTCAATGATCAATCTTGTAGGCATCTCATCACCGATGATTACCACTTGTCAATACTTCTACATGCATACATTCTACGAGGTACGTATACCCAAGAATATCCTCACATAACCTTTTCCATCTTTAATTGTGATTATATCGTCAAATCAATTAATTAATGGCCAAACAGAAGCAACAAATCAAATAATACAAACCATCATGGAAAATATTGTCAACACACATGGAAGTTATTGGCTTAACCAAATCTATCCCACTCTTTGGGCTTACTGCACATCTTATCACACACCTATTAGAACCACTCCCTTCTCCCTTGTTTATGGTGGGGAAGCTATTTTACATGTCAAGGTTGAATTCCCGTCCTTTAGAATATCCCTCAAAGACATAATCAATAAAGATTATTATCAACATTCACGCCTTAATGAACTCGAGCTTCTTGATGAAAAACAACTTAACTCCCTAGATCATCTTTAGGTATATCAAAACCATATACAATGTAACTATCATAAAAATTCAAACATAGAAAATCTAAGATCGATGATCTCATCCTCAAAGAAAATCGAAAAAACACACCCAAAGAATGAGATAAACAAGACAAATATGAGCCCAATGGGTTAGGGCCCTATCTAATCATAGATAATTTTGGCTTTGGATCTTATAAATTGGCCATTGAAGATGGACAGGAACTTGATGAACCGATGAATGCAGTCCATCTAAAGAAATTTTATTCTTTGAGGGTTCTTCTATTCAGGAGACAACAACAATTGTACATTATTCCTTGTCTTACTTATCTCTAAATAATTTAAAAATATTCATTTCATTGGCAGATATTTTCATTATCAAAATCACATCTTCATATTTATCATCACGAGACAGGTGTTAATATAGATCCTATTAAGTTTGTGAGTATCATACTTCTTATAATATCTCCCATTTTCAGTCGCTTTCACCTATGGTCATACCTAGAAGCTTATTACTAATGGTAATATATTCCCTTCAAAGAAATTCTCTCTTTCATAACAAAGCTCTAAACTTCTTTACCCGAGTTCATTTGATCGTCCATCTTAGTCTTCGATGTTGAACCCTCGCGTCCTACTAGTCATGTGGGGTTAAGATTGGGGGCAGATGTTCCTTCCCAAATACAAAGCACTATTGTAAAATTCCATCAATTCAATAAATTATGAATAATTCATTATCACATCTTTTATCCTTCATAGTCTTTGGTGTTGAGCCCACACTTCTTATTGGTAGTGTGAGACTGGGAATGGAGGAAGGTGCCCTTACTAAATCTCATGTCTTGTCTTCGATGATAAACCCTTGCCTCTTACAGGTGGCATGGGGCAAAGCGTAGAGGGTCATCTCACAAAAAAAAAAATCTAAAAAAATTAAAAAAAAAAAAAAAAAAAAAAAATTTACTCACCTATGTTTTTCCTTCGGTGATGAGCCCTTGCTTCTCACTGGTAGCATGGGGCAAGGCATAGGGAGTCATTTCAAGAATACAAAATCTTATAGTGCTTGCAATTATAGAATCCCCAAAGAAGTAATTTAGATGCCTAAGTGAAAAGAGAACTATCCTTTCAGCTCATATCTTACCAATCAGCAAGCCACATAACTACCTAAGTTTAGCACGTAACTCATAAAGTGAAAGCCAATCTTGAAACTAGTTCAGTAATGTTAAGAAGAATTGAGTCACAATTTCCCAAAGGGATTGTTGTTAGCATTTGTCTCTATATTCATTATCTACCTCCCGTGTCCTTCTTGATTCACGGTGATGAGCCCTCGCATCTTACTAGTTGTGTGGAGTCAAGAATGGAGTGGACTTCTTTTCATCATATCATCACCAACATATCCTGCCAATGGAATGAGAATTTGTGTTATTCAAGCATAAGTTACCACGAGGAACATGGTACATATGGAAATATCTTGGTTTATCATCTCTCAAAATAAGTTTCGCACTCTAGTTCATAAATTGCCAAAAAGATTGTAAAAATCTAAGAATCCAAAACATTTGAAAATTGTCAAAAATCTAAAAACATTAGAAAAAATCTAAAAACCAAAAACATTAGAAAAATCGTCAAAAACAAAAAAATCTAAAAAACATTGGAAAAACTCCAAATAATATATATATAAATAAAAAATATTGTAAACTCCACAAAATCACAAAAACTCTAAAATAATCAACACGATTCATACTTTGAACTATTATCCCCAACGAATGATCCAATCACCTTATGACTACCAAATTCAAACCACTTCTCCTCGCGTAAATCCTTACTTGGGGCAAATCCGACTCTCATTGTTTCCTTGTTTGAGGACAATGACCCAATCCTCTTCTATGTCCTTATACCCATGCTTGGGATCACATCTGATTAATCCTCACCTTTTGTGGAACATGTTAGGGACATGTTTATTGGTTATTGTGTTGCATTATTAATTACAAATTATTAAATGTTTTCTTGTATCTTGATATATTACAGGGGGCATCTTGATTCTATGTATCTTGGTGTTCTCTCTAATATACTTGTGTTATATGATTTCATATCGTACTTAGGGCATCATACTTTTCGGATGGCCTCTGCATCTATGCTCTCTTCCACTTGCATAAATCTTGGGGCATCAAACCTTTTATGGCCCCTGTCATATAATATCATGCATATTACAATCTCGTCATCTTGATCTTTTATATCACGATGCATCATGTTGTGTGCTATATTAAAATTAAGATGCTTTTCGTCACGTGAGTATCTTCTTGCATGATCAACATCTTACTTTACACCCCATCCATTCACCCATACTAATACATTCCCTAGTTTGGGAATCCTACTTGATCACCATTGCATTTTGTGAATCCTACTTGAAGATCTTTCTCAAGTAGCATTCACTATCCAACAGCTCCTCCTCCCCCACCATGATCACCCTATATTTGATCCATTCATCCTCACTCCTCATTTCTACTCCTCCGCCACTTATCCCTATATTACCATTCTCACCATTCATGTCCCCTCTCACCCATTTGTATTCTTTCCTTTCACTCTTATGCTTCCCGCTTGACAATCTTACTTAATAACCCCTTCTATATGGGATCCTCGGTGGAGGTTTATCCTCTCCCTAAGATCTTCCCGCTATAGAAGCTTCTTCACCACCTCCCCTCTCATCAAACAATAATCACCACCACACACATCTTCCCATTCCACCTCTTCTGCTTCTCATTCTCGCATCATTACTCTCACCATGTGGGCATCCCAATTAAGGATTCCCCTCACACTTTCTGCCCTCCACTACATATATTCCTTCATCCATTTATGTTACACTCCTTTGTTTCCTTTCTTCGTTGTTATCACCTCATCTCGCACCCTCTTCCACTCAGGCATACATCACTCACTCTTTTCTCATCCTTCCCCAAATCCGCCTTATGCCTGGTCATCCTACTTACACACTCTCATAGTATGGAAAATTCACTTGAGGGTTCCCCTTCAGTCCATTTTGTCATACCCTATTCCCACCAACTCTATCATCATTCTTCTTCTTCTTCAGCTTGGCGATCTTACTTAACCATTCTGGTTGCATGGCAATCTTACTTAAGAGTTCCTCTTAAGGTTGATTTTCCTATGGCCTTCCCCCATCCCATCATATTTCCCCATCTTATTTCTCCCACCTCTCGTCGTGATCATCTTCTTCAACCAACCATTCCACCCCTATACCCAATACAATTTTTTCTTTCTCCTTGCATATCATCCCTGTCGGTTTGGCGATCTTACGAAACCACTCTGGCGGCATGACGATCTTACTTAAGAGTCTCTCTTAAGCATGACATGTCATCTTACACTCGCCCATCACTCTACATTCTCACCATCCATATTTTCTCTTCATTCCCCATCATCACATATTTTTACCACCGCTATCACCATCCTCTGCTTGGCAATCTTACTTAACCACTCGCACGACATGGCGATCTCACTTAAGAGTCCCTCTTAAGGATGATTTGTCTTCTTGCCTTTCCCCATCACTACACACCCTTCACCCTTAATCTTTTCTCACCATTCCCCATTATCACATCCTTTCACCTCCTCTTCCATTCTCACAAACACCACTTCTCGCTTTCCCACTTGTCATCTCCAGTGTCGCTCACTTGGCAATCTTACTTAACCACTTTTGTCGCATGATAGTCTTATGTCAAGGTCCTCCCTACGCTAAACTCGTCATTGTGAACTTTTCCCTCGCCTCATTCTTCGTTCACTTTGTTGATCGCTTCTTCCACCTGGTCTCTCCTACCAACCACATTTTCCTCCTACCATTATCCTTTCTCCACCTATCATCTCACAACATACGTCTAATATCTTCCACCTACAATCACGTTCTTTTCCCCGTTTTCTCATTCTTGATCCATCATCCTTCATACCGTTTCTTCTCATTCTTTTCATGTCTTGTTTCTTCATCCTCGTCTCGTTTGTCCTTGTCTCCCACATCTTCTCCTCGCTTCCACCTAGTCCCAACTCATCCCTCCCATTTTCTTTACTCTCTCCACTTCATCTTCTCAAATTCTCCCACATTTCTACCCACACAGTTGTTCACCATTATTGTTAACATTCCTCTATCATTATTTCATCATCATATTTTATTCCCACACTAATAATTGTTAGTGGACTTTCCCTAAAAATCATCAATCCTCATTCCGCACGACCTCATTCACTCCCTTGGACCTTCTAGAGTTTCCCTTCATTCCTTCCTTCCTCTAAGCCCACCACTCATTGTTAGTGGGCTTTCCCTAACGTCCCTTTGTTGGCGTTACCCTTTCCAATCCTTATTACCTTTCTCCTTTTCTTCATTTTTTCTCTCACCCTTCCTCACCACTCATTATTAGTGGACTTTCCCTAACATCCCCTCATTGGCATTGCCTCTTCTATCCCCCATTATCTTTTCTCTCCTATTCTTTTCCCCCACTCCCACCCTTTCTTGTCACTTCTTCCCCATCTCTCCATATTCCCTTCGCCCTCTTCAATATCTTTACTATCTTCATCATACATCCTTTGTCTATTTTCTTGTAATCCCAGTATCCTCATTTTATGCATCTTCGCATCTTTTCCAATCTGTGTCATTCCTCCCCTCTTTCTTCTCTTTACATTCCTCATATTGTTCACTTTCCACTTATTATCCCCTTTATGTATTCCTTCCTTCTACATCATTTTCTCTATTATCCTCTTCTCTCTCCCACCCCTCATCTTATTTCACTTCCTTTGTATCGTCTTCTTCCCCTTTTTACATCACGTTTCCTCCTTACTTCCCCATCGATAACCTAGCTCTTCAGCATTGTCCCGTCTTTTTATCATCCCACCCTCCACATGCATCTCCATACGGTCTGTTCCATATTCTTTGCCTTGGTCTTCCTCACAAAGACACGGTTCCTTCAATCTTCTCCCTGTATTCGCTCTATCCTCCTTTCCTCTCCCCTAATTTTCATGTTTCTTCTGACCACCTCTCCTTTTCTCTACCACCCCTACCTTTTCGTTCATTTTGTACCCATTTCTCTTCTTTTCTCTACTCTTTTTCACACTTTCCTCACCCCTCATAGTTTCTTTTTTTTTTTCCGTTTCTACTTCTTCTTTCGTCCTCTTTCAATTTTTCATCGATTTTACCCCCTACTCCCACCTCGTCTTCTCCTTCTTATTTATCTTTCCCCATTTCTTGCTTTTCTTAGCTCTATCATTTCTTTCGCTTTCATGCATCCCTCTTTATTATCTCTGTTGCTTCCTTCATTTGGCACATCTCTCTATTTCATCTTTGTCACCCTCTACTATGTCATTCTCATGTTTTCTACTTGTTTGTCCTTCATCATTCCCTTCTTCCCGTATCATCCCTCTCCCTTACTCTCTTCTACTTCTTTCGTTCATTTTTGTCACTCTCCTATCTCCACGACCCTTAACCTTTCTTACTCTTCTCATAATCAATCCCAGTCATATCCATTCACTTTTCTCTTTCCCATTTCATCTTCCCACACACCCTCACACCTAGCATTCAAGGCCAGTGAAATATCCTTTATGGGATACTACTTAAAAATGCACAAAATATTGATTTTGGTAGATTTTTACAATAAGGACAACGGACTAAAGAAAATTAAAATCTCCCAAAATATCCACTCGAATTACTTTAAAATTTAAAGAGGGATTGCTAATATTATGAAGGACATAATAAAATTGTTTTTGGAATTTTACACAAATTAAAATGCTGCCAGAAAAAGCACAGTGTGCCCTAGACAGCTGGAAAACTTCAGAGGTTCGTAACTCTCCAAATACAAGAGCAAAAATTAAGGGTCTTTGGAAATAACATTAACAGGTATAGGAAATGACATTTCAACCTTCAGATCTGAAGGGGACCAACTGGAAAACCCTCCAAATAAGGCTGCAAGTCGCCTCGCTTGGAAAGGGGTTGGAAACTGATGGAGGCGCCTTCAAAGTGATGCTAAGCCCAACCCAAATGGCTATCGTAAGTCTGATCTGGAAGCCCTCTGATTATCCTCCCCAAATGCCCCCAAAAATCCTCAAAACCCTTCCTCTGAACCCTTTGATAATATCTCGGTAACACAACCCTGAAAGCGGCTCCAAAAATGACAGACTAGGGTAGATCTCTCACTATCGAAGAATGACTGCTAGTCAGGGATGGGTCTCTCACCACCGAAGCTAGGGTCCCTGTGGGATTTGACTCCACAAGTTGTAGATGTGCAAACAATAGTTGCACGTGAAGGGTCAATAAAATGTATGCCAAAAATTTCCTTTCCTTTCTCTCCTGGCTCCTTATATACTTCTCCTTGCAAACGAGCCCCACTAACCCTAAGCGCATTTCATTCCATGGAGGGGCCAATCAAATAAAAGTAACTATAGTTATTTTTTCCTTTTGAGTTGTCATGGTCCAAAAGTGACCCCCAAATGTAAAACTTGGATATTAGAACCACAAAGCCCCTTCCCAAAAGCTCCTGGCGTCCACGGCCCCTGGGTATGACCACAATTTGGACTCGACTTGGCTTTGGGCCTTTTGGTGTAGGAAAGGGGACATTACTGATTGAATCCTTTCTCCATTTGCGTCGTGTGGTCATTCTAGTCTCTTCCACTCTATTATCGTCCTCTTCTCCACAGAATTCATCTCTCCTCTTTTTGAGAGCTCTGTCATATATTCCATTCTCGTCAACCCTCTCGAGGGGGCATCATCACATATGTCCATAATCACATCTTCTCATGACATTTTTGTCTTGGAGGATACCATGACATCCATCACTCACCACCTTCTATTCTCCCCAACAAACATTCGCTCTACTTTTTGCTTAAGAAAAGTAGATTGAATTCTTCCCCCATCTCATCTACTTTCTTTGAAAGGACACTACTTTCATAGTACCCTTCCAAAGAGGGGAAAATGTAGACACCCTAATTTCACATCTATCCTAAATCAATTAATTCCCCTACCTCATTTCCCACAAAATACACTTGAACTAATCAAATATAATTTGATTAATTATCCATTCAAATTCAAAAAATAACCCAATCCTCACCACATGTCATTATTCTCCATGTTTTTCTACTATTGAATTAAAAATTCAAAATCAAATCCGATCCACTCTTCGTGGTCCCCACTCACCTAATATCCTCCATTTATGAATTAAAAATCTAAAATCAAATCCTCACCCATTCTTCGTGGTCCCCACTCATATAATCTTGCCCACATTTTCAAACCATGATTACTTAAATTAATCTAAGTTAATCATTTCTCTAGGCTATAAATACAGTCTTACCCCTCCCCTCTAAGACACGGAGAATAAGCTTGAATGCCCTGTCTAAGTTCTTGCATCCTTTGAGCAAAGAACATCTTTCTACCTCGTCCGAATGCCCAAATAGCCTCATCTTGAAGCACCCCAAATCCATAATCATTTTACCCATTTGGTGCAAAGTAAGTGGATCGTTGTTGCAGGAAGGTCTTGCTCTGTCTTGAAGAAAAACACCTACATATCACGCAATCGAGGCTCAATCCATGTTTCCTAGCCCATTCTGAGGTTTGCTATGGAATACGAAGGAGGAGGTATTATTGTTAGTATTTTACTTTCTTGTTAGTAGTGTATTTCTCCTAGCTTACAACAATATAGCCAATATACACAAACGATGCCGGTGTACGGAGGCATATCGAGCATGGTGGGCAACACATCGATGGGTATTTTTGTTTCCATATTTTGCAAATGCATCGGGATTACCACAGGGAGGAGGGGGAGAGGGGCAAGCAACAAGGCAAAGCAACTATAGCGGAGCGTGAGTATCTATATAGATATGTTGTGATTTGATATTTGCTTATGTGATGGTGATGGTTATCTAATGTGTTGTTCTATTTATTGCAGGTGACACTTATTGGTCATTGATAGTGGATGCATCCATCCATACATTGATGCAGAATGTGTCGATTCGACGTACTTGTAGGTGGAGGATGCTAGAGTGTGTAGATGACATCATGAGTGAGCACGCCCATTTGTTTGATCCGGTGGTCATAAGCAGCAACAATGTGTATTGTGCTTCAAGGCGAGAGGGATGAGGCACGTGATGAGACTTGGCGACCAGAGAAGCGGCATGTGACATTCCTTTAGCGCGGGATGTGTTTGCATGTTACGTTGAGTTGTAGCATCATTTTGTAGAGTAATATACCGAGGTTACACTACTACGAAGGCAGGTAGAGAGGTATCGAGGCCGAGATTAGCGGCATAAAGTTAGTGGAAAGGTGTCGAGTTCTAGAGCTCTTACTGATCTAGAGAGCGATAGTGATGATGAGATTTGATTTTGCATTGTTGTATAAGATGTAGGGGAGTTGCCCCGGGGATGACATGTTTTTGTAATGATGATTGTAACCTATATATATATATATATATATATATATACAACCTTATTGGTATATGATGATTGTATTTCGATGTGTATTGATATTATGATGTGATTGATGATGTTTGATGCGGTAATTATTGTTGTAATGTATGCAATGTGTTGGATATTGTTCATGTTTATTGATTTAGATTTGTAATACAATGTAGATGATGATAATGACTAACTAAAATCTGAATTTTAGAATTAATCTAAGAGTACAACAATGTAATAAGCTGAAATATATTGAAATATGAACGCTAGATAATTTATTTAATAAATCAAATAAAGTGAAATAAAAGGGGAAAGGTACTAACTTGAAATAGACTTACCTCTCGGTGGTGCTGGGATTTGAACGAAATAATGAACGAGGTGGAGCAGAGTGTCATGCAACACACCTAAGAAAATTGCAGCAGAGGTAGATATGGTGTGACTTGGGCGCTAGGGGAAGGATGAGGGCGCTGGGCACCCTGGTTTGAATTTTGAGTGCTCTAGTTTGTGGAATAAATCAAAACCTAATCCTAGAAGGGTTGTCGGTCTTCACAATACTTCACCTTTTGTCATGTTAATGTCACACTTGCTTCACCGATGACAACGTAAACCTACAATAACGAATCACCTATGCAGTGTGTGATGCATAATAGTGCCCAAATGCAGTCCCTTGCTCTATGTAGATAGCTATCCCTTAGTAGAAATAGTTTTCCCATAAGGTAGTATGTATGTTGTGTTTATATAGGGATCTCTTGCTCAAATTTTGACACTAATGACCCGACATGTCGACTAGTACCTAGGGAGATGGGAGGGAAAACCATAAAGACCGACCTCGAATGTCTAAATTAAAACCAAGTGTGACGGGGACTAGGGCACCTAGAAATGAGGACCGGGCGACCAGTGCCCTAATCCTTTCATAGGCATCATAGTCAAAGACTAGAAATGACAATTGAGTGAACAATGACAACTAGGACTCCTTGAGAGATGACCAAAACTATGTGAGTGAGTGACGAATGTGCAAGAAAAACAACAGCAAAGACTAACTAGACTAACGACTAGACTAGGGGATGGATCATTAGTGAATACTTTTCTCACGCAAGATCCATATATAAAATAGCATACTTGGTGGTATGATTATAGTAGTGTAGACACCTAAATTCGATATCTATACCCTTAATCACTGCGTGTGCATATTTATTTAATTCATCCCCCTTATTTAATTAAATGCCCATTTATCATATCATTATCCAATCCTCATCAATCAACATTAATTAATTAATCCTCATTAATTAATTAATTAATCATTTAATCTTTATTAATTCACATTAATTAATCAATTAATTCCTTTTATTAATTAATTAATTAGTATCCACATCCACATACCCTAATCAAACCTTCTATTTAGGATGTTTTCATTCTAAATATATATCCCCGCAATTTTATATGCTTTTCCTAACCTATCTTTATTCCCCAACTCATCCTTATCACATCCCTTCCCGCTTGTTTGCTTTAAAGCAACTTTTCTACTCGTTAAAAGCCCAAATCGAATCAAAATCACAAAATCCCATCCCTTTGGGAAACTTTCCCCCATGATCGGTGGCGACCTAACTCAGGCGTCATCGACCCTATAAAACCAAGTTCATTCCTTTCCCAAAACATGGCCAAGAAGAACACACAACACAAAAACACAAAGATGCGACTTCTTTCTAATCTTCTTCCACTCTGTGAATCCTTCTTTGAACTAGAGCATCTCAACAACCCTCTTGTAGCCTTTGGAAGCTCTTTCTTGATCATCTACATAACATCGGGAGGTTTACATTGCTTTTTTTGTTATCTTGTCTTATTTCTTCTATTATCTTGTTAAATCTAACATTGTAGGTCCAACAACACTCGAGACTCCATTATTAGGTTGTTCTATCAGTGTTTCTATTTGCAGGTTGCCTTTTCAATCAATCTACCTTCGACCTTGCCTTATTATGTTATAGTCATCGTCACCCAACTTGAGTCATCATCAACTCGGCTCTTTGTAACTATGTGTCCCATCTAAAGCCATCTCTTGCCTCTACATGTGTTTGGTCTCTGTCCCACACTTGCTACTTAAAACCACCATCCAACTTCTCTGTTGCATTAAAATCATCCTATCCACATCCCGATTGACGTCGCTTCACCCTGGTCACCGTTGACCTGGGTCCGATTCCTAATCTACCCTTTCCAATCTTTATTTCTTGTCATTTCTCGGTTCTTGCTTCTTCATATCCCTTCGCAGAATATCTCCAACATACACAAGGCTTTGTTGCATCCAAATCTTGCAGGTTTGCATATTCCTCTTACAATAGTCCGATCCAACATCCTGAGGTCATCGTCAACCTACCTCTACATATCCGGGTCACCATCGACCCAAACAGTAACATTTTAATTTACATTTATTCAATTAAATCAATATTTAAATCCAATCTTAATTACTTTTTGATTATGTATTTTTGCCGTTTTACATGCTATATGTCTATCCATCATTTATATCACTTTTTCTTTAAAACGGGGGTTGACATCCACCAAGGAAGTTAACGCTCTCGGGTCCTCTTTTATTTTGGGCAACCCCACATAAATCTATCTAATCAATCTTGTTTAGTTTATCTTATTTGAGACCATTAGCTCTACAACGAGGATCCATCATCACTTTGCGCTCATATCCATTGCATCACACATTCAAGATAACACAAACCCTCCAACATTTATGAGTTGTGTACTTTCTTTAGTAGCTAGCTCATTAATTTGAAATGAACAAGAAAATACATCAACATTCTTGACATGCCTAATGGGACCTTCCTTTAGGTGATCCCTTGTTTTTTTTGTCTATATTATTTTTTTTTCTTTTACTAACACCGCATCGCGAGGCCTTGCCTTTTTCTTGCTCATGTTGGGCTCATAGCGTTGGAATCACTTATCGTTCAAGAATGTAAATAAAAAGGAAAAGCTATATCCAAGTATTCTCCATTTTTCCTTAGTTTATCCTTTCTACATTATACTTCTCTTTCCTATGTGTGTCCTCGTCAAATATCACACTTCGTTTTGGGTTTAAAAAGAACCTTTACTTTCTGCATCCTACTTGGTCACATAGTTTAAATAGGGGTTCAACCTTGAATCACACATTATATCACACACAACCTAAACCTCATGCATATAAATCACACATCAAAACATCCCCTACCCGATTGGTGATTGGGATTCCATCACCCAACAAGAAGCCGCCTGAGACTTCCCAAGCCAAAACAATCCTGAAACCAGATCTAGACTACATTTTCCTAGGTACCTTGTTATCCATCCATTTTTTTTTAATTCGGATAATGAAAACTTTGTTGCTTGATTTTTTGTTAACACATTTCATAAACAATATATTTCCTTATTTCACACCTGGTACTATTTCCTTTCTTCAAAATCAAACCATGCAACAATGTGATATATCTAACGATGTTACCACTTCATCCAATAATCTTGAGATTCCACATTGGATTTCTCAACCCTGTAAAGACCATATTATTCAAATAGATCCCCCTTTCGAAACAGATTCACATGTTTCCCCTTAGTATATATCCCCTTAACCAACCACACCACCATCTTTGACTCCTTTAGAGGCCTCTGAGCCTCCCTCTAGCCCCATCTATGATTTTCTACTTCGTAGACCCCCTAAAATATCTCAATCCTATCAATCCACTCAATCGGAGGATTCTATTCCACCTACATCTTCTCATGTGAACACTATCCCTACTTCAATCAATATTACCAATGGAATGCCCATTCAATCACCCAAATCCACCCACATTCACACTTCCTATGTGCATCAACAATCAAATATTTCAATCCAACCCCAACTATCCTATCCAACATCCCCTTTGGCTTTAACACACCAAGACTCCTTACATCCTTATCCATCTACCCCTTATATTGAACAACCAAACCTATCTAACACTTATCCTACACCCACACCCATACCGGTCACATCCATCGCTACTGCTCCACAAACACCTACCACGATTGATATCTCATGCTTGTCTCCTTCTATCCCCCTCTATGACTACTTTCACCATAGAGTCATCTCTCGATCGTGTCAACCAGTGAATTTTACTTCACCCCCATCATCTTATATCAATGACATCCATGCTATGTCTCCCATGCCTATCCAACAATCGCCATCTTTTGATGTTTCTACTCCATATATAGTCCAATAGATTCAACCATCCTACTATGTCCCTACTTTCCAACATTATACAATCCCCCACCAATTCAATCTCCACCTCTCGGTATCTTCCGAAAACCCTTCCCAAATCCACCATTGACCAATCCATATCTACCTTTCACATCTTATACATTCAATCCTCATTTAATCAATATGATACATCAAACACCTTCATCCTATCATAGACATTGTGCTATGACTTCATTAATACCTTCCCCTACATCTATATCAACCATGTCTACGATCATCACACCTATCCCATTAATTTCTACCACCTGTTCTACATCTACATCTATCCCTACCTTTACCACAACCACACCAACTTTGAATATACCCACATCTGCACCAAACACATCCATCACTACCTCACTTACATCCCTTTCTATCCCAACTACATCCATATCTACTACATTGACAATCCCACTTACATCTACCTTGGCATTTTCGTCACATGTACCTACATCTTTGCCTATGGCCACACCACCTATCTCATCCCAATCTCCTATACTTAACCCTTCAACATCAACCGTATCCACACTATGATGCTACCGCACCAATCACATCTCCTCCATTTACAAACACATCAACGAAACCTCTTAAGACATTCATGGAGCAAGCGCCTCCACCTAAGACAAACATAAGGGGGATTCATTCTCCCTCTACAAAATTAATTGTTTCGCATCAACCAATCCACATGCGATTGTTTTTATCCCGCCAAGGGTAAATCCTCTCAATCAAAATCTAAGACTCGTGGTAAACATCCCCAAAAGTCTCCTGCGCATTCTCGTAAGAAGTCAGGTTTTCCCTCTTCTCATCAATCCAATATTTCAGGAACATCCTCATCTATTTTAGGGTTAGTCCCTCCATCTAAGACATCTCCAAATGATAAACCCAAATCCAAACTATCTTATCTTCCTCTCAAATTTGATTCGTCTTTCAAGACATCTAATTTATCCATCCTATATCCATCTATTCCTACTTCTAAATCAAAATCCAAATATCCTGCCAAAACTCGTAAGAGCCACCTTCCTCCCAACACTTCTATCAAATCTTACATAGAGATCCTTAGACATTTAATCCAAACATATGCCACCACACTTCTTCCCGTTAAAGTGTTTAATCCACATAGTAAGAAGCCATCGTGGTTCAACCTAATTGCATTTGTGCTTATCATTGTACCTCAAGTCATGACACTAAGCATTGTAAGGCTCTCAAACCGTCATCCACGATCTTATTGAGAATGATGAATCTCTCTCAAGAAGATCTTCCTTCTCCATCCACCACAACCAAACAGTTTTTACATTTTCATCCATCGAATCCCCTCCTTCATCCACACCATACCTCCACATCTCTCCTGCACATGGCATTCCTCCTAAAGAAGCTCTTATCTTATTCATTGGTATTGTTTTCCTTGTCGATCATCCCTATGGTCCCCGACCATCTATCCAATCCAAATATAAAGTTATAATCAACAATCCCATCCAATCCCCTTTGGCATACACGCGCTCATCCACATCCAAATCACCCAAATGTGACATAGTCTCTTCCACTGGGAGTACCCTCCCTTCGTTTTTGATCCTTTCATCCACACATCTTATCCGTATCAATGCATCTTCCTATCCATCCAACGCTTCCTTTGATCTTTGGGAATTTGCTTTTGACATCGCTTTATTTGATCTCATCCAATCTTAAATCCAAATTAATCTTGTCCAAATCTTCATCTCATTTTAAGTCCACTTTTGTGGCCATATTTTTCCTTCCATTGAGGGACCATTTCATCCCATCCTAAGTCCACCATTGTGGCCATATTTGTGCCTCCTTTGGGGCACCATTTTACCATTATATTTTCATCAAAGTCCACCTTTGTGGCCATATTCGTGTCTTTCAGGGGCACCATCTATTTTCATATTTCCATTCCAAAGTCCACCATTGTGGCCATATTTTTCCTTCCATTGAGGGACCATTTTTCCATCATTTTCATCAAATTCCACCTTTGTGGCCATATTCATGCCTCTCTTGGGGCACCATCTTCATCAAAGTCCACCTTTATGGCCATATTCGTGCCTCTTTTAGGGGCACCATCTATTTTCATATTTTTCATCAAATTCCACCTTTGTGGCCATACTAGTGCCTCCTTAGGGCACCATATCTTCATCTTTTTCATTCAAAGTCCACCTTTTTGGCCACGTTTGTGCCTCTCTTGGGGCACCATCTTTTCATCATAATCCCTCTCTTGTGGTCATTTTTTGTCTCACTAGGACGCATTTGTTTTCTCTTGCTTCCTCACTTTTGAAAGGTAGCGCATAGTTTCCATCTTATCTATCTCACGACGTCTTATCCAATCTTTTATCCCATCCTAAATCCACCGTTGTGGTCATATTTGTCCCTCTCTTGGGGGACCATCTACTTGTCTCGTTAGGGACACATATTTTCACTTCCTTAAAGGGTAGCGCATAGTTTTTATCTTCACTCATCTATCTCATCATATCCCATCCTATCAAGCTCTCATCCTATCTCGAACGCGACTTTAATCGGAACATTGCATGGAAAGTTTTCCTTCCCTTGATGGTAAACCGAAAGTCGAGCCTCTTAACACATTGCACTTGTGACCATTCTATTGTTAGCATGTCTACCAGTGCTCTTAGTCATATCTTTAGATCATTCCTCCATCTTATCCCTTTCCATCTCTCATTGTGATGATTTGGAATTATGTGGTCTACCATCACTTCCTAGATGTGACCTTAAATATGGGCACCACGGCTTTACCCATAAGCATATTCCTTATGGATAGGTTCTCCCCTTTGGTGAGAACTTTGTGATCATCACATCCATCACCTTCTTATTCACCTATTGGAACCATGCAAAGGGTCCAGGGGTGTCTCTTGTACATTCATTATCCCCTCTTGGGTGGTCTACTTAGCTAGTCCCAGCTCTCTCCCCATGTAAAATCAAAAATCAAAGGATGCTCTAATAAAAATCAAAGTTATTAAAAACAAGTTGATCCCTCGAAGGCGGTTGTTCATGTAAAAAAAAAAAAAGAAAAAATAAAGCATACAAAATCAAAATCAAAAGCAAATAGAAGAAATAGATCGATCCCTCAAAGGATGACTATCATATATTATTCTTGTCATCTATATATTGTATAAAGTAGACCATACCCTCGAAGGATGGCTACTCCTTATGGAATTTGAAGGCTTCCCTGCATTGATCAACCTTCCATTAGCATCCTAAGAAAGCTTCCCACATTGATCAACTTTCTTCTAGCAGACTTCCCGCATTGATCAGTTTGTTCTTTCCCCTTCCCAGAGTTGGGGCATAGTTTTAGGGAACACCACTTTTGGAGAACCCTCTTTCCTCAATACAAGTTACATATCAAAACCCTTTGTCATGTCGACATTAGGTTTATGAGATCATTTCATCCATATTTCCTTGTGATCTTTGGTATAACTAACTATCGTTGGTTATTTCTTGGTATTTGTTTTGGTTGCATGTGCCTTGCGTTAGCTGGATCCTCTTCTTGTTTACCTCCAATGCAATGGAGGCATATTTTTCTCACATGTTCATTGATATGACATAGTTTCATTCATACCCATAGATCACCATTGTTAAGTCACATCTATCTCTTATCTCATCTAAATCCAATCTGACATTTCATCTAATATTATCAATCTATATGATCTTGTCCATCTATTTCATCAAATCTTATCTAATTTATCTCATCTTAAGTCCACTTTTGTGGCCATCTTTGTGTTCCCTCTTGAGGCACCATATCTCACATTTTGTTATCTCACCTTTTGGGCCATATTTGTGTCCTTTTCTAGGGCACCATTACTTTCATCTATCTATCCTCTTTTTCCTCTCAAAGTCCACCTTCGTGGCCATATCCATTCCCCATTAGGGAATTTTAATTCAATTCCACTTTGTTGTGGCCATCTCTATTCTCCCTTTAGGGAATTTTGTCTCGTTATTTTTCATCATCCCCTTGTCAACTTGAAATCCACATTTATGGCCATATTCATTTTTCCTAGGAGCATTTAATTTAACATACAATCCCATCCAATCTACTCTCAAAGTCCACATTTGTGGCCATATTTATTTTTCCTTCAGGGATTTTTTTAATTTATTATTCAAATCATTTCTTTATACTTTGAAGTCCACATCCGTGGCCATATTCATTTTCCCTCTAGGCATTTTAATTCTACATTCAAATCATTAATTTATACATTCAAAGTCCCATCAGGCCTTACTTATTCCCTCCTTAGGCATTTTACATTACAACCCTATACGTTTTGTGCACAAAGTCCACCTCGTGACCATACTTCTCTCCCCTTAGGGCATATTATTTCATCACCCACTTTTTCATTTTTCCTTCTCGCCCATTTTTCATGTCTGTATTGGGGCACCATAACTTTTCATCCTTGTCCCTCACAGACGCATACCTTTTTGATCAATTCCTCATGTACGAAGGATCTCACATACCTTTCACATCTAGTTACGCATACTTTGATGTTTGCCATGAAATGTTGGTCATCTCGGCTGCATCCATACCGCAATGGTCTTCACTCACTCACTTTGGTTCGTAGAACGTTGTAGTCGGTCTCTCATTTGAGACCGCAATTGTCCTCTACCAATGTGATATTGGAGTCACCACCATTATTTTTATTCATATTGCGATCCTTTTAGCCTAGGTAACCTTGCCTTGGCAATCCTTTTACCCATGATTTCTTGACCCACCCGCCCTTCATCATCTACCTTTTTCAAACGTGTCATCGATTTCCCTTGATGTATTGATCCCCGTTTGAGGGGAGCTCATCATCTACCTTTCATCAATCATCATCCAACCCTCATCATTTTTGTCTTATGGCTTGCTAGCTTAAACCACTCAACAAAATGGGCAAAATGTAGACACCTAAATTTGGTATCTATACCCTTGATCACTCACGTGCACATGATTATTTAATTAATTAATCAATCGTTTAATCTTTATTAATTCATATTAATTAATTAATTCCCTTTTATTAATTAATTAATTGGTATCCACATCCACATGCCCTAATCAAACCTTCTATTTAGGATGATTTCATTCTAAATATATATCCCTCGCTTTTCTATGTTTTTCCTAATCTATTTTTATTCCCAACTCATCCTTATCGCATCCCTTCATGTTTGTTTGCTTTAAAGCAATTTTTATACTCATCAAAAGCCCAAATCTAGATCAAAATCACAAAATCCCATCCCTTTGGGAAAATTTCCCCACAGTCGGTGACGACCACCTGACTGGTCGCCATGACCCTATAAAACAAAGTTCATTCCTTTCCCAAAATACGGCCAGTAAGAACACATAAAGACGTGACTTCTTTATGATTTTCTTCTACTCTGTGAATGCTTCTTTGAACTAGAGCATCTCAACAACCCTATCGCAGCCTTTGGAAGCTCTTCTTGATCATTCACATAACATCGGGAGGTTTACATTGGTTTTTCTGCTATCTTGTCTTATTTCTTCTATTATCATGTTAAATCTAACATTGTAGGTCCAACAACACTTGAGACTCCATTATTAGGTTGTTCTATTAGTGTTTCTATCTACAGGTTGTCTTTTCGGTCAATCTACCTTTATCCTTTCCTTATTCTACTACTAATTTGTCATCACCCGGCTTGAGTCGTCATTGACTTGACTCTCATAACTATGTTTCCCATTTCGGGGCCATCTCTAGCCTCCGTAGGTGTTTAGTCTTTATCCCAACTTGCTAAAACCACCATCTAGCTCCTATTGCATTAAAATCAGTTTATCCACATCCCAGTCACCATGGTCATCATCGACTGTGGTCCTAATTCCTAATCTACCCTTTCCAATCTCTATTTCTTGTCATTCTCTAGTTCCTGCTCCTTCATATCCCTTCTGCAAGATATCTCCAGCATACACAAGCCTCTGTTGCATCCAGATTACATCCAAATCTTGTAGGGTTTGCATATTCCTCTTACGGTCCGATCCAACATTCCAGTGTGTCGCCGCCGACTCGCTCTCTGATCTGCTTCACCATCGACTTAGACCAAGTAACATTTTAATTTACATTTATTCAATCAAATCAATATTTAAATCCAATTTTAATTACTTTCAGATTATGTATTTCTTGATTTTGCATGATATATGTCTATCCATAATTTATATCACTTTTTTCAGTAAACGAGGGTTGACATCCACCGAGGAGTTAATGCTTTTCGGTCCTCTTTGTTGGACAACTCCTACATAAATCTATCTAATCGATCTTGTTTCAGATTTATCTTATTTGCGAGACCATTAGCTACAACGAGGATCCATCATCACTTTAAGCCCGTATCCATCACATCACACATCAAGCTAACATAAACCCTCCAACATTTATGGGTCATGTACTTTGAAACGAACAAGAAAATACATCAAGTATCAAGTGCATGATTTTGTGACTACATTTGCCCCCACTTTATGTTGGTGAGCGTAATATTGGTAACATAAAGTAGTTAGAGATGTGTACATGAGAGAATTTGGAGAAGCCCATGTTGTAGAAGAATGCACAGATGTGGTAGAGGAGCGTGCCGAATGAACATGTACAACATGACAAACCATGGATCAACGTGTTGATCCATGCATCGTAGTGAGAGACGTAATATCAAAATGAAATGCACTAAATGAGAGTGATGATTGTGATGTTAAATGATTTATGATTTTGAGTTTTGTACGATGACGACTTGATGGAGTAGGAGTGATCGGGTTCTAAACCCGATTAGCATGCGTATGAAAACCGATTTGGAGGATTTGGGCATCCTGCCGCTAGAGGAAGAGTGTAGGGAGAAAGGTGTGTTATTCTCCAACCTTTAACTACATCCTCAATATCTAGCCACTACAGATAAACTTAGATCAAACTTTCAGTGGTTTTGGATCCAAATAATTTGATTAAAATAGTTGACCCATATAGGAGCGGTATAGGAAAGAAAATATTTCCCCCACTCCACGGGTGTCACCTGATGTGTGATAGCTTCCAAGTTAGGTCATTTGGAAGAAAATGAGAAATGTAGAATAACTTCCTAGTTAGGTCATCTAGGAAAGTAACGAATGTAACTCCCAAGTTAGGTCATCTAGGAGGCCGAATGTGTTGTATTGTATTGATTGAGTGGTGTGATTTCAATTGTTAGAGACTTGAACGTGTTGATTGGTTGATTAATTGTTCACTTTTATTGGTTACTCATAGAGATATTTTACACTAGTTTCCCTAGGCTAGGTCCTTAAGGGGAATTGATAGAAATTGGTGAAATATTGCATGAAGAGATTTTACGCTTGTTGCCCCTGTGTTAGGTCATTAGGGGAATTGATGGAAATTGATGAATTATCGCGTAGTGCATTAGTCAATGTTTGAAAATGATGAATTAATAGTGTTGAATGATCACATAATAGTGTAAGGGGAATTATAAGATGACCCCAATTGTATGCCCCCCTTTCAGCGAAAGGGGAAGTGATGATAAGAATGAACGTTGAGCCGAAAGTAAACACGAGATAGATAGTGTATGATAAATATCACCAAAATATGTATAGATTGAGTGAAAGACAACATAAAGGAGAGATAACATGTGTGTTAGGTGTATGATGCCATGGTAGATGGAATTTTGAAAAGAACACCACAAACAGGGTATAAATCGGAGTGAAAACACTCAATATATGATGAAAATCGTGTGGTGTGTATTAGTTGAGACAATGATCGCGAAAAAATGACTATAATAGAGTAGGTAATGAAGAGTAACTATAAATAGTAAGGTGAAAAAGTGATTAGTCACTTCATTTGTCTTTTGCGCGGTGTGAGAGTGAGCTCTGAGTGTATAAGGATGTCGTAAGTGAGAGCAGCACGACCTAGCCATTTTGAGATTATAGCGACCACTGTAGCATCGCGTACAACAACGGAGTTGATAAGTATGATGTTTTTTTTAAATGCGTGTGTAGTAGTTGTTTTTAGTGAATTTTTGAAAATTGTAATTTTTTAAGTTTTCTCGGCATTTAAGACCTGGACAAGAGCGGTGAAGGCGCTAGTGGCCTTCGGTACAGGAGTGCCCAAACTTGGGCGCTAGTGTCCTGCTCCCGAGCGCCCTTGATCTTGCTTTTGGGTGCCCTAATCCAGAGAGTGTGTATTCAATCGAGAGTGGTGCAAATGTGATTTTTATTGTGTAGTAATTTCATAAGCGAGTGTGTATGGGTTTTTATAGTGTTCTAATGTTGCATTTGGTGATGTTTTGTGTTATGCAGAGGGATATCCATTTGAGGGAGTTCCGCAGGGGTTGTCACTTGAGTACATTGCTTGGGTTGGGTTTATTAGACGATGATTGGGAGGTTATGGACCATGCTAGCCTATGGCACATAACGAGGATGGGGATGTGCCCCATAACATGCCTATGTTGACAACATTATGTGAGAGGTGGTGTACGAACACTTATACATTACGGTTTCCTCTTGGTGAGATGACAATCACATTAGAGGATGTATATCGCATACTGTGATTACTAGTTGTTGGGGAGAGAGTACAGGTCATGCCCTTGGAGGATATGGAGAGATAGATGCGGGCCGCTAGATGGTATTTTGTGGGGACTCGCATACTTGTCGCGGCCCATATTAGTTTGGATGTTATTTTGAGGTCGGGGTTCTACGATTGTGGAAGTTTATAGTTGTGGTTATTGCTTCATCTATCGTAGTAGAGGGAGGTGGTGTGGGCATATTGTATAAGATGCATGATATTTGCCGCCACATAGAGGAGGAGAGTACTAGTTATGCATGACACAATGTGTGTTGGCCCAAGTGTTTAAAGATCTCTATAGATTTACATGAGAGGAGCATGGAGATGGGATTGGAGCTACTACGTTATTGCATGTATGGGCCTCCGAGCATATATACGTTTTAAGGCCGGTTGGTGGTCTACGAGCAGAGTGGGCTAGGCCAGACATATTTCTTTATCGGGTGGGTTGGTGTGCGCGGGCGTAAGATAGATATTGATACCTATAGGGCAATGATAGATCATATGGAGGTTGAGGTAGTGATGTGAGGCCATCACCGAGACTATGGGGGATGGTCGGGAGGATGTAGTAGAGCTACAATGCATACAAAGGACTATGTGGTTGGAGGATTGATTCCAGGGGTGACCGAGTTATTCTAGGTGGAGTGGGTATCATGACAGTTTGGTATGGCTCAGGACATGCCCCCAGAGCCATATGTGTGGGTTAGAGCCATTAGAGCACCGAGGAGGGTGAGAGCTAGTCCGGGGCCCACGGAGAGCAGCTAGTACCTTCGGGACCGATAAGGTCGATACGGCAATAGAGCCGATAGACATAGATGATGTGGGGTGTATGGAGGCATATCAAACATGGTGGGCAATGCATCAATGGGTGTTATAGTTTCGATTCTTTATAGATGCGATGGGATTACCACATGGAGGAGGGGGACAGGGGCAAGCACATGCCCCCGACTATGTGGCATCGGCTATAACAAAGCGTTAGTATCATATAATTATGTTGTAATTTTGATATTTGTTTATGTGATGATGATGGTTATCTAATGTGTTGTTATTTGTTGCGGTGTGTCATGCATTGGTCCCCTGTTAGTGGATACATCCATCTACACATTGGACGCAGAATGTGTCGTCAACCAACGTACTTGTGTTGTGTAGTGTGTAGGTCCCAATGATGCCCCCTCTTTCGGGGTGCATGTGACATCGCGGATAGGAGGATACAACCCCAAAAGAGGATCGACTATGCAAACTTGCCTTGCGGGGGAAGGGAATGCACTTGGTAGAAACCAAAGCGCACACAAATAAGTGCCTAGAAAACAAAGTGTTAGTACGAACAAACATGCATGTAAAAGACGCGTGAACTATGTGAACAATGTGTAAGCTAGGAAGCAAGTAATCATGCAAGAATCCAACATAGATTGCCAAATCAGGTTGCAGAAACATGGGACATCACTCATGATGTCGCAAGACACTCAAGGTCGTAGTGGCCGCATATAAAAAAACAAGTGTGCACACCAAACAAAGGGCAAGGCCCATATACAATAACAAACAAGAGACAAGCAATAGTAGACAAACAAATAGATAGCCATGGAAGCAAGTAATCCTACAAAACAAATGTTGCACATGAAGCACCCATTAGCATGTTAGAAAGATAACCCATATGTCAAAAGTGTGTGTAACCAATAAAGTATTGTGTTATGAAACAAAATGAAACAATAACACTTGTAGTGTACGAATGTGGATGCCCCCAGTAGCCATTGTGGGATTGGTAGTAGCCAAACATCCATGTTGCATGTGAGAGACCTATATCTACGATCACAAATAGAAAAGGACGTGAACACACATGTGTATATGGTAAAGATAATGACATATAAGAGATCTATCTTGCATGTGTAATAATACGACCATATGCAAACAAATGTAAGCAACAATAAATGCAACCAAGATATGCAACATGTTGTGGATGGATGGAATGGAATGCAAGACGAATGATAGGAGTTGTGTGCCCCCAAGTGAATGGAGTTGTATGCAGTGAGGTTCATTTAGTTTTCCCCTCGACAATCAAGAATGAACCGTAAACGAGAGTGCGTCATCGGGAAATGGTTGAATTGTGTGTGTTGTGTGTAGCATGTTGTGGTGAATGCGTATGTGTGTTGATGATATGCAACCTAAAGATGATGTGTGTGACCCTATGGCAAGCGTATATCATGAGAAAATGATTGAAGGAGTGATGATTTAGCCTAAAACGTATATCACTACAAGAAGGAATAGGTGACCATTCGGCCTATAAGTATGTCACTAACCTAAGAGTATCGCACGGTAAGATTTAGAATGATGAAAGTGTGAGTATGATAAGGTCCATTTGATTTGTAAACCCTTGATAGTCAAGTATGGACCGAGGAACTAGAGTGCGCCATAGGGTAGTAAGTGCAACACATACAAGTAGATGTGTGTTGTATATGCAATGATGAGAGATGACCATGTGATATGTAAAATGTGTAATATGTATAGTGTAATGTGAGGTGTGTAATGCTTATTGTGCAGTGTGTGGGGTTCATGTGTGTAAGATGCCCTCAATAGTCAAGTGTGAACTAAAGTACAAGAGTGTGTCATCGGGTAATGGTCAAGGCTAAAGTGTAGATGAATATGCATATCTTTATGAGATTGATGTATGACTATGCAAGTATAAGAGATGTACTAATGATAAGATGAGTGGTATGTGTGGATGTTATGCCCCTAAGTGAATGGTGTGAATGTCGTCATGCGACATTGTGTAAAAGATCATCGTTTTAGGATCAAATCCATTGGAGCGACATTGGAGACATGATAAGCAATAGAATGAGGTGGATCGTACAAGGAACCATTGTCGACGTAGTGTGTAGACGTTCATTGCATATTCTTCATCAGTGAAGAGTACGGTGGACAATCATGTGTACCAATGAGAAAGATTGAGACCATCAGTGGGAGATGATTCATTAGTGATAGAGACATTGGTGAACGACATAGGAAATGTGAGAGAAGTGTTGTTTGCGTCAAAAATTGCCAATATAATCAAACCAAGATTTCCCAAGTGTGAGGGGATCGTGCAACAAAGATCATCAAATGAAACACACGAAGGCCATAAGCAATTGTAATGTGACAATAGCCATGATAAAGATGAGGTGAGTAAATCGGTGGTAAGATATAATTAAGTGTCAAACCAAGTCTAGTTAGGCCTTCAAGTGTGCAAATAGTATATGAGCAAGTATGATCGATCAAAATGTTATGCCAAAAAGAGTTGATGAGTAATGTGCATGTGAAAGGAGGTGGTAAAGACACAAAATTCATGGTAGGAGATGAAACAACCTCTACAGTGTTAATAAATCCTTGACGAAGTATCATAACATTGGTAGAAGGAGGGGTCTTAAACTTATATTCTCCCAGGCCATCGGCCACAAAGGTGTATTCAAAGTAAGATTTGTTTACATCGATAGGTGTAAAGCTGAGTTGGCCTAATGCTTCATCGGTGAGTTCGATAGTCTCGACTTTGTCATCAGAGTCCTCAAAATCATTTGTGTTAACGTTATCATGTTGGATGGCTCTATCGAGTATATTCTTTAAGAGTTACACTAAGTGGAGGAGTGGAAGGTGTCTCGATGGGCACAAAAGAAGTGTTTATTAGCATTGGTATGGTAGGTCAAATAATCGTTTTAGTATGAGTATAAATAAGCGAGTACTTGAAGTGTCAAAAGAAGGTTGCGAAGAACTAAACTGACCAATGTCATATGTGTTGAGACTACTATATGGGATACATTGCAAAGGTGGAACAAACATAGCGGTAATGGGGTCTATGTGACAATATTTGAATGGATCAGGATATGTAGTGATAGTATGTTCATATCCATCGTGTAAGAACTTGACACATTGGTGGATAGTAGATGGAACTACTTGCATTGCGTGGATCCAAGGTCTTCCTAGCAACATATTGAATTGGAAAGAAGCATCTATAACATAGAAGTCTAGTAAGAATGGTCTTAGGCCCAACTCGAATGTGTAATGAGATAGTTCCTAAACATGTGTGAGTGGTAGAATCATAACCTCAAATGAGAGTAGAATTCTTAGAAATTAGATTATTGTTAATACCCAATTGTTTTAAAAGAGAATGAGCACATAGATGATGGCTGACCCATTATCAATAAGTACTCACTTGATGCAAGTGGTGCTAATGATGACGGTAATGAGCAAGGGTGCACATGGATTTATTTTAGCCAAAGGTGATAGATCCTCATTAGTGAAAGAGATAACATATGGTAGATTTCGGAGAGATCCGTATGAGATGCGCAAAGGATACCACATAGTTGTCCCTTTCTATATGAATAACACGAAGGGTTGCTTACAGCGTATTACGATAGTCTGGTGCACTACGCAATAAGTCATAAAGAGAAATCTTGGTGGGTGTATTTTAAAGCTATTTGAAGATGTCATAACCCTTAGAGATAGTAGGAGGAGTCGACGAAGTGATAGGTGAAGGGATTGAAACAGGTGGAGCTGTAGGAGGACGAGTCGGGTGTGAGTAACTACATTAATGGATGGATCATCCCTGGGCGTAACAAAGCAAGGAGGATTTTGAGTACGCACTTGCATGAAATCAACAACAGTATTGGTTGTGCAAAAACTTGAGTGGGTGCAAAAGAAGGATAAGATGATAGAGCCATGACTTGATAAGGGGATGACATTGTCAAAACAAAGGGAATAATTGTTCGGGTTCACCAAAATGATTAAACTAAAATGGAAAATGGGGGCCTAATTTAGTTTAATCTAATACTATGAAAAACAGTAAATGACATATAAATAAGTAAAGGAAATGACCCAAGCAACTAAGTAAACAAAATATGAAACCCCAGATGTGAAAAGAAGGGTTATAGAGGCTTAGTTGATTCACAAATTCCTCGGGAATGTGTCGCATTGATGACCATATGAACAAAATAAAGAAATGACCGCACAAGACCTCCAAAAATGCAAATTTGGGATGTCTAAGTAGATTGGGGTGCTGGAATGGGATGGGGTGCATGGGGAGTGCTAGAGTCGAGAAATGGGCTCCCCCAGTGCAGTGCGGGAGGTCCAGAAACCAATTTTATAGAGTCGCTAAATGATGTGAAGCCTTTGCTTCCCGTCGCATGTATGTCATTGAACCGTGTTGGATGTCGCCGATAATCAAAGATGAAGAGAACACTGAAAAATCCCAAACCAAGAATCAAAACCCTAAAAAAATAAAGATTCATATGAAGGGGTTAGACTCTCCTCAATGGCCACAATGGTGGACTTACTAATTGATCATTGCACTACATTTCAAACCCAAATGTAGTTCTAGGTGTGTGTGTGAAAATCGTGCCCTAGGTGCTCTTGTGTCAATCACACTTTGTGAAGTAGCGAGCAATAAATAGATGTAGAAATGTAAATAGATGGTGGATGAAATAGAATAAACTCCCTCTATGCAATGTGATGCAGATGAACCACCTTATCCCTTGTGATGGAGCTAGATGGATGCAAATGGAGCTCTAGATGCCTTGGATGGATGTAACCTTAGGTGGTGATAATAAATGCCTAGTGCTTGGTCCCTCATTATGGTCTCATAACTTTATATTTATATGGTTTTCTTGTTCTAATTTCGTAATTAACCCCGAAAATGCTGACGACTAAAAATATGAAAAGCTTAAACGACTAGAAAGTGCCTAAAAGATAAGAGTAAAGTGTAAAGAGGATCGGGCGCCAAGATGGGACAAGGGCACGAGGCACCCGATCTGGATTGGGTGCCCCAATCATGGATATGAACAACACATAATGATAAAACTGACCATTTGGTGAGTACATGCGGGAGGTCAGAAGTGACGACAGAAAGCAAAGTAAAATAGCCAAAGTACATGGGTTAAATAGTACTTTCTTCACTCAAAACCACCATACAAATAATAGTATGAGATCGGGACTAAATAATACCCAAAGTGCGTGATTTTGTATCTACTGAGATAGACAAAATGTCTAATGTGATGATGACATAGTGTTTAGGATGATAAATGATATATGCAATGTGATTACACAAATAAAATTGAGATGAATGATCAATTGTTATGTGATAGTATGAGGAATCACATGTTAGTATGATGAAGATAGGGGATGAATTAGTGATGCCCCTCGGCATATAGATGATGAGGTTCATTTAGATAAGACCCCTTAATATTCAAGAATGAACAAAGTGTAAAACAAGAATGCATCATCAGGAAGGCGATAGAGTGCGTTAGATAAATCAACGAAGCACGTGAAGAGAGGTATTTATAAGAAATCCCTCATGATCTGTAAGAAGCTGTAAAAACACAAGTGTGTCATCGGGGAGTAAGGTGATAGCAATCACCTGCCAAAGATCGAGATGATGTGAAGTGGTGGAAGCATGTGGTATGAACCCAACACGAGCATATGAACCAAACTAAATATCATGTGGAGTAACGGTGGGATGTACAAATGCCGAAGGTTATGGAAGCCAATGTGAAGCAGTAAAATGATGTGGTGGGTGAGATGGATGAAGTGGATGTGGTGGATGTGATGGTGCAATGATGGATGGACGCGGTGGAGAGCACGCGTGAGTGACAACTGTGGTGATGGATGAAAAATGACTTGATCACCGGATGGAGGAGTAGTAACTCACCGACAAGGCAGAGGAGATATGGATTGCTCATGTGAGCGAGAGCCAAAGGAAATGATGCCCTTATCCTTTAATTGTTGCAATCTATCGTGAAGGGCGAAGCAATCATTATCCCTATGGCCATTGATATGATGATAATTACAATAGGGTTGATCACGCTAACGTGTAGACGATGTTGTGGATGATGTTGGTTAGAGGGTAAGTGAATTAGAAGCTTGTCAAGTAAAGTTCGCAACACATCATGTGGTCAAGCGTGATTAGATAAGTGCGATGGCTCATGTGAAACAAACTAAGTAGATGGAGATGAAACATGTTGTGGAGTAGGAGAGGGAGGATGCTTTTGTGATATAGTAGGTTGAGCTTGTTTGCTAGGTCGAGATGGAGATTGTGTAGGACACTCAACTGATGGAAGTGGAGAAGAACTAGATGATATAACAATAATAAAAAGAAGGGATGATCGATAACATGCGTCACAAGAAGGTCTTGTTCTAGGTCAATGAATTTATAGCACAAAAGTATGAATGACTCACATGTGTCATATTGTAATCTTTGCTTGAGTGCGGGAATCAAACCATGACAGAAAATGAATTGCTTCTCTAGATTGATAGGTTGGAATACTAATTGATGCATACAAACATTGAATCGTAAGATATAATCCATGATAGGTTATGATGTGCCCTAATGTAAAGTAGGTAGATGATCATAAGTAACTCTAGGGCCATTGTTGATGATAAAACGACAAAGAAAAGTGTCTTCCATGTCATAGTAAGTGTTAATAGACCCAAATGGAAGATGAGTGTACCATTGTAAAGCATCATCGGTAAGACTGTGTCGAAAGACCTTAAGCAATAGTACATCAGTAGAATAGGAAGCCATAACCATGTTGTAATGTTGGAGATGTAAATGAGGGTCACCAAGTACCATCAAAACATGTGAATGTAGGCATGATAAAGTCCTTAGGAAATGCAAAGTTATGAATCTTCTTAGGAATAGGGTTTCCATGTAATGAGTTATTATCAATGGAAGCATAATAGGCCTTACTTTCTAAAGTGAGTGATTGAACTTGAGATTGTAATTGACCCACGACATGCATGAGAGATAAGATGTCTTATGAAGGAATAGTAGAAGATGGAAATAATGTGTTAAGTGGTTGTAGCTTGCCATTGTGAGTAATCATAGGGACATCAAGAGAAGATAAAAGAGATTATGATGCTAAAGGAACACTAGGTGTAGGTGCCAAAGAATCTATAGGAGATAAGGAAATGGAACATCCATAATAGCGGTAAGACTAGCATTGGAACTATCCCTAGGAGATGAAGTAGTAGATGGAGATACATCGATAGAAGAAGATGAAGTAAGATATGCAGATGAAGTGATAGGAGGAGATGAAATAGTAGGAGGAGAGGAACTAATAGATGGAGATGACTCATGCATTGTGTGAGATATAACCTCGAATAACGTGGAGTAGTAGATTCACACTCAACTACATGGAAAGTAGCGAGAATCATGGCTATCAATTGTTTTATCGATATCAGATAGAGACTTAGATATGAAAGAGTATGCGAACTAGTATGTGATGTATCATGAGAAACAATATCGAAGTAGGAGAAGCATGAGATGTAGCCACAATAGTGATGTGACTAGGAGGAGAATCAATATGAGAGCTTTTGTCGAGACCGAACATGTAATCAATAAGAGATTTTTTTAAAATTTATTTAGAAATATCAGAAGGAGGATCATGAGTAGTTTGATAGCATGGTGTACAACGAGTAAAATCCATCACATCAAAAACATATCCAACGTAAGAATTTTCAAAGCTAGTGGGCGAGTGGATTCACTTTGGAGATGCATCGTTAACGTCGTTTATAACAAAGAAGATTGCATAGAGGGCATTGAGCTCAGCGATAACGTCCTCATCATAAATTAGATTGACACTAACATGAGACATGATGGGCCGAGAAGGAGAAGAGATATCCTTAGCCATTAGGGTTTGTAGTGGATCCTAGGAAAATATATTCTAATCTACGGGCTCACACCAAAATGATTAACTAAAATTAGAATTTTAGAATTAATCTAAGAGTACAAAAATGTAATAATGAAATATAAACGCTAGATAATTTAAATAATAAATCAAATAAAGTGAAATGAAAGGGGAAAGGTACTAACTGAAATGGACTTACCTCACAGTTGTTGCGGGACTAAATGAAATGATGAATAGCGACAGAGAGTCACAACACACCTCGAGAAAATTACACACGAGAGACATATATGGTTGGACTAGGGCGCCTGGGAAATACCTCAACACCTAATCCTGGAAGGGTTCTTTGAGTCCTCACAATACTTCACCTTTTGTCACATTGATGTCACACTTGCTTCACTAATGATGCCGTAAACCCACAATAATGAATCACCTGCAAAACCCCACACAAAACATCAAACCCTAAAAAAGAAAGATGCATATGAAGGGGTCAGACTGTCCTTAGCATCACAATGGTGGTCTTACAACTAAGCATTGCACTACATCTCAGACCTAATGTAGTTCTATGTGATTGTGTGTGCAATAATGTGAATAGGATGCCCTAACACCAATGACATAGAAATAACGGGCAATATCTAGATAGAATGCAAAATGGTGGATAGAATATAATAGACTCCCCTTTCCTATGCAGTGTGTGATGCAGAATAGTGCCCAAATGTAGTCCCTTGCTCTATGTAGATAGCTATCCCTTAGTAGAAATAGTCCACCCATAAGGTAGTATGTATGTTGTGTTTATATAGGGATCTCTTGCTCAAATTTCAATAGTAATGACCCGACATGTTGAATAGTACCTAGGGAGATGCGAGGGAAAACCATAAAGACCGACCTCGAATGTCTAAATTAAAACCAAGTGTGATGGGGACCAAGGCACTTAGAAATGAGGACTAGGGTGCCCCATGCACCCTAATCCCTTCCTAGGCACCCTAATCAAAGACTAGAGACGAAAAGCGAGTAAACAATGACAACTAGGACTCCTCGAGAGACAACCATAACCATGCGAGTGAGTGACGACTGTGTAAGACAAACAACGACAAAGACTAACTAGACCGACGACTAGACTAGGGGATGGGTCATTAGTGAATACTTTTCTTACGCAAGATCCATATATAAAACAACATACTTGGCAATATAATTATAGTAGTAAGTGCGTGATTTTTTGACTACAATTTGTGCAAATTTATTCCATGTAGGCAATAGACCCACTACTTCAAATAATTATTTTTAATTGTCTCGAGTAATTCATTCTCAATCAACTTCATCCGTAAGTTGTTTGAGTGTAAAAAAATTCTAGTTTTGTGTCATAGATTCATATAGGTGGTGCATTTACCAAAATCATCGTGGTTTGTGCATAATTGGGAATCATTGAAGTTGTTTACACCCTAAATAAAATAAGAGAGGGTTTGATAAGATTTATTCCCTTACTATTGATAAACATAAGAATGTTATAGGTAGAATATTATGAATTAATTAATCCACATCAACCATATAACTCAAAATATAGCCAGTAATACAATAAACGATGATAGAGCGATGTAACGATTACTTAAAACAAAAATAAATATTAGCTAATCAAAGAGGAACAAAGGTGATTTGGATGTGGAGACTGGGTGAAAGGAATGATAAGAACCTAGAAGTTATTTTTCTTGAGTATGTGTTTCGCAAAAGGCTTATGTATGAAACTGCATAAATCTTGTTGGGGTGTAGTACAATTTTTTCCTAATCTATACAATCATGGCCCCCAATAAAGGCATGGATTCTATAACTTTTGGTGACTATCAACAACCTATAAATATGCTTCATCATTCATTGCTTTAGGGTTTGCAATTATGCGACACCTTTTTGTAAGAACATGTAATAAATGAAATCCTATAACACCTACACTAGCACTTCATGAACATAATTAGAAAACAAAATAGTAAATTTGTGTGTAGGTGGAGTTGGACTAACCATGACGATCAACCCTTGTTGAACTAATCCAAGAATCGGGATACATCCCTCTTGCGAGAACAAACTCCATGTAGTTTTCCTAGTGTAGGTGTAATAGTGTATACAAATCTAAGCCAACCCCATATTGTACTCGTGTGTCTATTGACACAACAAGTAATGAGTGTAACCATAGATAGAATGAAGATATACTCGGTGTAGTAGTGATATAATGTGATGTGTTTTAGATAGTAAATTGATCCCCTTTACCTTTTAAAACCTTTCACAATGCTTTGTTAGATTTTCTCTTACTAAGACACGGCTCTAGGATGTTTGTAGGCTTGATAATGGAGGAACCTATACTTTGAACTGGTTTGACTACTTGAGACTTGTGTGGTGGTTACTCTAATAGTTTTGATCTTTGTTTTATGGCTATTTAGGAGAGCCTTGAGTGCTTTTGGAGTGTAATTTGTAATAGGTGCTCTTGAGAATGTTATGTGAGTTCTTAAGTGAATTATACTTTCTTACATAGGCTTTCATAGGTTAGGTGTCACACTAAAGCCAACCTATAGGATAAGAAACGACCCATAAAATATATTCAAATTAAGAAAAGAGTTGTTAAAGAGAGGGAGATGAGACCATACATGTCAACCTAGACCATAATATGATTTGTTACCACATTGTATGGCTCCATTACATGAAGTGTATGAGATCAAAGCAAGATTTTGAGAAAGATACCCTGGAGTAAAGTACTACTTTAGATGAATAAAACTAAACGAGTGAACGACAAAACAATGTGTGTAGTTAAGAAAGTCATGTGGGAGAGAGAAAGATATGCCAATTAGGCTTAGAATGCGTGCATAATTCATATTAAATGAACAAAGCCAAACTTATCATTTCTAAAGGATAAGTTGTCAAACTTATGTGTTTACATTTCGCCCCCTTTAAGTGTGAAATTGAAAAGTGCATACTTAAGGAAAAACATACTTGAGTGTTCACACACACTTTATCTTTGCTCAATTATTGTTGTTCTCATGTTGTTGTTGGTCTGTTCCATGGTGAAACACACAACATAGAGTGTAATCAACATACATAGGAGAAATTGAACTATAACTCAACTTTGAATAACATATGCAACTTTGAAATTCAAACTTTTGCATAGTAAAGTAAAGAGACAAAGCATGGAAGGAATACACTTGTTCGCTTTACCGATGGAGGAAATTTGGTTCTTTTTGTGCTTGGAGATTGTAATTTGCATTGCAAATTCATGTGTCTCAATAAAGCGCCATAGCTAAAATTTTATATCAAGATCATTGCTTCTTGACATTTTCACACAGTCGGTTAAAGGTGTTAACAACTACAAGAATATGGGGAAAACAAGCACATCAAGAGGTGTGTGCTTCATTGCTCACACTTACCTATGAACACTCTTTCATCAATATTTAATGACTAGGGCTCTATTATGTCATTTAGTTGATTTTATTTTATAGTGTTGCATTTTATGCGAGAATAGTTGTAGAGAATAACCTTTTTCTCTCATGAAGTTATCTAAAATAAAAAAATACATCTTTATTTTATTGTCTTTCCATTAAGAGTGGCTTTCATTTTTTAAGGCACACTTGTATATAATATTTTATTACATTTGTGACAATCGAGAGAATCTCACGCTTGATATAAACAATATCCCATGAAATGCTTAATGCATGCCCTTTTAATGATGTTTGTATATATCAATTGTTGAATAAAATAGACGGAAAGAGTCATACCACCGTTAAAGCGCACTAAACCAACTTAGAAAATAGTATAACCATTACAAAGAGTAACACTATTTTCCTCGCCATGACTCGCAACACACATTCCATGCGATCAACGAGCATTTTATTCGAACTTATCTACAACTTGACACAATTGAAAAAGACTATTATTGTCTCCTTTCACATCAAACTCTGTGTTTATCTACGTGCCTCTCGTGGAAGACACTCTTCGCTTGCATGCATTTTCAAAGGTTGAAATAAGACAAAATACCATCAAAAGCTAACGAAATGGTGCATGCATCTTCCTTAACTTTGCAAGCAACAAAACAATAGACAACTCACACGACATATCCAATATCCATTACTTCTAGGGTAGAGTATAGAATAAAGACCATTTTACTCCTTAACTAGTGGAGCTCCCATTCTATGTTTTTAAGTTAGTACCATCAAACTTTAGATATAATAACCCTAAACTATGATAAAAAGAGTTTAAATAGTTATATCCACAATTAACAATGCACACATCTTATTGCCTACTCACAATGAAAACAACTTTGCAACTCATGCTTGCCTTTCATTCCACTTGCAACTCAAACTCCTCCTTACTTCCCTTCTCTTACACCAAAATACACCATCTCAACGAGGGAAATAGAAAATATCTTTCATCTCACTCACATTTTTATTACATTTGGGCAAACGACTTCATCCGCATTGCTAGTTTCGTCATCCTCGAAATACTCGGGCGGGCAGGAAGGACACACGGGGAAAACCAAAGGAGAACATTAGGTGGAGATGTATATATCATTACATGTATATCTCTACAGGGTTTCAGCACAACACACGCGGAATTAAAAGGAAAATTCTTAGGTATTGCAGTAGTATTGGAAGTCAAAGTGTATATCCATCCGTATACAACTCCACCCACACGGTCTCTCCCGCGTGCCCGGAAACAGAATGGTTGGCCAACGCAAGGAACGGTAGAAAATCGCTTTAATTAATATTAAGTCCGAGGATCTAGAGGAGCGGGAAGAGATTTGAGATACCTGCTGAGCGGTGCGGCCATGGCAGACCAATCGACGTCGTCCACCACACAGCCCCTTCTCGCTCCTTACCCTTCTGCGCGTAATTTCTCACCCCAATTGTTTCCAACCTAATTTATTCAACATTTTCTTCTAGAACTAAGAAAGCATCACTCGCACTTGTAATAACAAGATTGAGTTTTATTTTGATGCTCAATTAAGATCCTTGCAATGATTTATTAATGCTATTTACTATATATTCCAGAGCAATCGAAATTAAATACTGTAAATAAATGCCCTTGAAATGGGAAATCAAGAAAAAATTGATGTCTCAAAGTTAAAAGGCATCATCAATGTTGTCTAGAGCCGGAGAATTAGGTTAAGACAGTGGACTTGATTGATGTCCGTCGCACTGTGAGCAGGATTCTACCTGGTTTTTGTCATCGCATGGTGTTGAGCTGGTTCTGTTGTACAGGCAGGGCTGATGCTCTTCGAGAAATTTAATTCTCAGTAATTTAATGCTGGTTTTGTAGTAAAGCCAATTGACAAGGCTGGTCGCTTCAGACTGTGCTGGACTAGTAGCTCGAGTTGTCGACTAATCCGGCATGCCTATCATAGCCACGAAAAAGTCCTAGGTCCTATCCACTAGCTCGAGTGGCAGAGCATTCCAACATGCCGAGCATAGTCATGTGAAAGTCCTAGGTTAGATTCCTAGCTGGTCCATGAAAAATAACAGGCTGCGCTCCTTGTCTCGAGGAAATTTAACTGAGAATTTAATTGAATGTACTGTAGTTTTGGTCAAAATGCATGCACTGAGGTCAGGGTTCAACTCCCGTGCACTAATTCTGTTTTTATGCAGAGGGTCAGCTAGCGGAGTGGGCGCAGGACCAGTATGTTGGTACAGCACCACGGCAGCCTGCAAGTGTTGAGATTGATGCTGTGGTGACTGGGCAGGAGATCCGATCCGCAGCGTCCTCAGATCCGTATCCTGCGTGGATCCATGGTGGCCTTCTTACTACTCCAGAGTCTTCCACACATGGTAATTCTAAAAATATATTCACTTTTTTTTAATGCGAAGTAGTTCAAAATTTACCGTTCATATTTTTAAAAAAGTGTGCTTTGGTACGGTGTAGGAATTATTTACTACCTTCCTTTGCTTCTGAAAACCGAATTTAAGAAATTGTTGACTAAGCTAGGTCATAAAGTCTGAATTTTACAAAATTATTGACTAAGCCAGGTTATGAAGTCTGAATTTTAGAAATAGAGTTATAGTAAGTTATGAAGTCTTAATTTTACAAAATTATTGACTGAGCTAGGTCACTGAGTCTAAATTTTACAAAATTATTGACCGAGCAAGGTCACAGTGTCTGAATTTGACAAAATAATTGACTGGGCTAGGCTATAGATTTTGATTTCTACAAAGTTATTGACAGAGCTAATAGATGGATTCCAAATTTTACTAAATTCTTGACTGAGTTAGGTTATGAAGTTTAAATTCTACAAAATTATTTCTAGGTTAGGTTATGAAGCTTGAATTCTACAAAATCTGGCCTCCTTGGGCTTTGGTGTTTTGTTTAGTTTTGAAGTGTTTATAATGATTAAAGTTTTAATTGCCAGCTCTCAGGTTAAGAAATAAAAGCAACTTTTTTTTCTCTTTTTTTGTAAATAAAAAAGGGGTTTTATCCTTGGCCTCTTCACCCCTAAAGTCAACATGACTATGAGTAGTATTAAAGCAACAAACGGGCTGTTTACCTTTAAAATTCGAGACTCTATATATTACTGCAACTCAGTTTGCTTACACAGGAGAAAGTTCTATCTTAGAAGAACACAGTTAACAACTAGAGTTAAGATAGAAGTTAAGGGGGATTTATTACCAGGCGAGGCCTAAGGGGACCTGTATTTTTGGTTCTTGGTGTCATCTGCCATTGGCATTTGGGTGTTGATGGTGAACTATGTATTTATATTATGGGTTCCATAAGATTGACCTTGTGATTATGTCTGCAAATTCCGAGCGCTAGTTATGTTGTATATTCTAAGCCAGACTGCAGCCTTGTAGTGTTTAGGTTACAAATTTCTGGAAAGTCCTGATATTATTGCTCATATCTATTATCTGTATGGAAAGGTATGCATAGGCGCTTCTGCAATCTCTTTTGATCTTGAGCTGTGAGGATCAGGGCACAAACACAAAATCATGCTTATTAGAACATCTTACAACATTGTTTTGATTTACGCATGAGATTGTCAACTGCCATGTACTTAGGAATTTACCTGCAGCAATACTTGCCAGGCTTGGGTTCAAAGTTATATTCGGAAAGTGAATATCTGAGGGTCCTTATAGATTCCCAGAAAAATGCCAGGGAATACACGAACATGTTATCATGTCAAAAGAAATGACAAATAAGTGGCAGAGTAGAAGACCTGGATTGCAAAAAGCAATTCCACAACCCTTGCTTAGTTTAATGAAAACCTTGTTCAGCTTGAAGATCAACTGTTCACTTTCAAACTGTAGCTACAAATTTCTCAAATTTTAGGGTTAATAGGAAATTCCATTGAAAATATGGGTCAAAATGTGTATGTTTTCTTGTGAAGAAAACACCCACAGTTTATAGGACTAAAGGGTAATGATTTTGTTGTTCACAACAGCAATGCCCACAATTTTTTGTGTTCTGATTTCTAGCAACGTCACCATGGTTTTTTCCAGCAACTTTTGTCAAACAATTTTGGTAAGAAGTTGTGGTTTAGGCTTCAGCAGAAGTTGTAGTCCTATTTAAGGGGGGAGGATGAGTATCTAAAATGTAAAACATATAACATTTCAGAGTTTATAACATGAGTTAGCTTTAAGGAAATGGAAGGAAATAAAAAACGTATCTAACCAACAGAGCAGGAGGAATAGCAGTACTGTAGAATACTCTGAAAATAGTAATAAGGTCAGTGGACTTTTTCTTTTGGGGACTAGGAGGAGAGTTCCTCTCTTATGAATTCTAACACTGAAAGGACAATGCTATCTATCCTTATCCCCTGTAACCATTTCAGCACAAAGCATTAAAAGATCTGGCAACATTGCTCTCCAATCATTGGACTAAGTTAGTAATATCAGATGGAAATTTCAAACTAGTAAGATCAGAAGACCAGAAAAAGGTGGCGATTAACTTAATAAGAGATAAGTGGGACTACCAGGCTCTCTCTTAGAAAAGTATCTTATGGTGAATACGGAAACCTTCCAAGTTGTAGACTTGTGGTGTGATAGGAAAAGAAAACCATTGTATAGCAGGAAAGCTAGATTGATTCCTCATCTCAGAAGAGGCTTATGGAGCTTAGCAGCATATGGACATGACCAAACTAACCATAAATGAATGAATGAAAGATTTTAATAACGTCCACGAGACCAACCAGTTTATGAGACCAAGAGTCACAGCAGGAATGTTCCAAGCATAGTATTAAAACTCGCGATAAATCGCCCGATAATCGCGATTTATCGTTTACCCTAAGCAAAACGATTAAACTTTCAAAAAATCGCGATTTTTGCAGAGCCGATAAATACCCGATAAATCGTGGAAACTCACCTGAAAATCGTGGAAAATCGTTTGGCTTAGGGATTAAATGCAAAAAATGACCAAAACGACTCGCATTTTGTCTTGGGTGACTCGTATTTTCTCCTGCAACTCGTCTTTTGTCCTGCGACCTGTTTTCCAGCATTTCGTGCCTGTTTTCTAGCATTTCGTGGCTTCGTGCCTGGTTTCGTGGCCTCCTGCAACCATTTTCGTGGCCTCCTAAAAATTCGTTTTTTATTTATTTTCATAGTTATTCGATAATCTATTTGTGGCCCTAGGTTTTGAGTTTTTTATTTAGTATATAATTAGTTTATAATAGTATATGCCCTAGACGATATAGTTAGTTTATAATAGTTTATTTAGTATATAATTAGTTTATAATAGTTTATTTAGTATATAGTTAGTGTATAGTTAGTTTATAATAGTTTAATTAGTATATAGTTAGCTTATAATAGTTTATTTAGTATATAGTTAGTGTATAGTTAGTTTATAATAGTTTATTTAGTATATAGTTAGTTTATAATAGTTTATAATAAACTATATGCCGTAGACGATATTTAATATATAATAGTATATACTGTATACGTTATACATTAATTACATACGCATACATAAATAATAAAGATAAATCATTTATAATAGTTAATTTAAGTTTAACAATGTTTATAAATCGTTTATAATAGTAATAATAAAGATAAATCGTCTATAGAGTCGCTTCTTGCATTATTTAACAATGTTTTTACATTTAATTTAAGTTTATTTTATGAATTTAAATGTTTTTAAAAGTAGCGATAAAGTTGCTGATTAATGCAGATGAATTGCTGATTCCCGATTTCGAGTCAAAATTTGGCTTGCCGATTAATTGCGATAACGATTTTTTGAACTATGGTTCCAAGCCATCATAGCTGCTTGACCTTTTTGCATGGGCTGCCCTATTAGTCTTGCGAAAGGTCCATTCCCTTTTGATGTCAAATCTTCTACTACGAATCTTGATCAGAAAATTTATTGTTTTGTCAAGCCTCTCTTCCTCAAACAAGGCCGTTAGGTTGTCTACTTTCAGGCTGTGGTCATACTTGACTCGTATCTCATTATATGTTGTGCACTCCATGATGTAGTGCCATTCTGTCTCCATTGCCCCCTTGTTACAAAAAAGCACGTTCTCTTTTCCCACTCTTCTTTAGGCCACGTTCATTCGCTGGTTTCACACCTCGAGATGATGTGAACTAGTCCTTAATTGAGCCATCAACATTTTCGCCTTCCATTTGATTTTTGCTCCTAAGTAGGCCATTTAATGGAAATGCTCATTTATATTTGAGGACATGTGGTTGCATCTTATTGAAATCCATCAAAAAGTTTAAGAATGGTGGAATGGAGGCAATACATCGGGGGATATAAGATGTATATAGATTTGTAGGAATACTCTAGGGTCAAATAAGGCCTGAAAGATTTTGAACAAAATTTGTTTTGTAAACATATTCCGATTTCCAACAAATCAAAGAAACTTAACGAAATAGGCTCCTTTTGAGCTCTAAATAACATAAACGAAATTTAATTTTCATCTACAAAAATGGAGTAGTGCCCAATCCAACAACTTGCAGTCTATAGAAAAAGAAATTCTAAGCTACCAAAATGGACACGTGGAAAATCAAGAGTATTTTACCAAAAGGGGTGTGGGTTGAAATGGCGGGGTCTTTTGGGTCGGATCGAGATTTGGCCTTGGGCCACTATTAGGTTTGTCAAAACCCCCCCCGACCCTTGTCCACCTAGTAATTGACGTGACATGTATTACGCAAATATCCCACCGTTCTTGGAGTTTTCTTCGGAACATGTGGGTGTTGCCCCTCATTACCACCTCCAATTTTTGGGTGTGGTCGAGTGTGCTTGTGTTGATTCCTTGATGGTATTGATGGTGTAATGAGGATGGGGGAAGCCCTCTTTTGGCCATGGTGCCAATTGTTGGGTTTTTCTCCTCTAATGGAGCGACAAACGATTCACATAAGTCCGTGAGCAATCGGCCCTTCTCATGTATCGGTGTTGTTTTTAAAGATTTTCGGGCTTTGAGTACATGTTACTAGCAATTGTGTCATTGATATTCTCTTTAACACTCTTTGTTCCTTACATTGAAAACTCCTTTGAGCCTGTGTGATTGCAATGGAAAGGTGTCATTGTTTCCTAATGGATGTGACCTCGTCTCTATGGGAATGCTCTTCCTCATACCTTCTTGGATGTTGAGCTCATGGACGTGCCTTGGCCTTTAGGTTTCCGTTCATTTTGGCGGTTCTCTCCTCAAAGCATTTTATGTTGCGCGGAAGTAACCTTTGGTGGCCCATCCATGTAGGCAATAGAGTGGAATGTTTCAGATTCTGATTTGGTCTCCCATTGCTAGGGTTGTCCATTGATGTTATCAATGTGATTTGTAAGACGCTTGAGAGGAGGGGGCGAGGAAGTGCTTGGAATCTCGCACGTCTAGGGGTGAGTGGTTGCGCACTTGTGCATTGGGGTTGGTTTTCCTTGCTCCTCTCGGATGTGCTCTTGCCTCTATGTAGTTTGTTTCTGTTCGTTTTGGAGGTTCTCTCCTCGAAGCATTTTATGTTGTGTGGAAGTAACCTTTGGTGGCCCATGTGTGTAGGCAGTAGAGTGGAATGTTTCAGATTCTGATCGGATCTCACGTTGCCTAGGGTCCTCCATTGATGTTATGAAAGTGTTTTGTAAGATGTCGAGAGGAGGGGCGAGGAAGCGCTCATAATCTTGCATGTCTAGGGTTCGGGTGGTTGCACTTGTGCATTGGGACTGGATTTCCTTGTTACTTCTCGAACGTGCCCTCGTCTCTATGTAGCTTGTTTCGCATTCGTTTTGGTGGTTCTCTCCCTGAAGCATTTTATCATTTTATTTTTGTGCGGAAGCAACCTTTGGTGGCCCATGTGTGTAGGCAATAGAGTGGAATGTTTCATATTCTGATGAGATCGCACGTTGCCTAGGGTCGTCCATTGATGTTATAGAAGTGTTTTGTAAGATGCTAGAGAGGAGGGGGCCAAGGAAGCACTTAGAATCTCGCACGGTTAGGGGCCGAGACGTTGTGCATGTGCAATGGGATTGGTTTTCCTTGTTCCTTCTCGGATGTGCCCTCGTCTCTATGTAGCTTGTTTTTGTTCATTTTAAAGGTTCTCCTCGAAGCATTTTATGTTCACATGTGAAGTAACCTTTGGTGGCCCATATGTGTAGGCAATAGAGTGGAATGTTTCAAATTTTGAGTGGAATGCACGTTGCCTAGGGTCATCCATCGATGTTATTGAAGTGTTTTGTAAGATGCATGAGAGCAGGGGGCCAAGGAAATGCTTAGAATCTCACACGTCTAGGGGCCAAGTGGTTGTCGCTGTGCATTGGGACTGGTTTTTCTTGTTCCTTCTCGGATGGGCTCTCACCTCTATGTAGCTTGTTTCCATTTGTTTTGGAGGTTCTCTCCTCGAAGCATTTTATATTGTGCGGAAGTAACCTTTGGTGGCCCATGCATATAGCAATAGAGTGGAATGTTTCATATTCTGATCGGATCACACGTTACCTAGGGTTGTCCATTCATGTTATGGAAGTGTTTTGTACGATGCCGAGAGAGGAGGAGGCCAAGGAAGTGCTCATAATCTCACATGTCTAGGGTTTGAGTGGTTCGCGCTTGTGCATTGGGACCTGGTTTTACTTGTTCCTTCTCGGATGTGCCCTTGTCTCTATGTAGCTTGTTTCGTTTAGTTTGGCGGTTCTCTCGCCCGACGCTTTTATGTTGTGCGAAGTAACCTTTGGTGGCCCATGCGTGTAGGCAACAAAGTGGAATGTTTTAGATTCTGATTGGATCTCACATTGCCTAGGGCCATCCATTGATGTTATAGAAGTGTTTTGTAAGATGCCGAGAGAGGAGGGGGCCAAGTAAGTGTTTAGAATCTTGCATGTCAATGCACGTGTGCATTGGGACTAGTTTTCCTTGTCCCTTCTTCGATGTGCCCTTGTCTCTATATAGCTTGTTTTTGTTCGTTTTGACAGTTCTCTCAAAGTATTTTATGTTGTGCGGAAGTAACCTTTGGTGGCCCATGTCGTATAGGCAATAAAGTGGAATGTTTGGTGATTCGATCGGATCACATGTTGCCTAGGGTTGTCCATTGATTTAATGGAAGTGTTTTGTAAGATGCTTAGAGAGGAGGTGGCCAAGGAAGCGTTTGGAATCTCGCACTTCTAGGGGCCGAGTGGTTGTGTCTGTGCATTTGGTCTAGTTTCTCGTGTTCCTTCTCGTATGTGCCCTCGTCTCTATGTAGCTTGTTTCGCATTCGTTTGGCGCTTATCTCTCAAAGCATCTTATGTTGTGCGGAAGTAACCTTTGGTGGCCATACGTGTAGCAATGGAGTGGAATGTTTGATTCGATCGGATCACACATTTCCTGTGGTCGTCCATTGATGTTACGGAAGTGTTTTGTAAGATGCCAAAGAGGAGGGGGCCGAGGAAGCGCTCATAATCTTACACGTCTAGGGGCCGAGTGGTTGCGCATGTGCATTGGGACTAGTTTTCCTTGTTCCATCTTGGATGTGCCTTTGTCTCTATGTAGCTTGTTTTTGTTTTTTTGCAGTTCTCTCCTCGAAGCATTTTATGGTATGCGAAGTAACCTTTGGTGGCCCATGCGTGCAAGCAATAAAGTTGAATGTTTTAGATTCTAATTGGATCACACATTGCCTAGGGTTGTCTATTGATGTTATGGCAGTATTTTGTAAGATGCTAGAGTGGAGGTGGCCAAGGAAGTGCTTTGAATCTCGCATGAGTAGGTGATTGCGTTCATGTGGGTTGAGATGTGCTATTGTGCGAGACGGTGTGCACCCTTTGAATGTGTGTGGGGCGTTCTTGAGTAAGGACGTCCCTGAGCAGTCTTATAATTGAGGTGGCTGCGTGCACAATGTATTTTGTGAGGTCTTGACTTGCGAAGGGTGTAGTGGCTTGCGAGTTCTTTCAAGTCCTAGCCTTGGGCTAGGGTTAGGAGGATCACAACCCTTGTACCCACCTAGTAAGAAGCGTGACATGTATCAAGCCATGCCCAGAGTTCTTGGATATCCTGCGGAATGGCTTGAATTGGCCTCTCATATATCCAAAACGGGCTTGTATGCTTTCCGGATGGCAAATAAAGCAAGAATACAAAGATGGGGGCCACCCCTTGAAAAGTAATGCAATTAGGCAAGGCACCGCCCGAACTCGAAAAATGTGGGAGCCTTTGTGTAGCCTACTCGGAGGGGCTCCTAGAGACACATTTGAAGGAGCTCAAGGGGTGTATTGGGACTGGGCAAGACATTGGAAAGATTGGTGGGTGGTGACACAAAACAAATCGAAATGAACGGGTAAACACAATGTTGTCGAGGCTTGGATGGGTGGTTTCTTACCGTGTTCGGATGATCCAAACCGACAAGTATGAGGCAATAACTCTAATCCAAGTTTGAATTCAAAATTATTGTTAACAACATAAGAGTCTAACTGCTCTAACAAATGGACAAACTCGAAGTTGCATATGAATATAAAAAAGAAAATAAGCGAAAGAAAAATTAAGTTGCACGAGGGAGTGATTAGTAACCAAAGTGTAGCCACGATGGAGGGACACCCCATATCCCAAGGGGCTCTAGTGATAAACATGGAGGATTACATTTGCTCAATCCCACGAATTAGTGGAGCTTCTGAGGTCAAGCCCCACTAGGAAGAATGGACTGGAACATTTCGAGAACATTATCGAGCCTCCTTGAGATCAACGGTTTGCGCCAATGGTTTGTCAAATGTTGCATTGCCTATTCCGAACCAAAAATGAGAGAGTTTATCTATGGATTTCATTACAGGACTTCCTCTAGTACAAGGTAAGAGTTGCATTTATGTGGTGGTTGATAGGCTTATGAAATATGCCCATTTCCTTGCACTTCCAACTAAGTTTAATGCTCCTATAGTGGCTGAAGTATTTTTCAAAGAAGTTTTTAGACTCCACGGGCTGCCAAAACATATTGTTAGTGACAGGGATAACAGGTTCATGAGCTTGTTTTGGCAAGAGCTATTCCAGTTGACAGACACTGAATTGACTCCAAGCACTAGTTATCACCCTCAAACTGATGGGCAAACTGAGATAGTGAATAAATGGATTGAGTGATATCTGTGAAACTATGTGACAAGGCAGTAAACAGTTTGGGTTAAGTGGCTCTACTTGGGAGAGCATTGTTACAATACCACTCATCATATGTCCATTGGTATGTCACCTTTCAGAGCTTTATATGGTTATGATGTTTTTTCCTTTGTGGATTTGGTTCTTTCTGATAGTAGAGTGCTAGGGGCAAGGGACTTGGTTGCTCAAAGCCAAGATATACACAGTGCACTCAAAGAGAACCTCCAACTTGTTTAAAACCCGCAGAATTTCTATACAGATCAGCATCGTATAAAGAAGAGTTTTGAGGTGGGGGACATGGTGTTCTTGAGATTGCAGCCCTACAGGCAGTCTTCCATCAAGTAGAGTGGTGCAGAGAAACTTAAACCACGGTTTTATGGTCCATACAAGGTTTTGAGAAGGATTGGGGAGGTTGCTTATGAATTGAAGTTGCCTGTACTCAGCAAAATACACAATGTTTTCCATGTATCATGCCTCAAAAGGGCATTGGGGCAGCATGTCATTCCTTCCATTGAGTTGCCTCCTTTGGATGATGAAGGCAAACTCATATTGGTTCCTAAAGCCATTGTGGAAACCAAAGAGAAGAAGTTGAGGAACAGAACTATCACAGAATATCTGGTTCGTTGGAAGGATCTGCCAATAGAGGATGCTACTTGGGAGGGTGCAGAGATACTTGAGCATCCCAGTTTGCAATTGCTTGGGGGCAAGCAATTCTCGAAAGGGTGGAATGTACTGTCCCCTTTCTCGAATTAATTTAATCGGAGGACCCGAAGCCTATTTTTATTTCTTGTAGGCTACGAGGAGTTTAAAAAGGGAAATAATTGTATATTAGGACTAAGTTGGCCAAAAGCAATATTAAAGGCAACTTATGTTACTAATATTAAAGTTAGAAGGGGACTTTCTATTTTAAGTGACTTAATGCTAAAATAGAAAATAAGAAAGTCACTTTATTAATTAAAGTGCATTAGTCCCACATGAAGCAACCGACTTGGAAAATAAGATGGAAAAATATAAAAGGAGGTTTGGGGATTCATTTGGGATTACCTATCTATTGTCTAATACCTCTCTCCTTATGGAAAAGTTGAGCATTTGCTTATACTTCAGCTTGTGAGGACGAAACCCCTCATTTGCATTAAGGTATTTGGGACGAAAATCCCAATTCCTCTTGGGTGATCTCATTCAGAGGTTACAAGTGAATTAAATTGCAGGTTTCTAAAGACTACAAACATATTTCTAGAAGCTACAGGTTATTTGATGGAAGATTAATGGAATTACAACATACCTAGGGCCTTGGTGTCACCCTTGGAAGGGGCAACAAGTACAAATTTAGCGAAATTTATCCTTGGCGCCACCTCTGGAAGGGAATAACAAGGTCTGTATTGGCTAATTGTTGCTGGACATTCCCCTATCAACCCATTCCTAACAGATTTCTGGGCAGTTTATACAATTCTGGGCAGTTTCCAGCAGTATTTTGGGCAACTTATACAGTTCTGGGCAGTTTACATGCATCTCTAGGCACCTTGAATACATTTCTGGACAGTTTGGAGCAGTTTCGGAGGATAGAAAACACAAAATCAATTCCAGCAGAGTGTATGTGTCTCACCCCAGCTGAGTTAGAGAATTGACAAGTGAAACACAAGGTTTTATCCGTTGTCATAAATTTCTGAGTTTATTAGTTGTTGGTAGTTTGCTGAGTTTTCCCAGAATTTTATAAAAAAATACAAAAATATTTCAGTTTAGCATTGGTGGGTTTTATTGGTATGTAATTTACAAATCCTAAGAAAAACATTAATATATATCTGTGTGTGTGTGTGTGTGAATTTTAGAGAAAACAATATTATACAGCCTAAGAAAAACATTAATAACTTTACAAAGTAAAGATGTTAGATAGTGACAAAAGATGAGAGTAATTATATTGACATTTATCTTTGATATCTCATTATATCAGGTCAAGAGCTAAGTTGCTGCATTGCAACATTTAAATTTGTGGAGGATGCAATTTGTAAAAATTTCGTTACTACAAAAATTAGCTGTAAAATTCGTGATTAAATTCAACGACAAGAAGTATTATGCTTGTATTTTATATTAAATATTCAAAAAATAAAGAATGAACTTCAATGAATTCTAATGAATTTAAACAAATTTCAAAGAATTTTAATGAATTTCATCGAAATTAAATGAATCTTGTCATATTTGGTATTTCGACAAATTTTGATATTTTTACATCAAATTTTCCAAATCCGGTTACTTAGGTCAAGAGTACAAAATATATTTTAAAAAACACACTGAAATGCAAGTCTCTAAAATGCATTTTTGTGGTTGGAGACAAGTCTTCGTTGAACATTGGTGCCACAAGTCGGCCATTGCATAACTTGATACTTCCATTGGGATAATTGTGTATCAATGCTAATCCTAGTTTTTTTCCCAAAACAACACCCATTCACCATTGCTTAGTATCTAAAAGAGGCCATTCTTGGCATAGTTACGAAGTCCATAAATATGGATCCATTCGGGAGGAAAAAATCTTAAAATTTGGAACTTCCGAAAAAGTTCGAAAAAAATTTGATTCGAAATATATAAAAATTATATATGAACATAAATTTACGAATATGCAAAAATTGAAAAATACCAAGAAAACATTAATAACACAGTGTTGCGCTGGGACGTGTGCCCTAGATTTTGGTGATGTCCTCAAACATTTCTGCGACTTGGGGACTTGGAAGGGACATGCCCTATTTAAATTTTTTTTTTTGGAAAATAAAAAATCTGTTATTTATACCAAAAACATTTAATTCTAAGCTCGAAAGTACCTAAAACACATGAAATACATTTTAAAATCCTACATTTCATTAAATAAATTTAAAATACTCAAATATTATTTTAATGGTTGTCCCCTTGCCGTCCCCAAAATTTGAGATTTTTTTTGCTGTCCTAGAGAACTTGTCCCTTGGTCCTTCCTAACCATCTGTACCCGAGATTTAAGGTAACTATGTTAAATAATGTAATATAAAATGTTAATAGATTTATTATTAACTAAAATATAAGGTTTTTGGGTCTCTTCTTATTGCATTTTTTTTTGAAAAAACCAGGGCCGACCTGCATTGAATTTATCTGGGCCGGCTGAAAATCCGGATCTGACTGGATTTGGTTACTAGTCAAATTGCTGCCATACTAATGAAATCAGAAATTCCAATAGAGGATTAAAGCCTGTTGATGTAGTTCTTGGAATGTCCATATTTGGTGTCTCTCACATGTACTTTGTAGTTAGGAGTTGACCCAACAATCCTTCAGGTCATTGCCCCATTGCCAAAAAAATGTGGGAGCCAAGGTTTCATAATAATTTGTGAATTTTTCGACCCCAACCCCACTGCAAACTTTGAGGAGACAATTGTTGTTAGAACCAAGTGGGACTTGTGTGTTTCAACATCCCTCTTGTTGATGAATGTTTTGTACACCTTTCAACAGTCAGGGAGAAACTAATTCCGCTTGTTTTAGGACCTAATCAATGCATGAGTTGCGGATATGCGGCCTTACAAATGACCAAATGGTGGAAGTCCGCATGCAACCCTTTACTACCTTCAACGGAAGTTCTGATGTTTGCTTGACTCACTAAATTAAACTGGATTCGAACCCAATTGATAAAAATATATACAAAGATGTTAGTTATACAGGGTACTTCTTTTCCAAAAGAAACAACAGAAGTAAAGTAAGGCAGAGAAGAGATGCTATCTCACAATTGACAAGTGTGACCAATGCAATATGCTTAAATGAAATCATAAATTTGTGAAAACCGAATACACGTGTTCCCTACGGTTAGCTCAAGAACAAATATATTGGTGTAAGACCTTGTAATGCCCCTTTTTGGGGACTCTTAGGAAACTATGCAAAGCTGGGCACAAACCACAATTTTCAGATTATGAATAAGTTGTTAGTGACTGAAATAAATATATAGAGACCCTCAACTGCTGCCAACAAACACCCTTCTAGGGCAGCGACCCCTTTGGGGGTTTCAAACCCACTTTGTGCCCTCAAAACCCTTGAATCAGCTATCTTTTAATTCCCAACAATCATTCCATGCAATAAAATATGAAATTGCAAGCTTGGAAGTGGACGATTTGATTTTTAGATAAAACCCTCAGACTGCAGAAATTAATTAAATATTCCAGAACTGTAACTAACTTCAAAGAGCTTGGAAAAATAGCAACACACTTCCAAAATTAATAAAACTTCAGATCTTGGCCTCTAAAAATATGAAGAACATGATTCTAATCTCAAATCCATGAAATTGTTGCAAGAACACACCAAACTATTCCTCTATGCTGGTCACCCCACTTGGAACAACCAATTTACATGCCAAAATATACCACAAAGTAGGTCGCTCCACTTTAGAAAGGCCAAACATGCATTAACAAGAAGTAGTGCAAAGATCTTCAATTATTGACCAAATGACACCTTAGGGCAATTCACCTAGGGCTGGAAATAAAGATTACAACAGCAAAAATCCCTCAAGGGGGTGGAGACTCCCGTGTTGAAGTCTTCCCTAGACTTGGTGAAGGGTTTCGTCCTCACACAAGACTCTCCAAGGGTTTTCGTCCTTAGGAGAGGGAGAAAAGATGCTTCACAAGTGTTATCCCAAATTTTGAGTTTACGATAAATTTGGGTAACCCACCAAATTTTTCATCTTTGGGGCCTTAGGAATTTTCCCACCTTTCCAAGAATTTGAAGTTTCTAGCCTTAAGGGTCCATTTGCAATGTTTTTCGGGTTTTTAGGTTCACCATACATCTTTGCATGTTACATGTTAAGTGCATCTCGATCCCGAAACCTGACAGTTTCTTTGTGTCGGGTTTTCCTTGCATCGAGAACATCTTGCATCTTAGTATGTTCTATGTTGCATGTTCCGATCCCCGAAACCCGACAAGCCCTTTGTGTTGGGTTTTGGGGGTTAGTTGCATTGGGACATGTGAGGGCAAATGCATGTCATATGTTCCATGTCTTTCGAACCCCGAAACCCGATACACTATGTGTGTTGGGTTTTCGGGGGTGAGACATCAAAACATCTTAGCTCAAAAACACATGTTTTATGTCAATCAAACCGTGATTCCCGAAAAGCATGTGCTCCTTTGTGTCGGGTTTTTGTGTTAACTCGACAACATATAAGCAAGACATGTTTTGTGTGGTCTACCTTCCGAGCCCGGTCAATGCATTTATTGCCAAGTAAAAGTTGGTCCCATACGTGTCATCCAACATGTAATTTATGCATCTTGCTTATATATTTGGGTTTTCATGTCATTTTCACCTTGCAAATTTGATTTTTGACTGCGGACCTGCTCACGACCCTAGAAACTCCGACAACGATTTTCTTGGTGATTTGGGCATCTTTTCTCGATTTTCCTTTAAACCCATTTCATTTCTAGGTGAGTATGATTGTTCTCCTAGGTTTTTGCCAATTTTTGTGTTGGTTTTGCCTCGCCTTTTCTCCTTGTTGGTTTTGCGCATTTCGCTTAGAATGTTTTCCACTTTTCTTCTCCTTGTTTTACTTTGTTGAGTATGATTTCTCAATTGTTTTCCTTTTCAAGAGAAGAAAAGTGCGATTTTATCCTTATTTCCATGATTTTGGATTGAGTTGGGATTTTAGACCTGTCCTACATGATTAAAAAGACCCGACTCAATGTATCGGGTTTCTGGGGTTGTCGAAGCAAAGCAAGTGTATGTTCTCGACTTGCTTGTGTCGGACTTTTCAAGGTGCTCAATAGGTTCATTTACCCAACTTGCTTGTGTCGAATCTTTCAACATGTTCAACAAGTTCAGTTCTTTGACAGTGTGCTGGGTTTCTCAAGTTGCAAAACATCAAACAAGTTCCGCCCAGTGTGTCGGATTTCCGAAGGTGCCAAGTAGGGAGGAAAACTCGACAAAGGCTTTTCGGGCTTTCTATTGTGCAAATCAAGGTGGAAGTTCTAACTGTTGTTTCTGAGCATTCAGAGGAGTTTTCAGACAAAGTTTTCAAGTTCATCTTTCAATGTCTAGATCAAAAAAAGAGAAGTTTGGCTAAGTCCTCACATGTTTCTCCATCTTTGAATCAAACATGTAAATATTTTGGATGTTTTTACCTCATATGGATTAACATGTTGACTCATCATTGTGCAAGAATCAATCAACAACATTGAATGTTTTCCAACCACTCCCCTTTTTCTCTCTCTTCCTCTTTCTCTATAAATAGAAATTGTTGTGGCATTGTAAAAGGGGGGATTATTCAAGGAGCAAGGGCTTTCATACTTGGTGGTGGAAAACCATTTTCTGGAATTGTAAAGAGAAGAAAAACTTTGTATTTTCAATCTTTGATATAAGGAATAGAAGAGACTACGTTACAAACTTTGTGTTGAATGTATCTCTTTGATTAATGTATTGTTCTTAAGTTCTATGCATCATATTTTCCTTTAAATTCCAGTTTATTGCTCTTTGGATTTTCTTTCAGTTTATCACTATTGTTTCTCTTGTGTTAGTATCTTCGGATCTGCGTTTGCCAGAGAAAAAGCACAAGTATTCACTCGGTTCCCTTCTATTTCCCTTCCATTTTCTCTTCTAAACCCTTCCTCCATTCCATTCAGATCTACTTTCCCTTTTGAAGCAAACCCATCTACTGGGATGAGATCCCAACCCCAATGGTTAAAATAGTGTAAATATTGTGAATACTCTTTGGTGTTTGTAAAATAGTAATAAAGTGGCGCCTCCCCTTAATAGAGGAGGGACTTTGTCCCGCATGTTGTGGTTGAACCTCATATTTTGTCTCTGACAAAATATCCAACCAACAAGCAATTTTTCCAAAAAAATTCACATAATTATCAATTGGCCAAACAACCTCCTTTTATATCATAAGGGGTGCTAACAATTCAATGATGGCCGACCTCATAAAGTACTTTAATAATCTTTTATAACTTGGGCCTACATGCTCACCAAATTAACTAATTAATTAATTAAGTCCCTCTATTGGAGCACTTGGCTTCCCAATAGGAATACATAATGAAATAAAAGCAAACATCCGAGGGTAGAGCAACTATAAATACAAGTTTGTTTATTCATTCAAGCAGGTGATTTGGAGTGAATTCAAGTGTGAGCAAAGAGGAGAAGTTGGAGTTCTTTCTTGTTTTGTTCATTTACAATTGAAGTTCTTCATTGTTGAGGATTGTAAGCAAGCAAATACAATTAGAGGGAGTTTGAATCCTTCTTGAAGGCCATTCTTTGGCAGTAGAATTGTATTTTGGAGAATTACATAGTGAAAGGGGGCAATTGCTTACCCAGCTGGAGTTTTTCCCTCATTGGGTTTCTCCAGGATAAATCTTGTGTCTCCTTTGTCTTCTATCTCTCAAATTTGCAGTATTTTGTGAATGTTTAATGCACATTATATTGGTTAAAAGGAACTTAGTCAATTTATCATTCTTTGTCACTAGAACAGGATCTATTTATTGTTCAAAAGAGGCAGTTTACGGATCAACACATGCCACTAGAATCTCAATTTAAACCCTCTTATTGATATTCCCTTTGTTTATACACAATGTTCATTGAAAAAGTTGCTAGGAGCATTTATATATGTAAATCAAGGGAGTTAAGTAGGGAACTTTGCACTCCTAGTTGTATTTGAGACCTTCACTAACTAATCACACGGAGATTTAAGTGCCAAGCGATGATACACATTCCATGATACACATTCCATTGATGTAAATGTATACATGTAACGGATGCAAATAATGACTCGCCTCCAATCTCAACTACTACAATGAATTCATTGATTCAACACAATCAATGCAGTCCAGGGCATTCTTAACATCAGCTTTCTCACTTGTATTGGTAAGGAAAAACTATATACAAATAGTTGCTCGAACTAGATCCTCATCCTTAAGATTATCCTTGTATGTAACATGTGAAAGGATAAATCATAAATCTAAAGAAATGCTATGCAATTTGATAGGTTAGGCAAGTATATTTAAAAACATAAAGTAATTAAAAGTATTATGCTTTCAAGAGGTACAAGAGAAAAAAAGATGTAATTTCAGATGTGATTTATCAGTTCAGATTTTCAAGCTAGGGGCTAATAAGTGTAGGGGAGGATACCTAAGTTTGAGATGCTAGAAAAATTCTTATTTTCTTTGGCTATGTAATTCGTTTGCATACTCTATTTTCTAGGCAAGGGTTATCTGATTTCAGTTGGACATCTGAATACTGACATTTTTTTTGACATTACAGTATCATATAGATGATTAATGTATTCCGGCTTTTATGTTAGAACCATATTATTGACTGTACATGCTTTCGTAGATGCAAATTATGTGGTGTAAGCTAAAGAAACACTACCTTTTTACTAGTGTTAATTTTGTGGCTTGGTCTTCTTTTTTTTGTTATATGCATATGTTATGAATGAAGACTAGTGCCATTAGGTGTGAATGAGTAGCACTGAAAGATTTAGAATCAATTTCTGCAGGTTCAACTGACACCCAACAGGTTTTCAAGGAAGACTATCTCGAGAGAAATGCCAGGTAATGTCTTCCTATCTCAACTTCAAAGGCGTTCATGTCGAAATGAACACATTTCACTATGTTTTACTTTTAACTGCATGGATATTGCTTTCTAATCAAATGTCAATCTAGATGGGAGTATTTAGTATTTGTGTTTTATTTTCATGCCCTAGGATGTTGCAATGAAATGTTAGCATTGAAAACAAAAGTTGAATAGGAATAGTAAAATTCATTATTAGATGCACTAAACTTATTTTACTCATGAAGTGGCGTAGGATTCTCAAGTATAAGATTGTTATTATTTTTGTCTCCTTTTGGATGTTTAAACAAATGTTGGATTGAAATAAACTGAACAACATCAAGATGATGGAAATTTGGGTTTCATGACATAAGATGGTATAGGTGCAAAGCCAGAATTGAATAACTATGCAACATTATCCCAAAATGTGTAGATAATATTAGATATATGACAACATCATTTGTGAAAATTTAAATAGCATTTTAATTCGAGGTATATAAATCTTAGACAAGAAGCATAACTGAAATCAACAAAAACATGCAAATAGAAATAGAGTCTGTACCTTGGCAGCTTAGCATGTTCAAGTATCATATTATTGTTATGATGGTGACCTACTCTCATCCTGTTTTATGAACAGCTATCATTACCACGAAACCTCAAAGCACTCAATGTCTTTGAATTGGTACAACAGCTCGATGCAATAGTCATTTTTTTGATTTATTAGTGGTAGAATCTACTCTTGCTGCCTCCCATTTTATTATTAGAATCAAACATTGAGAAGAGAAGTGGAAATTGACTTTTTTTTTTTGGGTTAGTAATGCTTTACAATCACAAATCATGATAAAACAAGGTATTTAAAAGTGTAAGAGATGATCTGTTTTGGTGTCAAATGCACTTTAGAGTAGGCCATGACGTAAGTCCTGATAGTTCTCCAAAGAACCTAAGAAAACTCATATACATCGCTAACTGTTTGCACGCTTTTTGCCGTGTTCATGTTTCCTCATGAATCTGAGATTGGGCCCCAAAATTCAGTTTCCAGATATTTGAAGCATCTTCTATAGATCAGTGGGGTTTTTTTTTAATTCCACTTTGATTTTTCTTCCAAATTAAAAAAAAATTGATTTGTGATTATTTGTAAGTTTGTATAGTGCAACTCTATGCTCGGCATACTCTATTTATCTCACACAGTTCTAAACCTTTTCTGAACTATTTTAAAACTCTCAAATTCAGTGAACCTCACCTCCTTCCTTCCCAAATCTACAGAAATACCAAATCTATGGAACTTTTCAAACATTGTAGCTATTATGCCATAAGTAATGAACACCATAAAGAAGCACCTAGACCCTTTGTTCATATTAGAGAAAGAAACATTTGACAGAAAGAGTAGAGAATATCTTTGAAATATCTATCCGACTAAAAAGGTCCTTACAAGTATGGTCTGAATTGAATCCTGGAAAATCGTCAAATTCAGTTGATTGAGATGATGAGCTGTACTTCTTAGTTTGTGGGACCAAAGGAGAGTTTAAGACATGTTTTTAACCTCTCTGAGACAGAATTGGACAAGGCAGAGATGCAGAGTCATAATTGGAAAGGGGGAACTGGCGCACAAGGGCTTGATGATGATTCAGAAATCCTGGCCCCCTCACTACTGAAGTATCAGTCATATGTGTTGGGTTCAGCACGATATGAAACCATTCCACCAAAGCCAAAATAGCTTAACTGATAATCCAAAGGGAAATTGAATCTATTGAATATAATGAATATTTATAGGCACACATGTTGGTAGTTTTCAGTTATGAACTGCCGCATAACTGTTCCAACTACATTGTAACTACTCCCAATCATTATAAAATGAAGGACACACTTTCATTTGATGTGCAGTCCATTTCCTCTTCATTCTATCTTTGTCTACATTTGCTAACATTGGTATCAAAGCCTCTAGTGCTCAAAAACATTTGAAATCTGAGGAAACTTGCAAGGAAGTACAGATTTTGAAAAGAACAGTTCGAGGAAGCCCTGTGCTAGGGCATGAACTGAAGAATACCAATACCAGTCTGCTAGGGCACAGTGAAGGAAAACACACTTTTGGAGACTCTGCTAGGGCACAAAATGAAGATTGAGATTTCTCTAGGGCACGGAATGGTTTAACAACATGTTTTTGAGGAAAGAAATATTCTGGTCGTGTCTTGTGTTTACACAAAGTTCTGGTTGCGATTTTCATGAAAATCTGGTTGTGATTCAAGAAAAAGGCACAATTTTTATACATTTTCGTGGGTGCATTGCTCAGAGATAAAATGTCTCTAGGGCATGGAAATTTGCAAGCACATGCCAACAGTTTTGAATAATCAGAATTTCAAGCCCAGGTTTGCTGTTATATCTATTTCCGCTCATTGCTGTTGTTATATTTCTTTCTGCTTCATTTTGTTTTGCTGGAGGCACAAAAGTTAACCGGGCAAAATTATAACATGTGGAGCAGTAAAATTCTGACCATCACGGAAATTTGTGATTGTGATAAAATAATGTGGCAAAGAAAGTAGGCCTGCTACTAATTTTGCGGATTATGACAAACGTCATAAGGAAGCCCTATTACTACTGAAGTTGTCGGTATCTGATGAATTGATACCAGAAGTCTGCAATGCCACTTTGGTGAGTGATCTATGGATCAGTTTGAAGGACAAATATATGACTTCAGAGAAGAGTCACGTGTTATCCCTAAAGAACTTGTTTTCAGCAAAGTTGCAAGAGGGTGGGTTGCTGTGAGGGCACCTACTTCAGATGAAAGATCTCCGAGATCAGCTTGCCTCCATTAACAAAACAGTAGATGATGATGATATGGTGGTGTTGGTGCTGAATAGTTTGCCATTATGATTTGGGTCATTTGATGAAGCCTTCTATTTGATGGCTGAAAATTAGAGACTTTTGATAAAGTCAGTTCCTATTTATTACAAAGGAACGAAGACAAATTAAGACACTTGAGTCCAATTTTGGACAAACAAAAGTGCTTTTTCCATTGAATCGGAAGGAAATGGAAGCGAAAAACGTGGAAAAGCATCTCCTAAATATCAAGTCAAGTGTTACTACTGTCATAAACTTGGTCATGTGAAGAAGGATTGTCAAAAAGACAATATGATCTTGCCAACAAAAACAAATGTGGCAGCAATTGAACAAGAACCTGAAGAAGAGCATGCTGTCATGGCATCATGCTCGGATGATAGCCCTACGAGGTGTTGCTTATTTTATTCTAAACCATCAAGACACTTCATGTGCTAAAAAGATTAGTATGTAAATTTTCACACAAATTTCAATTCTGATTCAGTTTCATTAGGGGATGGAAGATCTCATGCAATAGAAGGGATAGGGAATATCCGAATAGTATCGAATGATAATGTCAAATTAAATGTTAGAAATGTTAGATATGTACCTAACATGAATACAAATCTTTTATCTATAAGTCAACTGACGGAAAACCCCAATATTTTTGTAAACTTCTCTGGGAAGAAATGCATTGTGTTTGATATAAAACTAAACAAAGTTGTTGCCCTGGGCATTGGGCAAGGAGGCTTGTATAGGCTGGTTGATCTTGCCATGGTCAACTTACATGCCTTAGTTGTGGAGGGTAATACCAACATTTTGTGGCATGAGAGATATGGACATCTCAACCTTTAGTATCTCGCCAAACTCAGTAGAGCCAACATGGTTCTTGGTTTGCTTACTATTCAAGAGAAACATGATATGTGTGTAGGGTGTTTGGCTAGAAAATAGAAAAGGAAGCCATTTCCAACTAAAGGTGCTTGGCGTGCCAAGGGGCTTCTAGATCTTGTTCATGCAGATCTTTGTGAGCCATCATGGAAGTCTCCCATTGTTCTTGGTGTGAGGTACTTTCTTTTGCTAGTGGATGATTATTCGAGAAAGATGTGGGTCTACTTAAAAAGAAGTCTAACTGTTTTGCTTCTTTTGAGAAGCTCAAGGCATTGGTGGAAAACCAAGCAAGCCTGTGGATCAAGACATTGACATCCGATAAAGGGGGTAATTCACTTCCAAGCAGTTCGATAATTAATGCAATAAAGAAGGAATTCATCATCGGTTGACAGGCCCTTATACCATAGAGTAGAACGGGGTGGTTGAGAGACGGAATCGAGTTATCATGAAAATGGCTCGATGCATGATGCATAGTAGAGGCGTACCATTAAAATACTGGGGAGAAGCGATAAACACGGTGGTATATATTATCAATTGGAGTCCTTGTAAAGCTTTACAGGACGTTACACTTGAAGAGGCTTGGTCTAAAAACCAAACCCGAACTTCAACTTTTCGTATTTTTGGTTCAGCTGCATATACTTTGGTTCTTGATAAAAAGAGTAAACTCTAAAAGTACAAGATATTTCTTTGCTGGTAATATTGAATATTGATCAGTCTAAGGCTTATAGGCTAATTGATATTTCCACTAACAAAGTAATTGTTAGTCATGATGTTGATGTGAAAGAAATAGAGTCATTCTTTGCATGTGATCAACAAACAATTGGCTGTAATCAACAAGCAGTTGGCTGTGATCAACAAGCCACATTTGAAAATATTGTGATTCCTTTACCCAATGAAAAGTCTAGTTTATCTCATACTCCTCCATGGACTCCACCACAACAATCTATGATACCCACCAATGATACCTTTGGTATATAGAATACATGAACCTGAATTGAATCCTCATTCGAACAAACTTCTATAGTCATACAAAGGCCTAAGTGGTTTGACTCCACTTTGCAAGATGTGCGAGAGGTTGAAATGCCTCAATCGGATGCACAACCTTGACGGATTGATAATAGAATTGTTGATTTAGAGCTTGTTTGTTTTGCTCCTTTTGATCTTCACAAAATCATTGAACTACAAAGATACACCGAAGCAAAAGGCATACACGAATAGAAAGCGCAATGCAAAAGCAGTATGATGCCTTGATGAAGAATAATACGCGGACATTGGTGTAGTTGCCTCCAGGGAAACGACCCATTGGCTGCAAATGGGTATACAATCAAGTGCAAAGCTGATGGGACACGTCTTGTTGCAAAAGGGTTCTCGTAACAGGAGGGAATAGATTATGAGGAGACTTTTGCTCCTATTGCAAAGATGGTCACTTTTTGGTTGCTTCTTTCAATTGTTGCTCAATTTGGATGGAAGATTTTTCAGATGGATGTAAAAAGTGCCCTTCCGAATGAAGATTTGGTGGAGGAAGTCTATATGGTGCACGTGGTCGTGAATATCTGGTGTTCAAGCTAATAAGTTCTTGTATGGGCTTAAGCAAGCTCCTCGAGCCTAGTATATTAAAATAGATCAACACCTACAAGATTTCGGATTCAGAAGAAGTCTTTCTGATCCGAATCTTTATGTCAAAAGTGATGGTGATGACATTGTGATACTTATTGTTTATGTTGATGATCTTGCCATCACGGGTAGTGGGGCCATTGCTATTCAATGAGTAAAATCAGATTTATGTGTTGCTTTTGACATGACTGATTTAGGCCTCTACACTATTGCCTAGGTGTAGAATTTTGGCAACATGATTATTTGATTTTAATAGCTCAAGTCATGTATGCAACAAATATGTTGTAGAAGTTTAGGATGTCTGATTGTAATCCTTCTACACCTATGGAGGTCGGGCGTAAGTAATCAACTCATGATGATCACTAGCAATAGATGAATCACTCTATAGATAGTTGGTGGGCAGCCTAATATATCTTACATCCACCCGATCGGACATATGTTTTGCTATTAGCTATCTTTCTCGTTTTTTGTCTAAACCGAAACTCACACATTGGGGAGCAGCAAAACGAGTTCTTCAATATGTCAAAGGTACTCTTGACTTTGGCATTCTCTATCACAGAGTCACAAATTTCAGACTCTTTGGCTATACAGACTCTGATTGGGGAGGTTCAATGGATACCTGGAGATCTACCACTGGATACATCTTCTCTTTCGGTTCAAGAAGTTGTTTCATGGCAGAGTAAGCTTCAACCCATTATGGCTATCTCTTCCACTAAAGTAGAATACAAGGCAGCTGTCAGTGCCAGTTGTGAAGCAATTTGGCTTCATCAGATTCTCCTTGATCTTCAGCTTCCTCAGATTGCACCTACTCCACTTTCCATTTTTTGTGACAATCAAGGTGTACTGAAGATGGTCAAGAATCTTGTATATCATGCTCACACCAAGCATATTGAGATTCATCATCATTATATTCGACAATTACTTTTATTATGGTGATATCTCTCTTCACTTCTGTCTTTTTAAGGAGTAGCCTGCTGATCTGATAACTAAAATTCTTGGTCCTTCCTTGTTTGTAAAATTTTAGGACAATCTTGTCGGTGTTTCCAATTTAGTCATTAAGGGGGCGTATTAATGAATTTATTTATAGGCACACATGTTGGTAGTTTTCAGTTATGGACTGTCACATAACTATTCCAACTACATTGTAACTACTCCCAATCATTATAAAATGAAGGAGACATTCATTTGATGTGCAATCCATTTCCTCTTCATTCTATTTTGTCTACATTTGCTAACATAATCAATATCTTTTCCATCTTTGTTGGAAATATATTATCCTTTTAAATACGGTAGATTATATTTTGTGTATTTAATATTCAGGTTAGACTTATTAAATATATGTGACGTGTGATCAGAATTAAATAACTTGATTAGGTATTGTGGTTTTATTCTAACATCTTGTGGCGATGTATAAATATGACATCAATTTATAATAAAGATGCCTCATTCTTACCTCCCATTCATACCTCTTTTTGTTGATGTCTCTTTTTAATGTTTTACTATGTGTAAACCCAATAAGGTATCAAAGCTACACGGGTAATGTTGACCCTAAGTTTTGGCATTGGGTGCATGCGCGAGAGAAGTAAGTGCAAAGGCATGGCCCGATTACGTTAAGTGACGCTTGCCAAGGGAAGTCAACCATTGTGCTAGATGGTGTTAGCACAAGCAAGGTCACCACAATTAATGAGAGGAAACCACATGATAACCGACAAGCAATGGAGCATAGGAGCATTTAATTATAGGTGGTTGGGTGGCTCAAGGACTGAACTAGCCGATTGGTACGAACATGTCGTTGCTGTGCTTATAAACCCCCTTTGTAGCCATTATTAAAGGGAAAAAAGGCTTGTGTGAGTACTGTTATGTTGCTGGCTAGTGCAGTGTCTATATATCTTGTATGCGAACAATAACATGTAATATGCTTTGATCTGATCTCAAATGAGTCATTTTGTCTATCTATTACGTGTTGCGTGGATTCTGAAGAGCTTAAGCATGGATGGTTGGTTTTTCACATTGATATATATGGATCGATTAGTTAATGTAGATGATATCAGCATGAATGGTTACATAAGCACTCTATTAATGGTGTTAAATAAACAACCCAAACTAGCAAGTGCTTGGTGATCTCTTAATGCCTCGGGGAGCACTTGGGTGAGATCCCCAAGTGATATGTTGATGTGAAGAGTGAAGCGTGATTGGGTATGTGCTTGGGGCACATATATCCTTGTAGTGGAAAGAAGCTAGAGTAGAATAAAAACCCCAACATTTTGGCTCCGTTGTGGGGACCTTGCTAACTATGATGATGGGTTTTATAGGTAATGTCGAAAGAATCTATTTGCAGCATGTTGAAGAATGGCTTCAAGAGCAAGAGGTTGACTATGCGATGAAACATTTGAGTGTTGGAATAGAAGTCCAAAAAAATGGGCGGAAGATGTGATATACAAAAAGCTCTACGAAGTATTTTTCGTGAGTTCGCGAGCACTTGTATGCATGGATAATGACATACATACTTGACAAGAATAGAAACTTGGGTAGGAAATACTTGTGGACAACGAAACACAACAAACAAGCTGTAATAGACAAATGAAAAAGTGGATGCGTGCAATGGATGTGTGTTGGAGATGCACGTTAGGAAGTTATGGAGTTTGTTGTCTCAACCTACTCGTGCCCGAAGAGGTAGAGTACAAGTTCATGTGCGAGGTGCAAGGCATGTATATTCGCTCCATTCCATTAAAAATCAAGATGTTGCTAGTAGATTAAGGGATTGAGAACCTACCATGAGGAGGTAAAATCCCCATTCTCATAAGTGAGTGAATGGTGTGTGGAAGGAGCGGAGCGCAGGAGTAGACCTAGGAAGGGGTGCCAAGATGTCAAGGATGGGAGATCAAGATGAGAGGGAGCTTCCACTAAAAGAGTATAACTAGGTGAAAGAGCTGATCATGGATGCCGCGAGCACTATATGGAAAGGAGAGATGGAAAGTGAGGATGCTACGAGGACTCACCACTTTCAAGACCACCAAACACTTTTTGCCACACTATCATCAATCAAACAACGAAAGAGTTTGATAAGAGCGTTGACTTGTTAGGAGTATAAGAGCTTACAAGAATGATAAGCCAATAGTTTCTATTATAGTTCCGTTGATTCGTATTGGCCATTGAAGTTTTATACAACAACAATAGTGACAAATTCTATGATCGAGGTTCTGGGTATAGGAAGCATAGTGAACACCATGCGAGACACCACCAAGTGCCAACAAAGCTCAAGGAATCCACCGATTATGTTGGGAGGAAAGGGGTTGCCCCAAACACACCAAATGCATCATTGTGCTCATGCAACATTTCTACTACAATCAATTAATGAAGTTCTTTAGGATATAGAGGTGTAGAGAACACAACATATCATGTGCATTCATTTATGTGAAATCATCGAGGGAGAAGGGGTTACCTCTTCAAAAATGAAGGCGGGCCAATTTAGAACAACACTCCTAGATCACGCCCACATGTGGTACATGAAGCATGATCGCTACGAGGTGGTGGTAGATTATGATCTACTCAAAACAAGGTTCCTCGAGGAATTTGACATTCCTCAATTTGAGCAATAGGGCATAACTCCGTTAAAGGAGATTAAGCAACATGTGTTTGAGAGTCTGCGCTCTTATAATACACGGTTTAAGACTTTGATTTCAAAGTTATTCTACGAGTTCCACCCCCAACACGTGCAATAGTTTAAGGCGGTCTCTTCATGTTGTTCGGAAGGTGCTATCAATGAATACCTTTGTGGAGCCGTGAAAAGCTCACGGAGGCTATTATATGGGTAGAAGCAATTGTGAGCGTAGATACGGGGATCAACCTCTTTATCAAGGCACAAACCTCCAAAGCATGTCCACCTAATTACAATTGTTGATGACCAATAGTGCACACAATATCACGGTGGGCTCTGTTGCACCGACCGCAATGTAGAGGGGGACAATAAGAACAACCTGCCCAAAGAAAAGTGTAAGGGCCTTGTTGAGGTCTTTCAAAATGTGCCACGAAGATCACAATGTGAAGAATTGCACGATGTTGCGAAAGAGCCAAGCAAGTGAACGTATCACTATGATGTAAGGTGTCCGATTCGAGCACACACGATTTTGAACATTGCCGAATCATGAAGAGGCTCTGCGAAGCACGAGAAAAGGAAATGCACTAGGCCACCATGGGGTGTCCATCCAAACAAGGATATGAAAGGGGTTATGGCTACGAGAGGTAGGGGAGGAGTAAGGGGAGGTGAAAGATTCCCTTGAGGACTTGTTATAAATGTGGCTCCCTTTATCATTATCAATGGGATTGCCCAACATATTGTAGTAGCGGGTGTTGTAGAGTTGGGCACATGGTAGAGGAATGCCTCAAGCTTTACAAGAAGATGGCCTTAAAGCATGAGAACACACTGTTAAGCACACACTTATACTGAGAGGGGGATGAATCAATATAAGATAAACTTTTACTTATTAAAACTTATATCCACAATTAAAACATAACATAGAGCAACACCAAATTTATGTGGAAAACCCTCTCTCAGGAAAAACCACAAAATAAGATTGCTTGGATCTACTGTCCAAATCTAGCCCAAAATTAAATGTTTTACAAATGTTCGTAGGCACCAACCTACTGGAGACACCAATCCCCAATGCCAAGCACCAACTCAGCCAATTCGTGAGCACCAACCCACTGGAGACACTAATCCCCAATTTTGTGAGGCACCGACCTCAACAATATAAACTTCCACCTTCTGTAGTTGCTTCTTCAACCGGATGATGGCAATTCCACTTCTCTTCATACACACAAATCAGATTATACTTCCAACATGGACGCTGGTCCAATTAATGAAATCAGATCGCTTTATATTTTTGCTCTTCCTTCTTACTCTTTATTCAAATGATATTCTCATTTTACTTTGCTCCTCTCTTTCACTTCTTCTCTCAAATGATGTATCTATTTCATTTTTTTGCTTGTCTTTCTCAACCTTTTCATCTATCTTTTATAGCCTTAATGTGCCTCTTCCCAAGAGGGGCGACTATCAAAAGATGTCTCTTAAATTAATATTAATTAACTTCTTTAACTCCTTCCAAATGGGTCGGCTGGGCTTGTATTTAATATTTGTTTATTTCTTTTATTTCCTTAGATGAAATTGCTGGCCCTTTCATAATTAAAACACTGGTATACAATGTGATTGTTGTTCATTACATTCATTGTTATTATATTAAATCTGATCATTGTAATACATCAAGGACACTATTTCTCTTTGATCGTTGTGCATTCTCTTTTGACATCAATGACTCCTATTTTGTGCATTCTCTTTTGACATCAATGACTCCTATTCCGTGCATTCTCTTGTGACATCAACAACTCCTTTGACATCAATGACAATATTTCCAACAATCTCCCCCTTTTTCATTGATGGCAACCCTACAAAGAAATAATCATCTCCAACTAGAATACTCCTTCCTCTTGATCTTGCTCCTCTTTTTGGACTTCTTCCTCTTGTTGTATTGCTCCTTTCTTTAACTCTCCCCCTTTGACATCAATGGCAAAGGGATATACAACACAATCACAATGTATATCACCAAAATATCCATGGAGCTGAATAATGCAATGATTAGCTCCCCCTTAATCCATGCTTCTCTTGATGGTTTTAATGACTAGATGAAGAATGGATCACTCCCAATTTCTGCCTTAGAAACTCAAAAGTTTCTTTTGGGAGGGGCTTCATGAAGATATTTGCTATTTGTTCCTTTGTGGCAATGTACTCCATCTTTACTTGTTGATCTGCAACTTGTTCTCTCAAGAAGTGATACTTGATTGGAATGTGTTTTGTTCTAGAGTGCATAACTAGATTCTTCGAAATGTTTATTGCACTAGTGTTATCACAAAGTATTGAGATTGGATGTTCATATTCTATCTTAAAATCTTTCAACGTTTGCTTCATCCAAAGGACTTGTGTACAACAAGACACTGTCTGTTATGTATTCTGCTTCAGCCGTAGATAAAGAAACTGAAGGCTGCTTTTTGCTTAGCCATGACACAAGATTTTTGCCAAGAAAGAATGCTCCTCCACTTGTACTCTTTCTGTCATCAACACTTCTTGCCCAATCTGCATCTGTGTATGTTGTTAGTGTGAAATCTTCACCTCTTGGATACCACAAGCCATAGTCCAAAGTGCCTTTTAGATATTTGAATATCCTTTTCACCGCTTGCACATGTGTTTCTTTTGGGGCTGCTTGAAAACGTGCTACTAAGCCTACAACTTGCATGATGTTTGGTCTTGATGCCGTGGTGTATAACAAGTTGCCAATCATGGATCTATAGTGTTTGATTCACTTTAGGAGATTCATCATCTTTACTTAACTTGCATCCTGTAACCATGGGTGTGCTAACATGTGTGCAGTCTTCCATTCTGAACTTCTTCAACATCTCCTTTATATACTTGGTTTGGGAGATAAATATTCCTTTGTTAGATTGAGAAATTTGCAAACCAAGGAAAAATGACAACTCACCCAACATGGACATTTCAAACTCCTTTTGCATATCTTTTACAAACTCTTGGGACATTCGTTTACTATCTCCTCCAAAAATGATATCATCCACATATACCACAACAATCAACTGATTCTCACCTTCAGTCTTGATATAGAGATTACTATCAACAACTCCCCTTTTAAAACCTTGTTCTTGTAGATATTTATCAAGCCTTGAATACCAAGCTCTGGGGGCTTGCTTTAGCCCATATAGTGCCTTCTTCAATCTGCACACATAGTCCTTGTTTTTTTGATAGAAGGAAACTGGTTGTTCAATATATACTTCTTCCTCTAACTTGCCATTTAGAAAAGCAAATTTTACATCCATTTGATAAACTTTGAAGTTCTTAAAACCAACATATGCCAAAAACATTCTAATGGCTTCTAATCTTGCAACAAGGGCAAAGGTTTCTTCAAAATCAATACCTTCCATTTGAGCATACCCCTTGCAAACCAACCTTGCTTTATTTCTTGTTACTTGGCCATCTTCATTCAACTTATTCCTGAACACCCACTTGGTACCAATTACATTCTTGTCTTTTGGTCTAGGAACGAGTTCCCATGTCTCATTCTTTTCAATTTGATTCAATTCTTCTTCCATAACATCGATCCAATGTTTGTTTTTTTTTAGATAGAACTTGGGGATCGGAGGGATCCCACTGCATACAATGGCCAAACGAAACACACAAATATCGAAACCAAACGAATGGAGGTGAAAAAGCCTCTGGGTTGTTACCACTCCTCATACGAAGAGTAGTAATTTCGAAAATATTAGCATAACGCCCCTTTTGCCTTCCTTCTTTTTAACCTCTTGCCAATTATTTTGATTGGGTGCAACCACCAACATGAGATTGTTGGATGTATCAGATTTAGTTCTTGATCGTAATCCGATTTTTTTGATTTATCGAATTCACGTCCCCTCTTCACGGGTTTGCCCTCGCTAACTTTTTCCTTCTTATTCTAGGAGGCCATGTTAATAGGCTTCTTTAAACCATACCCGAATCTGACTGAATGAGCTTCCTCGGAAACTCCCAAATGATGTGGTTCATGCAGCCAGAACGAGGAAGGATTGTTCCAGCCCCCTTTGTTCGAGGCGTGCTCTTCATTCGTTGGTTCTTCTTTCCATGGGGGCAATTTGCCGCAAATGACCTGGAGCTTTGCAGACTCATTTCATCTTCCACACATGAATCTTTGTGTTCTCATAGTTTAGGGTTTGGATGTGCTGAAAATTCCCCACTTTCGAGAGGGATCTTGTTGGGCAATCCCTTGCTTAAATTGATTTTCGTGCAAAATATGGCAAAGGTACGAAGACCCGCCGCCTCCCGATGAGATCCGCTTTCAAAAATTTACCTAAAGCATTGGCGATATCCTCAAGAGCATACCAAAAATGCAGTGGGAGATTCGGAAGGCGAATCACACATGCATTTTAATGACGGAGGAGCTCGGATCAAACTTTGGGAACCAAGGCGTGAGGAATAAACCCGCATTCTCCCAAAACCATGGAACATCCGATCAAACATTTTTGATACTCAACTACCCTCCTTAAACTTCACCACAAAATAACCTTTGGAGCAGAAGGAGACTTCACAGTTCTTTGACCACAATTTTCGGAAAGCCAATAAGAGAGGGCAGAGGAGGATGGCCGAATGCCATTGAATCTTCCGATCATGCAGTGCCGAGAAAGGGAAAGCATATGAGCCAAAACCTCGGTCCTCTCTACACTAACTCACGGGGCGTTTCATCGGCCAAATCAACAATGTATGCCAAAGAAATGGGTGGACCGGGCCCCTTCTTTTTTTGAATGACTTCTGAAGGAAGCTTTGTTTAGCACCACAACATTGGGGGAGTCTGTTCCGCCACTTGGCTTTGCTTGAAAGCTCCTTCCCCCGTTGAAAGATCCTTGCTTTGACTTCTGTTTCCAGTCGAGGAGCGTGCCTTGCTATCGCTGATAGGGGGTGTTGGACCACGATTGCCGTTAGACCAAAACCCATAGGTGTTAGTCTCCGCTGACATCGCTAGAGTTAGGATCTACGAGAGGCGGATAGTCCATGTCACGAAACTCACGAGGAGATTCTGGACACACATGCCAACAATCTCCCCCTACAAACCAACCTTAGTTACTTGAGTGAGTTTCAAACTCGAGACTTGTCGCTTGCATACCATTTGTCGGACCAAGATTGCCGTTAGACCAAAACCCATAGGTGTTAGTCTCCGCTCTAATGTCGAGTTAGGATCTACAAGAGGCGGTTAGTCCATGTCACGAAACTCATGAGGAGCATTGGACACACATGCCAATTCTTCTAGAGATAGGATTAAAGGGCTCCCATGCAAAAGGTCTTTTTGTATGAATCCGTATTAAATAATGCTTGCTTTCCTCCTCGATCGAGTTGAGGAAATCACGAATGACCGCTAGATCCCTTACGGAGACGCCGCATCGCCCTTCTTCTCCTTAGATCTTATCTAGCCTTGTCGCTTCCTTCGGATCTCAAATCGCCTCGCCACTACGTGAACCAGAGTTAGAACCTAAAGCGATGCCCCACCCTTTTGGGATTCGCCATTAGGGTACGCGTCTCTCTCTTCGTTGTTCCTCCCATATCGCCGTTCCCCTTATTGGTCCCGAGAGGTTTGAGTCGTTACTACTTGTCCTATCGATCCAATGTTTGTCATTGCTAGCTTTTGCAAAATTTTTGGGCTCTATTTTGGATAACAAAGAGAAGTTTACTTGTTCAGATGTACTTACTATTCTTCTTCTAGTTTGTACTCAGATCCTTATCACCAAGAATTAGACTTTCTACATGATTTTTCTGGACAAATCTTGATGGTGCCTTAGTATCTTTCCGTTCCACTTCTTGTTTTTCTACCTTCTTCTTCTTCTTTGAAGTTTGGTCCCTCTGAATGATCATTTGTTTGTGCACTTACTTTTTGAGGCCTTGTTTCATCCATCTTTACACTGGCACTTTCTACGATTGTTTGCAGCCTTTTATTATAACATCTATAAGCTTTACTTTTTGAGGAATATCCAAGAAAAATACCTTCATCAGCTCTTGAGTCGAACTTTCCCAAGTCTTCTTCATCTCTCTTAATGAAGCATTTGCACCTGAACACTTTGAAATATTTGACTGATGTTGGTCTACCCTTCCATAACTCATAAGGGGTTTTGCTATTGTTTACTTTGATTTGTCCTTTGTTCAAAATGTAGACTGCGGTGTTAACTGCTTCTCTCCAAAACCTGTTTGATAGCTTAGATTCATTTAACATTGTTCTAGCCATTTCTTGAACAGTTCAATTCTTTCTTTCTACAACTCCATTTTGTTGTGGAGTCCTTGCAGCAGAGAGATGCCTTTTTATTCCATGCTGCTCACAAAAGTCATTGAATTCATTTGAGAGGAACTCACCTCCTCGATCTGATCTCAAGCACTTGATCTTTAAATTTGTTTCATTTTCCACCAAGGCTTTAAAAGCTTTAAACTTCTCGAACGCCTCAGATTTTTCTTTTAGAAAAGTGACCCATGTCATTCTAGAATAATCATCAATGAGCAACATGAAATAACTTTCACCTTGTATGCTTTGCGTTCTTGTAGGCCCACAAAGGTCTGTATGGATTAGTTCCAATGGCTTAGTTGTTGAGTACTCCTTTGATTTGAAACTTGCCCTTGTCTGTTTCCCATGCTGACACTGCTTGCAAAGAATGTTTGATGGTTTTGTAATCTTTGGCATATCTCTTACGGCTTGTCTAGTGCTGATTTTCACTAGATTATCGAAATTCATATGGCCCATCCTTCTATGCCATAACCAACTTTCATCAATTTGACTCATGTAACATTTCTCTCCCTTAACTTCACTGAGTATGTACAAGTTGTTTGTTGTTTTGTTTGCATCTATGCAACTAATTTTCATGTGTTTGTTTTCTCTGATTTCACAACCTTGAGCATAAAATATGAGAGTGTGTCCTTGATCACACATTTGATTGACACTTAGAAGGTTATGCTTCAAGCCTTCAACATACAATACATTTTCTATTTTTGTTTTTCCATTATCAAGGCTAAGGGTACCTTTTCCAGCTATCCGTGTCGTGGCATTATCTCCAAATTTTACCGTGCCTTCACTTATTTCTCAAGGTGAGAAATTTGCTCGTCCCCAGTCATGTGCCTTGAGCATCCATTGTCAATATACCATTGCTGCCCTTCGTCTTGTGCATGAAATGCCGTTTGCACAATCATAGATTTCTCCTTGTCCTGATTAACTTCCTCTTGCTTTTGTTTCCAAATTTTTGTAGGTTCTCTTTTCTTTACAACAGGAGCATTCACTTTCTTGTTTGTCTAGGGGTTCTACAACAACACTTCTACAAAACCGTGCTATATGTCCATAGTTATTACAATTATAACATACAATGTTATTCTCTTTGTAATTCGATAATAGGAGCAAATGAGTTATAGTTTCTACTTAAAACTTCATAAGTACTTTTGCCATTGTCCCATGCATACCTATTTCTTGCATGTGTCCTACACTCCATTGCTCTATGACCAAAATCATTGCAAGCAAAGCAATAACCATAAAATGAACTTTGGTTCCTGATCATATGAGACTGTTTTGGAAAGAATGATCTTCTATGATTTCTTATGGGAACATCATGCCACTGGTTCTCACCTTTGTTTTCTTCTTTAGGAGGATTGATCTTTTGAGGAAGCTTATCTTCTTTCTTTGGTAGCTCATTAGCTTTTGAATCTAGATTCTTCTTACTAACCTCTTGTTTTTCCTCATAGCCAAGACCAATCTTGATGAATGGTGACCTTTGTGGTTGATTATATCATCCAGAACTTCGGTGCTCTTTTCAAATTTTAAACTGCTTTTCAATTGAGTATTTGTCTTCTCCAATTCCTTCCTCAAGGTAACAATTTCAGACTCTAGCTTCTTACAGTCTTCTTCCTTTGTCTTCAATTGAATTCTCACCTCTTCCTCTATTTTCTTTGCCTCTTCAAGTTGAATCTTTAGGTTAATGACCATTTTTTCTGATTCCTCTAGACTTTGTGACATTTTTGTTTCCAAATCATATTTTTGAATCTATAATCTTTGTTTCAGATTCTTTTTCTTAAGCACTTTTATCTCACCTAAAGCACATATGAGTTCTTCTTCAAGATCTACCTCTCCTTCATCTTCGACATCTTCTTCCTCTTCCAAGGTGTCTTTACTTGTAGAGGCATCATTTTTTATTTCTATAGTCATGAACAAAGTTTCTTCTCTGTCACTATTTGATATGCTCTCATCGCTTTCCTCAACTGAGCTACTATCCTTTTTGGAATAGAGGCTTTTCTTGTGCTTACCAAAATTTTCTTATATTCGTTTTGTTTGAAGCTTTTCTTGTATTGAGGTTTGCTTTCCTTCTTATTCCTTTCCTCATTATGATTTTCCTCATCATCGCTATCATCCTTATGTGGACATTTAGCAACAAAATGTCTTATTTTACCACAATTGAAACACTTGAAAGGTAAGTTACCTTTGTATTTGCTGGATCCCTTTTAAGCTTTCTGATGAATCATCTTGTTCATCACTTGATTTAGACTCTTTATTTTTCCCTTTCTTTGAAGCTTTGAAGGTTGCTTCCCTTTTTGATGGCTTCTTTGATTTTGTCCTCATCTCATAGGCTATGAGAATTCCATGTAACTCATCCATTTTCAACTGGTCTAGGTCTTTCATCTCTTCAATAGAAACTTTTGCATCAAATCTTAATGGTAGAGACCTTAGTACCTTTTGAACTATTTCAGATTCTTTAACTTTTTCACCAAGCCCTCTGATGGTGTTAACAATCTCATCCACACGAAGAAGATATGCCACAACATTTTCTTCATCTTTCATTTTCAAGCTCTCGAACTGTCTCCTATGAGTTTGGAGCTTTGCCTTTTTACTTTGTTGTCACCCTCATAGATGGTCTGAAGTTTATCCCAAATGTCCTTTTGCCAAATTGCAATGCATTACTTTGACAAATTCTAATTCTGATAAGCCACACAAAATTGCATTCATGGCTTTTGCATTATTTTCACTAGCCTTCTTTCCGTATCTATTGGTGGAGTTTGTGGCGTTATATATGCTTGTCAAATATCAAAACCAAGGGCCATTAGATATGTTTGCATCCTTATGCTCCAGAATGCATAGTTTGTTTCATCAAACAATGGAGCCTTGTTTGTGGAGAAACCTTCTTGAACATGATGACTAGCCATGTGTGCTTCGAGATCTACCTTCTAGCGGTTAGACTATATCCGAAGGAACTTGCTCTGATACCAATTGTTAAGCACATACTTATACTAAGAGGGGGTGAATCAAGTATAAGATAAAATTTTACTTATTAAAACTTATATCCACAATTAAAGCATTTAAAAGCATTCAAATAACATAACATAGAGCAACACCAAATTTACGTGGAAAACCCTCTCTCTCGAGAAAAACCACAAAATAAGACTGCTTGGATCTACCGTCCAAATCCAGCCCAAAATTAAATGCTTTACAAATGTTTGTAGGCACCAACCTACTAGAGACACCAATCCCCAATGTCAAGCACCAACTCAGCCAATTTGTGAGCACCAACCCACTGGAGACACTAATCCCCAATTTTGTGAGGCACCGACCTCAACAATATAAACTTCCACCTTTTGTAGTTGCTTCTTCAATCGAATGATGGCAATTCCGCTTCTCTTCATACACACAAATCAGATCATACTTCCAACATGGATGTTGGTCCAATTAATGAAATCAGATCACTTTATATTTCTGCTCTTCCTTCTTACTCTTTATTCAAATGATATTCTCATTTTACTTCTGCTCCTCTCTTTCACTTCTTCTCTCAAATGATGTATCTATTTCATTTTTTTTTTTGCTTGTCTTTCTCAACCTTTTCATCTATCTTTTATAGCCTTAATGTGCCTCTTCCCAAGAGGGGCGACTATCAAAAGATATGTCTCTTAAATTAATATTAATTAACTTCTTTAACTCCTTTAAATGGGTCGTTGGGCTTGTATTTAATATTTGTTTATTTCTTTTATTTCCTTAGATGAAATCGTTGGCCCTTTCATAATTAAAACGCTGGTATACAATGTGATTGTTGTTCATTACATTCACTGTTATTATATTAAATTTGATCATTGTAATACATCAAAGACACTTTCTCTTTGATTGTTGTGCATTCTCTTTTGACATCAATGACTCCTATTCCATGCATTCTCTTGTGACATCAACAACTCCTTTGACATCAATGACAATATTTCCAACACACGCCAAAGGGTGTTGGGATGATAAAAGTAGGAAATTGGGTGCCAAAGAAGGGAGTGCAAAGAGGCCAAGGTAGAGCCCAAGTTGAATGTCATTACGTGTAGTGGGGTTCAAACCTAGCCAAGGAGAATGGTGGCACATCAAGAACTAATCCATAGAACAGCCACGAAAGTTGTGGATTATCTAGATGGTGTCCTCTAGAAGTTGATCTTACTGAGAGGTCGAAATGTCATAAGGATTCTATTGGGTGAAGTCCAAGTGGTGCGGTAAATTGAGGGATAAATCAAAGAGCAGGATGGATCCAAAGAGCAGCAACAACAAGGCCTTTCTACAAAAGAAATTGGCGAAGCTAATGGAGATCTTAGCATTGTTGAAGACCAACGGGTACTTACCCTAGTGAAAGATTGGATGGCGGAAACTCTAGGTAAGATGCGAGAGAGTTGAAAAGGTGGTGGCCGAGAGCTCACAACAGCTAAGTAGACAAGTTTCGACCAAGAGTTACTACTCGATGCCATGATCAATGGGTATGTTGTGCGTGATATATTAGTCAATATTAGCGCCAAGGTGAACATCCTCACGAAGGATGCATAGAATAGAATGGGGATACTAGCTTTGGAGCCGATCCCCAACATCTTTTCTATGGCAAACAAGACGCACCATACTAAACAACACAATAAAGAATGTCACCTTGGATATCATTGGGAGCGAATTTCAAAGCCGACTTTGAAGTGATTGAACTTGCAGAGGCGAACAACTATTTGACCCTACTTGGGAGGCCATGGTGCTCGTAAAACGTGGACATTTGCCTTAAGTAGCACTACACGAGTTTCGAAAATGGAAAGCTACGAGTGGTCATCTTGCTTGACTCAAATCAAGGACCACCTTTGTAGAGAGCGTGGATGTAGACGAGGATATCAACTACATCTACAATGTCATGGTCTAAGGAGAGTATTACATCAGCTATATGAGGATGGATTTGTTGAATGGAAGAGTGACGCCTCGGCCTTAGATACTACAAGCAATACTTGTAAGTGTTCGGTGGGGAGGCCCATGAAGCTACCTAGAGAAGGTGTGCAGAGGTAAAGAGAAAGACCAAATGGTGCTAAGGCAAACATGATCCAAACCTATGTCAAAGCGAGCAACCACACGGGAATTGAGGCCCGAAGTTGCTCCGGTGATGAATATGGACCTTTGATATGATGGCTCTACTTGCGCTGATGCATATGTTACTAGCCTTGAGGCATGTTTTCCTTAAGAAGAGTGAGCTAGATCCTTGTTATAAATTCCAAAAAGTTGATGTGGGAGCATCATTGAAAATATGGTGAAATGGTGTTTAGAATCTTAGGTAGTGTTAGCAAGCAATAATAGGCCATGTCTAAGGCCTTAGAAGTCAATTCTAGACTAGTTTAGATCTCTAGCAAGTTTTTCCTCCGAAGTCAAAATTTCAAATTTAAAATGCTTTACATGTAAATATATGAATATTTGTAATGGATAAATGATCATGATGAGTTGTATGGGGATATTAGGGGTCTTAGAAGGTGTCTAAGAATCTGTTCAGACCAAGGTACTCAAAGAGCCTAATAAGGCAAAATGTAATTAAAATTTTTGCAAACAAGGTCATTTTCTAAGTTGAGAACAAGGTTGTTAAGAAGATTCCAAGGCAAAGATAGCAAATTTCAAGCATAGTACATCTCCAACAACCTGATTAGTATCAAACCAAAGTAGAAGGAGACGTTCAAAATCTTCACCAAGCATAAAAAGGTCAAAAGTTCATGATTACAAGGAGGATGAGCTAAGGAACATGAAGGATTCTCAACGTGTATAACAGGGTTGCAGGAATAAGATAAGGATTTCTTGTAATTTTCTTTGTGTAATAAAGTTTATGAGATGCCTTGATCTTGTTTGTATGTTTTGGATCTTGATTTCATTGATTTAGAAGTTAATTTGAATGTTTTAGTAAGAAACACAGTCAAAACAGGGTTCTAGACCATGGAAAACGTGCAAATCTTATAGCTGGGAATGATCCGTACACTTTCAAGGCATAGTATCCAAAGGAGAATGTTGAGGAATGATCATACAGAGCTGTAGAAGTTGGAATTAGGTTTTGAAACCAAAAATTGTTCAAGATATGAATTGTTTACTCCTCTCAGGCTGGTTTGGAGCTCAATTTTGAGAAAATCTTAAAATTTGGGTAAATCTGTGCATGATCAACCATAGGTTCCTAAAGATCAAAGTTATAGGGCCTCAAAACAGAACTTTTCCAAGTGGAAGCAAGTCTTGAAATGTTGTTTTGCTCATTTTATGCATTTTTATGCTTGCTTCCTGGGACAGGACAGCCTAAGGTTGGATTAGTAAAATTGCTATATCTTGCACATTTCTCGATATAATTGCCCCAAATTTTGTAGATAGGGACTGTAGGATTCCCTAAATAAGTTTTTCCACGTCTCACTTCATTTCATGGTGTACAGATGGAAATATTAATAACAGTTTTGAATTAGGCCTGTTTTAGACCTAATTGGAACATCCTCATAGTGAACTGTGCAAATTTTTCCTTAAAAACACCTTTAAGAGTCTTCACTGACATGTTATTGGGCCAAATGGGTATCTGAAAAGTATTATGATTCATGGTGGAACTTTGTACAAAATTTTTATCTCAAAATTTTACTAAAAGCATGGCTAGTAGGCTTATATGACTGTTTAAGGGGGCATTTTGCATAATTTGACTAATATTGTTTCCTTGAGTGGTTGAAAGGCATACCCTGCATCAAAAGCACAGTTGCACGATGGTGGGCCACCTGCCAGCCTCATTTACTGTAATGGGCTAATATCAAGGACACAATCCGAATGGCACTTCGAGCACAACAATTTGAGGAAAGGGTTTCTAAGTTATGATGGAAGATGCTGCTCTAAAGAACATTTTTGCTTTTGTGAAGAGGTATGGACCAATCCTACAAATCTCCTACTAGCGGATCTATGGGTTCATGCCCTCTACAACAACTTAATAGCATGGGCGTGAGCATGTTACATCAATGAGATGAGATGAGAGATTGCAAACTTGGAGGTGAAGGATGGCTCTGTGCACACCTTCATCTTATCTTGACAAAGCTAGGATCCACCGTGCCCTCATGGGTCATCAAGGAGGCCATCTTTCACAACGACACGCTGATGGAGGAAAGGGTGAAAAACACGCATAAGGAAAAGGGATATGTGTTGCCTAAAATGTTTGAAGATGATGCCAACACCAACAACAATGAGGATAGAAGTGATTGGCACCAAGTACGGGGCATTGGCTGTGTGTGACCAATAGGGTGAAGGCCCTCATGAAAGTTGATGAGAAGGGTCTAAAAGAAACTAACCACTTGAACATGGAAACCTCTCTTGGCAAGCACACTATATTGGATTCCTGAAGTTATAAGTACTATAATAAGCCTGTGCACACGAAGGAGGTGAACATTGGCATTGAGTCGGACCTTTGGATTGCAACCATTGAAGATTATTGATTGAACTAGGAGCTTGCACACATTGTTGAATGCCCGAAAGAGTTCATGGATTTGTTCCTCAAGGGGTATCATGAGATGGCGAGCACACACTCTTGGGAAAATGAAAATAAAATTGTGCGAGGGTGCTAGACCAGTTAAGAAGTGACCTTATTAAATGAACCCAAACCTCAGGGAAAAGGTCAAAGAAGAGATTGATAAGATACTGGCATTTAGACTAATTTATGCATTAGAAGAGTCGGAATGGATCAACCTAATGGTCATCAACATCAAGGATGGGTGCATCTGGATCTGCGTGGACTTCCGCACCTCAATGATGCATGTGTAAATGATCCTTTCCCCATCTTCAGCGAAGAAATTCTAGTGGGTGGTGCAATGCGAAATTTACACCTTCATTGATGGGTTTTCAAATACCGTTAGGTTGAAATTGCAAAGGATAAGACAAAGTCCACCTTTGAGACAAAATGGGGCTTGCTCACAAATAATGTGATGTCATTTGGCTTAAAGAATGCACCTGCGTTATTCTCCTGAATCGTGGTGGAGGCCTTCAAGAACTTCATCCATAAGTTCTTGCAAGTATTCTAGAACAATTGGACCGTCCATGGGCTGGTGAAGAACCTCCATGTGAACTTGAGATTAATGTTTAAAGGCGTAGGAAACTACAAATCAATTTCAACCTTAAGAAATGTATCTTTGCAACCCTATTCAGATTTTTCCTCGGTACATGATATGCAAAGAAGGAATGTTGGTGGACCCAACCAAAATTGTGGTGATTTTATAGCTAGAAGTACCAAGTGCCCAAATAGACATGCACACATTTTTGAGCCACGCTTGCTACTATAGGAAGTTTATAAGGAACAATGCTAAAGTTTCTAGCTCCCTTGAAGAAGCTGTTGAAGAAAAATGGGCGTTCATATGGATATAGTGATAGAAGGTATTTGAAACATTGAAAGAGAAGTTGGCCGGCATGCCCATTTTACGGTTCCCAGACTAGAAGAAACCATTCCATGTCCACATACATGCTTTGGGAGTGCCATTGGGGCGATATAGGTCCAACATGGGGAAGGTCATGTAGATCACCCAATTTACTTTTCTAGGAGAAAGGTGTCCTTCTCAAAGTGCAACTATAGTGCCACTAACGTGAGGCCTCGGCCATGGTGTGTGTTGCAAAAAGTTACGCCAACGCTTTTGGCAACGTCTTTTGTGTTATTCATTGACCACGAGGCATTGAAGTAATTGGTGAATAAACTGATCTTTCATGGGCACATTTGTTGATAGATAATTCTTTCCAAGAGTTAAAATTCTTTGTGGTGGTAATGTTTGGAAAGCAGAATTGTGGTCGGACCACCTTTTTGTAGATCAACGCCGGAGAATTTGTGCACAATATCGAAAACGACATGCCCAATGCATGCCTATATAAGATAAGTAGGGTCCTCGAGGATTTAGACGATATTGTTGCATTTTTGACTTCAAGGATGGTCCACAAAGAGAAAAAGAACCTTACCACATGCACAACCCTATATTAACTTATCGGTGGGAAATTACACAAGCTAAGATAAGATGAGTTCCCTAGGTGCTGTGATTTGGAGCATAAACATGAAGCAATCTTATGCGAGGGTTCTATGACATTGCAATTGGGCACTATCTTTGGGAAGCGACTAGGAAAAAGATCTTGTTCTCGGGCCTATAATGGCTGCATTATATAGGGATGCCAAGGACTATGTAGTTAGGTGCAAAGTCAATTGATTGGGAAACCTAATAAGGAGATGAGATGCCTTTGATCCCCATTTTAGCTCAAGATTGGCAGAGGCAACACATAGAAGTGGAGTGTGCTACATCATCACCGCAACGGATTACTTGATTAGATGGGTAAAGGCAATACCCACTTGGGATAGTACAACAACCACCACTACGAGGTTTATCTGGGAAAACATTATAAGCAAGTATGGATGTCCTCTTAGCTTGACAAGTGATTGAGGAAGCCACTTCTTCGCTGAAATGGCACGCATTCTTCTTGCTGAAATTATGGTGGCACACAAAAAGCCACCCCAATCATCCATAGGTGAATGACATGGTTGAGGCCTTCTACAAAATTTTAGGCACAACCCTTAACAAAGATTTCGCAACCTAGGAGGATTGGGATGCTCGTGTTTTGTAGTCTTACAGGTATATCAAACAACTTCCAAAAGGTTGACCAAGTTTACACCATTGTAGTTGGTGTTTGGCAAGGATGCGATCACACTAATTGAATTTCTTGTACTCTCCTTGCATATAATATGTGCGTGAGGCCTAGATGATCATGAAGCATCAATCATAGGTTAGAAGTGCTGATGCAATTGGATGAAAATCAATTACTAGGTAGATGGAGCTAAGGGGTGGAGAGGGTGACCAAAAGACATGACATGACAAGCATATTAAGAACAAAGTGCTAGGAAAGGGTGCACACGTGTTCCTATATGACTCTAGATACGCCAAACACCCTATCAAGTTGGACATCGGTGGATGGGTCCACGCATTATCTGCGATATCTTGGAAATTGGTGCATGCAAACTACACACACTGAACGAAGAAATACTCCTAGGACATTTTAATGGTAGTTGGTTGAAGCCCTACCATTTGTAATCAAGGCAATGGACCATAAAAAAGGCAATAGAGCCAAGGAAATGAAGTGCAAAAGAGAGGTTCATAATGCCGGTTGATAAGGTGGAGAACCCCACTACTCACATCGCTGCATGTCGATCAATGCAAAGTTTTCTGCATTAAGGTGGTGGGACGAACACGAGCACAATCGAAAGTGTAGCCAAGGGCTGAAGTGCAAAAAGAAAGGTTCATAATACTGGTTGATAAGTGGAGAACCCCACTACATGCATCGCCGCATGTCCGATCGACGCAAAGTTTTCTGCATTAGGGTGGTGGGATAACATCAACTAAGCCTACTTGTACTTGGCCCACATGATTGCCTCAAAGGGAAAACAATTTAATAGTGGCAAATTCACATGCGAAGAGATTGTTGAAGGTGTATGAGAGTAGGAAGACCTTCAAATGGGTCACGATCCTAATCTTGATCGTCATAGATGAAATCAACGTCCAAGATGAGCATGGTGACCAAGTGTGGGAATTCTTGGAAAGCAAACTGTCGCCAAAACAATGGTTCAAGAAGTACACCTACCCGATTGTCTATAACAAAGGATACATGGCCAAGATGGATAAATGGTATGAGAAATATGCATAGGCATTCAAAATTGAATGATGCATCCCGTTAGAAATGCTCGACACCAACACAACCTATGTGGAGTTCGGGGTAATGTAACACAACTCTTTGGCAAAGATAAGATTAAACACCGATAAGTAGTTAGGATGGTGGAAACTTACATTTAGATTTTTGTGAGAATACTTGGAGTGCGTATTAGGTCGGGCTTCCAATTCAAAGCACAAGAAAATTAAGGCGGAAGAGATTGATGAGAGCATTTTGGTGCTCAAGACCATGCTCAAGTGCCCTACGAAGATGGAAACAAATGCGGATAGAAATTCTAATGAGTGCACAACAATAGATTTGCAATGGAAGTATCCACAAGCAACGATTGGCATGTGTTTTTGTACAAGGTAGGCTACGTGCTCCAACCACACAATAATAATGCACAAAGTGAGTGAAGGACGCTTAGGCCCAAGCAATTCCTCCATAAGAAAACGACACCACTTTGAAGAAGAGGACATGTGCAAGTTGAGCGAAGGAGAACACTGGGAGAGCTTGTGAGTAGGTGGGACACGAGGTGTGAAGGACAAAGAGTGCACTCTAGAAGGGAAATGAGCTAGTCAAATGTAATGAATCAATGTGTAGAACCTTTCTCGACCATACATAAGTAGAGAATAGGAAAGGATAAAACACCTAGTTGAGAGGTGTCACGAACACCGCCCCGAGCTTCATGCTAAAGAAGCCACGAGCACCCCGCATGATCACCCAAGCAAAGACCCATGTGGTGCTCACCAAATCCACCTCCGCTACATCTTTCACCAAATACACCATCCTAGCACCCACGAACTCCTCCTAGTGCCGACCAACAAAGGATCTTCCCAAGGGTGGATCACAATTCATGGAAATCCTATCAAAGGAAGGCGACCAAAGAGCCTATGCTAGAAACATAAGATAACTCGTGAAGAGAATTAATGGGTGAATGCAAGGATGAAGCAGAAGCAGAAAGGCTCGAAGTAGAGTTGTGGTGGAATCTCCACCATTAGAGGTGTCATAAAGACCCTAAGAGTGAAAGCAAAGATGTTGACGTCTAAGGCCCTCACCCCTATATTGTACTTCTAGTTTCAAAGACTACTTCGGGTAGTGAAGAGGATATAAGTAGGTCTATTGCTCATGCGTGGACAAAGGAAAAAGCCTGTAAAAGACAAAGACATGGAGAAAAGATGTGGCGGGATGGAACGCTCGGAAGAGAGTGGTGAAGAAGAAAGTGGCAAAGGAAATGAATGTGCTTGAAGAGGAAAGCGTGTGAACAAAGAGTGGCGAGGGAAAAGAGGAAGATGAAGAAAAAAACACTCGGATGCGTTGTCAAAAGGATAGCGATGAAAGCCTATTCTTTTGGGAGGCTATGTGCGGAGGAAGTTTTCAGACCTTACAAGGAGGCAAATATCATTTGCGATAGACACGCATTTGGATAGGCCCTATTTCGAGGCATCGAAGGAGGCCTACACCAAAAGGTAAAGTACATGAAGATAGGAGATCATGACCTTATTTTCCTTGACCCTAATAAACTATTAGAGGAGTAGGTGGGGAGTGTCCTAATCATGTTGGCAATTGAATTCTCCGCCAAAATATTACTATTAACTACACAATGCGGAGAAAAAGGGAAAAACTAGTAGAAGTTGAGGAAGTGCTCCCTTGTGCAAAGCAAACTAAGGGCCATCGAGTTGCATGCCCGACAGATATGAAGAAAAATAATGGAGGCAAATGATCAACTTAGAAAAGAGGTCCCATTGGATGGATTAGTGTTGATGGACCAACTGGATAAATTGGTAGATCCTCTCTACAACACAAAACAAGTAACCAACAAGAGGGCAAGAAGGTTGATCAAGACTTGGCTCACATGGAGTTCAAAGAGCAAATGATGGCATGTGGGCAAGCATTGTCCGAACTGCAAGCAAATGCCAAATTAACTGACCAAGTGTTCCTAAGTTTCTAGCTTGTTGCTGAGGTCATTGATGGGAGGCTCCTCGATGGAAAAGCCTGCAGCAGGTGATTAGGGTTAAGGTAGAGAGGGTTCAGATTCTCAAGGAGGCCAAGGTGTTAGGGTATTCCATAAAGGCCAAACGCAAATAAATGGAGCAGACTTTGAAAACATAAGAGAATGAAGTATGAGAGGTGAGTGAGAAGCTTGCATCCAAGTTACAATATGTGTGGCACAAATGAAAGGAGCATTGATGATAGCAGAAATTCTTGTGGTGAGATATTTCATTGTTTGGTAGTTTCTTGATCTAATAGAGCAATGTTTATGTGATGGAAGTTTTATGCTGAGAAAGACGTCATGACTGTTTGTTGGTGAGAGAGACATTGTGACTGTTTGTTGGAGGACTTCTGATCTTTAAGTGAATCCTCAACTCAAACGGTGAAACATTTTATTGTATCATTAAATCTTCAAATATGCAAATGGTTCATATTTTAACTTAGTTCCAAAAGTTAACTAAAGACAACTATATGCTATTCGGAGTTGGAGAATGAAAGTCTTCTATATGGTGAGAGGGGTATGGGACATTATTAATGAAACAAAAAAGAGACCATCAGATGGGAATGCACTGCAACTCTACATCTAACTTTGAAAGCCTCTGCTAATTGTTGACTCTGTCAGTGATGACGCAGTTCCCTCTATTCATGATGCAGACATGTAGTGTACCTGCAAATAGAAGGCACACAATTACGCAAAATATAAGACTAATGGGGTAACTAACACATCTAAAATATGGAATGCACCTGCAAATCCATTAAATAGTGGAGGAAAGACTGCTCCAAAAGATGTGGAAATATCACATACAATTATATTGATGTGAAAACTGAATTGATTTGCAGAGAGATGGTAAACCCATTATTTAGAATAAAGTAACTTTCCACACACTAAACTGCAGTGCTATTTGTGTTAACCTTCTCAGAAAGATCCGTGCTTCAGCAACGTGTACACGTCGACTGCGTGGAGTTCATGATGAACTCTAATCGTGCACTTGCAGAAAAGTGAAAACACGGTGTAGGGAGGAGTTGCAATAACTCTGTGATGTGTGAAGACATGGGGCAAACTGTTCTTTTTAAGCAAAAATAAAGTCAATGCAAAACATTTTGAAATGTGAAATGACCTCAAAATGCAGTTGGAAGACCAGCAGGTCTTCTCTAGTGCAATTGAAGAAGTAGCAAGATAAGCTGTCTTCTTAAACCAAGAAAGTGTGGGATTTAAGCGACCATGGTGCCTTGTTTCACATCCTTGGGAAATGTGAACCATGAGGGTCTTCTCTGGTGCAATTGAGGAAGTAGCGAGATAAGCTCTCTCCTTAAACCAAGAAACTTTGGGATTTAAGCTAAGTGACCATGGTGCCTTGAATCACATCCTTGGAAAGTGTAATGTCAACTCGGCTGCCCTTCAAGCCCACACAACAGCCATCCCAACCCAGCATGAAGAAATAATAGAACTCTTGAAAAGGAATGTAGAACTCCAACAGATGCATCTACAGATTTTGGAAAAATTTGTGATTTATGGCTCCTCAAAGCTCTCATTGGGGATGTGCTCCAAGACATGAACAATACCCCAGAAGTCATCATGAAAGAAACAGGTTGGCCAGTGGCTCTACTCCAATGCCAACCATTCTGACTAGGAAAAGTTCCAACTTTCCAACCTTCAACTCACACACCAATTCCCCCTGTCTGAGAGGCTTCTGCTTCCAGAATTGAAGAACAGAATCAGTGGCTTTTCAACATCCCAAAGGAAGTGGATCAGGACAATGGAAAACTCATCTAAATCTGACCTAGGAAATGCAGTATTTCTCAAAATTTTGTTTTCTTCTGTTGTTATGTTTATAGTTCTTAGTTTCCTCTATTTCCTCTCTTCCTTCTTCCTGGTTGGCCATCTGTTCTTATTAGCTGGCTGTTCTTTGCTTGTCCTTGGTGTTTGTATTGAGTTTGGGCACCTGCCGTGTGGTGGTCCTCTTTCTTTTCTCTGGCCTGAGATTATTTTTCTCCTTATCTCATCGCAGTTTTTGTTATCCTTCCATACTACTAAATATACTAGATTGCAAACCTTTTCAAAAAGATAGGATGTTGTAAAAAAGGAGCATTGATTTTCTCTATGATCATTTATGTCATAAAAGAAGGGCAGGAGTAGTATTGGTATAATCTTTGCTGTAAAGGACTCTAGAGATGACTGTTCTTAGCCAGATGACAGTATTTACATAGTGTAGGGACTGTGCATCGCTTTTTCAGCGTGCAGGTGCTGGATGAGGTAGAAATCAGACAATTACTTATAGACCATGTTGGCCATCGTTGCTGTTGGGGAGGTCGGCCTGCTCGTAGATGGCGTATACATGCAGTGGAAGATTGCAATGCATATGTTGGTACTTTGGAAACTTTCATTGAAGAAAGAGATGTCATTGAAGAGGTAGAACCATATGATGGTGGAAAAATAGATGGGTCTGTCTCTGGTCCAGAGCCTGGACCATGGGAATTGGATATGAGATCTGAATTTCCACTTCTGTTTGTATCACGAAAGGAGGCCAGGGTGAAAGTGCCCCATTCTGAAGCTGTAGATAAGTGTTCAGGTAGGATTTCAAAAACTGCATATGGCGGATATTTTACATACATGTTGAAAACCCAAATTTGGTATATAATTAAAATGGTTTTCTAAATGATTTGTGAGAACATGGCAGCTTGTTCTGGGCGTGGTGAAGTAGCTTGTCTTACATGCAATGGCAATAGAGATCCCGGATTCTATACGGCACAGATAATGATAGAATGCTCCATTTGTCGTGGAAGGGGATTAATTGCTCATGCTGATGGATCAGACACAGTGTAAGTTTTTCTGCCTTTTTGGGAAGGTATGTGGGTATGCGCTTTCTCAAATTTGTTTATACTGATTGTACAGGTGTCAAGAATTTTTACTGTAGGCATATATTGAGCTTCTGTTCCTATTTTCTGCTAATTGTTGTTTCTTTCTTTCTTACAGATGTGGGAACTGTAAAGGTGAGGGAAAGCTTCCTTGTGCAACATGTCAATCCCGTGGATTACTGAAGTGTGAGAAGTGTCGGGAAATGGTTCTCTCCTCGCCCGAAGGATTGCTATAACAAGATGGTAGACATTTTGCAAACTATTATTTTTGTTTGAAAAAAACTCTGAAACAATTCCACCCCACTTTGCATATAAAAACAAAAGGGGGAAAGATATGGGATAATTTATGGTAAAATTGCTTGAAAGTGTATAGAGCATTTATTAACTTATATGTAAATTCTTATCTATGGGAAGGATTTTACCAAATTTGAGATTTTACGCCCAGTTTACTTTGCTTGTGTGCTTGATGGCTTTCAACTCCACTATTTTGGTCTTATTTAGCAGTCTGTTGTTATCAATATTTTGATATGCCAGCTAATACAAATATGTAATTGATGTTCTTTATACTTAAATAGGAGGACGCTTAGAACCAGAAAAGTCAGTGCCTGTAGCAGTGCAGCATCTGTGCCTGATGAGGTGTTTCACAGAGCCAAAGGTGTACAATTATACAACACTCAAGCATACCAGTGCAAGCCGGCAAACTTTTCAGATTCATTTGCCCTCAACAAATTTTCTTCAGATATTATTACTGATAGGGCTCCTGTTCCGCCAACTGCAAGAGTTATATGTGAAAGACACCAAATCACTGTCGTACCTGTCACACGTGTAATCATGACCCATCGTAATAGGTCTTTTACGTTCTATATCATAGGCCTAAGCAGAGAGGTATATATTAAGGACTATCCACGGCAGTGGTGCTGGGGGCTTTGTTCCTGTCTGAGTTGGCTGAAACCTTGAACCAGTAAAGTCAGCCAGCTAGGAAAAAAATGCAAAAAGATTTCAGATCAAGAGGCTGCCGCCTTCTCTCTCTGTCTCGGTGATGTTTGAGTAATTTAGGAATTCCAGGGCATGGTTTTGATTTCTTGCTGTTGGTGCTATCTAGCTAGATAGCGTGAGGACATTGTATTCTATTTAATATCTCCCGATTAAAGATGCTTTGAGTGCTAGTATGGTTTTGAAATTAATTTTATTGAAAAATACTGTATGATTTATTTGCCCATTCAATTTTGGAAAAAAAATCATGAAATCAAATCATATAAATGCAGTTGGTCCTTATGGAAAGTTTTTGGAATAGTTTACAGCTACTCCGATGAGAATGGGGTTTGAGGAGGGTTCCAATTGTGACAGAACAGCTACTCCGATGAGAATGGAGTTTGAGGAGGGTTCCAATTGTGACATAGTTCCTTTCTGTATTAACTTTTTTTGCTTTGGTAAAAAGTTGTAATATATTTTACTACAAGTTTTACAGAGTCTGATTAAGTAGACCAGTAACTTTGTTTCATAGGCTAGATGATAAAAAATGGCTCAATCTAGCCTCCTACTAATGAGACTCAACACTAACATTTACACCATTTTGATACACATTTATCGTAAGCATATGAAAGAATCAGATTAAAAAAGTCTAAACGCACCAGGATGAGGACGAACCACCTGAACTTGCCCAAAAGTTTCATTTAGCAGATTAGTGCTTGCATCTTCTTAGTTGCGAACTTCATACTCTTCTTACATGGCGATGTCCTTGATTTGATTTCACATGCGCCTCTCTTTTGGCAGTCTAATTAGCCGCCAGTATTATGTATATATTCAGATACCCAAGCATCTCGCAGCTGGTTGTCCTTAGATTTCAAGTTCAATTCATTACAGATTTGAAACCACATGTCAGGTTCTCTTTTCCTTACATAGTAAAAAAAGCAGCTGAGAGATGTAGAAAAAGAAGCAGTTGAGTGACTCTTTGAGAATGAGCTCTGTTCTTCACCTTATGTGAATATTACTAATTATGGAAAATGTGTTAATCTTAGTAGTTAGTAGCTTGGACAGCTGTTTGTCCTCATCCATTTGTTATGGGTAGTTTGGACAGCCTAGAATTTAGAGAAATAGTTGTTTTTGTCAAACAAATATTGTTAGGATAAGAACAATTGTTATCTAATATTGACTCCTTTTAGGTGACACCTCATAACCAAGGTTGTTATGGTTATTGAGTTGTCTTAATCTCAGCCGTTCATTTGTATTAATCTCGGCCGTTGATTTTCAACGAGAGTAGTATATAAGGGGGTCATTGGGGTCATTTGTAACAAGGAAGTTTTGAGAGAAACTTGCAGTGTTAGCAAGTAGTCTTGCAGTGTTAGCAAGGCGCGGATGATAGCGTTGGAGATAGCGGTGGAGGAATATCGGCGGGAGGATTAGGAGATTGTCGGAGCTACGCGGTAAGAGGCAAGCAGTATTTGTATCTCTTGATTTGCTGAAGTTTAATATATTTCTCATCTGTAGTACTGGTTTTCCCTACGGGGTTTTTCAAGGACAATTGTTCGAAAATATTGTGTTCACCTTGTTGGGTATTTCTTATGTGTTTGTATTTGTGAAGTTATAGTTGTGTTATTTTCCAATATTTGTTGATCAAATAATCTTACAAGATAGGAGGTTAATAATCAGTAACTGTAATAGATTTTTCACATGGTATCAGAGCTAAGTTCGGGTAGAAGAGATTTACCCTAGGTGAAAGAAAGTGAGGGTTTATAAAACCCAGTTTAACCTCTTCAAAATTATTATTATTATTTTCTTTTAAGATGGCCTCAACAGGTTTAAGAGATCAGGACAGATTGGATGGAGCCTCGAATTTTGGTGTCTGGAAAGCCAAAATTTCTCTATTGCTGGAAGAGAATGGTATCAAGGAATATGTGACCACTGTTGTACCTGTACCTACAGATGCAACACAACTCTTAGCATATAAGAAGGAAGATGCCAAGGCGAGGAGGCTGATTCTTGACGGTGTCAAGGATCATATTGTTCCGCATATTGCAGAGTTAGATACAGCGAAGACGATGTGGGATGCCATTATGAATCTGTACCAGAATGCTACCACTAATCGGAAGCTGATTCTCAGAGAAAAGTTGAGGAATACCCGGATGAATAAGGGAGAAGACATCACAAGTTACCTCACCAGACTTAGACTTGTCAAGGATGAATTGGCAGCTATTGGAGACAAGCCAAGTGATGACGAGCTAGTGAGAATAGCCCTAAATGGGTTTACTAAGCAGTGGGATGTCTTTGTTCAAGTCATCAATGGACGAGACACCTTACCGAGTTGGGATCGACTATGGAGTGATTTCACTCAGGAGGAGCTTAGACTAAGTCTTGTCAATGGAGCCAACAATAAGAGTCAGAAAAGTGAGGTGGAATAGGAAAATGTTGCCCTAGCGGGTAAAGGGAAAGCAAAGAAGGGGTCTAGTAAAGGATCAAATTCACAAGGTGAAAAGAAGAAGAAAGATTCTTCGAAGATCAAGTGCTATGGCTGTCACGAGTTTGGCCACTATGTCAGTGATTGCCCAGAAAGGAAGAAGAATGAAAAGAAAGGCAAGAAGCAAGTTGCGGCTTCAGCAAGTGCAGATGAGCTCTCTAGTAGAATGGAAGATGAGTTTGCACTCATAGCATGTATGGTTAGCTCAACCTCACAGAGTGTTTGGTACATAGATAGTGGGGCGTCATATCATATGATAGGAGTTAGAGAATACTTCTCCAATTATAAGGAAGAGAGCACCAAAATCCAGATCTCTATGGGGAACATGTCCAAACTCAACTCAGTTGGGAAAGGGACTATTCAGTTTCAGAGGGAGAGTGGTAAGATGATTCCCCTTCATGATGTGTTGCATGTTCCAGGCTTAGGGATGAATTTGATTTATGTATCATCCTTGGGACAAAGGGTACAATGTACTCTTTAGAGGGGCACATGTGTTGATCAAGCACAAGGATTGGAAATCACCCATAGCTATTGGAGTTAGGAGCGGTCGGCTTTATAGGCTGCAGTTTGATATTCCTAAGGCACTCATGAGCAACAATAATCTTAGAGATCAGGGAGAGCTATGGCATAGAAGGATGGGCCATATCCATCATGGAGCCCTTAAATTACTTCATGAGACAGTGACAGGTGTTCCTGAGGTGAGCACAGAGCACGATGATGTATGTAAGGGATGTGTGTTGGGGAAGTTTGCTAAAGCATCTTTTCCAAGGAGTGACACCAGATCCAAGGGCGTTCTTGATCTAGTACATTCAGATGTATGTGGACCAATGTCGACGAAGTCTCTCAGAGGGTATGAGTACTTTGTTACTTTTATTGATGATTTCTCCAGGAAGACATGGATATACTTCTTGAAGACCAAGGATGAGGTTTTCAGTCGCTTCCAAGAGTTCAAAGCTCTTGTGGAGAATTCGACAGGAAGGAAGATAAAAGTTCTTCGGTCAGAAAATGGAGGCGAGTACAAAAGCAATGAGTTCCAGGAGTTCTGTACCAGAGAAGGAATCAAGAGAGAGTGGACTGTTCCTTACAATCCGCAACAGAATGGAGTTGCTGAGAGGAAGAATCGGTCTATAACGGAGGCATCAAGGGCTATGTTGCATGACCAAGATTTACCCCGTTATTTGTGGGCAGAGGCATGCAATACAACAGTATACATATAGAATAGAGTTCCACATAAGGTACTAGGGAAGATGACACCAGAGGAAGCATTCATTGGGAAGAAGCCAGATGTTAGTCACTTTAGGATCTTTGGGAGTTTGGCATATTGTCACATTCCTAAGGATACACGTACCAAGTTAGATCAGACTACAGAGAGAGGGTACTTTGTGGGGTACAGTGAAACCTCTAAGGCATATCGGATATTCATTCCGAGGACCAAGAGGATTATTGTTCGACGTGATGTCAAGTTCATGGAGGACAAGGCATTTAGAAGGTCTAGAGATTTGCCAGTAGATGATCAGAGTAAGCAGCCAACAGAAGCTCCAAGAATCACTCAATCGAGTCAAGGGCAGCAAAGCTCGAGTACAGTTACTAGTACAAGCATAGACTCAGGAGGAGAGAGTTTTCAAAGTATGGAGCAACAGGTGCAAGAAGAGATGCATCAAGAAGACATGGAGGTTGATATTTCATCCTCTACAGTTGGCAGTAAGAACCGTGAGGTTCAACAAACAGAAGAATACTCAGGAGTTAGTGGGTACTCCTAGGAGGAGTGATAGACAACGGAAACCACCAGCCAGGTATGATGACTATGTTGCATTAGTTAGTGTGTTGGTAGATAGTGAACCTTCTAGCTATCAGGAGGCTGCACAACATCAAGTGTGGCAAGAAGCAATGGTTGAGGAGTATACTTCAATTATGCAGAATGATGTGTGGGAGGTAGTGCCTAGACCAACAGATAGGGCAGTGGTTGGATCATGCTGGATCTATAAGATCAAGCACGGTGCAGATGGTAGCATCGAGAAATATAAGGCAAGGTTCGTGGAAAAGGGTTCTCTCAGAAAGAGGGAATAGACTATGAGGAGACATTTGCTCCAGTTGCCAGGTATACTTCTATACGAGCTGTAATCTCAATTTCAGCACAGATGGGATGGCAGATCCATCAAATGGATGTCAAGACAATGTTTCTTAATGGTGAGTTGAAAGAGGAGGTATACATAGAACAACCAGAAGGCTTTGTAGCACACAACAAAGAGACCCACGTGTGTAGATTGAAGAGAGCATTGTACGGACTCAAGCAGGCTCCCAGAGCATGGTATGAGTGCATTGATAGTTACTTGCAGGAAATGGGCTTTGTGAAGAGTGAGGCAGATGCTAATCTCTACTACTTGGTAGTTGGAGGTGAGATTCTCATTCTTGTCCTATATGTAGATGACTTGTTTCTTACAGGTTCACTGGGGCTCATAGAAGAATGCAAGAGGGATCTTGCAGCGGAGTTCGAGATGAAGGATTTGGGACTTATGCACTACTTTCTAGGCATGGAGGTATGGCAGAAAGATGGAGAGATTTTCCTTGGGCAAGGGAAATATTGCATGGAAATCTTGAAAAGGTTCAGGATGGAAGATTGCAAAGCCATGTCTACACCCATGATCATGAATTGGAGGAAGGTAGACACATCCAGGGAGAAGGATGTAGATCCCACCTTATACAGGCAGTTGATTGGTTCTCTCATGTATTTGGTCAATACCAGGCCAGATATAGCTTTTGCAGTTAACTCTCTTAGTCAGTTCATGGTTGAGCCAAAGAGAGTGCATTGGACTGTGGCAAAGCATGTGCTGCGTTATTTGCGAGGTACAATCGAGTATGGAATTAGATATGCTCGAGGTGAAGGAATCAGGTTGATGGGCTATATTGACGCAGATTGGGCAGGTAGTACTGATGGACAAGAGGAGCACTTGAGGGTGTTGTTTGATCTGCAGGATCGGGAGTTGTATCTTGGTTCAGCGAGAAGCGAAGTCGTGGCTCTAAGTTCAAAGTGAGTCGAGTACATAGCAGCTAGCATGGCAACATGTGAAGCTATATGGCTTCGGAAGTTGCTAGTAGCTTTGTTTGGTCAGAAGGTTGAGACTACGGTGATACACTGTGACAATCAGAGTTGCATCAAGTTGACTGAGAATCCGGTGTTTCATGATAGGTAAAAACATATAGACATCAAGTATCACTTCATCAGAGATTGTGTACAACGCGGGGTTGTTAAGCTACAGTTTGTACCTACTGAGATCAGCGGAGTAGCAGAGACATTTTGACAAAGGCATTGGGGAAGGCAAAATTCATCTTCTTCAGAGAGATGTTGGGTGTCATGCAAAACAACTTCCTCGCTAAGAGGGAGTGTTAATCTTAGTAGTTAGTAGCTTGGACAGTTGTTTGTCCTCATCCATTTGTTATGGGTAGTTTGGACATCCTAGAATTTAGAGAAATAGTTGTTTTTGTCAAACAAATATTGTTAGGATAAGAACAATTATTATCTAATATTGACTCCTTTTAGGTGACACCTCATAACCAAGGTTGTTATGGTTATTGAGTTGTCTTAATCTCAGCCGTTCATTTGTATTAATCTCGGCCGTTGATTTTCAACGAGAGTAGTATATAAAAGGGGTCATTGGGGTCATTTGTAACAAGGAAGTTTTGAGAGAAACTTGCAGTGTTAGCAAGTAGTCTTGCAGTGTTAGCAAGGGCGCAGTGATAGCGTTGGAGATAGCGGTGGAGGAATATCGGCGCAGGAGGATTAGGAGATTGTCGGAGCTTTGCGGAGTAAGAGGCAAGCAATATTTGTATCTCTTGATTTGCTGAAGTTTAATATATTTCTCATCATGTAGTACTGGTTTTCCCTACGGGGTTTTTCCAGGGACAATTGTTCGAAAATATTGTGTTCACCTTGTTGGGTATTTCTTATGTGTTTGTATTTGTGAAGTTACAGTTGTGTTATTTTCCAATATTTGTTGATCAAATAATCTTACAAGATAGGAGGTTAATAATCGATGAATCGTAATAGATTTTTCACAAGGTCTTAATTTTCATATTTTGTGCACTTCACTCTCTAGAAGGGTAGCGCCAAACCAATCGTGACTAAATAATGACTACAAGGTAGACAAACCGATCCACATTATTTACCTTAAAAGAGAAAAAGCAGTTGAGCTTAACAATGCCGACGAAATCTTAAGCTATATTAGAATAGAAAAATGGCACACATATACTCGAAAATGAGATTTCTACGAAGGATTTCTTATTTTTTTGGGAAAAAAGCTCGAAACAAAACAATCTTCTTCTTCTTTTCTTAATTTAATTGTTAACAATATATTAACATATTTTGCAAGAGTATTTGTCGGCACTCCATCTATGAGAAAGAATTGTATGTTATTGTGCATGCAGTCAACTAATGACGATGCTATATTCTAGGTAAGGAGATGATCATTCATTTAAATTATAAGCCACTTAAGTTTATGTAGACACAAAGTAAGCTGGAGAAGGTGTGCCACATGAAGTAGATGACTTACCTCCAAGAGTTTCATCTCATTATGAAACACAAGAAGGGACAAGATAATAAGACTTCTTATTGCCTCAACTGACCATCACATCATGAGCTCATCACACTATTGGACACACACAACCACAACTTTGTAGACTAGGTATTTGGCTATTTCGTTGACAAGGAATTCATAGATGCATCTACTAATCTTTTGCAGGCGAATAGATTCAAGAGTTTTACTTGTCTCAAAAGCTTCTCTACAAGCTTTGATGCCTTTGTGTACTTGATGGTGCACTTCACTAGAGATTCATTTGGGAGGTGTACAACGCCGGGACACTTCAACATTACAAAGATTTTATCCTAGTGTAGTCACAATTTTACTAGCCACACATTCACACAACTATGTAGTGCTACATCTAGTCTTGCATTCTTTATTGCATCACAAAGCCCATGAACAAGATGTTATGACTTTACACACCACTTTAGGTTCCATCTAGGCCATGAGAATCCATCATCATCGATTACATGATTGGGTTGCCTATGACATAACATCACAACATTGTGTTTGTTGTACTATTCCCATGGTCGGGTTGGTGTGGGAAGTGTTGTAATCACAATGGAATGAGGGGGGCGGGAGGAAGGGGGTGAATCGTTTCTTCAAAACCTTTAAATAATTCAACTTAACTTGTATGAATCATTAACCATTCAACCATGCATTAATTGTGAGCTTAACAACATGAAACAACCATCCACATGAACATGAATAAGAGAGAGTACACAAGACACAATATGTAAGTGGAAAATCTTGAAGGAAGAAAACCCACTAAAACTTTTGATTATATTTCTCAAACCAAAATACTTGTATGAATATGACTCATCACACAAGATTTGTTTAGTGAGACACCCGGCCCCACAAGGAGCACCAACGAAACCCTCGTTGATATTAATCACAACAAAGGACTCATGTGAATATGAATCATCACAAAATTTTTGAATAAGAATACCACTAAAGAAATTCTTCCAACACACACAGCTGATTGTGATCAAAGATTCGGCTCATATACCTTCAAACCCTCTTCAAACATACCTTCTCTTAACTCGCTCAAACAAGCTCAAACATGAACTGATTTGGATGTACACCCTTGCACTCAAGCTCTTCAACCTTTTTCAGCGTTTCACACTCTCTTAGCTCTAATTTTATGCCCTTTAACCACTTTCACTCTCTCACCTAGCTTGCACTTTTCCCTCTCTTTCAACTAGTTCAAATTTAAACAAAACATGCACTTTTATATGCTTCTCAACTCAAAAACATAACATAGGTCAGTCTTAACCCAAGATCTTGACCATAATAACATAAAAACATAACAAAATATTCATATAAGTTCATAAAGTGGATCCATGTAGGTCGACCATGCACTAAGACACCAAACAAGCTCAAAAAGGTTTAAAACCCATCACCATGCTCATCAAAGACCTCCAAACACATCATCGCTTTAGTCAAGCCTCCTAAGGCCTCACACATGTCAAAAACACCATCCATGCTCGCAACATGCTTTGTACCAATCAATTTCTTAATAACACTATCAAGTAGGATAATTTCCTACTCAAAACAATTGTTTTCAGGAACCAGTCTTCCCCTATGAAGCTCAAGACCACACAAGAACATCTCAAATATACCATGTAACCACTCATGGGAAATCCAATGACCCGTAGAACACATCCATGTATGCTATACCTTATGAAACATCCAAAAAGAAAACCACATCACTTTTTCTCTTCAACAAACCGAACTTCCCAGGAAAACACTTTTGGAAACTCAAACTGTTTACACCATTGCTGACACTTTAAAGACTTATAAATGCCTTCAATAGGAAAAAATTTCATCCCTCTTCACTCTCCAATTGATAACAAGCATTAGCTAATCTAAAACATGGGTTTTCTACATCCATCTTCTAGCCAAAGCAGTCATGTCCTGAACCAATCAAACTAGGTCAACTTATGACCTCAACCATGGCAACTCAATACACTTTAAGAACTTCATAAAAACATGAAACATGTCACATTTGATGTTTACAAACCCCCAAGCTCATTACACTTCATCATCATGCTCCCAAGTGGTCAAACACTTCTATTTGCCAAGATCCCTGCTAAACTGCCCTTTTAGGCCCAAAAATTAGTCCTCAAAGATAGGGCATACTTCCCTCTAGGACTTAAACCATGACCTGAAACTATCATGGACATCTATTACAACTCCACTTTGTTTCATATTGGTGATTTAGTTAATACCTTCAATGGAGAACTTTGCAACAAATTGAAAAGATTCATAAACTTTCCTATTTGAGTGGGGCCCACATACATTCACAAGCTTTATCATACCTTTCTAGAAATATGGAGGAGTCATATAAAACATAAAATCATCACATTTACAATACCAATCTATTGTGTTTCCATACAAGAAGTTTTTCTCCATCACTCTCAACCTAGGGTTTCAAAGCCATAAAAAGTGACTTACCTTCTTAACAATCGTTCATAAATGTTTGGGCCTCATTTGACCTCATTCCAACTTTGAGATATTATTAATTCCATGCCACAACATAATTGAAAGACTCAGATTCTCATTCAAATTTTACACTTGCCAACCATGAGCATTTTTGTCACTTTGAGTGGAAAAGCATGGTCTCAAGCACCACATTTTTAACCTTCATATCTTGCAAAATTCTCATCATGGAAACCTTAAAATTTTCTCACATCACCACAAAACACTCTTATAACATCCCCAATCAACATATTAACTCAAATAGGTCTGCATATTCACATACCATCTCATTTGCATGACTAGGCATTAGGGTTTTGCATGATCTAGGCCATAACCAAGTAAACTAGCATAACAACCAATCATGAAACCTCTTAAAACTGCCTCTACATGATGGAAACAACATAACATACCTCCATGAATAACCTCAAGATCTCACACATACCTGCAAGTGACCATTAGTCCTCCAAACACTAGGATTAGGTCTAATTTGCACCATGAGCAAGTAGGCAAACATCATGACTCTGCTTCCAAACTCTCTAAAAGGCCCTAACACACTTGTGATAACATGTGTCACACCCTTCCATGCTTCCATGAGCTCACATGGATCTATAACTCACTCTCATGCTTCATTTGGCCTCCAAGCACCTAGATTAGGTCTAGATGAGCACTGCAACAGAGTCTTCCATTTGTAGATGCACTCTGAAACTCATGTGAGTGTCCAAATGTTCTCTCCTCAAGCTCTCCATGCCTCTACGATGATTCTCAAGCCACCATGCAACTCAAATTATCACGCTCTCTCACTAGATTAGGCCTACTAGGCCAAGCCATTCTCATTGTTTCCACTTTTGTAATCATGAAGCAACCTGAATCTCCATGTCATCATCATGCCAAGAAACCTATAACACTCCCCCATCATCCTCTTTGTCATTATTGAACTTTTATATCAATGACAACACACAATGCTCACTCATGCCAACAATCTCCCCTTTGTCATTGATGGAAAACCACCTAGTTCTTCTCCCCTTTTTACATTAATGACAAATTACATACCTAAGCACATTGCCTTATCCTTATTAGGATCTTTAGATCACCTCTTGGTTGGAAACATCAACCAAAGCCATAAAACTAGCATACAAACTGTCATACCTCACTAACCTTTAATTTTGACCTTTTTCTCATCTTGAAGCATTGTAGCATACCTACGAAGAGATTAAAAAAGCACTCATACATGCCAACAATCATAATTCAGGGCTTAAAACATATTCTTACCTTCTTAATAAGGCTTATCTCAAATGATGACATTCACAATCTTTCTTGTCTCTATCATCCATGGACTGTTTTCAAGTTTAGGACCTAGATCCTCTGAAGTAACATTTTAAACCATTTTTTCCGAGTTGATCATTTCTTTAGAAGCACACATACATCATGAATCAACTCCTTATAGATCCCCTCGAATCATACTATCATTTTCTAACTAAAAACACAAAAATTTGAGCACTTACTTTGTATACAAGCCATATGGAATGATCAACTTCATTGGCTCAGTCCTAAATCAACACTTCAAGATAGTTTTCCTTCTTTGCATGATATCATACTTGTTTGAATCAAAAATTGCTTACCCATGAGGTATACCTACAACTCATCAACAACTCTACCATTTTCATCTCTTTGAAACTCTTTTCACTTGATGCTTGACCAAGATAGCCCCCTTGCCTCAAGAGGCTTTTATAGTCCCGTAGCTTGTAATTTTACATCTACACAATCACGATCACTAGTATAATGTAAATTTGACTCATAAAGCATAAAAACAACCATTCAAACTTTGCAAGCATTTCTATTCTTATCTTCCTTGGAGTTCAGAGCATATAAGTTCCGCTTCAAAATTTTCTATCATACTAAAACAACTTGATTCTTTAGGCCCATTCACATGCTTCTCCTTAAAAAATCGTAGCTAATTCAATGAGTAAACATACCTCGTCCTTGTATGAGATTTGTCAATTTTCTTGCACTCCTCACCATCATTCTTTGTTACATAGTATTTATGCCATCTAAAACTCCTGCTTGAGGGTCAAAAGTACCTCCCCTACTTTAACTATCTTTTATGACTGTAGCCTACATTTCTTCTATTTACAGATCACTAAACTCTTGTTGTGACGCACTTCTTCACTTAAGTACACAATAGATCACCTACAAAGATTGTGTAACATAAGCAACTCCACATCTTAGGGATATTGAGCACATTTTCTCCCCCTCAACATATCATCATATTGAGACCTCTTGAGATTTCATGTACGAGTCTCTAATACTTCATACATACCTTTGAAACACTGTACCAATTTTAAAAATGGATCTTAGACAACACACCTTGATATTTACAAACTTTGATCAATCTTCATTGATCAACCTCAAGATGTACTTCTTCTTTCTAGGTCTTGATAGCTTTGTGGACCATCATACCAAATTGTCTTCTTATGTACCTATCGAAACACTACTATAGCTCATAATGACTACACTTAGACTTGTAGCCTAACTTCTTGAAAACACCCTAAACTTTAAAAAGCAAATTGCATGACTAAACAAGGAAAGCCAACACCATTGCCATCTATCTAGCCAAGGTTCTAAGTCTAGGAACGTAACATTACGATAGAAGCTTAAAATAATGCTTAACTAGTATGAAAACAATACAAAATCTAACTAAACATGCGTACTTAAATGTTTGAATTACCTAACATGGGCTTAAATAGACCTAAGAGGGCAATCAAATGGTTATGGTTGTTACTCCAAACAAGGTGAAATGACCTCTCCAAATGATTACTTGGTCATTTTGGATATCCATCTACTAGCCCCATTGAAGGCTTTAAGCAAGGATTGAACTTGGCTATATATCATATTTATTATATGAGATGCAAATCAAAGCATGGTGTAAAGTATAAAGGAGTGAGGTGTACCCTTTTTATACTTTTCCTTTTGGGAAAAAATTGTATTTTGGTGCATGTGGAACTAAAAGCCCCAAATTAGATTAGAATTGCTAATCATGATTAGGCCTTGCTAATCACAATTAGTGAATTACCAAGTGATTAAGAGGTGTAGAGCCTTAATCGACCGCTTAGGGTTAGCTAGGAGGCTAGGATAAGCTTTTGAAGCTTGTTGAGACATTATAGAGGTGAATGAGGTGATTTTGAGTGGTTAAAAGAGGGGTTTAAGCCAATATTAGGGTATATTGACTAAAACAAGGGCAAAATAGACTTAATTAGCTTATAAATGGTAATTGTCTGCATTTTGAAGAAGATTTTGAATTACAATTCATTGTAAAGTGGCATCCTGAATGTGAAAGAGGTTTGGTGATCAACGAAGTTCTTGTTAACTGACCAAAGTGGCAAGGCACATTAGTTAATTAGTAAAGAACACTAATTATAATGAAATTGTGAAGAATAAGAGTCATTTACATGCATTTTGACAATAAGATTGCAAAAGTAAAATTTAGTTGTCTACATTTGCCCCTGTTTGAGGTGAAGTTAGTGACTTCACTTCAAACATAGTAGACAAGTGTAAACTAGGTAAATTTTTGAAGAAAAATTAGCAGGATGAAGGATGCCCCCTTGAGTGTCGAGTGGGTGATAGAAGAAGTTAATCGACGATGGAAAATATGATTGAAATGAGTAGAAGTAAATAGGTTAGAACGAGCGTGAAACCCTCGGGTATTGAGAAGGAATAAGAATAGGGATAAACGTGGTTGTTTATTGCCCTGGGTGGTTTTTAGAAGAAAAATTAGTAGTGATAATAAATGATAAGTGATAAGAAATGATTAATGGAGAATATAGGACAAACCCAATCTTTGCATCCAACCTTTGAATAAGTAACTGTTTATATCATTTTTCCCCTAGGTCTACATCATCGACCTTTATTGAAATGAACAAAAATGTAAGATAACATGAAAAGCTAAATTACTAACATTTGTCCATTGCTACGTAACTCCATGTAACATACACAATGCAATGCAATATGAGAAAGTAAAACGATGCTTAACTCAATGCAACATACACAATGCAATGCAATACGAGAAAGTAAAACAATGTTTAACTCAATGCAACATACATAATGCAATGCAATATGAGAAAGTAAACCAATTAACCTAATAGAGAAACAAACACAATCACATATACTCAAACAAACAATCATTCAAGATCAGTTGTACCAATGTTTTTGTTATCAAGATGCAGTTCCCGAATGTTCGTGTTGTAACGACAAGGGTTAAAAATGATGCCCTAAGCAATAACACATGCGAGGGAAAAATGGAGGACACAAGTAGTCTCATGGAAAGCATTCGTGCATTATGACACAACATCTGACAACTCACATTTGCAGACGGAGTACCGAAATAATAAGTAGACTCAACTTTGTTAATGGAGGCAGATCATGATGATCTCGTATGTCGTTTGAGACAAGAACAAGTAAGAATGTCAAAAATATGGTTTTGGAGGACCAATTTCGATGTTGAGGATAATGCAGGTGATACAAGCTTCAAACTATATATGTAAGCCATTTACAAAATTAAAAAAACTATATTTTTTTGGTAAATCTAAATCCAAAATTAATGTTACCATTGTGTATATTTTTTCAATACCTTTCAAATGCAAAACAAATGGATTCATTTCAAGGTCGGGAGAAAACATTATGGCCTCCGCAATGTTGGGTGCGCCTGTGCACTCAGGGGAGCACCTGTGCTATGATACTTTTTGAGTTTTTGAGTTTTGTGAGGCAGCATGGGCGCCTGTGCTGAGCCACTTTGGTGAGTTTTGCATTGTAGTTGGCCAACATGGGTTCCTGGACCCCTGTGTTGAGCCACTTTGGTGAGTTTTGCATGCTAGTTTGCTAAGATGGGCGCTGGGTGCTTGCATGACAATATCAATGCACTACCTATCTTCCGGAGGCCATAACGTTTTCTCTTGACCTAAAAACAAATCCATTTTTATTGCATTGTAAAGGAATAAAAGTGAACTATGTAATGGTAAGATAAATTTGGATTTTGAATTTATATTTTGTGAAATTGAGACCAATTAATATCAATCTGTGTGACTAGGAGCTTACGTGGGAGAAAAGGTGCTTACACGGGAGAAAAGGAGAAACACAAGGGTTCCCGGGTGCTTGTGCATAATACAATGACACTTGGGTGCTTGTGTGCATGAGGCAAGGGTGCTGGGTGCATGTGTTGGAAGTGTTTAGGTCATTTTGAAGTTTTTGATTGTAGCATGGGCACTGGGTGCTGTGCGACACCGAATGTACTACCTATCTTCCAAAATCCATAATGTTTGCTCCCGACCTCGAAATGAGTCCATTTTTTTGCGTTAGAAAGGTATTGAAGTGAACTACACAATGCCAACATAAATTTGGGGTTTTGAATTTGTTTTACAAATTTTTTGGGCTTTTGAATTTTTCTCACCAATTTGTTTATTTGGATGTTTTGACTTTTCCAAATAACATATTTGAATGTTTTGGGAGTTTTCTATGAAACATATTTGAATGTTTTTGATTTTCTAGAAGTTTTTTGAAGCTATGTACATGAAACGAAGAAACATGGACGCCCAGGTGATAGATGATGCGACGCACAAGGGAAAAATGCCACGCGTATGCACAAGAAAGTGAAGATGTAAAATTTCCCCAACATTAGATGAGAATATTCAAAGGAAAAATATTCACACAAGAAGTTGGATCAAGGCCAATATAGATAGGTTCAACATGATGATGAATGTAACCCAATGATGTGCTAGGAAGGAGCAAGGATGCCCCTAACGTAAGCTGGCCAAGAAGCACATGATAGAAAGAAGTAGAAGATTGTTTTTGTGAAAGGGGACAAAGGTTCCCAACAACATGACAAAAAGACAATATTATACACATGGATGTTCTGAACTAAGTAGAAGAACGATGTGAATGTTGTGAATGTAACTTAGAAGCCTCATGCGATGAAGAAACAATTAGCTAAAGGCACAAATCATGAGACAAGATACAAACTAGAGTAAGAGTTTGAACAAGGTCCAAAAAAAGACACTTGGTAACATACTAATCCTATTTGCTCATCGATATCCGTGTGTGCACGTGGAAATTTATTACCTCTTGGAGGGAAGATTTTATAGACAATAAGTGAAGACACCCTAGCCAATGTGTAGGAATGATTTATTTTTCAAAGTTGATTTTTTTAATGGATTGTGGAAGGAGAGCCGTACATTGCTCCGCTTCCATCTAGGCGTCCATAGTCCCGACGGAGATGCATTTGATTCTAATCATAACATTTCTCTACTTCTAGTTAGACATCCATAGCCCCGGAAGAGATTATTAGAAATACCCCAAGAGAGATTTATATATCAAGTTACTTTTGTTTTTAACATTTGCTTTCAGATTTTTGCTTTTTGATTTGAATGATTTCTTTTGCTTTCTGAAAACTTATTTCAGATCTCTTGTTTGACAAGGGGTTAAGAACCACTGATGGCTTGATGGAAGGAGGGGGCCGTGATTGTGATGACGACATTGGCTAGTGTCAACAAATATGTCTAAAATTTCTTCACAACAAGTTTTTAGATGTTGATTGTGATAAGATCTCTATGTAGACACCAAAATTGGGTCACACTCCCCTTGGTCCTTTGTCAAATAACCAGCTCAATCATACTCATCTAACCATGGCCCCTTCCACCCCACATCACCTTTAATTAAATTAAATTAATATGTATCCTCACAATATTTAATATCTAATTACCTTAATTTCTACCCCACCACCTCACCTAGCCACCTCACCTAGACACCTCATCCAACCACCTCACCCTAGACCTATTCTTGGCATGTTTCCATAACCAACAATAACTAAGTCTTACTTGCCTTAATGAGCTAAGATTTGGTCTAACCCTAAAATCAATCCCTAAAATCTCTCTAACCACATTCCCGCTCATTAGAAGGGAAGTTGTCGTTCTAATCCGCGAGAATAAACTAACTGGGCCCAAGAAATTAGAAAGATCTGCCCATTTTAGTAAACCTAGGGAATCCCACCTTAACCGACGTCGGTCACCCCTAAATCGATGCTATCAACCTGGAACCATCGCGGTTACCATTTATTCACCCAAACAACCTTGTTTTTGGGTTGGCACATTCTGAGAGCAAGGAAAGGATATCAGAGCTACATGCAAGTGAAACCAACATCCTTTCACGTATCCAGACATCTAGAGCCATCACTAGGATAAATTTTGGAAGCATTGCACTCACATGGAATCATTTTGGGAGCCACTGCTACGATATCAACACCATTCTTCTGATCAACAACCACCTCCATTCAGCCATCTAAATCTACATCACAATAAGTACATCTCTACTAGCATTGTCTATTTTAGCATAGTTAACTTTTGTCATCCCTGTCATTAGTTTATACTTTGCATGTTCATTCCTCCATTGCTTAATAGCTTGTAATCCCACCATTTCCCTTACCCACACCACCAAATCACCATTCTGACCTAATATCCATTTCGAGTATACCTGAGATCTCCATAGACCTTCTCATCCACTCTCCCAACCTCATTTGACCTCAGCTCAGCCCCTGCCATTTGATCTATTCGAGTTTCTTTTATCTCAACCATACCGACGTTGGTTACCCATAACCGTCGTCGGTTACACATAAAATAAATCGTCGGTCATACCGACCGACGTCGATCTCTCGTGTTTTACACCTTGACCAAGAACATACCTAATAATTATCTCACCAGTTGACCTAAACAACCCATAATCGACCCCGACCCGGTTCCAAAGACCTTTGACAACAACCTACCTTTTTACGAGTTGACCACAACCTAGGATGTTATGTTAAGATTTGCTTATTGTACTTGAGTGAGATACCTAAATCATATCAACTAAAGTAGGACTTTTTTTATTTCTCGCATTAACTTGTTTTAAATAGTGGATTGACAACCATCTAAGAAGTATCACACTTCCCGGAACTAGCATACGTTAGGCAGTCCATTGTCATATATCATTTAACTATCTATTTGTGATCTTGTTTTCTATTACAGGTAGTTCCTCATAACCAAAAGTAAGCAAGTTAGAACTCGCGCAACAACCATCAACTGACCAACATTTAACAAGTATTCCTCCTTGGCCCTTACCCTTATCTGTTTCGTCACTTCGAAAATGTAAAGAAAATAGTGAAACATTTTGGCACGCCTGGTGGGACCCATCAAGGGTTCTTTTGCATTTATTCATTCCTAGGTGAAAGTTGTGTGTTTGTTTCCCTTGAAAAGCTTCCACATTAATTTTCTTCTTTGGAATCATTCTCCTTCTTTCTATTGTCTAAAAACAATTGTATTTTTGGTGCTTTAAAAAGAACACATCTTCCTTTCTTTTTCATTGCATTAGTGAAAGAGCATCCCTCTTCCTGTTCATCACTTGCTACATCGAATATCACACTTCGATTTGGGTTTAAAACACTTGCATTGCATTATGATTTGTTGCATTATTAGCTCACATTAAAACTGAGGGAAACCTATATGCTGGAAGTCATGCCCAACTGATGGTTGACACAAAGAATCGTAGAAAGAACATTTCTCTTTCTCTCTCTCTCTCTATGTCTTACCAAACTTGCACAAAATCTAAATATACACATCTTTCTTAAACAACATCTTACCCGAGAACATATGTCAGTGATCACACGATCCGATTGGTAGGTACTCCCTAGCTCGTTGCCTCTGTTGAGTCATCATCTCAGAGGACGGCCCGCCCCCGCCATAACATACCGAAACCTCTTCTTTTAGATATCCTTCTTCGTAGGACGCATTCCTAACCAAAAAATTCTATTCTAAATACACACGATCAGTTGTAAATAGCATAAGCTAAACAAACATAAGAAAATCACTTTGATAGGATCGTGCTTTTCTTAGCATTCTTCTTGACTTGTGTTGTGAGGTGTGAGACTACGACTCTCCATTTTTATTCTTCTCGCACACTCCACCATCATAGTTGGAGTATTATGACTTTTTCTAAGTGTGCCAGGGGCCCCATCTCCTCATTCTCGGGTTTCTAAGTTTAATTCTTCCGATTCGTAAACTTCTACTTTGGAACTTTACAAATCACACAACTATGCTATTCTACTTTCAACTTTGGAAAATGACATATTTGCTTGAAATTTAGAGCTTCATGACTGATTATCTAGTGTTATAGAAAGGAAATTGCTGAGAAGGAAATAATTCAAACTTCAACACCAACAATTTTATCCTGGAAACCTCAAATGGAGGAAAAAAATCGGGAAGGGAAACTGCTCTTTCTTCCCACTTTTATTGGTCTAATAAAGACAATTACATATTACAATAAGTATGAAGAGAAGAAACAATGTAAACCTTCTCTCCAATTACATTCTTGCTCTGTTTCTACACCTTGCTCCTACAATTCCATTCCAACACTGAAGATCTTGCTCACTGTTCTCATTAAACTCTGCTTATCGATCTCTCTGGATCTTTGAATGCCTATTCTCTTGTTCCTTTCATGCATTTATAGGCCTTCCCATGTCCTCCCATGCACTGGAGAATGTGAAAGGGCATGGAAGGGAAGAGACACGGTTGGGCACTTCCAATTCACGTCCATTCGCATTCCATTCTTCTTTTCTGTTCGAAAGTATCAGGACTGCCGCCCTACAGGGCGGTGGTTCTGAAACCGCCACACTATACAAAGCGGTAGTTCCTTCCAGAACCTCCATTTACCTCATTTTTCTCACTTTTCTTATTTCTCCTTCTTGGTGTTGATGGAACTGATGAAGTGGTGTGTTTTTTTGGATCCCTATGGATCATACCTCCCCTACTTAGGAGGATTTTGGTCCCACAAAAGCTTAGTGGGGGAGTGGTAGAGGAATCGAATCCCTCTCGTGCTCATTCCAGTACCAATGGGTCTGCCTTGGTGTCTTCTCTCGTCCAACCTGCCAAGGCTCCTGTGGATCTCTGGTTTTTTGTTCTAGTGCTACATCCTCCTCTAAGTTACCTCGAGTACAATCCTCTTTGGAAGGTAACTTCTGTATCTTTCCTTATTTTTCATGCATAGATGGCGTTAGTGGATGCGAGCTCTTGCAACTTACTATCGCGTGCATCTGCATGAAGTATGGCTTGAAGGTTTCTTCTCCAACTTGCTCAAGTATGGCGAAGGTCCCATACTGTAGTGGTTTAGTCCTTTCCTATCTTTGTTTCTTGAGATGGATCGATTGAATCCTCTCCAAGTGCATTACTACTTTAGTCACCACTGTTCCTTATATCTCCTCTTCTTCTTGCTGCCCCATGGTCAGTCCAATGAATATGTAGGTAGATACGGTGACTGCATAGCGGAAATTTGTTTTGCTCCTTGAATGAGCAGTTCCTGTGGTGCCTTCTTCTGCAAAAACTGACAAGTGCTATCCAAATTCTCCATCCTTTGGTAAGAAATATCCGCTCTCACAACCATTTCGTTTTTCTTCCAATGAAAGTAACAAAATTGATGATTTTCCTGAATAAGTCTTGGTGCTTGGTTGACACTTACCATAGCTTTCTTTGATTTTCTTTGATGTGCCCATATGTTAAAACTGACTCCATCCTTGACCCATTCAACCGGTTCTCCTCCTCAGTGTGAACACAACATCCCTGACATACAAGTAAGGAATTTTGAAGACAACATCAAATGCATCAAGTGGAATAATATTAGCCTCTAATACATCTATGTATTGGGTATTTATCCCAAACTAAAACTTACACTTTCTTGTAACTTGTATTTCTACACCCTTCTTCACCCATCCTAGTGGGTATGGATGTGGATGCGCGTAAGTATCTAGACTAAGCTTTTTTTACAACCGCATCGAAATCAAATTTGACTTAAAACCAGAATCTACTAAAGTGATTACCTTAGTCTTCTTGATTTGGATTCGATTTAAAATAGCTTACTCATCTCTTCTTCTTCTCGCTGCCCTGTACATGTCGGTGGCCATGCATCGTAGCCTTCGTCTACATCCGAATCATCCTCAATCTCCATATCTCTTTCTATCTTCATAGTGGCCATGGATTTCTCAGAATCCTTGGTTCGGTGCTTTGGGTGCAATTCCGGGTGCAACTTCCAATATGTGGCGTCAGTATGTCCATTTACATCACAATTCTTACAAAAATTCTTAGGATCTTTACAAGTATGCAAAGTAGTAGCGGTATGTTTACCTTTCCATTTACCTCTGCTACTTGTCTTCCCTTTTTCTTTGTCTCCATTGCATTCGTTGACTGGTCTCCCTTTGGCTCTATTTCTCTTTTCTTCTTCTCGTCATTAATGTAGTATGCTTATACACAAGATTTATTGAGATCCTTGGGCTTCGTGGAGATTACCTTCCTCCGAAGGTGAGTGTGAATTGCTCCCAAATACTTGGTTAGAATGTCCTCATCCTCCAAGTCTATACTAAGCAACATGGCTTGTCTCTAAAATTCCATAGTGCAGTCTTGCACACTTTGACCGCTGCCCTATCTAAAGTACTGCCACTTAATCATCATGTCAGTCTTATGCCCAATAGGATAGAAGTTATCTCTAATCAATTCTTTAAAACCTTTCCAAACTTGACAATGGGATGTTTCTTCTTCTCACAAGTGGCTAGATGGGTTTCCCACCAAACCAGAGCATGACCTTCCATTTTGAGACGTACAAAGGTGACCCTTTGTGCCTCAGTGACATTATGCACACTAAAGTAGACTTCCAACTATTTTAGCCATTTATCTAGTAATTCTGCATCTACTTGTCCTTCAAAATTATTTATTTCCACTTTTGTTTCAACTTTAAAAGGTGTATGTGTAGATTTTACCTTCTCGCTTACAATTGGCGTCTCTTCATGCTCTTCCCATTCTTCCTCTTCGTGGCTCTTTCCGATACCAATTTTTTTAGCTAGTGCTCAAACCACCGAGTCCATGGAATCTTGCTTAACCGAAGTTGTCTTTTGTAGATCTGAAAGCTCTTCTTGTTTTCTATGCAATCTATCCATCATGGTCTCTAGCATCTCGACTCTACGGACCAAGTTCTCTTCCTCCATTTGAGCTCAAATTCTCTATTTCCACTTCTTTGTAGAAATATCTAGCTCGCAAGGTAAAAATTATTCACCTTTGGACCTTGTCACTGTCATACAAAATCACAAGAAAGATTCAAATACCATCCTGGATATATAATCAGCTTTGATACCAAAATGATCCGTAAACTTCTACTTTGGAACTCTACGAATCACACAACTATGTTGTTCTACTTTCAACTTTGGAAAATGACAGATTTGCTTGAAATTTAGAGCTTCGTGACTGATTATCTAGTGCTATAGAAAGGAAATTACAGAGAAGGAAATAATTCAAACTTCAACACCAACAATTTTATCCTGGAAACCTCCAATGGAGGAAAACCAGTCGGGAAGGGAAATTGCTCTTTCTTCCCACTTTTATTGGTCTAATATAGACAATTACAGATTATAATAAGTATGAAAAGAAGAAACAATGTAAACCTTCTCTCCAATTACTTTCTTGCTCTGTTTCTACACCTTGCTCCTACAATTCCATTCCGTAATCAAGATCTTACTCACTTGCTTTCATTAAACTCGCTTGATCTCTCTAGATCTTAAAATGCCTATTCTCTTGTTCCTTTCATGCATTTATAGGCCTTCCCATGTCCTCCCAGTGCACCTTTGGAGAATGTGAAAGGGCATGGAAGGAAAAGACACCTGTTGGCGCTTCAATTTACGTCCATTTGTGTTCCATTCTTCTTTTCTATTCGAAAGTATTAGGACCGCCGCCCTGAATAGATCAAGCGATCGTAGGACCGCCACCACCTGGATGATCGGCAGTTTTAGGACCACCTCATGCAGACGGAAGTTGTGAAATCACCGCTCTGCATAGAGCGACAGCCTTCTAGAACCCCGGTTTACCTCATTTTCCTCACTTTTCTTGTTTCTCCTTCTTGGTGTTGATGAAATTGATGAAGTGGTTTGTTTTTCCGGATCCCTATGGATCATCTTCACTTAATTTAATTCACAAAACCCATTTTCTTCATTTATTTCTAATTTCACGAGTCCATCGACCTACCCAAGCCGATCATCGCCGGTTCACGTTTGACCATCGTTGGTTAAACCCTAGCGATGTCGGCTTTACGGCTTTCTAGTTACTTTACTTAGAATAGCCTTCATCACTATTTCTATTTTTTAAGCCCTCGGGCATCATCATATTTCTCCCTGTTGATACCCATTGTCATACCCAATTTTCTCAGTACACATCCAACATTCTGTTTCATTGTTTGAGACTGGTTTCTTTCATGTGACTAGTAATCTTGGTTTCGAAATGATCATCGGTGTTCCTCAACCGTCACCGGTTAGTCGACCGTCATTAGTTTACCCTCAACTATCATTGGTCAGCTTGACCGTCATCGGTTTGCCCTCAACCCTCACCAGTCAACCTAATTATCGTCGGTTGCCTGTGTTTGATTTTTAAAATCTAGACATTGACCAGATTTACCTCCCGGACCCCACTATTCTTTGTTAACAAAGTTTATATTGTTTTATGTGTTATTTACGAATACGAGTTTACAAAGTCAACACTTGTTCACATGGTGCTAACTCATAGCTAGACTAACGCCCTCATATTCCATGCTAGTCATCAACTACTACCACCTAGTCCCTCACCGCCTTTCGTCCTATCACCCATGGATCCAATCTTACCTACCACCATTGGTACAGGTGACAAAGAGTTTACACGAATCCTTGATCAGAATCTCGAGCCTTATAGTTCTACCTTTCCCATTCTTCCACTCGAGACTCCTCAGTCAGTTGATATACGACATGCCTGTATCCATCTCTCCTACCCTTATTCCTATTGCTGCATCAACCCCTAATAATTTGGCATTGCCCTCACTCGCTTCACCCTTGGTAGTTTCACAGTCTAAGCTCGATACCCACCATGATCTGCTTTGCATTTTCATTTTCACTCGCGCTGTCGTATCTTTGTACACTCATCGACCACCCTGGACCATAGCATAGTCTACACCCATTGTCTCATAAATACCCATTGCAACACAACCGCTTGTGGTGTCGGTGACCCTACTCCATTCGAATCTCGTCCTCTCCATCCCAAACACACGCTTTCTCAATCGCTCACCAGAGTCACGGCGACCATCCCGCCTACATACACCTACTATCAATAACCCCTATCTCATCTATCATTCATTCTAGATATGTCCCTTCTATATTGGTTCCTTATTCTCAACCTCCTATCGGGTTCAATATCCGTCCCCTTATGCCACATGTGGTGTCTCCCCATCACAACCTACCAATGACCTCATCAAGTTGATGATGGAAAAGATGTAGACACTAGAAGCATCGGTTTCCAGCTCACACAATTCCCTCACCTTTGATGAAATTTGTAATGAGCCTATTCACCTGTCCATTCCCATTCGACCATACCCCGTACATTGGGAAATGCCAAAATTCAACCGCTTGATAGCAAAGAGGATCCAAAACAACATTTGCGGTCCTTTAAACATGGGTATTACTTGATTGCCCATGATGCCGATTTACTTTTAAGGACTTTACCAATGTCCGGACATGACCTGCATTAGACTGGTACAGTGGGCTACCAAGACATTCCATCTACTCATTCAATCAAGTGGCCCAAGCCTTCTTAGATCACTTCTCTATCAACATTATCAAGAAAGTTACAATGACTGATCTTTATTCCACTCGTCAGTACGATGATGAGTCTATCGCTGACTTTTTCGCTTGTTGGCGCAACCTAATCAATCAACTCACATTTCAACTGCCTCAAACTAAACTCATAGAGTTGTTTACTCGGGCTTGCACTAGACACATCTCGCCAACCCTGTAAGTGCAGACCTTCCGTACTTTTGACAAGGCATTCACCATGGCACGAAAATTGGAAATTCGTGTTATCGAAGAAAAGAAGATTCAACTTCATAACAAGAACATCGCGTTCAAATCAAATGATGCTTCTTCATCTTCGAAACCCCAAAACAACTATTCAAAACCCAAAGGGTCTTCCAATGCCATAGTTCTCAAGGCTAGTCCCCCTCATCAATCAAACCTAGCCAAACCCCTTCTAATCTCTCTCCTGTCCAAGCTTTCTAGTTCAGATGGGAACATTGAAAGTACACTTCCATAGGAGAATCTTATTCTTTTGTGTTGGAAAAACTTGTGAAGGTTGGTGTCATTACCCTCCCACCTTTAATACCACATACTAGTTTTGAACCTGAGTGACACATGCCCTCATGGTATAAGGAACATGACTTTTGCAACTATCATCGTGTCAAAGGTCATAGCGATAATAACTACATCACCTTCAAGAATATTGTCCAAGAAATGTTAGAAAACAAAGATCTAGTCTTGGATAGCCCAAATGCACCCACTAACCAAAACCTACACATCTTCAAGAAACCATTCCCTAATCATGCCCCGTCTTCCAACCAAGTGGTGACACTTCCAATAGTGATAGAAATGTTTGTGAGGTCCATGCTATTTTTGATGACATACCAGTTGCTTCCCAATTGCCTCATGTTCCTTCCATAGATGAGATCTTAGCCCAAGCTCCGCTACCTGCACAAGAACCAATGTCATCTACTCCCCCACCCACAGAGACACCCCCTTCATTTTCTTCTTCACCTGTGGAAGAGCCTATAATTAGCATGTTGCCTTTGACCCCTCAAAATTCCGAGCAGTTGTTAGTGGCACCTCTCCTACTCATAGAAGATGCAGGTCCACCACCTACACCAACACAAGGAGAGTCCACTTTGGCTGGCCCGTCCTCTCCTCTACCCATGGAGGATACTATAGAAGTACCACTGCTTGTAGATGACCATTCACCATCAGACCTTCAAGATCGCTGATCTGCTTTCGACTCTCTTACCCACGAGTTCAAGGCTAACCATTTCCCTGTATCTCAAACACATTTACGGGGATTGCCACTTAATCCATGTTGACCCCACCTACGTCAAGTACCATTCTCACGCTTGGATGATTGCCTAGACTATGTCGATAGAGCCTTACTTTGGGGATGCCTTATACTTCATGTTTGACACAAATGTAGTTGCCCCCTGTTGACATGACTCCACTATCTATCCAAAAGTGTTTCAAGCAACCAAACCAAACATAATCACGACTATTATAACACCTTCCATGACACCACCCCTGGCCCAACTCACACCTCTACCCATAACCCAACATACACCTACACCCAAACACCTACCCTTGCCTATATCACCACCCTTACCTAAACCTATCACTACCTTAGGGGTCATACCAACAGCTAGCCTTACTCACCCACCCATCAAATTATATTTAGCTACATATTCCAAAACTAACACCAAACTTAAACCAACCTCTAAAACAAAGATCCAATCTCCTAAATATCATACCCCAACCTCTCCTACCATGACCTTATCACCTTAACCCCTTCCGTCCATCCTAGGACCTCACCCCTCGACCCTGGCCAAGAAACTCCCATCCACCAGGTAAACCAAGAAACGCAACAACCCATTTCCCCATCACGGACCTCTAATATACCCAAGTAACCCACACAACCTCCATCCTCACCTGTAACCTTCTTACCACCCATACCTCTAATACCATCAATAGCTTCTTCACTACCCATGACACTTCCTTCTCTTTCACTCACACCTCTATCTAATCTGCACCAACCTAATCCGCACCACCTACCTCCACAACACCTCAATTACCCCCGTGGGTAACCCACCCTCTTCCATCATCTGCTTTTCCCTCCACATCTCGTGCACCTGTATCACCTTTACCCAAAAAGATGTAACCTAAAGCTAAAAATCCACTACCCTCTAATAAGGTAGTTAAACCAACCAAACCTTCCATTGCCAGTTCATCTACCATGCCCCTACCCAAGCAAGATACGACCAACACCTAAGACCACACCACACACCAAACTCGTAGCCCAACCTACTCCCCCTCTTGTAAAGCCTCTTCCTCCATCAAAACTTTACCTATACCCAAACCCACATTCACCTCCCATTGTGATCCATTAGTAGGGTCCTATGCCAAAATCCTAACCAATCTCCTCAAAAATTTTGTCATCGCATTACCACCTCTTAGACCTTATGACCCACTCAAACCCAAACCAAAAGGGTTTGAAAAAACCAAAATTTGCACCTACCATCATGTGTTAGGACATGATGTAGAGAACTGTAAGGCTTTAAAAACCATCCTTGTCCAATTGTGTCCTCCTGAAGAAAACTTTGATGATGATGATCTTCTTGATGAGGACCCCATTTTTCCTTCACCAATTTCCATCAGATCCTCTCCCATCACCTACCCAAAAACCAAGATCTCCACCCCCAAAACTCTTTGATCCATCCCCTAAGATTCAAAATTAACATGGTTTGTATAAGAGAGTTGGCCAAATCACCACCCAAATGCTATGCGCCCAACTCACTTCATAAGGCTTTTCTCCCCCGGTAGGTTTCTACCCGTCATGCCGTTATACCACTCATCCTACACCTTCCCCATTTACCCCCTCCCCTTAGATTAACATGATCAACACTACCATCTCCGTGCTCGAGAAATACAAGGGTAAGGAAAAAGCATATGGCCCATCAACCAACCCTGTACCCAATATACCATCCACACCCACACCCAAAGTCATCATTCGAGGTCCTGCATATCCCATTTCCGATGGGGTCACACATCACACAATGCTAAAACAACTACATCAATCCCCCCTCAAAATGTATTTATATGACCTCATCCAAGCCTCAGAGTCACATCGTCAAGCCCTCATAGAGGTACTTCAATCTATCGAAGTCTTACCAAATGACCCCACACATGAGGCTTCATCATTACCCCCCTCACCATATAGCCTCTCTCACTAGGTCTTCGCCTTCCTCTACACCTCAATCCACTCGCAACATGGCCACCCTCAGCTATTCGGATGAAGATATCACTCCCTTCCGATTCGATGACCCCAACCACACTCTTTTCATCTTTGTCTTTATCGATAATATATGCATATGACGTGTTATGATCAATGGTGGTGCTAGCATTAACATCATCTCCTCTCATGCGTATGACCAAATCCAAATACCTGCCAATTGCATGCATGGTAACCCCATTATGTTGCATTCCTTTAATGATGCCATGACCTCTACACTAGGTACTGTTGTTCTCCATGTCCACGTTGGTCCCCGCACCATCCTGGAAATTTTCTATATCTAGAAGGGGTTCAATATAACTTGTTGCTTGGCGAACTTGGATCCGTCTTTATGGGTTGTGTCCCTTCGACGTTACGTTGATGCCTCAAATTTGAACACGAGGGACATAATTACACCATCCCTGCCGACCCCTCACCTTTCAAGACCTGTAACATGCTATATCGACCCAATGATGTGCTTGTATTGGTCAAGGCATCTGCCACCACAACCACTTCACCTTCACCCACGAGCCCATCCACCAAAATTACCACTACTTCTGCTGCATCTAACCTTGCTATCCCCACTTTGCACATGTAGCCTCTCTCCCATTGGTGCCCCTTCATCTAGCGACCAACCCATACTTCTTTACCCACATACTAACTATTGATCCCTTAGAAGGTGTTTTTCAACACCTCACTCTGGGGGAATACCACCTATACAATATTGATACCTTCCTCACCCCACAAGAGTACAAGAATCTGCGTCAACACCCCAGTTATGACATTCACATTGGTGACGTTTTCCCTTATGGACCTCCCCACCTTCACACAAACCTAATGTATGGGGCGCTTGATATGGCCACCTATAAACCTGAACCTCCATCCCAAACCCAACCATTTTCATCTGACCTACACTCCATCACTAATCGCCGTTTCACTCAGAATTTCCTCCATCGGTGCAAATGGAAGGGATTTGGCTTCAGTTTTTATAAACAAGGCCGCCACACTGTCATCTCTGTACCTCTCGTAAAACAATGACCGTAGTGGCATTGGTTTTGATGCTCCATCCTCTAAGAAGGTTCACATTGACCTTATCTAAGATGATAAATCTTCCCCCTCTCATTCACCCACATTACCATCTTCACCCACGGAGTCCATAGATCCTAAATCTATACCTCTTAACTTTTTTTTTCATAAACACCATTTCCCTGGGACCGTTGACCTATCAACGCGATGGCGAGGCTCCCTCTTCTCTCCCATTCTGTATCCTGACATGATCGATGACGATACACCTTCGATTAATGTCATTGATATGTCGGGATAATGAGTCTATCCTCACCTACCTTGGTGTAGAAGAATCTTATATTCATTGGTCATTACCCTCTGAGACATAAACCATGTTGAATGAATTGACCATCAAAATCAACATTAATACTCAAGATGACCCACACATTCTAAATATCGGCCAATCCTTAGACACTACTGAACAGGAAGCCTTCACCTCTTTCCTCCGGGACCATAGTAACGCATGTACCTAGTCTATGCTTTGATATGCCCTGTATTGACCCAAAAATTGTGGTTCACAATATCGTAACCATTCCTGATGCCAAACCCATCAAACAAAAGATGCGAAAATGCATCCTCGCATTGCTCTTCTAGTCAAAGAAGATCTTCAGTTTCTCTCGGTTTCCTTCATTCTACCCATTGATTATCCCCAATGGATTTCTAACATCGTTCATGTCATGAAAGCAATAGGGGACTCCACATTTGCATAGATTTCCGTGACCTCAACCTCACCTGTCCCAAAGATGATTTCCCACTACTAGGAATTGACCAACTAGTTGATCTCACCACTAGCCATGAAATGTTATCACTCATGGATGGTTTCTGCTATAATCAAATATTACTAGCCCCAGAGGATCAACACAAGACTACCTTCATCACCCCTTGGGGGACTTTCTGCTATCAAGTCATGCCTTTTGGCCTCAAAAACACTGGTGCTACATATCAATAAGCCATGAATTACATCTTCCATGACATCATGCATCACATATTGGAGGATTATGTAGATGATCTGCTTTCCAAATCCAAGCATCGAATCAAACACCTGCCCGTTCTTAAAGTCATCTTTGACCACCTCATCAAATATTGTGTTTGTCTTCGACCAAAAAAGTGCATCTTTGCGGTACTTTCTAGAAAACTCCTAGGTTTCATCATTTCTTTGCGAGGGCATAGAAGTCAATCCTACTAAAGTCAAGGCTATTCTTGAAATTCCGCCACCCACTAATCTCCATCAACTTTGCAACCTACAAGGAAAGTTGCAATCAATTCGTCATTTTATCTCACAGACTTTCCGATCGTTGTCAACCATTCCATCATCTTCTCAAGAAAGATGTTTCATTCAAATGGGATGATGAATGCCATAAAGCCTTTGAAGCCTTTTAATAACCTACTTGACCACCAGTGCTCATTCCTCCTAAGGATGACCAACCCTTCTACCTATATATTTCTGCCACTGACCATTCTCTAGGTGCCATGCTCACTCATCACGATGACCAACACCGAGAGAAAGTGGTTTATTACATAAGTCGTACCCTTCTTGACTATGAAACTAGATATACCCACGCTGAAAATTTTTTCCTAGCCTTAGTTTTCGTCACCACCAAACTCTGCCATTACCTACTCAACCACAAAACCTTCTTCATTACTAATATTGACCCATTACACTATATATATGCCAAACCTTATCAAAATCAACGTGCCGCACGTTGGCTTATGCTTCTAGCCGACCTCGACCTCAAATTCATCCATCAAAATTCCATCAAAGGCCAGGCTATCGCCGACCAATTGGCCGACGCACCTATTTCCAGGAATCAACCCTCTAACTTCGACTTCCCAGATGAGTCTATAGCTACCCTTTCCTGGACAAAACCACTTACCAAATGATACTCTTCTTCGATGGCTCCAGTGTCGGCGTGGGGGTGGGGCTGGTGTTATTCTCATTCCACTTGATGGCGAACCTATGGCTTTGTCTTTCAAACTTGATTTTGATTGTATAAACAATATTCTTTGAAAGTACAAAGCACTTATATTGGGTCTCTGGGATGCTTATGCATTAGATGTTAAATCAATCAACATCTTCGGTGATTATCAATTGGTCATAAACCAAGTCAATGGTATATACCAATGCCATAATGAGATACTTCAAAAGTATAAGCATCACGTGGACATACTTTTGACCACCTTCGACCGTTACACACTTCAAACCACCCCACGTTCTACCAATAAATTTGTAGATACCATGACATGCTTGGCTTCTCAGATACCTGCTTCACCCGCTAACTCTAAAATATTTGTCACCATACAAAGACTAAAATTACCCTCTTATTTGCCTCGTGAAGTCTACTCTATCAGAACCGTTGCTCCTAACCCAAGTGACATTTGGTATAAGCAATATACAAACTATCTTTCCCTTTCCATTTTACCCATCGATCTCACTCGTAATGGACAACGTGCCTTTCTTAAAAGTGTCTCCCATTATGTCATCATGGGTGGTCTTCTTTACAAATGTAGTTTTGACAACATTCTCTTACGATGCCTTACAAGTTCTGAAATTCCTTACACCATTAAGGAAGTCCATGATGACATTTGTGGAGGTCAATTTAGTAGTTTAGCTATCGCAAAGCGCATTCTTCGCCTAGGCTATTATTGGCCAACCCTAAACCGTGACTATTGTGATTATGTACAACGTTGCATGAAATGCCAACAACATGCTAATCTCCATCACATCCCTAGTCATGCCTTACAAGTCACGTGAGACCTTTGGAATTTTTCTCAATGGGGTTTGGATCTTGTCGGTGAGATCAACCCCCATTCTTCACAATGCCACCAATGGATCATAACCACTACTGAATATTACACTAAATGGGTAGAATCCATTCCCCTCATTTCCACCAAAGCCAAGAAAATATGTGAATTCATCAACCATCACATCATCTGTCGCTTTGGTGTCCCTCATCGCATTATCACGGATAATGGAAAATAATTCAAAAACAAAACCCTACACAAACTATGTGATGCTTTTGGCATCTAAATCAGTTTCTCATCACCCTATTACCTATAAACCAACGGTCAAGCCGAATCAACCAATAAAACCTTGAAAAAATTCTTATGAAGGTAGTCAATGATACTGGGAAGTATTGGCATACACACATTCTTTTCACCCTATGGGCTTACCGCACTAGTATGCACACTTCGAATGTTACCACCCCCTTTTCTCTGGTCTATGGTGCCAAGGCTTTCTTACCTATCGAAGTCTAGATTCCATCTCTTCACATCTCACTGTAAGACATGCTCAATGATGATGAATTTCGCTAGGATCATTTGGCGTAACTTGAATTATTAGATGAATGTCATCTCAACACTCTTGACCATCTCCAAATCTACCAAAACCGTATCAAACATGCCTATGAAAAATGTGTTCATGAATGAACTTTTCAGGTTGGTGATCTCATCCTGAAGGAAAATCAACATGTAACCAAAGAGGAGAAAAGTAAACGGGGAAAATTTTCTCCTAATTGGCTTGGACCCTATATCATTACCCATACCTATGGATTAGGTGCTTATCATTTATCTTCACTCGAAGGTAAACTCGAACCTGAGCCCCTTAATGCCTTGCATCTTCGAACATTTTATTGTTGATATCAAGTCTTATATATCTTTTCATCAATTGATCACTCGTCCCTTGAGCATTTGCTCACCTTCCATAATTAACCATTTTGAGGATCCATGACTAAAAAAGAATCATGTGATTACCGTCACCTTTTAGCCTTGTCTTCAATATGAGTACCATGGCTATGCTTATAACATGATTCTCATGGATACTTTTGTCTTCTTCAAGATGGAATCCATGGTCGTTCATCACTCAAAACCACTTCTTTCACAGTTAATATTTGTGTACTACGATCTTGTCTTCTTAAATAAGAACCGATCATCCTCTATAGTCTTGTCCATGACTTAAACATCTAAAAAAAAAAGGGATACAACTCCTTGAGTCAAACTTCAGAAAAATATGACTCCCTCAAAAGGGACATCTCTTCTTTATATTCTACCACTATCAATAGATTTGCTCCCTTGAGGACAACTATATACTGATCATTACAAAAATATAATAACTATTCAGAAGCTTCCTGCATCGATCAACTTCACGAAGACCTCAAGGAGATAATATACCCATCCCATATAGACTTCCCACATTGATTAGTCTATTAAAAAAGAGGAAAACAAATGAAATTTTTGTCATGGACTTGCCTATTTTGGATTCTGGGTTTCTTGTTCGAAATACACGTTGTCGTACACTAAGTTACGCTAAACCTCCCATTCTCACCCCCTTTCCTTTTTCACCTAAATTCCTCGTTACTCAAGGGACATGCCGCAAATGCGAAATTTCATGATCATGTGACTTTTCTTCACCCTTAGAATAGTCCATTATGTAAGGATTGTAGGGTCCTACATTCATAAGCCCATATGGGGTATGGTATACTCATTAGGGTTCTTATCAATTAACTAGTTCTTTTACCATCTCTTACTATTCACCTTCCTCATTACTTATTGATTATCCTATATGGGACCGGACCCTGATACCTATGTTTATTAATCACTCAACCATGCCTCAACCTAAAATCAATCATGCATATGACCTACATCACCCATTCCTCACACCTATCAGCCCATTCCGCTATTTCATCATAATCTTCCCTAGCTTATGGGAGAACTACATCGGCCCGAGGTCCCTTGTCGCCGAGACTATGTAGGTAGCACTCGAGGGCATGGGGCCCTTGGAGGTTAGCTCAACCACTCTCTACCCTAACTAATTCCCCCTGCCCCTTTCCTATTCACATTCTACCCTAGTTAGTTTCCTTTTATATCAATCATTAGAAATTAAACCACACAAACAAAAATTGCTTAACATCTTTACCATCATCACTCATACATTCATTTCATCTTGTCTACCATTTCTTTACCATTACCATACATTTTCCTACGAAAAATCTTAACACGATCCACATCATCATTAATTGCACAAATTAATGAATTAAAAATGCAATCATGCCTAAGTCAACCTGAATTCATCCATGCCTAAGTCAACCTGACTCAATCCATGCATATGACTTTGACTCCATCCATGCCTAAGTCAACCCGACTCAATCCATGCCTATGACTTTGACTCCATCATGCATGAACCAACTGAATCCACTATGCCTACAAGACCTTGACTCTAGCATGCCTAATCCACTTGATTTCCACCTATATATATATATATATATATATATATATATATATACAATTAAAATTAAAACATGTACACCATTCATACTATAAACATCATCATCTTTCAATCGGAAAGTCTGTGTAAAAATACATGTGAACATAGATAAAAATAATAATCACAATCATCTAAAAACTCTCATATATATCCTCGGCATCTTTGCCACGCAGTCGATATATCATCAAAAATCTCAAAAACTCTCATGTACATCCTCACTCTCTTCGGCACGTAGGCCGATATATATAAAAATACACAACTATACAAAACAATAGGTATATATGGCTATCAAACATCACCCTACTAGATATCCTTCATATCTATCTCACATGTCTCCTCCTCCACTTCCCCGTATGATGTCATTAGCATCTCACCACCCATCATCGGCCCTAGCCGGAGCTCTCGTTGGTATCTCACCTAAGATTGGCCTTCGTGAATTGGTGGCCTCACCTTGACCCTGTCTCGAAGCTCGATGGCCCCCTGTGATCTCCACACTTTGTGGGTGCGCGACCTCATCCTATCACTCAAGATCTCTTTGTGCTCTATAATCCCCATAGGATAGAAAATATATCCCTATGACCATAAAATTATCTTGATAATACCAGACCTCACCTAAGGCATATCTCAACCAGCCTATGTGGTAGTGTCTCGTGGTGGTGCCATCATCCTCGGCCCCCCGCACCTATATCTCTCAGGACCTTGTCCCTATGCCTGTGACTTTCTGAGGACCCTTTCCCGCCTCGCTGCCTGTATCTAGGCACGAAAGGGCCAAAACTTGCGCATATGCGGTGGCCAAATGGCCTGTAAACCTGTAATCTACGCCTATAGGGGCAACAACCTATACCCCATCTCCATCTCCACCCTGTGTGGGTACCTATCCCTGTGTGACCTGGGCTTGTAGAGTGGCCACTTGTGCCTGCAACATAACAACATGTGCCTCTAAACTTGTCAGGCCCCCCCGCACTATACCCAACTATGTAATCAGGGTCGCCATCTACCCCTGTAGGATGTCCTCTCTGCACTGTGATGGTGGCTAAATCTAACTGCCCTGGCCTGGATGGAATCGCTTGTAAGTGTGCATCGCACCACTGTCTATATCTATCTGTAACCTCGACATCATCAATCCACCGATATCTCACTCTCTCCGCCTGCCTGTCGGCATTGTTGGGGTGGTAGAGGCGAGGAGGCCTCTCCATGTCATCCCTTATGTATTGTGGGAAAGGTGGTGGTATATCTGAAGCGGCTGAAGCTGCTGTTTAACCTTGTCCACATGTATCATCTTCTGCTCTCCTGCATGGCGCCCCTCTATCCATCCATCTAAGTAGCTGTAATCCATCTAACTCAATGACCATCTATCTGTATGAGGAAAACCCACAATGGTCTCAAATGATGTCCACGCTGAAACCTCTCAATAAATGCCTGTAGTAGGCGGCATCATGAGTCACCCTTGTTGTTTGACACTCAAATAAAAGGCACCCATCACTGTAACCCCACCCAAACCAAACCTAGCTCGGATGCATCGCCACAGGGCATACCAACTAGGCACACACACATAATGTGTTCATATTCCCAATAGTGAATTAGGACAAGACAACACAAGCTAAACCTTCGTAGCCATCCATACACCCATAAATCCTGTATAGCTACACCAGAATATTTATGCCCATGTAAAATGGGTCTGTTCTATCACCATATCATGGAGGACCCCCATCAATGATCGTGGGAATCTCCCATCCTCTGCATCTGGTAGTGTAAAACAACATACTGTCTCTATCAACAACAGAACAAGCCTAGTCTCTTACGGACGGGCCTGGTACATCTCTCACGTAACTCAGTTGGTGTCGTGGAACCTCAACTCCACCAACCCCTCACCAAATATTGTCAAGCATCAACTCCTCAGATGCCTTTGAGGAGATTAAATATACCTACATCCCCACTATCGATAACCATAGGATCCTGTACACATCCTCTAGGGTGATCGTGATCTCACTGTCGGTAATGTGTTGGTTGCCAAATCCCATCTATCGATGAGGGCGACCATCAAACTTGGCTACCGGACTACATACCGGTAGCATCTGATCCCAATCAAGCCAACCTCTGAAATATACCACCAATCCTCGACTGTCGCACCTCCTCAAACCATCACGATTAGGGGCGGAACCCTATCTCGCATCCACAGCTGATCTCTCACTTGCATCCAAAAAAACATCACATTAATACACCTTAATCATACCCATAACAATTCTTAACACCTCACCTACACCTATTACCCTCCCTCTCTTTTCACCTCGCAACTTACCTTCTTATCACATATTCTATCTAGCCACCCAACCTCACCCACTATCACTCAAACCATACCTATTTTAACCTCTTACCCATCTTTATGTTTTTCATCAACAACATCTTCTTTTTCCCACTATCTATCTCAACCACCCACCCTAGGGATCTTTTGGACCCTTTTTCTCCACATGATGGTGCCGTTACCCCTATCTCGACCATGGTCTCTCCCAAACCGGCATCAGCCACCTTATCCATGACCGATATTGGCTCAACACCACCGATGTCGGCCACCCATTGATCGATCAATGCAGTCATTGTTATGCCGAAATCCGCGACACCCAAACCCCTTTCTTCCTAACAAATCCCTTCTTCTACCTTTCTACCCACCCATTCCTACCTAAATCTACCCTCGGCTCCTCCCCACCCCTCATTCACCTAACTACACCTCTCCCCATTCCTATTTTACTCAATTTGCCTTCCCAAATTCAAACTCCCTTTCCCCCAAAACCCATTTTCCTCACTCCGACCTATATACCTAATCTACCTCAAAAAACAATGCAAGGGATTGACTCTTACCTCATCGTGCATCTTCTTGTCTCAAGTGGTGGCATGTCGGCCTGCCACCGGTGGTCCACCCGATCCCTCTCCCACCTCTACCATGTCTAATCACCAAATCCAATCCTCCTGACCTCCACCCAATCACAATCGATCCCCCTGTGCTTGTGGACCATCTACCTGGATCCTCTAACCAACCTGGATCTCTCCACCTTAGCAGGATATCATCCCTCATCCTTTCCTCTTGACAAAGCACAACTCATTCAATGCTCTATCATTTTCACAAAAGCCAAAATATACAAATGAACTTGTATTTTATGGCTTTTTTCTTTTTATATACCCACGTCGACCTGACTGATGTTGGTTATACCTAAATCGACATCGGTCCTATGCCCTAGAACACCGTAGTCGGTTATACCTAGATCGACATCAATCGTGTGCCCACAAAAACCGTGGTTGGTTTACCTAGACCATCAATGGTTCCATATGACCGGCATCGGTTACCCGTCATGCTCCTGTCAACTACCCTTTCCCCATTTCTGACCCAACTTAACCAACCCAACCACCGTTTGGCCTTACCCACCCTTATCACAACCTACCTCGAAGCCTACATTACTTATACTTGTCTGTAATTACGTTTAGGGACTTGTTATTTTACCCATACCTCGGCCCTACCTGTACCGTGACCTTCTACCTAGACCTGACACATTGTTAATAACCTATGACCTCATGTGCTCGTTATACCTTGCGACACTATTACCTGTGTTGTTTAACCTAATGACCTTACCTTTCCTAGTGCCGTGCCGTTTATCCCGACCTAACCTTTGGTGTCTTTGGAACATACCTAAATGTTCTTGCACCTGACCTGTGAAGTGCTTCCACACCATATCCTATACCTTGGATACCAGAATCACCTTAACCTTGTTTGGATAAACCTATCGACCTTAGACAATGTAGAGTTTACATGCTCTTCAACCTAGTCTTGTGCCACGGTTTATACGTGTGCATGCGTTTGAGTGTTTACCTTTGACCCTGGCCGATCACCGAGATTACCCGATTGGATCTTTACCCATTTACCCCCAATGTCCACCTTCCTCTTTATCACATCCATCTTTTATCAAACCACTCACCGATTCTATCTTCTACCACATCGGTTCCTAGTTTGAGGGGGATCACCTTCACCCACACATGGGGAAACCACATCTTATTTTTGTCAGCGTTGCTTACCAATACAAGCTATGCAACAAAAGGGGCAAAATGTAGACACCAAAATTGGGTCACACTCCCCTTGGTCCTTTGTCAAATAACCAACTCAATCATACTCATCTAACCATGGCCCCTTCCACCCCACATCACCTTTAATTTAATTAATTTAATTTAATTAATATGTATCCTCACAATATTTAATATCTAATTACCTTAATTTCTACCCCACCACCTCACCTAGCCACCTCACCTAGACACCTCATCCAACCACCTCACCCTAGACCTATTCTTGACATGTTTCCATAACCAACAATAACTAAGTCTTACTTGCCTTAATGAGCTAAGATTTGGTCTAACCCTAAAATCAATCCCTAAAATCTCTCTAACCACATTCCCGCTCATTAGAAGAGAAGTTATCGTTCTAATTCGCAAAAATAAACTAATTGGGCCCAATAAATTAGAAAGATCTACCCATTTTAGTAAACCTAGGGAATCCTACCTTAACCGACGATGGTCACCCCTAAACTGATGCCATCAACCTAGAACCATCAATGATTACCATTTATTCACCCAAAAACCTTGTTTTAGGGTTGGCACATTCTAAGAGCAAGGATAGGATATCAGAGCTACATGCAATCAAAACCAACATCCTTTCACGTATCCAGACATCCAGAGCCATCACTAGGATAGATTTTGGAAGCATCAGACTCGGCGAGAATCATTCTAGGAGCCACTGCTACGATATCCAACACCATTCTTTTGATCAACAGCTACCTTCATTCAGTCATCTAAATATACATCACAGTAAGTACATCTCTACTAGCATTGTCTATTTCAGCATAGTTAACTTTTGTCATCCCTGTTATTAGTTTATACTTTGCATGTTCATTCCTCCATTGCTTAATAGCCTGCAATCCCACCATTTCCCTTACCCACACCACCAAATCACCATTCTGACCTAATATTCATTTATGAGTATACCTGAGATCTCCATAGACCTTCTCATCCACTCTCCCAACCTCATTTGACCTTAGCTCAGCCCTTGCCATTTGATCTATTCAAGTTTCTTTTATCTCGACCATACCGACGCCAATTACCCATAACCATCATTGGTTACACATAAACCGACATTGGTCATACCTGACCAATGTCGGTCTCTATGTTTTACACCTTGACCAAGAACAGACCCAACAATCATCTCACCAGTTGACCTAAACAACCCAGAATCTGACCTTGACCAGTTCCAGCACCCTGACAACTACCTACCTTTTTGATATGACCATAACTTAGCCTGTTATGTTAAGATTTACTTAGTGTACTTGAATTAGATACCTAAATCATATCAAATATAGTAGGACTTTGTTTATTTATCACATTAACTTGTTTTAAATAGTGGATTGACAGCCATCTAGGAAGTATCACACTTCTCGGAACTAGCATACGCTAGGTAGTCCACTGTCATATATCATTTAACTATCTTTTTGTGGTCTTGTTTTCTATTACAGGTAGTTCCTCCTAGCCAAAAGGAATCTCTCACAATCGGCTTTGGATCAAGAATTTAGAATGCATGCAACAACCATCAATCGACTAGCATTTAACAGGTATTCCTCATTGGCCCTTACCCTTATCTATTTTGTCACTTCGAAAACGTAAAGAAAATGGTGAAAAAATCTATAAGGTCGGTCGTTCTTTAATTTACCAAGGTGATAAATGACCAAGTCAAATGGATACCATAGAGATACATGTCACAAAATGCGTGTGAATAGGATAACCAAAATATCCCGAAGGGATAAAAATGGTAGGAAGACTAGCGAGAAGGATAACAAGGAAGGGAAGAAAGAACATCCATGTGTATACGATACCGATTACAATGTGTGTTCGTTTACCTTTGATTTTTTGAAATGTTTTCTCATTTTTTTGTATTTTATCTTTTTTGAAAGGTGGGATGACAAGGTCACTTGGCGTGCTAAGATCCAACAACAATGTTAATAATTTCCTTGATAAGGAAGACTAGGCATGTTTGCTTATCAAGAGTCATATTATACCCGATCTCAATGATTGTGGTGAGCTCATACTCAATAGATGATTTTGTTTTATCATGAAACGTAGATTTTGTGTGTGGGATCTTGAGGTCATTATTCAGAGGTTTCTACACTTTACACCATACTTGATGGGTGCGTTGATGTGTATTTGATTATGAACTTTAAGATCATTTGAATTATTGTGAGATTTGGAGCTCTTGGAAATTTTTATCGTAGTTGGATGAAGGAACCATTTAGGTTTTGTAGAAGCTATAACATGACTTGTCTAATCCTGAGAAGTGGGAGAAGAAAGTGGACGAATAGAACTTATGTGAGAAATGACGGTGAGTTTGCCACAATCATTGATAGAAGAACAATATGATGGATGCAAAGGATACGGTCCAAGAATTAAAGAGGATGGGCTACCAAGAGGTATCCCATAGACTGAAGATAAAGGACTACAAGGATGTGGCCCTAATATTGAAGATGAAGGAATTCCTGGAGGTGTCCCATATATAGAAGAAGATGGGCTACTAGGACGTGGCCCAAGAATCAAAGATGAGGGACTTCTAGGACGTGCCCCCAGTATAGATGAAGATGGGCTACCAGGAGGTGAGCCATATATAGAGGATGTGGGGCTACTTGGAGGTGGCCCACATATAGAAGAAGATGATGGGCTACTAGGTGGTGACCCAAGGTAAGATTGCGATGGAGGAATCTTGATAGATAAAGAATGATTAGGTAATGAGAATATAGGTCGTGGATCAATGCTAGACCCAGGAATTTCATCCCTCAATGAAGAATGTGGAGACAAAAGAATAAGAGGAGGATCATGTTCGATGATATTAGGGTCTTCCTTAGTTTTCTGAAAAAATACATCAATTTCTTCCTCCCAATACATGAACGTGATCTTAGGGTCTTCCTCTATTTTTTGACAAAAGGCATCAATCTCTTCCTCCCAATATGCGAATGTATCGAGGTCTAAAGAGGTTTCTTGCTCACAAAATTCTAGAGGAATGTCTTCATGTACCCTCATAAATTATCTAATGGCTTCTTCATTTTGAAATGAATCAATCGGTGTGGGTAGTTTTTCTACCACAAGAGGTTGATTGGATGAATGTGACATGGGAGTTGATGTGGATGATTCATTATAAGAACTTTGAGTTCGAGAGCTCTTCGAAGAAATAAGGGGTTGTTGAGGTGATTGAGAAATGGGGTCCTGTGAAGGCATGGAGGACCATGACTTAGGAGTCATATTAGAGGAATAATTGATTAGAATCTTGAGGAAGAATCCAAGACTTATAATCATTAGGATTAGAATCTTTGGAATAATTAGAAGACTTATAATCATTGGGATAGGAATTTTTGGAAGAATTAGAATCATACCACTTACCATGAGTTGATGATGGGGAAGAGGTGAGTGAACATATTATTTAGCATGAAGAATAAAACGAGGTCTAGTTGTGATAGGCATCGTTTAATACAAATCTTGTAACCTAGATTCCTTATTGTCATAAATATGTGGGGCTGCGTGATAATCAATATTTTTGGAACATGCTTAGACATACATAGTCCAAGGGATATCTCGGGGTTATTGTGTTGACTTGTTCAACTGGTGTATTTACACAACCAACGAGAGCATTAAAATGATTCTCTCCCGATTAGACACACAATTAGCATTCTTGTCCCGATTATGTTTAGGAGGAGTCTTCATATCGGGGATTTTTTAGGAGTGGATGAATCCATCTCCACCTCCCCACTTTCAATTAAGTTATGGATGTAGTGATGCAAATTCAAACACTTATCTATTTTGTGACCTTTAACGTGGTGGAATTGACAATATTCATTATCTCTAAACTATGATGGTTTAGGCACGTCATCCTCATAAGGCATAGTTTTAGGATATCTAACCATATTAATCGCATCTAGCTATTTTAGTATTGATGACATTGAGTCATCTTTTCCCTTATATTTTTCAAATTTTGGACAATCAAAGTGTCTGGGAAAGGTACTTGTAACATGGCTTTGTTGAATGAGTAGGGACATAACTCATCGAATAGATACGTCTTGTTATTGTTACTAGTTTGGCCCTCTTGTAAGGTTTGAAAGGAATTCTTCATAGTTGACCACTCTTGATTAAAAAGTGGATCTTACGTGTGTGGCATAGGCCTATATGAAGGATTAAATCTAGGTGTATGCCCAACACAATTTTTGTCTAAAGTGTCCTCATAAGGATCCTTCTCGTGTCTCTGTCGAGGAGTGTTTATTGGGAATTTGTAAAATAGAGTTTTAGGTTTTGCCTTTGGTATATTTTGTTTCACAAATTTTTGTTGTTCCTTTTGTATATGAGAAGCCAAAATTTCCAATGACGAGTGAGGGCTTGGACTGTTGTTCTAATGTAACCTATTTAATGGGTATTTCATGATGATCTTTGTTAGGAGGAGGTTGTGCATGATGAATATGTTCTTCATGGTCTTTGCAATGAATTTTAATAGGAGGCAAATGATAGTCTCCATAATTTTCAAAAAGGTACTTCCTCATTATTTTTTCGTGTAGAAGTACAGTGTGACACAGGTTTAATATGTCATCTATATGGCGATGAGGATGTTCCACTTCCTCTTCCCCTCGACCCGTTGTGGAAATGAGAGAAGGGTCTAATGTGGGAGGTAACCTAGCTCCTAGTTCCATAATACACATAAAAACCTAATGTTTGTTTTGAAAAATGTAATTGTTAAAATGGGGGAATGAAGCTCTGCATCCGCATGAGGAGAATCTTCCTCTCCATATCTATGGTCAACCATGAGATTATCCTATAAAAGAGGGTTGTCACCTCAAAATATATTGGCTTTTAACTTTCGGGATCCCATCCTTGTAGTAGGCATACTTGAGATAGGAAATACAAAGCGAAGAATTTACACTAAGGTTTACTAAAAAGGGACCTTAGTCAAATTTGTGCAGCGTAACAACCCTAAGTTGTTAAAACAAGGTGACTATATGATCCATAGGGATCCAAAATAACTCTACTTCATCAGAAACAATCAACACAAAGAAGAAAAACAATAAATAGAGGTTTTGTCTTGTAAGTAACATGACCACCGCCCGGTGCGGGGGCAGCGGTTATAGAACCACCACACGAGATAGGGCGATAGTCATGGGACCGCCTGGGTCCGCATAGGGCGGTGGTCATGGCCATTACGGATAGAAAAAAAAATACAAAACAAACAACCTCTGAATTTGAAAGGATGTTTGTTTCTCTTCTCCTTCATGAACTTTCCTATTCTCCAGTGCATGGGAGGACATGAGAAAGGCTATAAATACATGATTGTAGAAGTGTAGAAGATCATCGAAGCATGAGAGCAAGTGAGCAAGAAGTCTTAGTGCTGGAAATTGTATTTTGTAGAAGAAAGGAGTGTTGAGATAGAGCAAGCAAGTAATTGAAAGGAAGTGTTGAGATATTATCTACTTCCCTTTCATACTTATTGTAAATTTTGTACTTGTTGATTTGAATTGGCCAATAGAAGTGGGAAGAAAGAGCAATTTCCCTTCTCACTGGTTTTTCCTCCATTGGAGGTTTTCCAAGATAAAATTGTTGGTGTTATGAGCTTATATTCTTTCCTTTACTACAATTGTTGATTCTAAGCACAATAATAATTCATTCACTAGCTATCTCTGTTATTTTCCAATAGAAAGTAAACAACAACGATTAATTGTGATTTTGTGAATAATTCCAAAGTTGAAGAGTTTACATATCCCTATAGAATAGCCAAAAAAATTAATAGTTCAAAACAAACATACGATCTAAAGAATAATGAACAAGCTACCCTAATAAGGAAATATATGGCACAAGTTTTCCTTAGAATAATACAATGACGTAAAATTCTCAAAGTTTAGTTACACCAAATATTTTATTCTCTAAGATTTCGTCTAGATAGGTTTGCAACCAAATAGTGACACACAACATCACCAGTTAGGTCAAGTTTGAAACAAAAAGGCCTAAATTATAAGAGAATGTTGACTCGATATTCTAACAAGATATAATAAAAACTAGTTTCTAAACACTAACAAAGTCCAAGTCTCGTAAAATGGATGATACAAATTTGAGAAACATAACGACACTATTTAGACACGTGAATCAAACTTTCATGAAAGCAAGATTTCTCTTGTCAAAATGATGTTATCGTGATGCTAAAAATTATCCTCAACACTCACAAAACTCAAGACAATGTTAGGATGTAAAAACTACGTCTAAGTATAACAAGAAATTGCTATATGTGCGCGAACATTGTAACTCTACAAAATAGAGATTTAGGCCTAATTTCACAATGGAAACAAGACGTAAATATCTCAATTATATGGATACAATGTGGGCAGCGTAGAAACTAAGAAGAAGAAAAGGATGAAATCACCTAACTACTATGATAATAAGTCTCAAATATGGGTTTTTGAGACAAGGGGGCCTACTAGATTGTGAGTACATACTATGCACACTTTCAACACTTGCACTCCGACATTGCAACCTAGTCACACAAGTATAATACAAAATTGGTGGACACACGATATCTAGTGGTATCTCAGTATATGTTGTTTCATTTTGTACAAAAATGGGTAACAAGAAAAAAGGGTGTAAACCAAGTGGTGTTGAAATAAACTTGGTGTTATTTTGGAAGAGTTTCACCTTGTCTTAGGACAAGTTAAATTTAAGACAAAATGAAACTAAGTAGATTTCGTGATGAAATATCACATGGTTTCAAATTTAAGAGATTATTTCCCTTGTTTGAAAAACAAGAGTTTGAATCTAACAAAGTTGTCTTTTTATGAGAGATCTCTAGTATACTATTTAAGACAAAAACAATGGCTCCAAGTCAGCAATCTTCCTAGGTGGTTCTCTCTCTAGGTGTCACAATATATCTAGAGTGAGCTCATTTTACCAAGATTTCCCAAGGAGTATCTTGAATTTACTTTACCCCCTTCAGTATAATGAGAATAAAATTGCGTTCAGTTATACTTTCACTGGGGTTGCGATATAAATATCTTTGACGCTAATCTCGCCAAGGCATACTAGACAAGTTGGCGGTGTGGAGCACTTTCTTGTTTCATTCACAAGGTGGCGTATTGCATGAACTATTTTAGGGTTCCTAGGACCAACCCATTATGTAGCTTAAGACTTATGCCAAAGGGGTTATGTCTTAGTTGAGCGGACGAGCTGTAGCTCTTAACCGAAACCTACAAATACAATGTAATGATTGTGGTATATTTTTTTATCTTTTAGAGTTTAATGTGGTTTTGTAGCACTCCTTTTGGAAACCTACAATCACACGTGTAGTTATAATTTTTTTTAGGTCCTTCACACAAATGGTTAGTAGTTCCAAAAAGATTCACAATATCATAGGAAAATAACAATGAAAAATGCTTGTAAATCAGCTAACTACCATCAAAATTTGTAAAAGAAAAACAAGGTTTATTCCCAATTAATCCAAGTGTTTCTTAATGAAATACTAATATTGCTTTTGATTCCCAATATCACACTAGGTGCAAGGGAAGAGTATACACAAATTTTAGCCTTGATTTCTTTATTAAGTGAAAAATCTCATAAACTAAAATTTTAAGCATATACAAAAAAATGAAGGTTTGTTTAAGCACAAAATGAATGATAATTGTTCCTACTTACTCCCAAGAAGTAAAAAGAATGTTTTAGAGGTGCTTTTGGTTCTCAAGATCACACTAGGTGCAAGAGAAGAGAATACACAACTCTATTCCAAACTCAATGAAAGTATGAAAACACAATCACTCCTCAAACCTTAACCCAATTTACTCAAAAATTATTTATCAAACCCTAGGAAAATTTTGCTAGGAAAATTTCTCTAAAACCAATAATTTGACAAAAAACATCTAAAAACCCTTAAAAATTGATAGGAATCATAAAATTGAAGTTCTAGAATTTGGAGAAAATTTTACCTTAAAGTGCACAAGTGGTCACAGTCACACACAAGTGGCCCTATATCATCTTTCACATAGTCAATGATGCACAAGTGCTTCCGGTGAGGCACATACACTCATATTCATGCACAAGCGCTTTTTTCCTGTAGATGCTCAACCTATCTTTCGGAGGCCATAACTTTTGCTCTCGACCTCAAAATGATTTCATTTTTTTGCGTTGGAAAGGTATTGAGGAGCTATACAAAATGAAAAAATAAATTTGGAGTAAGTAGTTACCAAGAATTTAGGGTATTCATTTTGAACATATCTCAATGCTTTGATGAATGTTGTTTTGAGAAGATTTCTTGAAAAATGTCCAATCTTTGATATTTCTTGGGAATTTTGACAAGGCTTCACCTCCTTATATTCTGAAAAAAAAGAAAACACAACTTCTACTACTAATCTAGTTGAAAAAAATTTAAAAAATGGAAATCGATCTATAAAACTTTGAAAATTACTATAAAACTTTGAAATTAATCTAAAAAGCTTGAGAAACTAATCTAAAAATCTTGAAAGTACATTAGAAAGATTGAAAGTAAACTATAAAACTTGAAATTTATCTAGGAAACTTGAAACTAATCTAAAAACATGAAATGAAAAACTTTGAAACTAAGTTAAAAAGCTTAAAAATTGAATGCAATGGGGTATTGTCCTAAATAAGACAAAATCTAACTAAACATGCCTACTAATATGCTTGAATTACCTAACATGGGATTAAATAGACTTAAGAGGGAAATTGAATGGTTATGGTTGGTACTACAAACAAGGTGAAATGGCCTCTCCAAATGAATACTTGGTCATTTTGGATATCCATCTACTAACCCCATTGAAGCCTTTAAGCAAGGATTCAATTTGGCTATATATCATATTTATTATATGCCATGCAAATCAAAACATGGTGTAAAGTATAAAGGAATGAGGTGCACCTTTTTTATGGTTTTCCTTTGGGAAAACTTTTATTTTGGTACATGTGGTACTAAAATCCCCAAATTAGATTAGAATTTCTAATCATGATTATGTCTTTCTAATCACAATTAGTGAATTACCAAGTGATTAAGAGGTGTGGAGCCTTAATCGACCTCTTAGGGTCAACTAGGAGGTTAGAATAAGCTTTTGAAGCTTACTTGAGACATTATGGAGGTGAATGGGGTGATTTTGAGTTGTTGGAAGAGGGGTTTAAGAAAATACCGGGGTATATAGACCAAAACAAGGGCAAACTAGGCTTAATTATCTTATAAACACTAATTGTCTGTTTTGAAGAGGATTTTGACTTACGATTCGTCGTAAAGTGGCATCCTGAATGTGAAAGAGGTTTGGTGATCAAATAAGTGCTTGTTAACTGACCAAAGCAGCAAAAACATTAGTTAATTAGTAAATAACAATAATTATAACGGAATTGGGAAGAATAAGAGTGATTTGCATGTGTTTTGGCAATAATATTGCAAAAGCAGAATTTAGGTGTCTACACTTCTCAACCGAGACATTTATCCTTTTGTATTTGTCAATACTCAACCTTCTCCATTCAAGTTTCATGAAGCATGAATGCTCAAGAGACATTACAAACATAACTCAAGAGCATGTACTCCATCATATAGACTTAGATGTTCATCCTTGAACATGTAACCATGCATCTACTCCAACAAAACAAGCTTTTAAACCCTAACATACCTATAATAAAACTTGTAGTCCATAATTCAAGGTGAAAAATCCATCTTAGGCATGAATAGCCTAACAATACTCTTGATACTCTTCATTTTTGGCTTGAAATGATACCACAAACCTATGATAAAAATGCTCACATTTTGCACAATACACGTCAACTTATAATACCAATTAGGTTTTGATAGTCTTAATGACTTTGCATTATCTCCTTGATCCCATATTATGATATATCACCTTGTTTAAAATTGTATAATACTTAAAACTATCAATAATCCTTGTTAAAAACACTATTACAAACTCATAGGCCATACACAGATCGTGACAATGCATCTCCATAGAAAACACATCATCTAGGATTTTATAGACTTGACATGCTTTCTACAGTTTGCAAGCAACACTTATGGAGAATAAACATAACTTTTACATCTCAATCATGAGTCACAAGTGAAATAAATACCCTATAGATTCACACAACCACTGAACATACTTGTCAAGCATCAAAACTCCTTGTCTTTGATGGTATGATCAAGTCATCATAAAAATGATGGAATTTCTCTTCTTAAAACTAACACCCTTGTCATGCAACATCAACTAAATCAACTTCTTCAAAACCATACTAATAACATCTTGAATTTTTGTATACAAGACCCACTTACCTCATACTTGACATCAGACCTCCAGAGATTTATACTTCAACAAATCAGACCCCCTTCTTTCAAAGATTCATATAGATGAATATGTCTCTAAGAAGCTTAGTAGAGACATAACTCTTCAATATGAATCTAGAAGAGTGGCTTGAAGAGGTATAAATTTCTCTTAGATGCTTAAAACTCACCTCCTTCTCCTTTCTAGTGATATGTACTCGACTAACTCCATGTTTTGCAGTCATACACTGTATTTGATGAAACCAAAGTATTGCTTTTGGATACATAGATAGTGATTGGGAAGGTATCCTAGATGATAAAAAAACACATTTGGATATGTTTTTCATGTTGGGTCACGAGCCATTTCACAGGACTTAAAGAAACACTAAGTTGTTTCACTTTATATACCGTGTCCAATTATATAACAACGAAATCAACCACATGCCATGCTATATGGATAAATAAAATCTTCTCATATTCACATGAAGAAAAATATGGAGAAACTACCATATTTTGTGACAACTTATCTTCCATTTCCTTGTCAAATAATCCTATTTTTCATGGAAGAAGTAAGCATATTGCAATCAGGTATCATTTCATTTGAGAATTAGTTGAAAAAGGTGAAATAGAACTAAAATTTTGCAAGTCAGAGCAACAACTTGTTAACATTTTTACCAAGCCTTTGTCAAAAGATATCTTTGAACATTTGAGAGAAAATTTGGGCATCATTGATGTGGTTTTAGCTCCGCACCAATCATCTCCGGACTTTATACAACTAGTTCTCGACTTCACATAATTAGTGTAGACACTAAATCACACACTTTGGGTATATTTCTAGTCCTAATCACATACCACTATTCATATGATTCCTAATCCGAGAAAAGTACTAATTAACCACTGTATTTCGCCTCTTTGATCTCTTTCCATTGGCCTTCTTGGTATCACACACCTTCTTGCCCAATATGAATTTTGATACTTCAGTTTTTCCGAGTCCGAACACCAAAACCCAAGTAGGACACCAACGCCTGTGCACCTCCTTCCCCTCTTGGAACCCCCAACCTATTTGTATCTTTCTCTCATCTTTTAGGTCCTTTCTAGCTATTGGGCATATTATTTTCTTGGTGGTCAACGTTTTAGTGGTTATTTACAAAATTCAAGCAAGAGAATCATATAAATACAAAGTTATGTGACCATAATAAAGGACCAAGCACTAAGCATCTAATATCATCACCTAAGGTTGCATCCAAAGGCATTTAGAAGAGCATCAAATCATCCATTCAACATTCATTCAAGTGAAAAGGGACAACATTCTTTTACATATAATTCATAGGAGGGGAAGTTCATTTTTCCATGCACACATCTATCTACATTTTCTACATCTAGCTATTGCTCGCTATTCAAGTGTGTCTGGCACAAGAGCTACCTAGGGCATGATTATCTACACACACATGCATAACTACATGGATTCTAAAATGTAATGTAGTGCCCGGATCATAAGTTCACTCGGTCGGTGTGACCATGGAGGTTAGTCCAAATCCCCATTTGCATATTTTTTATTTTTAGGATTTGATGTGTTTTGGAGTTTTTTGCAGTGCTTTTTCTCTTTGTAGGTTTTAGGCGAACTCAACAATCAAGCAAAGTGACATACATATGAAAAAGGTGACTTCCAACAAACATCTTGCAAGCTTATGAAACTATGTATCTGAGGTTCTGAGAAGTTACATGCACCTAGAGGAGGTCTATAGTGCCCCGTGTGCCCATTACCTTGTCCAAGTGCCCTAGTACCGACATTCTCGATAGTTATGCATTTTTCTAGGCTCGGTTGTGAGAGTCTACCTCCTTATTTCATTAGTTTTCTAGCTCAAGCATTTACTTCCAAATTATTGCGAATCAACTAAGTATTTTACCCTCTCTCTTGCACTTAGGGTTTCAAATTTATTAGCTTACTTGCTTGGGTCAAATATGTACTTTATTACATATCTATATCCGCGTTGTTACATATTTAGATTTAACATTTATTTATTTCAATATTTTCTTAATCATTTGGAGAACGTGTCTCATTCGATCACACATGGATCCTCATTTTTATTCTTTCATCTCTTCTATCATGGCTCCCGAGGTTCGTCAAATATATTTTGCTGAACTAATTCAAATGCATCCACCTTATAAAGCCATTATTCAGAAATCCCTAGACACCTTGTTTCTCCCTAAAGATATGCCACTCACTCAAGTGAGTGCTATTTTTGATCGTCTATATAATGATTCTATACATCCTATTTCTCCATCCAATCAACCCATCTTCGAGTCAATTCAATATTTTCATTCTTTATTTTAAGACAAAGTTTAGGCTATGGAATCCACAATTACATCTCTTAAATCTAAAATCCAACAACTTAAGGACACTTCTCAAGCTCATACTAGTTCTTCTTCTCATCCTCATTCTATGTATTCTACATGTGCTCATATTAGTGAGCCTCAAGTCTTGCCATTACTGGAGCCTCTCATGTTTGATCGCAATACTAAGAAATATGATATTCTTATTGAGCTCCTTAGTCATCAATTGATGAACTTGTCATATACTCATTGCTATCCTCCTTATCAACTTGCAAAATATCAAGGTCATCCATATTGCAATTATCATCGAATCAATGGACATAATGACAATGATTTCTATGCTTTACAATGAAGAATCAAGCATCTTGAGTGTCAAGGATTTATCTCATTCATTGCACAACATTTTGTTGCATGCCCATCTACAAATACTACATCCAAATGGGCTCCTAAATCTTCTCCTTCTATGTCTCATGAACATCATGCCATCAATTATAATATTCCTTCTTCAGCCAGTCAAGTGCTACCTATTCAACCGAATCTAACTAAGAAACCACCTCTCAAGGTCCGTTTTTCATTACCTCCTCTTATTGAGTCATCTACAACATTACCAAGTCAAACAAAGAAACCAACATATCCACCTCTTAAGTATTCTATGACATTACCAATTCCAAATAAGCAACCACCCACTATGTAAGACCAACAAAATCTAGCTAGCCTCTTTTGAATTTCACCACTCAAGGCTCCTTCACCATCACCACTTTAGCATCCAATCACTTTTGTCAAGGAAACTACTCCTTACATTGATCCACTTAGCATCATCGAATAGATCTCCATCACTTACATACTTGGGGGGAATCATAGCTTCTCCCCTTGCATTGCTATCAAATGTCTCTATCATCCCATGCACTTGATGCTCTGTGCTTAATGTCTAATATATCTTAAGCATCAATACAAACCACTTGATACACTTGTATCATCATTACTCGATGACACACTTTTGTGCTACAGTTCATACTTGACTATTGACGGCTTACTACATTCATGAACCTCACATCACATCACACCACTCATTTCACACTCGGCACATTCACAATACATCAACATCACATTCTCAAACATCATCACTACCCTATGACACACTCTAGTTCCATAATTCATACTCGAATGTTGAGGGTCTAAATCTAAAATGAACCTCACCACATTCACTCACTCTCTACACTCTATGGTTTATCAATCATATCTTTATAGCACACAATTTAAAATATTTCCCGCTGATGCACTCTTGTTCTATGGTTCATTATTGAATGATGAGGAGGAATTTATAAATGAACCTCATTCTCATGCATACTCATTCACATTTACTCGGGGGCATACAGATCCTATCACATTCATTTTTTATTCTATTAAATCTCACTCATCTATAACATATACGCTTCTATCTTGGTTGCACACTATTCTTGCTTAATTATACTTATGTTACAATTTAATTACTATGTTAGATGGATACATTATATGTCATTATCTTTATCATACACACATGCACATTCACTTGCCTTCTAGTTGTGATCACAGACTTTACATAGATTGTTACACGCAACATGGATGCTTGGCACTATACCTCTTACCGGTTCTGCAGTAGGCTCTTGGGGGCATCCACTTTCATACACATCGCATGTGTTATTGTTTCATTTTATACTACTTCCTATTCATACTACACACACCGCTATATTGTATTCTTACACATTTTGACATAATTTATATCTATCTAACATGCAACTGGGTGTTTCATGTAAAACATTTGTCTTGTAATAACTATTTGCTACCATGGTTTTCTGATATCTTGTTTATCATTGTTTGTCATTGATTGCTGTTGTATGCCATTGTTTTGGGATTTTACCTTTATCTTGTGTGCACACCTTTGTATGATTTTGGCCACTTCAACCTCAATTTTCTTACGACATTGTGAGTGATGTCCCATGTTTTCAACCTGATTTTTGTGGTCTACACTATCTTCATGCTTGCTAGATTACATCTTTTCTTCTATATGCATGTTTATCTTGTTTAAACTAACACTTGTTTTCCAGCCACTTTATTTGTATGTTCCTTGGTTTCTATCAAGAATATTCACTTCCCCCTGCAGGGCATCATTTTCAAATCAATGTCTGGTCCTCTTTTGGGCTGCATACTCCTTGCGACATCATATGTACTCCAAATGAGGGGGGCATCATTTGGTGAGTCAGTCACCCCATACAATAGTTTACAATCACAATAATGACCCAAAATATGACTTGGGACTTCAGCACAACACAAACACCACTTGGGTCGCCTAGACATAGAAAATAATGCCTAAAAGGGTGCTCCCGACCCTTGAACCCTTCTAGGTGCATATGAATAGGGTTTAGTTACATAGTTTTTCTCCGTTTGGAACAGTTCACATCAATTTACATACAGAGTTTACAGGATTGACATAGTCCTTCAACACTCGACATGCATGCATTCTAGCTTCTTCTATTTTTGCATTGGATCGAAATGGATCGTATTTGCACACATCATCTATAGTGGTGTTTACACTTTGGGAAGCAATCAAATGTTAGAAAATAACACTGACCTTTTCCCTACACTTCTTTTGCAACTAGCGTGAGATCACCCACAAAACTCGCACTTGGTGCAACTAGCGTTAGATCACCCAAAAAATCATTCTTCTACAACATCTTCAAGATCCTTTCTATCTCTTTCTCTCATCATGGATCAGGTGCACATGTTCATTTTTGGATTTTTACATACTTTTTACTTGTTTGGATCTAATTTTTCATATGCACATATTTGACTACTCATTTTCTCTTCTCTTTTACAAGTCCTTCCTTATGGGAAGAAACATTCACATCATCAATCATCAAACAACATCAAAAATAGTTACAATGCGACATATTCATATATGCTTTCATTCCTAGGGTTATTTTCACTTCACTTCTCTTCTCTAGCATCCATGCTTCATATTTTAATCACCCCATGCTTTTATTGTCTCCTCGACACGCTTTTCACCATCGATCTACATGGTTATTAGGTACAAATATCTTATCTACTTTATGTTATCGATAATTCACTCAATAACATAAAGTGGGGGCAAATGTAGACACTAAATCACACACTTTGGGTATATTTATAGTCCGATCACATAACTCTATTCATGTGATTCATAAGCAAGAAAAAGTACTAATTGGCCACCTGTCTTTGGCCTCTTTATTTTTTTTCTATTTGAATTCTTGGTCTCACACACCTTCTTACCCAGTATGAATTTTGACACTTCAATTTTTCTAAGTCTGGACTCCAGCACCCAACTAGGACACCAATGCCCAGGTGTCCCCATCCTCTCTAGGCGCCCGACCTCTTTGTATCTTACTCGCATCTTTTGGGTCCTTTTTAGCTATTGGGCATATTATTTTCTTGGTGGTTAACATTTTAGTGGTTAATTATGAAATTCAAGAAAGGGAATCATATAAATACAAAGCTATGTGACCATAATAAAGGACCAAGCACTAAACATCTACTATCATCACCTAAGGTTGCATCCAAAGGCATTACAAGAGCATCAAAGCATCCATCTAGCATCCATTCAAGGGACAAGGGACTGCATTCTTCTACATACACTTCATAGGAGGGGAAGTTCATTTTTCCATGCACACATCTATCTATATTTTCTACATCTAGCTATTGCTCGCTATTTAAGTGTGTCTGACACAAGAGCTACCTATGGCACGATTCTATACACACACAAAACTACATGGAGTCTGAAATATAGTGAAGTGCCCGGATTGTAAGTTCACTCATTTAGGTGGCTGATGGAATAATTTTGAATCCTTATTTGCATCTTTTTATTTTTAGTATTTGATGTGTTTTGAGATTTTGCAGGTGCTCTTTCTCTTTGTAGGTTTCAGGAGAACTTGACGATTAAGCAATGACATATAGGCAACAAAAGGTGACTTCTTGTGAACATTTTGTGACCATATGAAATTGTTTTTATGAGGTTTTAAGAAGTCACAAGAACCCATAGGAGGTATGTAGTGCCCCGGATGCCCCTAACCCTATCCAAGTGCCCTAGTCCCCGTATTCTCAACAATTTTGCATTTTTCTCGGGCCCGGTTGTGACATTCGCCTCCTTGTTTCATCAGTTTTCTAGGTCAAGACAACTTTAGAATTATTGTGAATCGGCTAAGTATTTTACCCTCTCTCTTGCACTTATGGTTTCAAATTTGTTAGCTCGCTTGCTTGTGTAAAATCTTTACTTTATTGCATATCTATATCTACACGATTACATATTTAGTTTTAACATTTATTTATTTCAATATTTTCTTAATCAATTAGCTCCGAACAATTCAGATCCAAACTAGTCTATCAAGCAATTTTGGACCAATCATCTCTAGAATAATCAACTCCATACCAGTTTATTAAGAAGCTCTAGACCAATCATCTCCAAAACATTCTATCAAGAAACTCCGCACAATCAACTCCAGAACAAGTAGCTTCAAACTAATCTTTCAACCAACTCTGGACGGTCTTTGAACCAACTTTGAACCGATTAGCTCTAGGCCAACTAGCTTCAGAAATTGAAAGTTAGTTTTTAAGTGAATATAAATTTATTTTTGTAGCTCAATATTAAGGGGGAGTGTTTAAATTTAATCTTGATAAATTTTAGTTAAAATTATAATTTTTTTCCCTCTTTCCACCAAACTCTCCATACATTTATTATTGTTTTTAGGTTCTTTATTTTTATTTTTTTGAGTGGGAAATAAATTATATGTAAATTTTTTTCAATTAATGTGGGTAGTTGTATGTAACAATAGTTGAAGAAAGTGTTGGAATATACACAACAAATAAATAGAGGAATGTGTGGGTAAAATTAGAGCAATAGCTTAGGTGTGAACACAACAATTTTATAACAAGAAAAAAACATGATACACAACAAGAACATATCATAATATAAACATGACTAACAAAGTGAGCAACAAAAGACAATAAATTAACAACTAAAAACAAAGAATTAACTCTAAAATTTATGTATTAAGTTGTTTTTGTATCTAATATAAAAATATTTGTGTGTTTTACATATTTCTTTGTTCTTGTTTATTGGAAACCACATTTTGCCAACAATGTTGACCATTCATGCACACATTTTATTCAAGCATGATTGTATCTACCGATATGGGTATTTATCATAGTTTTTGTCAAGCATTTGTTGTATGTGGTGAAGATCTCATCATGTACATTGTAATTTATTTTCGCACTTGATTTTTCATGTGGTTAGATTTCATGTATTTTCTGAGCGAGTTAATTGAGCAAACTATGGATCTATATATTCAAATGCATTGAGTTGGTGTAGATCCTTAATTTATTTCCTCAAGTTGTGTACAACTATGTCATGATCTATTTGTTTTCCAAGCTTCATTAGTTTCATCTCTTTGTGTAATTTTCATCTAAAATCCGATTCTCATAGGCCTCATATGTATTTCTAAGTCTCGATATGTCAATGGTAGTGTAGATCCTTTCATATCTTACAAATCTAGCCTGATTTTTACGTGGGCGCGCTAGTCTAGAAGTCAAAATCAAACTGTGTAGTTATTTATAAAATGTAGAAATGAATGCTTAATATGTTAAACCCTAGATATTGTAGAGTCACGTATGATAAATAAATGTTAAAGTATAGATTTGACACAAGAAATAAGCTAATGAAATATGAAACCTTAAGTGCAATATAGAGAGTAAAATACTTAGTTGATTTCATAATTGATCCAGGACTATTATAGACTAGAAAACTGATGAACATGAAGGGCGGTCGTTAAAACTACTCATTGCATATTTTGGAGTCATCGGATAAGGTGGGCCAAAGTTCTTAGAATAAGACTAGAACACTTAGGTGCCGGGACCTCTGTTAGGCGTATGTGATTGCATAGGAGCTCGAAATTGGTTTTGTTGTGTCACACAAGTGTCCCTAACCTTCGTCTTTGGTCACATGTATTTCAATGTATGATCGTCAAATTCACTTGAACTCGTAAAGAGATGAAGACCTTCAAAACCCTTAAACTACATCACATCCGAAAAATAAAAGATGCAATATGGGGAGTTAGATTGACCCCAATGGTCACTCAACTAAGTGAACTTACGACCGAGCACTACACTACATCTCATATTTCATGTAGTTCTTGTGCCTGTGTGATAGAATCGTGCCTTAGGAAGCCCTTGTACAAGCACACATGATAGTGGGTGATAACTAGATGTACCAATGTAAATATATGTTTCGATGGAAAAATGAACTTCCCCTTCCTATGAAGTGTATGTAGAAAATATAGTGCCTTGTCCCTTGAATGAAAGCTAGTGCTCTTAGATACCTTTGGATGCAAGCTTAGGTGATGATAGTAAATTCTTAGAACTTAGTCCCTTATTTTGGTCACATAGCATTGTATTTATATGATTCACTTGGTTGAATTTTTTAATTTACAAATGGAAGGCCAACCTATAAGAAAATGAGATGCCCAAAAGAGGAGAGTAAGATAGAAAGAGGACAAGGGCGCCATAAGGGACGAGGGTGCTAGCATCCTGTCTGGCGCCGGTGTCTAGAGTCATGAAAGATAAAGCAATAAAATATCGACTAGGTTGTAGGGTGTGAAAGACCAGAAAGAAGAAAGGAAAGAAAGCAAAGAGGCCAAAGATAGTTGTAAATTAATAGTTTTCTCGCTTAGGAATCATGTAAGTACAAGTATGTTGTTAGGACCTAGAAATGTACCCAAGTGCGTGATTTTGTGTCTACATTTTCCCACACTTTATGTTGTTGAGTGAATAATTGATAACATAAATTTTTTAGAAGATGCATACCTTTTGTTCTTTGTAGATCGATGGTGAAAGTGTGCCGAGTCGACAAGTGAAAACATGAAGTGATAAAAATGAATTGTGGAATCTAAGAAAGAGGAAGTGACCCTAGTGGTGAGGTGTATGGTGTCGCACCTATTATTGTGATTGATGATGGGCTATTTCTTGTTGTGTATTAAGGACGAACCTCTAAAAAAGAGCAAAGAAGTAGTCAAATATGTGTATATGATTTTTTTTATAAAATTATGTAAATGTGAAAAAGTTGTAAAAGGAAAGTGTGCACCTGATATGTGAAGAGTGAAAAAGAGATAAAATTTCCTAAAAATAATATAGAAGAGTGTTTTTTTCATTCAATCTCACGCCAATTATGATTTTTTGGGCGATCTCACACCAAGAACAAGTTTTTAGGTGATCTCATGCCAAGTGTGAGGTTTTGGGTGATCTCATGCCACAACATAAGAGTTTTGGGGAGATATGATGCAACTTAAAATCTACCACGAACAACCTAGGCATGTTGGCACATCACCCACTGAGTGAGCACTCACCCAAAGTGTGAAAAGGTACTGTGCCCATCCTTAGAGTTGCTTATGTAGGATGCTAGTGTGATGAAGATATAATACATTCATATCCATAAATAAACATGACCCTTAAATAGTGCATAACCAGATCTAGATCTTAAGGAATCATGAGTTAAACAATAACTATGAAAAGATTGATCATACAAGAACCAATTACAGTCATGTTAACACCTTATCCATCCAATATAATCCATTATATTAAACACTATAAAACATAGAAGCTTCTTACATCATATAACATTACCATAAGTTTATGCGCGCATCATATCCGACAACATAACTCTACAATAACTCATACATAGTGTCTCGGTGTCTCTCTCTAACTACACAAACTAATACATACTTATAGGGGTGGGAATTTCCCTTCACCACCTACGTACTTCCCAAAATAGGTCACATGCTGAAAATAGCCATGCCTTTACAATAATATGCACACATGCAAGTGCACTAATAATAGATCTCCTACATTTAACTGGTAGTAGTAATCCTATTATTATCCCGAAATCATGCATGGCGCTTAGTAGACACTCATCCCAAAAATAGCATTTGTGTGTCACACAAGTCTTCATCCCGTTGTGTGCTTTACACGCTAGCTCATAAAATAGCCCATATCCATGAAAATGGCTAAGTCCCAAATACTCTTATCCTAGCACATGTTTCCTTCCTTATCCTTCTGTGCCTTCAAATGGGCCTTCTTCTGGTGCACGAATCTTCTGTGTGTCATCTCCTTAGTGTCATACTCGGTCTGCTCAACATTAACCCACAATAATGTACATTGATTTCCCAATAATGGGGTTTCTCTCCGATTGTCTAAAATAATAAAGGATAAGAATGGAAAGAATTACTATACAAAGAATAGACTTCTATTCCGCAAAGCACCTCAACTTCAATGGGAGGATCAACTTTGGATATTCTATTTTAATATTAGCCTCCAATGTTTGTCAGTCATCCAACATGGTTCTTGTCTTCTCTGAAACATCTGTGGCTATGGATTCCAACTCGTCTTGGGTAATCTATCCTTTCTCATTTTGCAAAGTATTAGGACAATATTGGCCATAATAGACATCCTTCCTCCAAAAGATCCATCTTTGTGCTATGAGCTTTCCAATCTCATCTAACCTCTCCTTATGTGGGTTTTGTGCTACTACAAGGGCTTTATGCTTTTTTTTACTAATGCCAATCTTTCTACGCACCCTAAAGTCTCATCCTTCATTGCCTTTAGAACTTCATTATCTTCTATCATAGTTCTGATCCTGATCACTACTTCTGGTGCTGCACATATGTTCTAGATCTTGATCTTCTTTCTTTAGCTCATCCTATAAAGTATGGAGTAATGCCTCATAAGATGAAATATTCCTAACCATGGAGGCCCTTGCTCTCTCTGCTTCCTGTTTAGGATCCTTTGGCGCTGGCATCCAAATTGGTCCATCTTCAAGCACTAAATCAACTAATGTGCGCACATAATGCATAACCGAAGGAAACTTCTTAGGTACCTTATAATCTAGATGTGCTCTTGTTTTCAAGACATAGTCACCAATTTATTCTGCCACGCTAATGAAGGCCTCATTATTATTTTTCTCTAGATCCTTATATCCTTTTAGACACGTTATTTCTAAATTTTTTACCTTGTTATCTTCAAACAACGTTCTAATAGTGATAAAATTATCTATATTCCTTTTGCGTCACCTCTCGTAGATACCTTAACCAAGGCATTGCTCACCTGCTCATCGACATGAGAGTGGGCTTTATATTCACATGTCCGCTCCGAGGTGCCTTCTTCACTGCTTCTTGATACACAAGACTCCTCACATACATCAAAATATGGCTCGGACATGTGAGTTTGAATGGACCAAGACATTTGTTTCTTTGCGCACATAGTGGCCTTGTCTAGGTCCATCGGGTCCACACATATAACTCCTTCAGTCCACTTGTTCTTTGAAAATGGGCTTGGATGATTTTACTTGTGTTCTCAAAGATAGCCCATACTTGGCACAATGTATTATCCACTTGTTCTCTTTGTTCTTGGCCCCTTAGGAACCTGAGCGCTAAGGTTTGGAGTTGGTCCTTCGACGTCTTGAGTAGTATCATGCGCGTGAGGTTTCTCATGCTCCATTTCTTCTACCTCCTTCACCCCTTCCTCTTCATCCTTCATGTCCTCATCTTTGGGTTCCTCCACATCTTATGGCTACACTGGGGTCCCATATGCACTCTCTATACAATCCTCCACCTCCTCATTCAAATGTAGCTTTCTCCTCTTCTTCTCAGTTGCCTCTTTCTATGGATTTCCTGTGCCTTGGGTCCTTGTTCTTATGAATACCATCTTAAAGCAAAGATCTACATGGAATGCTTCCACATCTAATTCCTTGCCTCCTTCTTGCCTAAGGTGGAATATTCGCACGCTAAATCTCCACTCTGTTTGTGGGCTAACTCTGGCCTCTATGATCCAAGCCTCCACTATCTTCATGCTCTTCTTCCTCCTCGTCTACCTCTATAATCGCTACAGGATTTGGAGTTGGCACATTCTCCACTATATGTTTACCCTTAGGCGGCCCTAGGAGCATGAAATCATTCTCCACATACTTGTTATTCTCCAGCCTAGGATTAAGCTAAAGATATATGAGCTTGGATCTATTGTCCCCAATAGCCAAGCTTACTAGATTCATACTTATGATGTTTGAAATGAGCCTCTCAATGTAGGTAGTTTGACCCATATACACATATGTCTTCTTGAGGGTGTGGTAGTTACAATATACCTTGTCTGCATTGACCTTCAGATGGTGCGCATCAGTAAATATGTGAACTAAGGCTTGGAATTAGCACAATATGAAGGCATAAGGTAGTTTACACCATGGGCTCCATGTCCCATCCCTCATGAAAAAATGTGCGATGCAGAAGTGTTGGTACACCGTGAACTATACTACCTTGCCTAATACTGAAGGTAGCTCCTTAGGAATGTGCCACTCCTCCTAAAATGACATGCGAAGTTGGTCATACCACATTTCGCCCTCCAATTAAACAACGCATTCATTGATCCTTCACATAAATATTTTTCAAACCTCTCTGCGAGGGACTTATTTTCTAAGGGGCAATCCTAGATCTTGTTCTTTGGCCCATGGAACTCTAATTTCTAAACATACAAGAGAAGTAGGATGAAACCAAAACTTATATTTTCTTTTCGTGTGCGCTTCCTCAACAATGGTTTTTGCAATATAGCCTGATAAGTTGTATACTACTCCTTGAGACATTTGCTTTGCAATATGAAGCCACATGGTGATCACTTGTGACCACTTCTCTTAGTCATTCGACTTGGTGAGAAGATGTGTGGTTGCATGCACCACAAGCAAATTCTTTGATTTATCTATGTCCATTCCACATGGACCCTTGGTATACCCCAAATCCTTTCTTGTTTCTATAACCATTGCTTTATCAGTCAGATCACTAACAAGGTCTATCCATGTGCCCTTCAATCTGTCGTTGTTAAAACCAAGGATGCTGTGATCCTAACCCTTCATATGGAGGAATAAAATAAGTCCTCATGGAATCAAGTCATAAGCCATTGGTTTACGGGTTCATATTTTCCAAAATATGGGAGCTCATATCGATAAACTCCTACCCATTTACGAAAAATTTCCCAAAGATCGTCATACATTGGCATATCCTCAATCGTACGCTTGTTGGTCTTCTTATTAAGTAAAATGTCCAACTCTCCCTTGTTTTTAGTGGTACGGTGGTTGTAGTCACTTATTTTTCATCTGCGGATGTGGGAATCTCACTTTTTCCAACTATTACTCCTTCTCCGGGGTCTGCATCTCGAAAAATCACTCTCGGGGAGAAATTTCAACTTCAACTTCTACCTTCTTCTTTCCTTTTATGCTTGTTGTAGGTGCTTTCTTGGCGCCATCGTAAAATCCCACCTTTTTCATCTCAGAATGAGTAAACTCAAACCATAGCTCAAATTTGTGTGCCTTAGCTTGAAACCGCGAGCCCTAGTTCCTTCGTAATGCTTCGCTTTGCTCAAACCCTTCACCAATGGGAATGTAATCCTCTTCGCACAATATTTTTCTCTCCACGTCTAGTTTCACAATGCTCCGCACCTCAAAATGATTCGCTTGGCTTGGTCGCACTTAGATTGCTCAAATACTTGTGATCATAAAGGTAAAAATTAACCCGCATCACGTCCTTATATAGATTTTCAAAAAGTTAGTGCATTTATTGCTCCTTCACCTACCAACAATCCTCTCATTAATTAACCATTTTCACAATATCTCAGGCGGTACATATTCACGCCCCAACTATAACCTTCTAGTGCACCTTCCTACCTTTTGGCTACATACTTCTCTTCAACGCACTTCCACGTGCATGAGTACCTCACCACTACACCTTCCCTTGGTAGTTTCCATGGTTGCTTAGCTCGTGTTATATTGTTCCCTCATTTATCTCCATCTATGGTCATATTTTAGAAGCAATATCCTTACTAACAAATCCTTCCACATTTAACTAGCACCTGTAACAATTTTGTTCTCATGTGTACTCAGTTGTGAATAACCACCCCATAACAATGGTATGTGTAGTCCTTTGCGCATAAAAATACTTTAGATGGTAATTAGCTTCCAACAAACAAACACACTTATTACACAAAACACCAAACTAAATTGACAAAGCATAACGATGAAGAAGGAAATACAAAAATGAAAACCTATTCTAAATGGCAACACTGCCTTATTACAAACACCAAGAAGACTTATTTATAGTAAGGCTTCAACCTACTCCCATTGAAGTAATAGGGTAACTATACTCCATCAAGTGTCTCTAACTAGAAAGTTCCTATTCAAGTATATGAGTGATAACATACGGTCACAACCAATGCACTTTAAGCTTTCTGGATGGCGAAACGTAGAATCATAAAGAAGAACCATCTGTCCAATCTCAATATTTTTTTACCTGATGTGCCTATCATGACATTCATTATGTCTAGAATTTTCCCCTTCTTCGACTCCAACGTGCTATGGTGTGCCTCTCATCTAACTATATCAATTTATCAATTCTTTCTTCTAATGTTTGCTCATCAATTAGACCTCCAACGAGCGTAATACACAAACAAGGTAACATGAATTCCCTAAGAAGAACTATTTCTATGCCAAACACAACTGAAAGGGTGTGGCCTTGTTCAACCTATTGTATGTTATTATATACACCCAAAGCATGAAAAAACTTTATCATCGCAATCTTTCCTTCCAAAATCACAATTTTTTTTAATGTCTGGCTCAAAATCTTGTTGAAGGCCTCAACAATCCCATTTTCTTAAGGATTATATGGTGTAGTCTTATGGTGTGCAATCATAAATTCATCTAATAGTATCTGATTGTCTCATTCAAAAATGTGTACCCCTATCACTTGTCAAGCTCAATGGGAATCCATACCTAATAAGAACATTTTCCCATAAGAACACATTTGTTGTAGCTACTATACAATCCTTGGTAGGTCTGCTTCGCCCACCTTGTAAGATAATTTGTGTAAGTGATGATGAAGTGCGATCCAGTTCTACGTAATTTGGAAAAATAGGACCCACAAATTCTATAGCCCATTTATCAAATGGCTCTGTCACTAAGAATATGTCTTAAAGGCCTTTCATTTCTTTTCCAAGGTTTACAAGGCACCGAAAATGATCGCACGCCTTATAATATGCTTTACAATCTTTGTAGAGGGTCTCCCACCATAATCCAATGAGTAGAATCTTGCGCGCAGTGGTGTCACCTACATAGTGCCCACATGTAATACAACCATGATCCTCTTCCATGATATCCATGCACTCGTGCTCTAGTACACACCGACGCAATACTTCATCTTGACCTAACTTTTATAGGTCACCATTGATCAACATAAAAGGTGCCACACGAATTGCAAGTTATTTCTTCTCTAAGGATTTCATTCCTTCTAATGCCATACATGTACGTAAAAAGACATAAATATCCTCCAATTCTGAAGGCACACATTGGAATCATGCAAGTGTGCATTTGACATGGTATCTTCAATTGTCTGCACATCTTCCCCTAACTGAATTCTTGATAAATGGTTTGGGACAAAATTAATTTTACTGGTTTTACCATAACTATGAAATCAAATTCTTGGAATAAGAGCACCCATCGACATATGTGCCCCTGTAAAACATGATTTTTACCAAGTATTTCAATGCCATGTGATCGATATAAAATACAAATGGTGTTGCTAGCAAGTATTGTCTAAATTTATGCAGTGTGTAGATCATTGACAAGGCTTCGCACTCAGTAGTTGTATAATTCTACTCTACAGGAGTCAACTTTCTACTAGCAAAACATATAGGATGATCTATAATTCCTTCTCTAGGTTGAGCTAACACCATGCCAATGGCCATGCTAGAGGCATCCACATGTACATGAAATGGTTGGTTCCATGAGGGAAAATGTAGAATAGGCATTGTAGTAAGTATCTCCTTCAATGCCTCAAATGCACACTATTGCGGTTCTCCCTAATAGAATGTCCCTTTTCCCTTTAGTAACTCTTCCAAGGGTGCAACAATCTTAGCATATCCTTTGATAAATTTTCTATAATACCCTATGTGACCCAAGAATCTGTGCACCTCACTCTGACTGGTAGGCTCTTCCAAGCCTACAATAACTACAACCTTAGTTGGATCCACTAACAAACCTTCCTTGCAGATGATGTGCCCTAACAAAGTGCCAAAAGGTGTAGTAAACACACACTTCTTGATGTTTAAAGAGGCGCTTCATTGTCTACATCTTTCAAACATTAAGTGAATTTTTTCACAATGATCCTTAACAAGTCCATGCAGCGTCCAATCATCCAAGTAAACCTATATGAAGTTGTGAATAAAATCCTGAAATGCTACAACAACTATGCACAAAAATACTGTGCAGTCACATTTTTCAAACCAAAGGGCATCACAATATATGCAAAAATCCCCATTTAGTGGTGAAAGTTTTTTTCTCTTGATCCTCCTATGCAATCCTAACCTAATGATACCTAGAGAATCCATCTGTAAAAGAATTTGTGTCTTGCAACGCCTTCTAATATCTCCTCTGTGAAAGGTGTAGGAAAGGGATCAATCACACATGCAACATTCAGTTCCCTGTATTCCACACAAATCCTAATCCGACCATATTTATTTATACTGATGACCATGGGGCTAACCCACTCTGATTCTTTTAGGGGATTGATGATTCTAGATTTTAACATCTTGTCAATTTCTTCCTTAACTTTTACGCACAAGTTAGGGTTCATCATATAGGGTCTTTTCCTAACCAGGCACAAACCTTTTTAAAGCTTAATCTTTGTATCTCCTAATGATTCATGCACACCTTTTAATTCATGGTAGCCCCGGAAATAAGTCTTGAAAATCACGTAGTAACTCAATGATTTTTTCCACTTTAGAGTCAAACCAATAATCCCCAATTATTGCCTCATTATGTGCCAATGTTCACTTTATTTGTCTTCATAGGTTCATGATAGGCACACACGTTTTTATACACACCATCCAACACCTAACACGAGACCAATGAATGATCTATATCTAGATCTTCTACTTCCTCATCATCCACTATATAGACCATCTTTCCTTTTTCTTTCTCAAAGCAAGCGTGCTTAAGTAGTGTGACATCTGTTTCTTCTTCTTCATCAGAGTGCACTTGAGTCTGTCTCACCAAATAACTCTTGAATGAGTTCCTCTAACTATGCATTGTCTCCCATAGTTAAACGCTTTATAACCCTTAATGCCTCTTTCATTGGAGGTTTAGTAGAGAAGTAGTCAAAAGTCTGGACCATTCCTACAATCAAATCCTTCCAATTTCCAGTCTCTCTATGTAGCTCCACATATACATACCAAGCATGTGTGTAACCTTGTAAAGTAGAATAAATTTTGTACACCCATAGCGAGGGTGGTAAAGATTCCTACCCTCTGCCTCAGAGCCTCTCACAACACCGAACGTGGTGTTGAGCAGTTGATTACCATGATATGTGTAGATTTGAGTAGGTGCATTGCTCTTGGAAAACCGAGTTGTTAGAGCAATCCTGACTTCATTCCATTCTATAAGATTATCCTGTGAGCCACCCACCAACGCATACTGTTGTCTCGTGCAGGGTATATGCTAACATATTTCTTCTTTCAAATTGGTCGTCCACTGTTCCTCCATGGTGCGCAGGAATACCGTAGGGTATCCTTCTCCAGTGTACCAAGGTACAAAGTTGTTACCTATCCTCCTAATACAACGAGGTTTGCTTCTCCACGAAAATGCACTCCTTACTTCGTGCCCAACCATCTCATAAGTGCCATGAGCCCAATTATCACAAGCAATACTTGTGGTATCACTAATAGACTATGCATCCTCCCACTGAAGGATTCCTTCCTTAGATGGCTCAAGCACCTCTGGGTCCCAAATGATGCGTACATAAATCTTGTTCAGGTATTCCTCACTCAAAGGTTCAACATAAGGCACAAATTTCCCATTTTAAAAAGAGATAATAACTCTTTCTTCCTTGTTCTCAAAACTAATATATCCCTTGTTGAACCATAGATCAATATTATTTTATGTAGCACCAAGGGTGCCCAATGAATATGGGAAATTATCTACTACTGCAAGTGCTAAAACCTCAAAATCCCGATTAACTTGAACCCTTCTATAATAATGGATGCATCTTTTAAAACTTCGATGGGAGTGGCCTTAGTTTGATTAGCCACAAATACTACATTAGAAGATGACCGCAATGGAGGTCTCCCCATCTATACCCATGCATCTACAAGTAAGCACATTTACCTTTGCTCCCGTGTCAATCAATGTATTACTCAAGAGCCATCCATCCACAACAATATTTAGAGTGATCTCCTTATCATAATCTAAGATATGAGGGGGAATATTTGCATGCAGGATCGACACCCATTCTCAACACTTGCATGCAAAGTGTTTCCCTTTATCCAATTCCCTAGTAATGGAATGATATTCTCCTAGCACAACATCTTGTGTACCTCTCTCAAGTCATCAATATCTGGTTGGACTATCTCTGCTACCTTCTTCTGTTCCATCTTATGTGATTGTTCCTTTAAACACTATATTTCACCCTGAATATTTCTGAGTACCTCCATGGTTTCTTGATAAATCTCCTTCTGGTGTGTAGGATCTAGATACCTTGCATGCAAAACATCCTCCTTAGTGATGGTAGGCTTTTGCTGTAACGCTTCTCTGGCATGCGTAGCTTCAATGCGTGTAGTAATATTCATAGGTAATACCTCAGGTTCTAGTGCCAACTTTGGCATCCACTGATTTTCCACAACGCATTGTATTCTAACCATCCATGTGCCCTTATTTTCCTGTTTATGCTGCTTGCTAAGATGCTCATATAGGTCCAGAATTCCTCATAGCTATGACTCTTCCCACAAAAATAACAAGTAATATTCTAAGGACATTCACACTGTAGTGGTCAGGAGATCCACATGTAAAGCATGTTCCATGAGGAAACTCACCTCGTCCACCACCATGGCCTTGACCCCCAAATCCACCACAGTATCCTTGACCTCTGCCACATCCTCCTTCATAGTACCCCTCATTTCAATCATAGTGCACTTGATTGTGATCCTAATCTTGGTGCTCACCTTTACCCTTAGAGTTATCTTATAGTCTTGTCTGTCACACACCAATATCTATGTCATCATGGATCCGACCAATCAACCTGCAGTTTTCAGTATCATGAATTGTGGACTGGAGAATCTTATAACAACAAGATACATTCTTCCTTATCACACATTGTAATAATGGGTAGTGGTGACATTATGGTTCAGATGACATATCTCATAGTCTAGCAATAATGAACACATTGACCTATGGGGACAACTATCCTTGGTGTGCCCTTCCACTTCACATTCTGTACACCAAATCCCAGTGCGCATCTCATGTGTTGAATTTTACGATAGTTTCTCCAATTGTTTTGCCATAGCTGAAATCTGTGCTTCCAAGAATGGGCTGACTCCAGTGTCTATACTTCCAATTGCCTTAGTGCATAAAGCTACTTCAAGTGTTTCACGTGGATCAATGTATGTATTATGTGACAACACCCTTCTAAAAGGTGTGATCAGACCTCCAACAAACCATTGTGCATCTTTGGCTTGCCGAATATCATAAGAAAGCTTAGACAAAAGTATTTGTAAATGGGCATCATACTCCCGAACACTCTCAGTAGTGCCCTTCTTAATATCCTTGAGCACGCTTATACTCTTCTGCTCAAATTCAGGGATATATAACTCTTTAAGGAAAACATATTTTAATGCTGCATAATCTACGCAAGTTTGATCAGGGTCAAAATTCCTATACCAACTGTGTGCATGTCCTTGTAATGTAGTTACAAATTGACTTACCTTGTGCTTAGAAGCCATGATCCCTTTTGTGTGCCACAGTATCTCACACATGTGCACATGTTCAACAACATCTTCTATGCCCCTATACTCTAGAAGATAGAGAGACAATCTCCATGTAAATATTCTAGGGTTGGTGCGGACCCTGTCCACTTGATCTAGAACCTCCTATGTTACCTTTGCCTCCGAACCACCAGATCCACTAGATATAGAGCCACCTATACCTCCTGATCCTCCACCACCGTAGTCGAAGCGGACCGAGAAGATGTTTTACCCTATGTCCCAAAAGTAGTATTGAACTGAACTCCTATAGTTTGTGTGGTGGTACTACTCCCACAAGTGAGTCTAAAATTTTTCACTCAAATTCTATGTTGTTGATGCACCTGAAAAGGTACCTCTAAATAATAATGAAGATGTTTTCCCTACCATGGATGTACTTGCTATGTGACTTACTCATGCTTCCCTACTACCCAAATTAGCTTGCTGACTATTAGATGTACTAGATATTGAAAAACTAAGCACAAGGGCTAGGTTTCCAGGTGGATTTAGATGCATGACTATGGCCCAAGTCGTATCTACTGGTGCGCTCCATTGTGAGGTGGAGGAGGGTTCACTGTCATGCTTTCCCAAATGAGGGATTTCCATATGCTTTGGCTCCACACCTTCTGCGTGATCTCTAAATCCTTCACGAGCCATCTCTCTCCTAAATGCCATCCACTCTGTAATATCTCGCTACTTCTTCATCTCCATTTCACACACCTCATTGATGAATCCATATTTCTTCTCTCTACCTTTCTACCGCTAGGTACACCATCTTTCACCAAACTTGCTCCTGCCCCCATGTGTGGTGGGGTTTAGCTAGCAATCAATGTTTCTTCCAAGTTCAGGGTCACCATGAAGATCTTGATCACTAGTGGAATTCCTTGTAAGTAAGTTCCCCTGTGATAACGTAAAAATTGGAACTTAGCTACCTCTGGGTAAGAATATGTGGAAATTGAGTACTCCAGAATATAGTTGTTCAAAACACCACAGAACCAAGTATCCAAAATGTATTTCCAAATCAGATCAACATCATAGAGGGATTGAAACTCTTCCTGCATCTAGACAAGTGTGTGATACCTCCGATTCCTTTTAAACGCATAAGCAACCAACCACTCATATAGTTCTACCAGGAAGATATCAAAGAAGCTCTCATAAAAACATTCGGCATGATTCTATTCCACCCGCGAGTGTGAATCAAACTCAAATCCAACGTTGAACCTCCATGCGTACTCTTCTTCCATATCTTTTATCCACTCCTCAACAATTTCTAGGGTCAATTGGTACATCTTCATTGTGAACCATCCACGAAAACAATCAAAAAGAGGTCCGAGAAATGGAACCAATGATCAAGCCTAAAATCTACCACGAACAACTCGGCACGCTGGCACATCACCCAACCTAAGTTGAGCACCCACTCGAAGCATGTAAAGGTACCAAGCACCTCCTTAGAGTTTTTTGTGCAGGATGTTAGCATGATAAAGATATAATGCATTCAAATCCATAAATAAACACGACCCTTGAATAATGCATAATCAGATATAGATCTTAAGGAATCGTGAGTTAAACAATAACTATAACAAGATTTATCATTCAAGAACCAATTATAGTCATGTTAACACCTTATCCATCCAATGTACTCTAGTATAATAAAGCTGTAAAACATAGAAGCTTCTTACATCTATAACATTACCATAAGTTTATGTGCACATCATATCCAACAACATAACTCATACACAGTGTCTTAGTGTCTCTCTTTAAATACACAAACTAATACATACTTATAGGGGTGGGGAATTTCCCTTCACCACGTACACACTTCCCAAAATAGGTCACATGCTGAAAATAGCCATGCACCTTTACAATAATATGCACACATGCAAGTGCACTGATAATAGATCTCTCACATTTAACTGGTAGTAGTAATCCTATTATCATCTCGAACTCATGGATGGAGCTTAGTAGATGCTCATCGCCAAAATAAGATTTGCATGTCGCGCAAGTCTTCATCCCGTTGTGTGCTCCGTACACTATCTCAAAAAATAGCCCATATCCATGAAAATGGATAAGTCCCAAATTAGCTTGTTCTAGCGTGAGTTTCCTTCCCTATCCTTCCACACCTTCAAATGCGCCTTTTTCCCATGCGTGAATATTCATGTCATCTCCTTAGTGGCATACTCTATTTTCTCAACAAGATAAGTCTAGTGTTACCCTCCTTCCATGACTAATTCACATTTATACACCATTGCTTGATGGCGTGATCTTGTTTTGTTCCGTGTTTAGTTCCGTATTATACCGAGTTGAAAATGGAAAAAGAATGCATTCTATTTGCTAAAGGATTGTACCTTTATTGTGAAAACTTCTATGAACCATGTTGAACTAAGAAAATAACTGAAACTAACCCTAGTCATAGGTGCCTAGGAAAGGTCAGGAGCACCTAGATGTTAGTGTTTGTATCTGGGCATTGGAGTCTGTGTTGAATTGAGGACCCAAGTCGGGTTATAGGTCATTTATGAAAGCTGTAACTGTGTGTTGATTCTATATTGTGTATATCGAACTATGGATTTGAGATACTATAAAGGGTGAGTGATTCACCCAATGTATGCCCCCTTGTTTAGGGTCCATGTGACTGACGATAGGAGCATGTTTTTACAAGGAGAGGACCTGAAAATGATCTGAAGTGGATATCCTTGGGGGAGGAGATGTGCATGGTAGAAATCAAGGCACATGCAAACAAGATTGCTAGTAACATGTGCTAGTGCAATCAAATCTAGTATGCAAGTAGAAGACAATGTGTAAGAAAGCAAGAAAAAAGATAGACTGTGAAAAAGTGGGTTTCGAACATGATACATCACTCAAAATTTCACAAGACAATCAAGGGCGGAGTGGCAAAAGAATACAATGTGCACACAAGACAAAGGGCATAGCCTACAAACAATAACATACAATGGAATAAAATATCAAGCAAAGTGTAGTAGACAACCATGGTGGTAAATAGTTATTACAAATAAAATGACACATGAAGTGTCCATTAACATATTAGAAAGTTAAAAAGTTTGTCTAAACATGTATAAACCAATGGAAATTAGTGTGCTAGTAAGAATAGGCAGTAGTATATAATGAAACAATAACTTTCTGTGACGTGTGAGAAAGTAGATGCCCCCAAGAGCCTTGGTGGGATTGGTAAAAGGTACTATGCCAAACATTATTTATATGTGTATTAAAAACTAGAGAACAAGTGAATGCACATGTGTATATAGAAAAGATAATGACATACTATGTATTTGTCTAGCATGGAAAACAAAGTGTACATGTAAGTATAAGTAAGCAAGAATAAATGCAACCAAGATATGCAATATCTTGTGGATGAGTGGAGTGGAATGAAATGAAATGTTAATGTGATAGGGGTAGTGTGCCATCGAGTGGATGTGTGTGTATGAGTGAGATGAGGTTTATTTATAAAAGACCCCTTGACAATCAAGAATGAACCATAAAACAAGAGTGCATCATTAGGAAATGGTTTGAATGTATACGTTAGAAAGATGGATGAATAAAGCATAGAGTGTAAAGAGTAAATGGGGTGAGGTTCCTTTCAAATTTAGGCCCTCAACGGATGAGTATGAACCATGGAAATAGAGTGCGTTATAGGGTAGTGAGTATGGTTTATGCATAATATCGTTTAAGATGCATCACATTAAGGGGGTTCTTAAGTGGCTTACTCGGGGAGAGTGGTAAGGTGATAAACACCGTCCCCAAGCTTGTTCGTGATGATATAAGGACCGGGCCGATTAGGCTTGAATTTTCCCTTTATAGGAGATTTGGAGTTTGTGTTTTTAATTCTCTTTTAACACGAGATCGTCCACATTGAATTCACACGGGTGATTTTTGCGGTTATATGCTTGGGCGATGCAGGATTGATATAATCAAATATTTTTGAGAGCTTGTACATGGTGAGAATCAAACATTTAAAGCTCATGTGTAGTTAGTTTTCATGATATTCATTATCTTTGAGTATGCCTTTAAGTGAGACCCATATTGAAGGTATTTCTAGTTCTAGTGGAATGACGACCTCGGTTCCATAAACTAGCGATAAGGGTGTAGAATTGGTAGGAATATGCACACTAGTGTAGTAATCCTAGAGACCGTATATGATTTGATTATGCCAATCATCTTTGTTAGTATCAACAGAGTCTTACGTAATATTTTGAAGATGGTTTTATTGGTGGCCTCTACTTGGCCATTTCCGTGGGTAATAAGGAGTGGATAATGATTGTTTAATCTTGAATTTCACGCAGAGTCGTCTAACATCCTTATTCTTGAAATAAGAACAATTTTCAGTGATAATATCATAGGGAATGTCAAAGCGCGTAATTATGTGAGTGGTGATGAAACGACATATATTAGGACCAATGGTAGTTTGCGGTGGTGTGGATTCAACCCATTTGGTAAAATAATCCATGGTGGTAATAATATACTTGTGGCCATCATCCAATTCAAGATTTATCATTCATATAAGATCAAAACTCCAAAAGGAAAAGGGCCATGATGGAGCAATCAGCTGAAGATCATAGGCATGTGCATGATGGAGATTGTTATGTTTTTGGAATTTATCACAACACTTAGTGTATTCTAGGAAATATTTCTCCATGGTAGGCCAATAGTATCCCGTGTGTAAAATCTTCGTGACATAGCTTTTTTGAAGAAGTGACCACCACATAGACTATCATGTACTTGAGATATGTCCATGGGGATGTATTCAAATCCTAAACATTATAGAAAATTTCCGTCAAATAATCATTTAAATACTTACGTGCCAATGATGACATATCATGTTGCCTCGCAGATGCATTTGACAAGCTTCATGAGGTTAAAGGCCGTCATGGATGTTTTTTCAATAAAGAAAGTTATAGCTTGGAGTGAAGCATTTGGGATGGTCATTACTGCGTCTAATGGCATAAGCTTCAAGAGGTGAACTATCTGTAGAAGCCTCTCACAAGTGTCAGATGATGAAGGTAGCATGATCATTAGTGATATATTGAGGGATAGGCGATGTCACACTAGCCATAACATCCACATGACGATTATCTTTTCGGGGGATGGCGATGAAAGAATAAGACTCAAATATAGCTAAAAGAGTTTTAACAAGATAATTATATGACACTAGATGTTCTTGTTTAGTATGATGAGTGTTCTTAACTTGAATAATAATGATTTGTGAATCACCATGTATGTGGATATTATGAGTGATGGTGAGGCCGAGAATGAGGGATTCATACTCAATGATGTTATTGGTGCATTGATTAACTAAAATTGAATATTTTAGTGTAATCTAATGCTATAAGAGCAGTAAAATAATTGAATAAATGAAGTAATAAAATACTAAAATAATACCCAAGAAATCTAAGTACTGAAATGTGAAACTCTAATGTGTAAAGAGGGTTAAAAAATCCTTAGCCGATTTGATGATGTCGTGGGACTATGTTGTAGTGGAGACTGGATGAATAAGAGGAGGAGACTGTCACACAGAACCTTAGAAATTATAGATCCGAGCTATTTGACTAGACTCGGGGCGTTTGAGAGGGATAGGGATGCCCATTGGCACCCCGGTCCAGTAGAAATGACAAGGAAACCTCCTTTGAGGTGTTGATGAGTATTCTCCTATGTTCACTTCTGTCACGTGAATGTCATCTGTAGACCTACAATGAAGAATAACATGCAAAACCACGACAAAGCATCAAAACCCTAAAAAATAATGATGCATATGAAGGGGTCATACTTTCCTCGGTGACAAATGGATGGACTTATCATCGAGCCCCTGCACTACATCTCGAACCAATGTAGTTCTATGTGTGTGTGTAATAGTGTCGCAGGTTTCTCTTGTGCTAGTCACACTTTGTGAAGTAATGAGCAATAACTAGATGTAGAATGTAATAAATGTGTGCATGGGAACAATAGACCCCCTCATATGAAGTGTGATGTAGATGAACCAGATTTTGTGCCTTGTGATGGAGCTAGATGGATGCAAATGTAGCTATAGATACCTTGGATGGATGCAACCTTAGGTAGAGATAACTAGTGTTTAGTGCTTGGTCCCTCATTATGGTCACATAAATTTATATTTATATGGTTTTATTACTTTAATTTCATAATTAATCCCAAAAAGACCAACCACCTAAAATATATGACGCTCAAATGGCTAGAAAATGCCCAAAAAGTGAGGAAAGTGCAAAGAGGATCGGAAACCCAAAGGGGACAGAGCATCTAGGTTGCCCGATCTTGGTTGGCCCCCTAGTTAGAAATAGGGAAAACACTAGTATGAAGGTACATAATGGGAAAGTATGGGTGGAAGATCAAGAGTAACAACAAAAACAAAGAGAGATGGCAAAAGACATGGGTTAATTAATACTCTTTTCAATCAAGAACATATGAATAGTAGTATGAGACCTGGGACTAAATAATTACCCAAAGTGCATGATTTTGTGTCTACATTTACCCCCACTTTATGTTGGTGAGAAGAATGATCGGTAACATAAAGTAGATAGATTTTCGCACCTGATATCTATGTAGAGTGATGTAGAAAATGTGCCAATGGACTAGACAAAGTGTGGAGTGACACAAATATGGAGTTTTGATACTAAATATGTAAAAGCGTAAAAAAAAGTGATGAAAATGAACCTAGGGTCTAGACGTGTGTGTAGATGCCAATGTGTGTGATGTACTTGCATGGTTAGTATTGTGTGTGTGATTTTGACTACTTTCTTCCCATATGGATGGACCTACAAAAGAGAATATGATCAAGTAGTCAAATACGCATGTATATGTGTAATGTGTAAAAATGCATGTATATATGTAAAAAAATGTAAAGAAAAGTATGAAAATGAAAAAGGAACATGTGCACCTGATCCATGATGAGAAAAAGGGTGTAGAAAGGATCCTGTAAATGTCGATGAAGTGTGAGTTTTTGGGTGATCTCATGCCACTAGTTGAAGAAGTGTAGGGAGGAAAGTTTGATTTATCCTCCAACCTATAATTGCTTCCCGAGAACAAAATATATCGTTGTACAATATGGTTTATTGGGTGATTCAATGCCACTAGCCAAAGTACTTTGTAGAGAGGAATGTATGTTTTATCCTCTAACCTATAATTGCTCCCCATAATGCTAAGGACAATCTACCCTTTAAAAGCCATTGTGTATGGAGTTCTATAGAATGGTTTGAACCAAATCGCTATGTAACCCACTGTGTCATGGAAAAAATTGAAAACTGAACTATACCAGTACCGTGTTTAAACCCAAATGATGCCTCCCTCTTTGGGGGCACATGCGACATCACAAATAGGAGAATGTAACCCAAAAGAAGACTAGCCACCGATACTGAAATGATGCTCTGTAGGGGGAAGGGAATATGCTTGGTAGAAACCAGGGCACACAAAAACATGTGGTTAGGAAACAAGTGTTATTACAAACAAGCATACATGTTGAAAACAAGGGTAAGCTACATGAGATAATGTGTAAGAAAATAATGTAAACACCTAAAAAGAAAATGTAGGATGCACAAAGCAGGTTGTAAACATGAGACATAACTCACGGTGTCACAAGACACTCAAGGCCATAAAAAAAAAGGCAAGTGTACACACAAAATAAATGGCAAAGCCCGCATACAATGAAAAAAACAATAGCATACAATGTATCAAACAAGAATGGAAGAAAATATCCCTGCATGAGAAATTTTTCACATGAAACACCCGTTAACATGTTAGAAATATAAACCTATGTCAAAACATGTATAAACCAAGAAAGTAGTGTGCTTTGAACAAAAATGAAACAATATCACCTGTAGTGTACGAAAGTGAATGCCCTTAGGAGCTGTCTTTTGTGGGGGTGGTAGTACTTCTAAGCATCCATGTTGCGTGTAGTATCTCTATATGGTTTGCGATCTCAACTAGAAATCAAGTGAACACATATGTGTGTATGATAATGATAATGACATACAAGATATATATCTAACATGTGTAATAAAGCGTACATGTAAAATAAAGTGCAAGCAAGAGTAAATATAACCATGAAATGTAGTATGTCGTGGATGGGCGGAATGGAGTGTAGAGTGAATGATGGGAGCCGTGTGCCCCATGAGTGAATGTAATTGTATGCAATGAGGTTCATTTAGTATACCCCCTCAGTAGTCAAGAATGAACCATAAACGAGAGTGCGTCATTGGGAAATGGTCAAACTATGTGTTGTGTGTAACATGTTGTGATGAGTGTGTAGTGAAAATATGCGACCTAAAGATGAATTGTGCATGATGCTATAGCCGATGCATATATCATAACAAGATGAATAGAAAGGAGTGGTGATTTAGCATAAAGCATATACCAACAAATGATGTAAGCAAAAGTGGTGATGTATCCTATCACAAGACGATGCTAGAAGAAGTGACCCTATCATCTAAAGTGTATATTACTTAATCTAGGTATGTCGCATGAGAAAAGATTGAATGATAAATGTGTAAGGGTGATGAGGTCCATTTGTAGTATATACCCTCAACACTCCATTATGGACCGTGATACTAGAGTGTGTCATAGGGTAATGAATGTAACACATAGAAGTAGATGAGTAGAATGTGTAATACATTGAGTAGACGTAGTGTGATGCGTAATGTGCAAGAATTGATGTATGGTATAAGACATGTATATAGTGCGTATGATGTATATAGGAAAAAGTATAAGATGTAGGATGTAAAATGTATGATGTATGAAGAAGCACAATGTGTATAGCCCATAGTGTAGTGTGTGGGGTTCATGTGTATAGAATGCCCTCAACAGTCAAGTGTGAATTGAAGCACAAGAGTGTGTCATTGGGTAATGATGATGTAGATGCATATGCTAAGATGTATGTGTAAGTATGTGGAAAAAGTGATGAGAGAATAAGATGTCACATGATGTTAGGGGGAATAAAAATGTTGTGCCCCCAAAGTGTGTACATGATGAAGAAGGGAATGAGATGTCCTAATGATCGGGGTCTAAAGTACCCCCAATGTAATCAAGCCATGATTGTTCTAATGTAAGTGGTGAGGAGTGAGGATCATGTGTAAGAAATACTGTGAGGTGAAAGACACATAGGCCATAGGTGGCAATGATATGAACAAACCCATGATAAAGATGAGAAGCGTGCGATGGAGGGTAGAGATCCTCAAAAGAAACCCTAGGTGAGTCAAGCCCTCATGTGTACATATAGTGTCATCACAAGTAGGATTGAATGTAATGTGTTCCTAATAAGAATCATCCATGAAAATTTTGCATGTGAAAGGATGTCAGAGTGATGAAGGTGACACATGAGGCGGCGGAGGAGCTAAAGTGTCCTCCAATGTGGAGACATGCCCCGATAAAAAAACATAGTAGTGTTAGTATCGGGGGATGCATAGTATGTAGCTGGTGTAGATTCTATCATGCAAATGACACCCTCAAGTGGTGGTAAATGTGGTAGCTCATCAATTGGTTGTGGCTCCTCAGTAGTATCAGACCTTGGAATAGGAAGTGTGGTGTTGGGATCATGGTCACAATATTGGTATGGATGATGATCATGAAGAAAAGTATATTCGACACCCTCATGTAGAAATTTGACACAATGATGTATGATATATGAAACTTCTTGCATGGCATAAAGTCATGGCCAACCAAGTAAACAATTGTATGAAATATAGAAGTCAATGATAACAAAAATTGTGTTAATAGTTTTTAGCCCTATAGTGATACATAGAGTAATGGAACCTAAACATGGATGAACAAAGCCATCAAAGGCACAAAGAGAAAGACATGATGGACTAACATTGGTAGTGGAAAGATCTAATTTTTCAAGGAATGACTTAGGGAAAAGGTTAAGCTCAGATCCATTATCAATTAGAGTGCACTTGACACCTACATTATAGATGTGAATCATGATATGTAAGGGTGGATCATTATCTAAGACAACAAGATCAGCAAAGTGGGATTAGATGGAAAAGAAATATGTTGAGAAAATGCATTGAAAAATGTATTATACACCAAATCTGGATGCATATCAGTAGGAATGCGAGTAGTAGCAAGGAGATGCTTGGACCCTATGCCTTAAGTTAGGGTTGGAAAGCAAGAATTAATTGATTGAGATACTCATGATGATGAAACAACAAAGCAAGAAGGATGAATCAAAAGTTGGGTTCACCAAAATTATTAACTAAAATGTGAATATTCTAGTGTAATCTAATGCTATAGGAGCAGTAAAATAACTGAATAAATGAAGTAATAAAATACTGAAATAATACCCAAGAAATCTAAGCAATGAAATGTGAAACCCTAATGTGCAAAGAGGGTTAAGAAGGCCTTAGCTGATTCAATGATGCTACGAGACTATGTCATAGTGGATACCGGATGAACAGGAGGAGGAAACCGTCACACAAGAACCTAATAAATTGTAGCTCGAGCTATTTTACTTTGGAGTGGGGTGCCTAGAGAGTGATAGGGGCACTTGTGGGTACCTTGGTCTGAGATTTGGGCACCCAGGTCTACAGAAATGACCAGAAACCTCCTCTAAGGTGTCGTTGAGTATTCACCGTGTTCACTTCCTATCACGTGAATATCGCTATATGATCACCAATGTTGTTGTAGATATGCAATGAATAATCACCTGTAAAACCCTAGAGAAAACATTAAAACCCTAAAAAATAATGATACATATGAAGGGTCGATTTTCCTTAACTTCTAAATGGATGGACTTCATTGAGCGCTGCAATACATCTTAGAACTAATGTATTTCTAGGTGTGTGTGTATGTAATTGTGCCCTAGGTTGCTCTTGTGTATGTCACACTTTGTGAAGTAATGATCAATAAATAGATGTAGAATGTAATAAATGTGTGCATGGAAATAATAGACTCCCCTCTTATGAAGTGTGATGTAGATGAACTAGCCTTTGTGCCTTGTGATGGAGCTAGATGGATGTAAATGTAGCTATAGATGTTTTTGATGGATGCAACCTTAGGTGGAGATAGCTAGTGCTTAGTGCTTGGTCCCTCATTATGGTCACATAACTTTATATTTATATGGTTCTCTTGCTTTAATTTCGTAATTAACCCCGAAAAGGCCAACCACCAAAAATATAATAAGCTCAAATGGCTAAAAAGTGCCCAAAAAGTGAGAGGAAAGTACAATGAGGATTATGGTGCCCAAAGGGGACTAGGAGCACGGGGTTCCCTAGTCCGGTTGGGCGACCTAGTCGAAATAGGGAAACATAATATAAAGGTATAGACTGTATGTGTAAGTACAAGTGCAAGATCAAGAGTAACAAAGAAAAGAAAGAAAGATGGCCAAAGATATGGGTTAATTAGTACTCTTTTCACTCAAGAACCATATGAATAATAGTTTGAGACTCGAGACTAAATAATTAGCCAAAGTGCGCGATTTTGTGTCTACATGCATGAGAGCCCTAAGCGGTACAAAAAGGGGAGATAATCACTATGCAGAGTAATAAAAACTATCCCGGACCTAGTGCAGTGGAAATGAGATCCATCAAAATACATGGTCTAAGTATTAGTGTCAATGTTGTATGTAGTAAAGTTATCACATGAAAGTATCACAGATGAGTGACGTATCTAAAAGAGGAGCATCAACTAACCGATCATCAATGATTTGACCATTGATTTCTTTTTGTAGGATAAATTTTTAATCAAACTCGGTAATTAGAATTTCCCATCGTGTAAGTTGGCATAAAACATGTGTGTGAGATAATAGATAATGTAGAGAATAAATTTTGGTAATTATGTGTACCTCGTTATTAAGAAGGTAGTGTCGCAACTTATCTGCAATAAAGAATAATTTGAGGCATAGCTTTTCGATATAGATATAATTACATTCAGAGAATAGAAAAGTGCGAGATAATGTAATATATTGCCCTCTCATATTGAGAATAATCATGTTGAGCAAGGAGGACCCCAATGCATGGAATGTGGGCGAGATGTACGATAAAAATGGGCGGGTCGGCTATGAGAGGCACAAAGACAAGAAAAATTAATAAATATGATTTGATAGCCTTGAATGCTCGTTGACATTGATCACCCCAAATAATTTTTTTACACTTTTTCATGAGACGTGTGAATGGTCTGAGTTTTATCAACAAGTTGTGCAATGAATTGTCGAATGGCCTCAAGTTTTCCTTGTAATGGGCGTAATTGATGCAAATTACGAGGAGGAGGCATATCAATAATGGCTTGAATATTTTTGGGATCTATTTCGAGGGCACATTGGGAGATAATGTAACCAAGGAGCTTTTTATTTATGACACCAAAAACACACTTATTTGGATTTAGCCATACCTTGTATTGTGGCAAATGTTCATAGAGTGTACAAAGATCTTGGGCATGGGTGGAATGATTTTGTGATTTACCAAGTATATCATCGACAAAGTATTCAAGGATTTTATGAATGTAATCATGAAAGATGTGTGTCATTTCCCATTGACAAGTGGACTCGCCATTTTAAGGCCGAATGACATAACAATGTAACAAAATGTACCCCATGGTGTCATAAATGAATTATTTTCTTGGTCTTCGTGGTTGATCTTAATTTGATTGAAATTTGGTAGCGAAGCCATCCATGAAAGAGATAATTTCATATCAAATAGTGGAATCAATGATGGCATCAATGTGTGGCAATGGAAAATTATCCTTAGGAAAAGCTTTATTGAGATCGCGAAAGTATGTGTAACAAGGAATTTCTTTTGTCCGATTTCATAACATGTACTATGTTAGAGAACCATTCAGGATAATACACAACGCGAATAAAGATGACATCCAAAATTCATTGTATTTATTCTTTGACTAGGAGGGAAAACTTTGGATTCGTTTTACGAATCTTTTGTTGAATTTGTTTAGCCTTAGGGTAGAGGATAATGTTGTGCATAACCACATAAGGATCTATACCAGGGATATCACTATAATCCCATACAAATATGTCTGATAATTCCTGGAGTACTTGTTGAATATCATGTTGCTCAATGAGGGTAAGAGAAGCGGCCAATAAAACCATGTGTGGGTTGGAATTAGTGACAAGGTTATATTAAATAGTTTCCTCATTTAAAAGAGCCGTTTGGTCCACTATATCTGATTGATAGGGATGGTGTCAAGAGCATCAATGTTTTCATTAGCATGCACGACTCACCAAAGTAGACGAGTAACATTGAGAATGGATGGGAGTTTTATCTTGTGATGGAAAGAAGGGAGATGATCATAAGTCCCCATGTATTCTAACAAAGATTCATCAATAGAAAAAGTGTCCAAATTAGGCCAATCGGTAGAAGCATAATCACTAATGAGTTATGGGTGTCGGAGGGGAAGTGAAGAAGTATGTAAAACAACATAAGCCTCTAAAGAAGATGGAAGATGATATCCAAGGCTCAATTTATTAGATTGAGTGGGGAGAGCCAATGGTTTTGTGACTCCTTGACCATGTTAACCTAAACTAGCACCAACGAAACCATAACGAAGAAAATATTTATAACCAAAATTGTATTTGGTGAAATGCGGATTAAATGTAGAAGAGATGAGGGTTTCATGGAGTGCTCAATAGAATTAAAAATGTGAAGGGTTACAAATTTGCTAGGACTTCGTAGAAAAATATGTGATAAAGGAATTTAATCCATGTATGAAGAGTGGAAGGAACTGCATGCATGGCATGGATCTAAGGCCGCTTAAGAAGAATATTATAATTAATATTATTGGGCATCACGTGGCATGGAGTAGGTATAATATATGGTCCAACAAAGAATGGGAAATGTAATAGTACCTAAGACTCACTTGGGAATATTGTCAAAACCATGGATAGAGATAGAGGAAGGAGCCAAAGAGGCCTCAGAGAGGCCAATTTGATGGAGAAATGCTAGATTACAAATGTTAAGTCCCGATCCATTATCAACTAATGCACGTTTAACCCCAAAATTATTGACGCAAACATGAATATAAAGAGGGGGATCATGATCTAACATAGCTTGAGAAGGTAAATCATCTAATGTGAAAGTAATGTTCTCTTCATTGAAAGATAATGCTAGAGTAAACTTATGATACACATAGTCAGGAAAAGTATGAGGATGAATGTAAGTATTGGCCAAATGAGATCTGATTTTATTTACATAATCAAGATGATCCCGAAAAAGGTATGAATGGAAACATCTATTATGAGAGGATCCGGGATAATGATGTTAGGGATGAAGGAGGATCCAAGAGTGATCATGAGTTTGGGTTCACCCAATGATTTAAGAAATGTAGAAATGAATGCTTAATATGTTAAACTATAGATATTGCAGAGTCACACATGATGAATAAATTCTAAAGTAAATTTTTGACACAAGCAATAAGATAATGAAATATGAAAGCCTAAGTACAAGAGAGAGAGTATAAGACTTAGCTGCTTTCGTACTTGAACCCGAAGTGTTATGGACAACAAAACCGATGAATAGGAAGGGAAGATTGTCGCAAAAAACTCATTGTAAATTATGGAGTCATCGGATTAGGCTAGACCGGGGTGCTAGAACAAGACTAGGGCACCTAGGTTCTGGGACCTCTACTAGGAACCTGTGAATGTGTAGGAGCTCGAAAATAGTTTTTGTTGTGTCGCAAGTGTCCCCAACCTTCAAATTTGGTCACTTGTATGTCACTGTATGATCACCAAATTTTTGTAACCTACAAAGAGATGAAGACGTACAAAATAATCAAACTACATCATGTCCCAAAAAGAAAAGATGCAATATGGGGAGTCGGGACCCATAAAGTCACTGACCGAGTGAATTTATGACCGAGCGTTGCACTACATCTCGAGACTCCATGCAATTTTTGTGCATGTATAATAAAATCGTGCCCTAGGAAGCCTTTTTGCAAGTACACATGATAGCGTGTGATAGCTAGATGTACCAATGTAAATATATGTGTAGATGGAAACATGAACTTCCCCTTCCTAAAGTGTATGCAAAAAATGCAGTCCCTTTTCCCTGGAATGAAATCTAGATGGATGCCTTTAGTGGTCTTAGATGCCTTTGGATGCAAGCTTAGGTGATGATAGTAGATGCTTAGAACTTGGTCCCTTATTTTTCACATAGCATTGTATTTATATGATTCCCTTGGTTTAGTTTTGTAATTGAAAACTGGAAGACCGACCCATAAAAAATAAGATGCCCACAAGATAAAAGATGCCCAAAAGAAGCAAGTAAGATAGAAAGAGGACAGGGGTACTTGGGTCAAGCGCCTAATCTGGGCACTAGTGTCCGGAGTTATGAAAGATAAAATAGTAAAATAATGACTAGGTTGTAGGGTGTGAAAGAGCAGAAAGAAGACAAGAAACAAATCATAGACACAAAAGATAGTTGTCAATTACTAGTTTTCTCACATAGGAATCATATAAATACAAGTATGTTGTTAGGACCTAGAAATGTACCCAAGTGCGTGATTTTGTGTCTACATGTAGTGACATTATTAGATCCCATTATTGCATATGTCTTTATTAAATCGTGATATCAACTCATGTGGTGGGCGTATAAAGACTATCAAAGTATGATTCTTCAAGGTGAAAACTTCAACAATAGTTATAAATTGTAATGAAGATTGGATCTAGTTCTCATGTATCCTTTATTTTTCTCTTTGTACCTGTGAATTATGTGTCTATTGTTACTACATGCATTAATGGGTCGCATAGTATTGTTCAAATTTTGATAGTAAGTTATGTGAAAACACTTTTATTGTCAATTTTAGCTCTTAGTTACCGTGTTATAATTGCATTGGAATGATTCGAGTCAAGTTTTATTTTATAGTCTATATAAGATTGTTAAGGGTCCTTCATTATAATGTCATTGTTATTTTTAGGTGTTAAGTAAAGTAAAACAAGTTTCATTATATCATTCAAAAATATGTTACTAAGATAGCCTTTTGTGTTGTTCATGAGTCTAATTTCTAATTATAGTCTCCTCTATATTAGTAATTGAAGTCTAGTTTCAATTAGTATTTTATTGAATTTTGTAATCTAGTACTAAAACCCTTGTCAGTATAGAGTATCTATATATCATAAATATAATGTCATTTGTTTCCATATAACATTTAATAAAAATATTTGGCATTATTAAGAAAAAGGAAAAAATCATTATTGTGATTCAATGTATGTAAAGTGTCAAATTGAGTCATTGTTATGTCAAGTCAAAGTTCAAAAATTAAAAATATAGATAAAAAATTGGTCGCATTTCAGTAGGGCGCGTTATCACTTGTACATGATGTCCAAGTTTTGGAGGGGGGTTATAAAATGAGCCTCATGTTTACATTCCACTAAATTAAGTAGTTCCATATTGAAGGATGGAGGCATAAAAGAATGGATGACAAATAACATCCTCTTGTCAATCACCAATGAGGGGGCCGCACAACATATTTGGCAAATTTTTTTCATCTGTATATTTCTTTTTGCTATGGTGTGTTGTGTTTGTAACAAGAACAAGTACATTCCTATTCATTTTTGGAAAAAGTGAGTAAATTTTCCTTTGTTAACCCCCTAATGTAAATGTTGTAGACATTAAAAACACATGTGGTGCGGGGGTCACTAATTGACTAGCCTAGTTTTTAACTTATCGGTTATATGATTGAAGGTTTATACATTCAAAAAATTCATTATTCAATGGTGAGAGCTCAAACCTGCTCTATCAAATTGATTTCTACCTACCCCTACTCGAGGATCATCTGCATAGGTCCTATGCACCTTACTAAAGCTATGAACACCTTTCTCTATGCTTCTAACCCTTGAGATAATTTACAAGCTCATGTATGACATACATCACTAGAGGAGAGTTCACTTGATATCAACACTTATCAAAGGTGAGCATTTTGTGATCACTATCCAATAGATGTGTAAGACTACTATTTTCACATGCAAATCAACTTGAAACTTGTTTCAAGCTTCAAACATCCATTTATGAACATACATACCTCTTGGGATGTCTCTTTTATGCATGTTACCTTCACAATGGAGTCCTTCTCACAGTATAGTCATTAGACCATTCAAAATAGCTTGAATATGTTTAAGGCATCCACCAAAGGCTTCAAGCTCTCTTACTAACTCTCTTAACCATGGTCCTCAAGAATGACTTATTGATACTCTACCCTAGCCCTTCTTGGCTCATGTATGCTCAACTCAAGGTCTAAATTACAAGCAATATCCTTCCATGGTACGGATTCATGCTAAACCAACCTCCTTTATCATGTTATAGGTGTCTATAACCTCCAAATACTATCTTATGACTAACTTGCCTATTCAACCTTCTTGACAAGTTCCACAATGTCTTAATACAATCTTACAATGCAACATCTGTCTATACCCAAATAATGGAAGCAAATGTATCTAGATTCCTCCTAGAATCACTTAGACACATCAAACAACCCGATTAGGTGTCATCCAAGCTTGCATGCATTATGGTTTCATCATATTATCCTCAACTTGCTCTTATAGTAGCTCTTAGAGTGCTTTGACCTCACTATTACCAACTGCACAATCTAGATTTCATTGGAATGATGGAAATTTATTTTCTTACACACCCAAATATTATTCACAGACATCAAATAGACCTTCTTCCACCTCTCATAGCAACTTGATTTCATGATCCATCTAATTTTGATTGAAATCTTGACTACTACCTTTAATTCATGCACTGTACATTCACTATTTTAGCTCAAAAACATAGTCATATGATCTTTTACTATACACAACCAATCTCTCGATATTTGGATGATTGATAAGTTTTATCAAGACAAAATTAATGTGAAAAATTCAATCAATTTCATCCATGCAACTAAAAGATACACAAAGCCTAAATCGGCCCGAGAGGCTTAAATTTGCAATAACATTTAAAACAAGTTGTTTCAAATCTTACAAAAATATGCACATGATCCTTGATGTTTGCAGAAGCTTTTCATCCTAATAGTCGTGTGAATTTGATCACTTACGAGGCATTGAGGGTTTTGAAGCCCTTTGCCTAAGCATGGTTCTTCAACACGACCACCTTTGAAATCTTGCATAATTCCTTCAAACAGATATGTATTTACATTCAAAATCATCATTCATGCCATAATATTCATTATTCCACTTCAAGAATATCTTCTTACCTTAATTTTCACCGAATCACCTATGAAATAGGTGTTCATTGACTAAGTTTAGATCCTAAACTAGTTCAACAACCCCTAGACCAACTCCTAGACTGTCTCAACGGTTTCAATAACCTTCTTAACATGGAAAACAAATGTATATCACATCAACATCTCGTGCATAGAATCCTAAACATGGTGACATGGCATTTATAGCCTTATGTAACAACTAATTCAACTTTTACAAGCACTTATTTCCCTTTTACAAGTACTTTTCACCCTTGACAACATGTCAAGGTGTTTTTACAACACATATGCACCTTTTACAACATTCTCACACCTAAAGACATGAAATTATGGTCTTATATGACCTTACTATGCCTTGTACTAGATGCTCATGCCTCAACATATGTAATGCAAATCATGGATCTTGAAAAGGTTCATGGATATCCAGAAAACCACATGAGGTGAATAGTTGATGGGTTCTTGTTTATGTCCATGATAGTGGTAAACCTATAAAAACCATGGAAGGTTTTGAAGAATTGGCTTTCCACTAGAAGTGTACATACCTTGATGTGGGAAGTGTGAATGTTTTTCTACTATGTTCACGCTAAGGGGGGAATGTTAGGAAAATTATGTGTTAGTGCTCACATAACTTGGGATAGTATTAATAATATATTTAGCATGTAATCGGTTTTCGTTGACAACTAATTATGTTAATATATAAGGAATATCATTGAGTGAGTTATTAATTATGACTCACATATATATTTTGTTGAGATGCTATTGAGAGAGATTTGAGGGATGAGTGTTGACTCCTAGAAACAAGGAGATCAAACTCTTTATATTGTAATCTCTTACATGAATAAGACATCCCGTTTGAATTGAGAAATATTTTGGGTTTTATTGTGTGTTCATTTCTTGAGCAATCTGAACCAAAGTTATTATAAAATTAAAATCCTTAAAAATATGCTCAATTAATGTGGAGACCCATTACATTAGAGATGAGGCCATTGAATTTTGGTCTTTAATATGGGATAGTATTTGCAATCCATCCCAAACACATGATTGGGAAGATCATGTCATCCCTACTCTAACACATTTATAGAGTGAGTAAAAATGTATTTTGTGTGGACCACCCCACTCAAGTTAAAGGAAATAACTTCTACACTCAAAGTTTCTTATGTTCATAAAAAATGGGACTAGGAGTAATTGGTCATATTACCTCTCAAGGAAGTTCAAATGATCCAAACAACATTTTAGGATAGCCTTTTGGATAGAATACCAAAAATAAATATTATTTCACCTTGTCAAGGTCATAATTGCTTGAATGTTACTCAAAATTTGAAAATGGAATCTCTGTTGGAAAGCTCATGAAATGATCTAGTATACATATTTCTCATAAATGCCCTTGACAACTATATAAGGTGATGAGGGTCGTTAATTCTCTTCATTAAAGAATGTCAATCAAGGCATGGTGTTTGAAAGCTATATGCAAAAGGAGAAAGATATATTTGGCAATGGTCCCTTCTACAAAAAAATCCACACTTGCAGGAATTAGAAACACACCGCAAAAATTAAAACACACATTGCATTGAAACACTCATTACATGAATTGAAACACACTTGCATGAAATGAAATTACCGACTTTGAAAGAAAGGAAAACACAAAAACACCTAAAGGTTTACAACAAACTATACATCACAAAAAAGTTACATGACATAAGAAAAATAAAATCATAAATATATTTATAGAATGGAAAAAATAAACATAAATATATAGATCCATCTTCCTTGGAATGAGTGGCCAACTCATTCCTCAGAAGAGGATTTTAATCTACATTATTTACAAATGGATGGAATGGAATCTCAAGAATAAATTGATTAGAAAATGGAGATTACATTCTTTGGTGTGGGAGGTTGCATTTATAATTTCATGCTTCCAACCACCTCCTTATTTTAAGGCATACATCTTTATCAACTAAGATTTCAATCTATCTAAAAAGCATCAATCTCCACAAAATATGGAGAGAGCTTATCTAATTCTAACTAACAATATGATTCTCTTATTTTATTATTGAGAATCAAAATGAATATTGATTCTTCTTTATTTTATAAATAATAAAACACTTATAGAAATATTTATTTTTAGAATAACTTCCAAAAAATATATAACAATGATACCCTTAGAGTTATGCTCACCTCTGTAACTCTAGTATCCATCCCCAGTGTAATATCCTACTCAGAAGAAAATTGAGGAGATTTCAAGTGATCTAGGAAGACTCAGAAATGGTTTGGGAAGACTTCAAAACGGTTTGGGAAGACTCTGAAGCGATTTGGGAAGACTCTGAAGTGATCTAGGAAGATTCCAAAGCGATATGGGAAGAATCGAAGCGTTCTAGGAAGAATCAAAAGTGATCTAGGATTATTCGAAGTGTTCGGGAAGACTCTGCAGCGATTATGGTGGACTTCACCATACTAAAACAACTATAATTTTTGCATAGGAACTCGAATCAAGATGTTTTTTTAACTTGCTTAATTTTTTGAGATGAATCTAAATATGCAATCATATTTGGGTTTAAATATGTTCTTGATAACTATTTTTCACTATTTTCCAAACATATGCTTAAGGAGCCGCTCATAGAACCATTGAACATTTATGGAGCTAGTGAAGGAACCTCTGGAGCTAATGTAGTGATGAAATAACAATCTTTGGAGATGATATGAGATATTTTAAAGATCCTCCAAGGTGGTTATAGTTGGTGCTTAGTGCTCAAAATGTCTTATTCAACAATTATAGCAAAGTATGAACTCGCATATGTATGATTGACACCTTTTCTCCAATAATCATTAGAAATAGTTAACATAAAGATAACAACGAATTCTAAAGAAATAACCATGATATATATTGTTCATTTTACCATAAATAAACCATAAGTTTAGAAATTAAACTTAGATCCACTTTATATATTAAAAAAGAAGTCAAATCTTATATAAAATAGGTCATTTTTAAGCTTATCATAAAAAAATCACAATAAAGTTGCAAGACCAAAAATACAAAAAAACATATACATATACTAGTAAAATTGTGTTTTCAAAATTATGAGTTTCATGTCATGAAATCACATGAATTTTTAGACTCAAATCCGAATGTCTTCAACTTCAATATGTAACTATTCATTTCCTACTAAAATAGATATAAAATCGAATGTGAAAGTCAAAGTATTGTAGCCTCACAACTTTTCTAAGAAATTATCACCCTTTTTGTATACCACTCTTGGCTTTTCAATAAAACTCCATTTACATTGTAAAATGACACTTTTTTACGCGTGGACATTATTTGTCAAGACTAATACTTGATGTAAGTGTCAGGGTTTATTCCCTTACAAGTGAGTTTTTAAAGCAAACATGTATTACATTTATATTTCAATCTTATAATTATGTAATTGCATGTTTTGTATTGAAAAATAAAAATAAAAATTTAATTTTAATAACCATTTGTAAATTTTGAACATCCAAATAAATTTGTTTCTTTAGTATCTTCAAATGTGAAAAATATATTTTGAAAAGCAAGAAAAATTCTTCTTGTTATTATCAAATTTGAAAATTATTTTGTAATAAAATTATTTAGGACATTCTTTATAAAAATTATTTTGTAATAAAATTATTTAGGACATTCCTTATAATTAAATTTGTAAACTATTTTTCTAATAATAAATTATGGTATAATATTTGTTGTAAATCTTTTCATCATGAATGGAGATAATATGTAGTTGATTACACTTGCTAAGTAAGTGAATATCTACACTAAAGCGTTCTTCTTTTGTTGTTCAAAGAATGATGACTAGGGGACATTCAATTCATCAAATTCAGGGAAACCTAGGGAATAATTTTGGCACTATCCATTTGACTCTTTGTGTCGAGTATCAAGAGGAATTTCTACCCTAGTAGATTACGGGATATAAATATTATGTATTTAATTTCGTTAATATAAATATTAATTAGTTATATATTTTCTTAAGTTTATATATGTTAAATGATTCTTAAAAAAATTATCTAAGATTTTAAATTAGAAGAATAGCTTATATAACGTAAATTTTAAGTCTAAATTCAAACATCAATGAAGCAAAATCATACCGATACAATTTTCCTAAATATATTTTAAACAAGAAAGATTTAATACTCGAAAATATGTCAACGTCAAGTTTTACAAATCATGTAGTTATAAATCGAAACCCAAACGAAAGATATAAAGATTTGAAAAGATGACAATATCAAGTTTTATAAATTATTTATTTATAAATCTAAACCCAAACATCAATAAATTATGAAATCAAATATATTTTAATAATAATGATGATAGTGCAAAAATGTTAGATTATGTATGAAGAAATTCGATGGAATCAATAACCCTCAATACAAATTTTCCAAAAACATACTATATATTAAATAAGATTGACTCAATTCTTTAAAAGATGACATTCCAATAAGAATCATTTGAAGTCACTTTGAAGATTTGATGATTACTCGTGACTACTGATCACATGATATTTAAGAAATGGCCGACATGACATCATGCAACAAATGGAACTCATAAATATTGCTGGAGCCATTTTTATATGGGAACTCGATGATGGATAATCATACTTATCACTAAATCTCACCTCTTACATCTCGGAACTTTGCATAATCATTTGCCAGCTAGATACCTTTTTTTGTTTAATGTTTTTCTGCATTGTCTGTGTCTTTTCTCGCCAGAGATACGATTTTGGCAGTTCCTCAGGCTAAAATTGTCCTTCCTAGTCATGACAGCGAAGACGAAGCTGAATTCATTTTAAGACGGAATTAACAAGACCTCTGTATGTTATAACCGAGGAGAATGTGAGCTGGGGTTTCAAATTGATGGCTGTTTGCCTGTTTTAATGTTAGATTCTTTGGCCCCGCAGGAGTTTTCATGATTCACACACAAAACAAACAAAACCATGTTTAAGTTTTAAGTGTTTTTTTGGAGGTGGTCCCAAGTGAATTTGACGAAATGGATATCTTTTCGTTTTTTGAGTTAAATTTAAGAAAGTAAGAGACACCAAAAATAAACGTTCGGAATGATTGGAACCAACAATTTAGATCACCTTACTAAAAGCGACGCACTTAACAAGTTGCAGCAAATCGATAGGTCGCCAATTCCACCAATTAACAAAAACAAATTGTACATCTAATTGACCGTCAAATTTAATATAAGATGTATAATATTTGGCAACTTGCAACTCTACCTACAAAGCTGCCATAGAGACATTGCTTCGAACTAGTTTGAGTACATGTTCTGTATACTTTTTCTCAGTTGTAGTGTTTGTTAAAGAAGGTTACATGGGGCACAAGGGAGGAGAGAGCACATGTGCAAGTGTAAGGGTGTTGGGATGGATTGCCGGACTTTTCTTACTTTCTGGGCTTTTCATCTTATGGGATGGAAAGGGAAAGGGAAACCAATCATGGCTTCAAAATGCACACACATTGCAGCCCTGTAACAACAACAACAGCAGCAGCAGCAAGAATGTCAATGTTTCCATGGCAAAGCCAAATGAAGAGGACAATAATGCTGCAACTGTTCTGCCAAATGAAGAGGACAATAATGCTGCAACTGTTCTGCAAAATGAAGTTGGCCAGTGTAATCTGTTCAGAGGAAAATGGGTGTATGATGAATCATATGTATTATATCCAGATGGGTTGTGCCCTTTTGCCAGCAATGACTTCAACTGCCGCAAGAATGGCAGAGTGGATTCTGATTATGAGAGGTGGAGATGGCAACCCCAAGACTGCACTCTTCCCGGTCTGTGAATGTAAATGGAAATTTGTAAATTATGTCATGGATGTCACTGTAAAATGTCATCAATGCACAGTTTGTATGATCTATTTGGTGGGAGTGTTTGCATATCTTTTCTGGCAGCTTTGAAATTTTATACGGGTTTTCAAAAAAAAAAAAAAACAGAGGATTCTTATAGATGCATTTTTGGGGCAGTCAGGCCTTCATTTACATGTTTGAGGTACACCATATAAAATGCTTCTTCCTAAAGTTGCTACCTTGCTGATACAACTATGTCTTTTATGGTTTGCAGGTTTAATGCCTCGTTAATGTTGGAAAAACTGAAAAACAAGAGACTAGTGTATGTAGGAGACTCCATAAACCGCAACCAGTGGGAATCCATGCTCTGCCTTTTAAGGGCGGTGGTGCCACATGAGGAGGCCACATGAAGGCCAAAGATAAAGGGGAATTCCTTCAGTATTTTATAAAGGTACTAGTGTAACATGGGATTCATGCCCTGCCTTGATAAAACAAAAAAAAAAATTGAAAAGAAAAACTCAGACTGATGTTGGGCATTGTTTACAGGGTTACAATTGTTCCATAGAATTATCATGGGCTCCGTTTCTGGTCGAACGGATTCAGAACAATGGCAAAGAAACATTGGCGGTTGATATCATTGCTCAACAATCACAGCGTTGGAGAGATGCAGACATTCTGGTTTTCAATAGCGGACATTGGTGGACTCATCAGCAGCCTTATGAAGGGTATGTAACGTGTCTATCTCTTCTTCATTTTTGTAGGAGCAATCCACATTCCAAATCATACAAAGAGCTAGAAGGCAAGTGATAAAGGGATCTAGAGATCAAGTTTGAGTTTTAACTTGTCTATAGAAAACTTAACATGGTATCAGAGTGAGAACATGGCTTAAGCACAAAAATGTGACTTGGTGAGGGTGTTGGAGCAATACACATTTGAAAAGGCCAGTAACTGACTAGTATTTCAGGGATATGAACATTTACTATGCACCTAGAAGGTTTTAGGTTATGAGTCCTAGTTGGTTCATGGAAAATTTAATAATTCATTTATATGGCATTGACGACATTTTCCCTTTCTTAAAGGCGTTGACATTAATGGATGTTAACTGAATTTTTTTATTTCTATTTTCTGATGATCATGTTTGATAAGTGTGGCCCTTTCTTGCAGGGTGAATTATTTTGAGGAAGGAGGGCAAGTTGTCCCATATATGGAAGAGCCTGTTGCTTTTGACAAGGCACTTAGAACATGGGCTAAATGGATACAAACCAACATTAATCCTCATAAAACCCAAGTTTATTTCCGAGGCTACTCACCTGTGCACTTCCAGTAAATTCTCATGCTACCTTTTGGATAGAAAGGTTTATGTGCTTTTGTGTTTGGAATTATAAATTTAAGACTTGAGGTTGTCTAATTTACTAATTGATGACATGCAGTGGACAGATGTGGGGGAAGAAAATTGGGGAGGATGCTTCAATGAAACAGAACCCATTGAAAGGATGGAACAAGAGGCAGAAAAGATTTATGGGGAAAGGAAGAGGATGGAAATAGTGGAGAAGGTGGTGGGGGAAATGAAGGTGAAGTTGTTGAATATAACAGTGTTGTCAACGTATAGGAAGGATGCTCACGCATCTGTCTATACCAGCAAATATATTAACATGACAAACAAAAATGATTATAGCTATGCAGATTGCAGCCATTGGTGTCTTCCTGGTCTTCCAGACGTTTGGAATAACATCCTCTATGCTCTTATAGTTTGAATTGTTTGTTAGTAATTTTTTTAATGGTTGCGGTCTAGTAATAGATCAGCCAAAATCCCAAGTTACAAATTATTTGTTATATTTGTTTGTTTTTCCAATTTATTCTTATACTAAGAATAATAATATTTTATTAGCAAGTTATTATTATGTGTAATATCTGGGATCAATTAACTTGTAAATGTAAATCCACATCAAAACCCACAAAAAAACTATACAAACATTAAATTAAATATCATAAAAATATCAAAAAATTAAATTGCAACCCCACACATTTACCTCATCAAAATTTGCAATCAATAAGAAATTATCTGTTGTTTCCGATAGGAACATGCTTAGCATTGGATTCTTCTTTAACTTGTCTTATATTCTATGTTCACAAAGCTAAAACTTGTTCCTAGTTTGTACTGGGAGGAACGTTAAATCTGACGGTCAACTCTGTTTATACGTCATCTTCCTTTTTTTTTTGTTGTTTTCTTAAAACGAGGTTGATGTATAAAGATTGCCCTGAAATGCTAAGACAACTAATACTAAAACCTAAATATAAGTTTAAAATAATTCTTTAGTAATTTGTTTTTTTAAAATTGGAAGTGTATTATGAATTCTAATAATCCTAATTTCTTTTTTAATATTTTATTTAAACTAATTTTACAAATCAGAAGTGGAATGACATTACATTTTTAAGGAAAATAAATTGATAAAAGAAGATATGAACTATATACTACTTAACAAATTATCAAGTAATAAAGTCCAAACAATTTTTATCAGATTAAAGGTTTGGATCACTCTAAGTAATAATTAGAGTGGAAGCCCTTCTCATAATTTTAATTAAGATTTTTTTCCCAGCATGTAAGTAAATAAAACTACCTTCATTCTTGTATTTTGAAATTTGTGTTAGGGTCACAATAAAGCACAAACTTAGAGAAACTGCTATACAAAAGAATAAAGATATCCTATAAAATTATCACATAAAACCAGTAAGTATTTTTTGGATAGAGAACATTAATTGCACGAAGTTCTCACAACGCAACAAATACAATTTTTATAATGAAGTTGTTGGCATGTTCAAATTACCAATTTATCAAGTGGGTGATGGGACAAAAATCTTAATAGAGCATTGTTGTTTCACAAAGTAGTAAACCCCCTTCCTCCGCCCACCCCCAAAAAAAAAAAGAATAGAGACTTATATACTTTTTCCTTCAATTATACGTGCCCCTTCTATCTATCTCGTGCGACATTATTAAAAATATACTTCTTTCCTTCAATGACACTTATCTCTCGCTAGCTACCTTGTGACATTATAAAAATACATGAACCTTTTTCTAGAAAAAATTACACACGTGCATAATTTGGGGCTATGCTAGATAATGGGTAACAATACAAACACAATCTTATAAGCTTAAAAATATTCCAAAAATATTATAATACCTTTTTATGTGTATGTGTGCAATTTATGTTGCTATATAATAATATCAATAAATAGATCAATTAATATTGAATCTTCAAGTAAATTGATTTAATTCTAAGTTATGAAAATAGTTAACAAGGGAAATCTTTAGATTTAGGTGCCCTTGACTACTTGCGCCCTAGACAACTACCTAATAAATCATTAAGCCAAAGGGTCATATCCAACAACTAAGGCATAAATCATTAAGCCACCAAAGAAATCATAGTAGATAACCAAGACCATGCAAAATAATTTCCTTTGTTAAAGGGTATGCTACTCGCCAGCCCTGCCATTATGAGGTTTGTGATTGGATGAATGCAATTGTGAATGTGGCAAAGTCGCCCGCCATCTATTTCTAGAGCAGTGCATACCACAAGCTCCATATCCATGACCATGAGAGAGATATCTTAACCAGGAGAGTCTAGAAAAACATGCCTGACTGCACACAAAACACTCTTCCAATGGTCCATCTCTAGAAAAACTTTCTCCATTCGGACTTGAATGTGTAGAATAACATTTAGGCAGTTATTCTCGGAACTTTGAATAATCATTTGCCAGCTAGATATGTGGACAATGCACACAATACCCCTTTTTGCTTAATGTCTTTCTGCATTGACTAGGTACAGCGGAATTAATGAAAGGTGTGTTTTCTCGCCAGAGATACGATTTTGGCAGTTCCACAGGCAAAAATTGTCCTTCCTAGTCATGAAACCGTAGACAATTCAATGGACGGAACTCACAAGACCTTTGTATGTTATAACCGAGAAGAAAAGACTCGGGATTTCAAATTGACGGCTGTTTACCTGTTTTAATTTTAGGTTCTTTGGCTTCTGGAGGAGTCTTCATGATCCACACACAAAACAAACAAAACTGTTCTTTCGAGGTGGTTCCAAGTGAATTTGATGGAATAGATCTCCTTGTCTTTTAAGATTAAGTTTAAGAAAGTAAAAGACACCACGAACAATTAGAATCAACAACTTAAATCGTCATACTAAAAGCTACGCTACACTCTTAACAAGTTGTGCCATATCGATATGATGCCAAGGACTTCTATGGATCACTTCTTTCTTCTTTGAACACAAAATTTGAAATGGATACTAGTTCATTCACTTAAGTTCTTCTTTTATGCTGCTCACCTAAAACTTCTTGAAGGACTATATTTATGCAATCTTACTCAGTAATATGTATTCTTATGGAGTCTTGAAATTCATGTAAGTTTTGTCTTAAAGGTTCTATCATGACAAATGTATGATTGTATGTTCTGTATGACTGTATGTTCTTAAGTCAAGTTGAGAAACTCGATGACAGTCACTTCTAATGAATTCTCTTTATTTCTGAAGGCCTAAGAACACTCTACTAACAATCTAGGCCTGCATTCATACTGTTCTTGGTCTTTGAAACATTCATTCTAATCAAATTTTACCTCTTTGATTTAACTTTCTGTCACTGCGTTAGCTCCTCTGTTCAGAAAATTTCTGTCATAGAGTTCTATCTCTACAGATGATCATTCTCTCTAAAATTTCGTGAGTGAACTCCTCTTGCTCGGGCAGAAATATGGTAAAAATTTGGAAGAGTTTCATTTATTAAAACACAAGAGACAAGTTACCAAATTCAGAGCCTGCGTCCAGAGATGAGATTTGACTTTCGTTCTGGACTTTTTGTTTGTTTTAACGGTATTTTACACTTTGCAAAATTGTCAACCTGTCCCTGTTTGATGGGAAAGAATTTGGTAAAACTGTCATTATCACTATAAACACATTCAATATAAATATAAGTATAGCATTATATAGATATTTAAATAACATATTTGGTTAAAAATGTGTTTAGATGGAACATAGAATCCCTAAAACTTTTCTGAAATTTGTAAATACAACAAGAAAATAATATATTTTTTAAATTATTAAATAAAAAAATACATTTAACAAAGATAAACAGGCTGTTTAAAACCTCTTAAAGTCATATATTTTTGGTTTGACGGGTAAGGCCAACCGTCAAATCTCATCCCGGCCTGCGTCCATGAGTATACTACGAAATTTCTGTCATTAATTGCACACTCCACACGCTCCAAAATTTTGTAGTCCTCCTCTACTGGTCGGGGCAGAGATATGTTGAATATTTTAGCAAAATCTATCGGACAAAACAAAAGATAATTGATGCCCTATCTGGAGGCAGCGTACATACAAATGCGGATTTCTACCAAACAATGCACTGTCAAGGACACCATGCTGGAGCCATTTTTATATGGGAACTTGATGATGGATAATCATACTTATGCCTAAATCTCACCTCTTATATCTCAAAACTTTGCATAATCATTTTCCAGTTAGATGAAAATTATTAGCACTCTTAAACAGAACACAGAAATGCAACTGCAGGTTTTGATCTATTTCTTATTCTTATTTGCTTGTGCTCTGCTAAATCAGAGAATACAATCTTTATAGAATAACAATAAACAAAGTCTTATTCAAACTCAAACTCAAACTACCCTATCTCTACTCTTCATCCTATAGATGGACAACATTTGCCAGCACATACACATATCATCTAATGTGCTGTCAATTACAAAATAACTTCCCTAAATGCTAGCTACAAAATCCTAAATGCTAGCTACAAAATCCCTAAATATTAGGCTAGAATTTCGCATGTCTAACACTCCCACTTAGGGAGCGGTCCCATGTGGGGGGCAACCGCATTATTTTTGTGCAGCCAGGTGGTCCCATGTGGATCTGCAGTTACAGCTACATGATAATAGGGAATCTAGCCCTGAAAATGTGGAGCAGCACCTGCAAAGGAGAGAATGTTTCAGCGATGCAAATTGATGGGGGGCTGAAACTTTCCACAACCTGCATTCCACAATTTTTGGCCAGGTGTTACCAAATTATTGCATGAATCTTTCCCTCCAAATACTTCCCTCCACAAATCTGTTTCAACGCATCAGGGATTTATTAATATGTTTGCATCATTTTTTTATTCTCACTGCAACAAGGATCTGTGTTGCACATCAAGGGGCTCTGACAAATCTGAAAATTGAAGAATCAGGTACCTGTCAATATAAACAGTGATAAATGATTGAAAAAATGATTTAAAATTGGAAAATTGATGTATAATTGATAAACATTGATCTGGAAATTGTAGAATCGTGATATTTTTGTTGACAGTTGCATTAGTTTTTATCTTCTTTGTTAAAGTTTATTATCACCCTAAAATTTATTATCACTCTAAAATGCAGTGTTCTTATTGTGCATGGTTGACATATTCTCAATTGCAAACTAGTTTCTTTTGTGGTCCGGTGTCAATTTGGCATCATCCTGTTTACTAGCTACTATGGATTCAGTACTAGACATCTTCACTTCTTCACTAGCTGAATCTTTAAATTCCATGCCCTGTCCAATCTTCCTTGATGTTGACTCTGACCGAGAGCATGATCCAAAATGCTCCTTTCTTTGATTGAGCTATGTAACTGAGATACCAGTCTGAATCTGTGACATTTTTTCAGCTAGCATTGAGTCTAAATCAGGAGACAGACTTGCAAAATCATAGTTGAACTACTTTTCCTTGATTAGACTCATTACATTCATTCTTTCACAACTTTCTAAGGTTTTATCATCCAAGACAACTGGACATGTAATTGGTTTCTTGGGTTGGGTAAGGGACATCACATTCTCTTTGGAAGGTTGCCCAATCTGTTATACCGGTGTTTTAAAGTCTTCTGTTACAAGTGTCCTCCCTTCAGTTTCCAGCACAGGAGTTTTGACTCATTCAGTAAGATCACTACGCTGTTTATCAGGGCATATAAGTTTACCAAACTGTAACGAAAATGTTGTGCAGTCCAATGTGATGTCATCTGAAACTGGAGAGAGGCCACTCATTCCAGCGGCAATGTGCCATAAGGAAACTGGCCCAAAAAATTCCCTGTCTGCACTGCAGAAAGCCCAGCAATGCTTGTTATACAAAAATTCCAACAAATTTAAATTCATTAAATATTATTACATTCATTCTCAACAAAACAGTAATGAAAATATTAAGTCTCATTATTGTCTCTCTTGTCACTGCAGCAACACTTAGCTGCATCTGTTCACACTTGTGTCAATCCTTTAGATCAACATTCTTTTAGATTTTCTGACAGTTTCGTCTTTTATTTTTTGTTTTATTGAAGTGTTTTGTATGGGGGATGGTCCATTCGGGATAGCAGAAGCTTTTAAGTATAAAATACATGAGAATGTTTTTTATTCACTTTAGGTGAATGTTGGTTGTAGGGGAAAACACAATGTCTGAACATTTGTAGATGTTGTGGCATCACCTACTAGTGAGAGGCTTGACCGTGACCTGTAAAAGTGGGAACACCTTTGAAATCTACCAAACCTGTTCCATGACAAAGATTTGTTGTGACCAAGAAGACTGTTTTACCCTTGATGCAACGTTTGTTGCTTTTTTTTTTTTCTGAGCAATGTCAGTTGAAAGCTCCTCTTGAGGGATAACTTTATATACCATGTGTTTAATTTCGCGGTCAAGTATGCTCTTGAATCATGGTTGGACTACTTTATTTGAGTATCTCACATTGGCAAAAACTCGGCAGTTTTAGCTTGTTTTGGGACTTAAGAACTCAAACTGTATATTGCAGATGACAGACACCTGTGATATTTTATGACTTTGATGCAAGTGTTTTTTTAATTTTATTTACAGGGTTTATCAGTAAAAATATGTTATGAAAATTTGTATTTGTTTTTTTTCTCACAGGGCTTAAAAATCATATCCATGGATAAACGTGTGCATCGCCCAACTCCTATGAAGCCTGGCTTCATAAGATATACAACATTACTTTCTGATAATGAAATACAAGATGATGATTTCTACTTCACTAATTCATCTATACCTGATTTTATTCCAAGTACGCAAGAACACAATGCAGAAGTTGTTTATCCTCCTACAAGCAATATTTTTAGTGATGGGATCAATTATCCAGAGCATTCTACAATGGATGTTGATGATTCTCAATTACCTCAGGGGGATATGGCTTCCAAACAAGCAGAGATATTAAAACACCAATCAACTGTCCTTCCCCACAAAAGGGTAGAACCCGTTGGAGCACTACAGACACACTTGTTCTAATTGAAGCTAAACGAAATGAAAGAGACACTCTCTTCAATGGTGGTCCAAGGAGTAAAGCCATATCATCTACAGAAAAATGGAAAATTGTGCAAAATTATTGTGCTAGTCATGGTGTTGTTCGCACAGTCAACCAATGTCGTGATCGATGGGAACATCTCCAACCTGATTATAAAAGGATTAGAGACTATGAAAAAAACATTCCATCTGGACATAATAGTTACTGGACTATGACAACCCGAGAAAGAACTGAGAAGAAGCTTCCTGCAAAATTCTCTGAAGAACTTTTTGATGCAATGGAGCTAAACTTTGGACATGATCGAGGTATCAATCCTGGGAATATTACCATCGACACTTCTGAGACAAACCATGCAAATTATGAAGATTCTTCTGCTCTAAATGAAAATGATCCATCCAATGAATCTGAAACGCCCAAAGCAGTGTGTGGAAGTCAATCCACAAGAAAAAAAAGAAAACATCACATAAAACATTAGATATCAAAGACACTATTGTTGAAAACAATAAGTTGGTTATTTCTACTCTACAAATCGTTGAGGAGGGGCGAATGAAGCGTCATGAAAAAGATTGTGCTCTGGTTGAACAACGACATGCAAAAGATTGTACTCTCATTGAACAACGCATGCAAAGGGATGATTTGAATGAAGAGAAGATGATCAAAATTGAAGAGCAAAAGATAAATGTCCAATTGAATTTGGTTTCAGCTCTAAATTCTATTGGGCAGGCCATGTTGAAGATTAGCGAATCATTTAGTAATGATAAATGATTTTATTGCACTACTTAGGTTAGGTATAATGTTACCAATCAGGTATAATGTAGCCAATCAAATCTTTTTGTATGACATTTTGTATTAAAATAAAGGTCACTATGACCAAAGGTCCAAAGACCAAAGTTTCCAAAGTTGTCAAGATTGTTCAAGTTTACAAATATTATCAAGTTTCGTTCTTGTTTCCAAACATTGTCATGTTGAATTTGAATAATGTATGAGAGCAGTCCAAGTTATCAAATATATCTTCTTTTGTGCACTATTTACTATTCAGTTTTACCATATATGGATTCCATAATAGTCCAAGAGATATGCCATGACTGTGACTTGATCAGTCTTATGTATATTTCTTTATATTCGTATCTAGTCCATTGCTATTTGTAGCATCCACTTCTCTCATTTCATATCTAGTCCATTGCTATTTGTAGCATCAAGTTTCGTTCTTGTTTCCAAACATTGTCATGTTGAATTTCAATAATGTATGAGAGCAGTCCAAGTTATCAAATATATCTTCTTTTGTGCACTTTTTACTATTCGGTTTTACCATATATGGATTCCGTAATAGTCCAAGAGATATGCCATGACTGTGACTTGATCAGTCTTATGTAAAATAGATCTTGTATTCAGCTCAACTTCTGATAAACAGTGAATAGTCTAAACAGATTCCTTCTACCACTGAGATCATTGCTTGTGAATACATTGCACGCTGGTTAATTATTCAACTACAGACCTGTGAAAGGAGGTCCACTGTTCGTGGCTTGTGATTATTCTGTATTTCGGATGAGATGGTGAAACAAGCTAGACGTATTTGGTGTGAAGACATCAGATTCAGTTTTGAAATTTTCAAAGGGCATATGGTTTGTGTTTGAGAGTGACATGAGAGGCATTCTCAAACAAGTCAAGGTCCTCTGCTATGTTATTCAGACCAGCAAAGACATGGCAGTCCCTCTTGCTGTGTTATTCAGACCAGCAAAGACATGGCATTCCATCTGCCCCATCTCAGCCAACCTTCTAAGATGATTTAGCTTCTTAGGCGCATACTGCAGCCGTAATGCATCTATATATGTATTGTATATATACACTCCTATGTTGAGAGACCTCTCTCATGATGTTTCAAACCTTTCCATGAATATTTGGAACATCTCCATAAAATAATTTCACCAAAACAATTGGTTTTCTAACTCCGCATAGGATTGGAAGAGACCTCCAACAAGACTGTCAGCAAATACTCCTCAGTGCATTGATTTTTTAATTTTTTGCAGTCTCTTGCCCTTTTAAAATGTAGAAGGTTTTTTTAAAAGTAAGCTAACTAGAAACAATTGAAGGTTATTTCTTTGTTGTATGGAGGAAGTCTTGGGAGATTTATAGTTTGGAAGCCTATAATGCATGCAGTATTATGAGATTTGTTTAAGCTTCCATTGCTGGGAAGCCCCGCTGATTTGTCCTGGTCAATGCATTTATTAATAGTTTTTAGAATCAGTTATGTAGCATATGGAAAGATTATAACCAAAGTCCATCTTGATGTGCATTTTGATCTAATTATGTTGTTTCTGCTTTTTCAATGGAATTACTATGCTAACTTGTGCTTTGGATTATTTACTTATTAATTAGATATTGTTGAAAACAAATAAGGGTGGTCTTAAGCTCTGCCACATTTTTCAGGTTTTGGGTCTGCGGAATGGATATCTGCCTCTACTTGTACCACTTATGATAATGCCCTTGAGATCTTTGATTGTTTTTCTTCTTTTATTGTGAAAGTTTAAATTGACCATAAGAATTTTATGCCATGTTTTATACCATTATTATTTCCTAGACTGATTTGATCTTGACATCGATACTAATTTAACATTCAATTGTGGTGTTGTGTTTTATTTTGCAGGGATCAATTTACAATGAATAATAATTCAAGAGAAGCAATAAAAGTCCTCTTAGCATGTGCATCTACAATTGTTCAATTAGCGTTGCAAATTTGGGTTGATCTACAAGATTCAACTAGTATGTGGCATGTATCAAAGAAGCATAAAATACATTCAACTAAAAGTGTAGCGTGTTCAAATGTTCAAATTGAGGATGACGTGAATGTAGAGCTCTATGCCATCACTTCTCAACAAGAAAACATGATCCTTGAAACAAAATTATCAAATTTGCCATGGGGGTAAGAAATCAAGGCGAATGGTATGTCAAACCACGTTCATTGCATTGGTGGAACCACTACATTTTTAAAGTTAAATATGATGATGAACGTTTTCGCAAAGCATTTTTAGGTTGCCATATGCATTATTTGAATCTTTGTGTGACTCCTTGCGTGAAGACCTTAGTCAAGGTGACATACCATTTTCATTGGCAAATTCAATAAAGGGTAGGGTGTTTCCAGTGGAGAAACAAGTGGCTATCGCGGTTTTACGATTAGCTTCTGGGATGGCAATGATTAATATTAGTGAACTATTTGGTTGTGGAAAGTCAACAAAGTGGTCGAGTTGTAAATAAGTTTATTAATGCCATGCATATTCGTTTTCGTAGTCATGTCCAATGGCCAAAGGATAATTATGAAATTGAGCATGTAAAAGAAGGTTTTCGCCAGAAACGAGGCTTTCCAAATTGTTGTGGGGCTATAGATGTAACACATATTGAATTTCAACTTCCACCTAACGAGTGCTCTTCGGATTGGTATGACAGAGATCACAACTACAACATGTCTATCCAAGTCATTGTTGATAGTAATATGCGTTTCATGGATGTATTCGTTGGGTGGCCTGGTTCTGTTAATGATTCCAGATTGTTGCGGAATTCTTCTTTTTACAAATTATGTGAAGGTGGTGAGAGGTTAAATGGTCGCTCAGTTTCCCTTGGTTTGACACACATGAGAGAGTATATTATTGGTGATGGAGGCTACCCACTACTACCATGGTTAATCACGCCATTTTCAGGTGCTCTAACAAATGAGAAAAGAGAATTTAACTTCAAGTTGTCTTCGACACGTATTGTTGTTGAGTGTGCATTTGGAAGGCTAAAGAGTACGTGGTCGAATTTTGCACTCCATGATATGTCAACCTAATTTGAAAATGCTACCAAAAACTATTCTGGTGTGTTGCATTTTACATAATATGTTGTTGGCATTTGATGAGGGCTGCGTTGATCCAATTGACGTCGATGAGAATGAATACAATGTGCCAAACATTGAAGAGGTTCTAGGTGATCCTGTTGCAACACAAGCTCGAGTGGCTTTAATGGAATTTGTCAATGGAAGGAATGACATAACTGAATTAGATGCATAGTTGATGTGTCTGTAGGTCATCTATGTTAGAGAATCTTCATATATATTTGGGTAGTAAACAAATTTTTGTTGTGTGCATCTGATGAGCATAATTGTAAAGGTTCAACACAATTTTTTTGGCAATTTTTTTGATCAAATTTGTAGAAGGTAACACTGTCAATCCAAAACCAATTTTCCCATTAAAAGGTGTAGATTTTTTAATGCTTTGGTAAATTAGTTGTGTGTTTCATATTTAAAATATTCTTCTGCAATAATATGTGTGAAGCCTAGATTAATAATTATTTGGTTGTCATGAACCTCAAAACGAATAGAGGGTGTAGTTAAGGTTATTGCTGGTACAGTCATTTTGATATTTGTCATCTTAAATGTGTATCTTAAGTTGACTAGAGACCATATTCTAGGGCATGAAAGTTCTTTTGTTTCTGCAATAAAGAAGAAATACCTGCTTGTTCTAATCAAATTGTAATTATCTTTGTTTGGGAGCTTCTTCATATTGGCTCATGGTTGCTGAAGATTTAGGCACATGATTGTTTAATTTGCTAAAGATGCTATATATATATATATATATATATATAGTTTTAAAAACATATAGTGTCAGGGAGATTATTTCTTCCTTGTTCTTTCATGGAATCCTTCTGCTATATATATATATATATATATATATATATATATATATATATATATATATATATATATATATATATATATATATATATATATATATATATATACACACACACACACACACAAACAAATTTCCATTTTGTTAGGTCTTTCTCATATCACATTTTCAAAAAGTGATAGAGACCTTATATGTTTTTAAAACTATATATATATATATATATAGTTTTAAAAAACATATAAGGTCTCTATCACTTTTTGAGAAATGTGACTGATTATGAGAAAGCAGATACCTAACAAAATGGAAATTTGTTTGTATAGAAAGAAATATTGCAATTTACAGTTGCCTCAAACAGCTAGCTGTCTAACAAAATTTGAATTACTATGCATGGTTAAGTTCAGATTCCAGACCCACCTCTCTTGCTCATCATTTATTCTAAGTCATTTCTCCTTTCTTGAGATTGGACATTATGATATTTGTAAGCTGATATCAGCTAAATCCCAAACTGAACCCATAAAAATGAACATGGCTCTCATTTAAATAGGAAATGTTCCCCAACACTTTTTTTTGGTTCTTAAATCAAATATGAAGCATGGTACAATGATTGACATGAGTTCAAATTGGTAAAATTGTTAAGGATTTTTTAATTTTATGACAGCCCATGTTCAAATCTAGAAGGGCATTATGAAGGCTTGAAATTGGGTTTAACACAACATCCAACTTGTTGGGTGTAGATATCGAATGAAATACCACATCTGATTAGTGGGTGTTGAAATTCAATTTGATGGATGCAAAATTGATTGAAATATTGCATCTAACTCACAAAATAGATTCTCCGTTCTACATCTACTTATCTTATTTATTTATCTAGCACTGCAAAGTACTTCAAATTTTCCATGTATCAATTAGAGACATACATTGCTACATTACACTATAGACAAAACTTAAAGACATCTATTATTGGGATCCCTATTTGACAGCTGAAACAAATAATAAAATGTCACCTTGCATCCAACAAAAGTCAATAATACTGTACAACCCTCCAGACTTTCAACAAAGATGCCCTTCTGATAGAAGAACCCAGAAGTTGAACAAATAAGGCAGTATAAAGAGCATTTACAGTAATTCAAATCCTAGCTGTAAATGCAAATCAATTTACACAAAAGTAACCTACATTTATCTGACAAGAAAAAAATGAAGAAATGTCTTCAACCAAACTACAATCTGACACTCTCAAATGTACATGTAACGAACTATGATAGCATACAATTTTTGGGTCCAAGGTATTTTGGTGCTTCTTACATATTTTTATCCCTGTTGAATCATGTTGCACATAGTTAAACAAGATCTTTTTATGTTTTTATGTCAACTAGGGGAATGCAATATTTGGCGAGTTTTTCTCTCTAAAGTTTTTTGGGCACCTTTTATTTCTCCAAGCCAATATTCGTTGCATAGAGATCAATGATTATTTGAATTTTTTGCCATTTCTACCAACCACAAATTTCATCTTGCTTCACAGAAAATTGCACATCAGATCAAGTGATATCAAACTGGATTCATAGCTGGCTGGTGTAGCTAGATCTGTAATAGCCAGGGGTCTCAATAAATCTCCGATTTCTGAGATCAAGAATGCTATTGTTTATAAGATGCTATGTCGGACCTGTATGGAAAATCCAGATCTCTTCCCCTGGCGCTCAGTAAGTCACGCTGCTAAAAATTTATGCATTCCATGGGACCGCTGCACTGCTAATTGCTCCTATTTTTTCTCTGCAGCACCTGCTAAAAACTTTGCATTCCATAGGACCGCTGCGCTGCAAATTTCTCCTATTTTTACTCTGCAGCACCTGCTAAAAACATTTGCATTGCCCCCCTACATGGGACCGCTGCCTTAGCCAAATATTTTTCAACCAACTTGTATCACATCGAATCCTTCTCTCGCAAAACTCAAACTTATTTCTTGGTAATGCCTTTTCAATGCATCCGCCACCATCATTTCAACAGCACAAGTACTCCATTTGATAGTGTTGTTCTCAATTTGTTTACGGATGAAATGATATTGTATCCCTATATGTTTAACTCTCCCATGATACTTTGAATTCTTCGTCATGGCTATGCAAATTTGGTTGTCACACTTTAATATTGTTGGTTGCGATTGAGTAACCTCGATGTCCCGCAACAATCTTCTCAACCAAATCAATTCTTTTGCAGCTTGACATGCTACTATATATTCTACGCTTCTTTGGAGAGAGAAATAGATCGCTATTTCTTACTTGCCCACGAAACTGCACCTCCATCAAGGATAAAACAAAACCTTGAAGTTGATATTTTACTATCAAGCGTCCCCGCCTAATCTGCATCACAATACCCAAAGAAGTTGCAGAGAATTTTCTCGAACTCCCACCGAATCTTATTCCATGTTTAGTTGTTCCTTGTAGATATCTAAAAATTCTTTTAATCTGCGCCAATGTTGTGGCCTGTGATTGCTAGAATATTGACCCACAATACTTACAAAGATGTGCATATCGTGTCTGCTAGAAACCATTGCATACATTAGGCTCCCAACAACATTCTGATATGGAACCATACTCATATAACTTTCTTCTTCTTGTGTTTTGGGACACATGTCCAGTGAAAGTTTGTTTCCTACTTCCATTGGAGTACTTACTGGCTTGCAATTTTCCATCCCAAATTTCTTGAGAATGTTCCTAATGTACCTTTCTTGACTAAGATGGATTTTCCTCTTCTCCCTATCTCTTAAAATTTGAATGCCCAAGCAATAATGAATCTCACCATGATTAGTCATCTCAAATTCTGCAGCTAATTGAGACTTGAACATGCCTAACATCTTAAAATCATTACTCATAATGATGGTGTCATCAACATATAAGGCTAAGATGACTAGAGACTCACCAATATGCTTTATGTAGACATTTGAATCAACATTGCAACTTACATATCCTTCATTTTGGAGAAACCCATCAATACGCTCATACCATGCTCTTGAAGGTTATTTCAGTCCATATAATGTTTTTTGAAGCTTGCATACTAATCTGCTCCTTTCCTTCTTGTATGTAGCCTTCCTATGGTTGTTCCATATAAACTTCTTCCTTTAAGAATCCATTTAAAAATGTAGTTTTTATATCTAGCTGATGTACATGAAGATCCAAGGTTGCTGCCACTGCTAATAGAATTATGATGGATGTTATCTTGACTACAGGAGAAAAGGTGTCATGAGAATCCAAACCTGCAATTTGGGTGTATCCTTTTGCCACCAATCGAGCCTTGTAGTGGTCTATCGACCCATCAGACTTGTACTTTTGTTTGAATAACCACTTGCACCCAACCACTCTTCTTCCAGGTGGAAGAATCGTGAGTTCCCATGTCGATTTTTTATGAGCGATTCATATTCAACATCCATTGCTTGCCTCCAATCTGCTGCATAAATACTTTGAAGTGCTTCTTGAACACTGAGTGGTTCATCAACTTCTACACTAAGTGCATATGATTTCGATGCCTTTTGAGTGGGTTTCCGTAGTCTTGTTGATCTACGAAACTGCTGCTCTCCTTGTACATCTCCTATGGGTTGTGTGGCTGCAACTTGTAATGGTCTCATTAGAGTAGAATTCTCATGCTCAGATTCTTCATCAGATCCGAGATCATAAGGCCTTGTTTCTGAATCCTTAGCATTTTCCATCTTTGCTGATTTGTGCAAAACTGAATTTTCGTCAAAAATGATGTCTCTTCTGACTAGAATCTCATGTGTTATAGGATCATAAATTCGATATCCCTTTGAATTCAAACTGTATCCAACCATTATACACTTCTTGCTTTTGTCATCTAGCTTCTTTCTTTCTTCATTTGGTATATGTGCATATGCTATGCAACCAAAAATTCTTAAATCATTGACACTTGGCTTGCTTCCATGCCATGCCTCATAAGGCGTCTTCTTATGCAATGCAAAGCAGTTGGCAACCTGTTTTGTATATATGCTGCATTGGAGACTGCTTTAGCCCAAAAAACATTAGATAATCCACTACTCTTAAGCATGCATCTAGCACTTTCAACAAGAGTCCTATTCCTTCTTTCAATGACACCATTCTATTGCGGTGAAAAAGGAACAGTATACTCAAGTTTGATACCTTCTTTTGCACATAAACTTTTGAAAGCATTTGAGGTATAGTCACCCCCATTATCACATCTGAGTTGTTTCAAAGGTTTTCCTGAATGCTTCTCACCAAATGCTTTAAAAACCTTAAACATCTCTAATGCACATGATTTATTTTTGATAAAATAAACAAAGATCATTCTAGAGGAATCATCAATAAAGGTAATAAATTACCTTGCCCCATTGTGTGACATTGTTTGCATTGCACTGCAAATATTTGAATGTACAAGTTCCATTTACTCCTTAGCTCGTGTTGCTCCTTTCTTTGGGAAGGGGAATCTATGTTGCTTTCCTAAACAATAGCCTTCACACACTCCCAACTCAACTGGTAGATGCAAATTAAAATCTTCCACAAGCTGCTCTAATTTTAATATTCGAAGCGAGTGAGGATTTGCATGTCCGAATCTATGATGCCAAAGAACTGAATCAGATATTTCATTATTTGTTGTTGTTAACACCACATCAGGTATTGCTGCACATAACTTGTATAGATTGTCATCTCTCGATTCCGTGGCAACAATTACTCCTTCAACATCCTTTAGGACACATTCTCTTTTGTCAAGCGGTGCAATTATGCCAAAGATAGGTAATCTTGCTCATTGATAATGATTTTTGACAAGAGCGGGTACATACCATACGTTCTGGATTTTCTTGTATCCACCATCCGACATTTGCAATGGAATATCTCCAATTCCGATCATCTCACATTTTCTATCATCTCCAAGATTGTGAGGCCTTACTCTTGGGTGCTTCAGTATATGCCATAAACCAACTTCTCTCTCAGGTGTCATATGTTGAGTTGCTCCTAAGTCTAAATACCAACAATTAGAAACATCAGAACTTGGGGTTGTGCAACCGAAAACAAATTTTCTTGGTCATTGCTTACGGTCATGTTAGCTTCAGTAGCCTTCCTTTTCTTTACCTCTTCTACCCATGCTAACCACTTTTGGCATTGTTTCTTAAAATGCCCAGGAGCTCCACAATGAAAGCAATTTCCCTTATTTTTCTCCTCCTTTGTGTCTTTACCATTCTTTGAGACATTGGACTGGGAGGGATGAGATTTGTTGTCACTCTTCCTTTTTGCTTTGCCCTTATATCCTACTGAAAACAGTGTTGTAGGATTCTCATCATTCATGCCCCCATCCTTCCTTCTGATTTCTTCTTGAAGTAGTGTGCTTATTACTTTTGTCAAATCCAAATTGGATTGGGTGCTTAGCGCTACTACCAATCCAAAATAGGATTATGGAAAACTCCCAAGAAGCGACATAACAACATCTTCTTCTGCAATCACTGATCCACATGCTACCAATTGATTTTTGAGAGATTTAAACTGATTTGTGAAATCTGATATTTTTGTGTTTCCTGCATCTTTAACTGAAAAAATCTTCTTCTAAGATATAATCTTGTGCTAACATCATTTGATTCATATAACTTGATTAATTGATCCCAAGCTTCCTTTGTTGATTTTGCCTCACTTACATGTAAAAGCACATTATCACTCAAACTTAAAAGTATATAGGAACGAGCTCTACCTTCCTTTGACTCCCACTTACTGATCAGATCTGCATCATGGGTGGGTTTAATCTCATCCCTTCAACTATATTGAGTAGATCCTTGTTCAAAGCAAAGAACATCGTCATGCCTTTGAGCTTCCAGAGATTAAATCCAACGCCATCAAATCGTTCTACCATCCTGTGAGGATCTCCTGCAACAAATGTGGCCATCTCTCTGTCTTAAACTTCGATACTTCTCTGCAGCAACACTTCACCAACACTGCTTTGATACCATGAAAATTATTAGCACTCTTAAACAGAACACAAAAATGCAACTGCAGGTTTTGATCTATTTCTTATTCTTATTTGCTTGTGCTCTGCTAAATCAGAGAATACAATCTTTATAGAATAACAATAAACAGAGTCTTATTCAAACTCAAACTCAAACTACCCTATCTCTACTCTTCATCCTACAGATGGACAACATTTGCCAACACATACACATATCATCTAATGTGCTGTCAAATACAAAATAACTTCCCTAAATGCTAGCTATGGAATCCTAAATGCTAGCTACAGAATCCTAAATGCTAGCTACAGAATCCCTAAATATTAGGCTAGAATTTCTGCATTTCTAACACTAGATACCCTTTTTGTTTGATGTCTGTCTGCATTGACATTTCTCGCGAGAGATATGATTTTGGTAGTTCCTCGGGGTAAAATTGTCCTTCCTAGTCATAACAGCGAAGACAAAACTGAATTCATTTTAAGACGGAATTAACAAGACCTCTGTATGTTATAACCGAGGAGAAAAGAGCTTGGGTTTCAAATTGATGACTGTTTCCCTGTTTTAATGTTAGATTCTTTGGCCCCCACAAGGGTTTTCATGATCCACAGACAAAACAAACAAAACTGTGTTTAAGTTCTAAGTGTTTTTTTTTGAGGTGGTCCAAGTGAATCTGACGAAATAGATATCTTTTCGTTCTTTGAGGTTAAATTTAAGAAAGTGAGAGACACCAAAAATAAACTTTTGAAATGATTGGAATCAACAATTTAGATCACCTTACTAAAAGCGACGCACTTAACAAGTTGCGGCAAATTGATAGGTTGCCAGTTCCACCAATTAACAAAAACAAATTGTACATCTATAAGTGACGGTCAAATTTAAAATGAGATGTATAATATTTGGCACGTTGCAACTCGACCCATAAAGCTGCCTTTGAGACATTGCTTCGAACTAGTTTGAATACATGTTCTGTATACTTTTTCTCAGTTGCAGCGTTTGTTAAAGAAGGTTACATGGGGCACAAGGGAGGAGAGAGCACATATGCAAGTGTAAGGGTGTTGGGATGGATTGCCGGACTTTTCTTACTTTCTGGGCTTTTCATCTTATGGGATGGAAAGGGAAAGGGAAACCAATCATGGCTTCAAAATGCACACACATTGCAGCCCTGTAACAACAACAACAACAGCAGCAGCAGCAAGAATGTCAATGTTTCCATGGCAAAGCCAAATGAAGAGGACAATAATGCTGCAACTGTTCTGCCAAATGAAGAGGACAATAATGCCGCAACTGTTCTGCAAAATGAAGTTGGCCAGTGTAATCTGTTCAGAGGAAAATGGGTGTATGATGAATCATATGTATTATATCCAGATGGGTTGTGCCCTTTTGCCAGCAATGACTTCAACTGCCGCAAGAATGGCAGAGTGGATTCTGATTATGAGAGGTGGAGATGGCAACCCCAAGACTGCACTCTTCCCCGGTCTGTGAATGTAAATGGAAATTTGTAAATTATGTCATGGATATTACTGTAAAATGTCATCAATGCACAGTTTGTATGATCTATTTGGTGGGAGTGTTTGCATATATTTTCTGGCAGCTTTGAAATTTTATATGGGTTTTCTTAAAAAAAGAAAAAAACAGAGGATTCTTATAGATGCATTTTTGGGGCAGTCAGGCCTTCATTTACATGTTTGAGGTACACCATATAAAATGCTTCTTCCTAAAGTTGCTACCTTGCTGATACAACTATGTCTTTTATGGTTTGCAGGTTTAATGCCTCATTAATGTTGGAAAAACTGAAAAACAAGAGACTAGTGTATGCAGGAGACTCCATAAACCGCAACCAGTGGGAATCCATGCTCTGCCTTTTAAGGGCGGTGGTGCCACATGAGGGAGGCCACATGAAGGCCAAAGATAAAGGGCAATTCCTTAAATATTTTATAAAGGTACTAGTGTAACATGGGATTCATGCCCTGCCTTGACAAAACAAAAAAGCAAATTGAAAAGAAAAACTCAGACTGATGTTGGGCATTGTTTACAGGGTTACAATTGTTCCATAGAATTATCATGGGCTCCGTTTCTGGTAGAGCGGATTCAGAACAATGGCAAAGAAACATTGGCGGTTGATATCATTGCTCAACAATCGCAGCGTTGGAGAGATGCAGACATTCTGGTTTTCAATAGCGGACATTGGTGGACTCATCAGGAGCCTTACAAAGGGTATGTAAGGTTGTATGCCTCTTCTTCATTTTCTGTTGGAGCAATCCAGATTCCAAATCATACAAAGAGCTAGGAGGTAAGTGATAAAGGGATTTAGAGACCAAGTTCCAGTTTTAACTTGTCTACAGAAAACTTAACATGGTATCAGAGTGAGAACATAGCTTAAGCACAAAAATGTGACTTGGTGAGGGTGTTGGGACCGGATTGGTGACAGGATATGTATAAAATTCTTGTGGACATGACTGCCATATAGATATAGAGGGGTGACCCATTCATCCGGGTAGAACCATCTCAGAATATCATAAAATTCTTGTGGACATGACTGTGAAACTGACCTCTCTCCCTCTCTCTAGAGCAACACACATTTGAAAAGGCTAGAAACTAGCCAGTATTTCGGTGATATGAACATTTACTAGCGCCTAGAAGGTCTTAAGTTATGAGTCCTAGTTGGTTCATGGAAAATTTAATGATTCCTTCATATGATATCGATGGAATTTTTTTGAGCCCCGCATATCAAATATGCGAATTTCAAAATATGTTTACTGGCATTGATAACATTTTCCGTTTCTTAACGGCGCCGAGATTAATGGATGTGTTAACTGAATTTTTTTGTTTCTATTTTCTAATGATCATGTTTGATAAGTCTGACCCTCTCTTACAGGGTGAATTATTTTGAGGAAGGAGGGCAAGTTGTCCCATATATGGAAGAGCCTGTTGCTTTTGACAAGGCACTTAGAACATGGGCTAAATGGATACAAACCAACATTAATCCTCACAAAACCCAAGTTTATTTCCGAGGCTACTCACCTGTGCACTTCAAGTAAACTCTCATGCTACCTTTTGCATAGAAAAATTTATATGCTTTTGCATTTGCAATTTTAAATTTAAGACTTCAGCAGGTTGTCTAATTTACTAATTGATGATGCAGTGGACAGATGTGGGGGAAGAAAATTGGGGAGGATGCTTCACTGAAACAGAACCCATTGAAAAGATGGAACAAGAGGCAGAAAAGATTTATGGGGAAAGGAAGAGGATGGACATAGTGGAGAAGGTGGTGGGGGAAATGAAGGTGAAGTTGTTGAATATAACAGTGTTGTCAACGTATAGGAAGGATGCTCATGTATCTGTCTATACCAGCAAATATATTAACATGACAAACAAAAATGATTATAGTTATGCAGATTGCAGCCATTGGTGTCTCCCTGGTCTTCCAGATGTCTGGAATAACATCCTCTATGCCCTTATAAATTAGTAAGTTTTTTAATGGCTGAGGTCTAGTCATAGATAAGCCAAAAACCCTGGTTACAAATTATTTGTTATTTTCCTTTGTTTTTCCAATTTGTACTTATACTATGAATCATAATGTTTTATTGGCAAGTTATTATTATGTGTAATATAGGGAAAAATGTTTTATTGGTAAGTTATTATTATTTGTCCAAAGGTTAATTTCTAGATAAAATATATTTATGTAAGTCATTACTACTTGTTGATGAAATAATAAGAATTAAATTTAGTATATTGATGATGAAACAATAAAGATCACTGTTCTTTAAACAAAATGTATTTAATGTTTTTAAACACGCTATTTTACAATTCACTCGCTTTTAAACTTAAGATTTACCTTTTTAAATACATGTTTATATCAACAATATTACAAAACCATCAAAATTTTGACTTTTTTCAAAACTATTACAAATTATATATATATATTAGAACTGCACGTTATATTAATAAAAATATAATGGAGTTACAAGAGCAGGGATAGCTCATGTTTAAAGGGCAAATTAAAATAAACTCCACCAGGAATAAGATCAGCACCACATTAAAACATTAAACCATAAAATTCATTTTGAGTTAATAAAGTTTAAAAAAAAAAAAACAAGTCAACACATCTCATTAAAATGTGATTTTTAATTTAAAAATATACAGAAATATATGACATCCCAACAAACAGAGACCCACAGAAAATTATACCGCAGGAACATTAAATAAAATATCATAAAAGTACCAAGAAATTAAATTAGAAAATATATATGGTGGCAGCAGGTGGATATTGTGTTTGGAGTCCCTCCTAATATGAGGCAGGTCATCAACCCCACATATTTAACTGGCCAAAATTTGCAATCAATAAGAAATTATCTGTTGTTTTCAATAGGAACGTGCTTAGCATTGGATTCTTCAAACTTGTCTTATATTCTATGTTCACAAAGCTAAAACTTGTTCACAGTTTGTAGTGGGAGGAACGTTAAATTTGCTTAAACGTCATGCTTTTTTAATGAGGGTGATGTATAAAGATTGCTCTCAAATGCTAAGACAACTAATACTAAAAGCTAAATATAAATTTATAATAATTCTTTAGTATTTTTTTAATTGGAAGCGTATTATGAATTCTAATAATCCTAATTTTTAAAAATATTTTTGCTTTAACTAATTTTAAAGGAGAATAAATTGATAAAAAAAAGATATGACATGACTACTTAACAAATTATTAAGTAATAAAGTCCAACAACCACAACCAGATTAAAGGTTTAGATCACTCTAAGTAATAATTGGAGTGGATGTCCTTCTCACAAATTTAATTAAGATTTTTCCCCCACTAAGTAAGTAAATAAAAATTACCTTGCATTCTTATATTTTGAAACTTGTGTTAGGGTCACAATAAATCACAATTTCGAGAAACTCGCTATATAAAAAGAATAAAAATATCCTATAAAATTATCACATAAACCGATAAATATACTATGGATGGAGAGCATTAATTACTTGAGATTCTCACAATGTAGGAAATATATATTTTTATACAAAGTTGTTCGCATGTTCAAATTACCAATATCAAGTGGGTGATGGACCGAAACCTTAATATAGCATTGTTGTTTCACAAACAATAAAAATTCTTATGTAGCTCCCATGGTTTTGAAAGAGTGGTATTTGGAGCAAACCTATCAATTTCATCACAAAAATAATAGACATCCTCCCGACACCTCCTCCTCCCCCAAAAAAGGAATAGTGAATTATATTCTTCTTTCCTTCAATTATACTTGCCTCTCGTTAGCTACCCCGCGACATTATAAAAATACACTTCTTTCTTTCAATTATACTTGCCTCTCGCTAGCTACCCTTGCGACTGGGCGTGTCTTACCCTAGGCAACCTAGGCAGTTGCCTAGTGCGCACAAAAGGGAGGGTGCCAATTTTCTAAAAAAATTTCCAGGTGGCAGGTCGGCTAGAGCCTAGGCAGTCGGCTAAGGACCAAGGTTTGTTTAAAATTTTAGAAAAAATAAATGATATTAAAGTTAAACGCCTAGTTTCAGTTGTCACTACAGACTACAGTCACAGATCGTGAATCGTGATCGCTTAAGCCTCAGCTGACTATTGACAGGCTGAACACTAACATCGTTGTTTCAGTTTACAAATTAGTAAATACTGTTTCCAGACAGAGACGCCATTTGTCACACTCATGCGGTTGGAGTCTCACGGACAAAGGATCGTGAGTCGTGCCTAGCCGATTTCAAATTCATTTTTGAATTGTATTTATTCTCCGAATCTCCTGGCCCTGGCCCCTGCGAGTGCTGGCTGCAATGTATTATGTGCAATAGACTACAGTGCATGATGCATCGAGTGATCTTCATCTATAATCTATTTAATATTGACTATTCCAAACGACTTTAGTGTTTTTGATTTCCCACGACCACTTGGTGATTTGGGGCTACCAAACTATAATCTATTGGCAAGTTGTAACTTGTATATCTGAATGATGAATCTTTATCTTCGACTCCCCAAAATTCAAATACGCGCTTTGAAGCCTGAAGGTCCAAGGAGCCTCTTATGATTCATTGATTTATCATTGAAATCTTCAAATTTTCAATACGCCTCTTAGACTCTTAGTCTTATGTAACATGTTGTTGCACAGTTGCACTTGCCTGCATCATCCTTCAACCTTGTAAAGTAACAAGTGTGAAGCCTGAATAGTGAAGGGATCCGGGATTTAAAATTTATCGGTATTATTGTATTAAAATTTTGGACTTTAGTTGGTCGGATAGCCTTTGGCTTGGCTTGCCTCTCGTGGGTGGGAGGAAGTTATACTAAGTCTATAATTGTTTAAAAACATTCACATATAGGTGGGTCGTTGGTCTCGGGTGGGAGGGGAAGCACACGCTCCGAGTACTTGCCTAGGGCACTTAGAAACCTTAATTCGGTCTTGCTTTGCGACATCATAAAAATACATGAACCTTTTCCTAAAGACAATTACACATGTGCATAACTGGAGCTATGCCGAGAATAGGTAACAATACCAACAAAATCTTATAAACTTAGAAATATGCCATAAATATTATAATACCTTTTTATGTATATGCATGAAGGTTGTGTAAAATAATTTCCTTTGTTAAAGGGTATGCTACTCACCAACCCCCCAATATGAGGTTTTGATTGCATAAATGCATTTGTGAATGTGGTAAAGTCGCCCGCCCTCTATTTATCGAGCAAAGGTGCATACCACAAGCTCCATATCCATGAGCCTCGAGAGAGATATCTTAACAAGGAGAGTCTAGAAAAACATGTCTAACTACACACAAAACACTCCTCCAATGGTCCATCGAGATTGGAGGTGCTACACCTCCGAAAATATTTCTCCACTTGGACTTGAATGTGTAGAATAACATTTAGGAAGTCACTTAAACTTTGTTAGTAATGGCGAAACAACCATCAATAGATAAATGGTTAAAAGTTGTATTATTTATCACCTTCTATAATTGAAAATGAGTTTTAAAAAGAAAAAAATATGCCATAATTGGTTGTATTCCAAAGGAAGCATGGTCAAATCCCTTAAGAGAACCATCTTTCATGAAATAAAATCCATAAATATTTATGCAACTCGCACCAAAAGAGGATTTGTGATCCGTAAACTAGGTGGTTAGAACACACTAAGTTTCACCAACATGGATCCTATGCATTCCTCACAATTCCCATCTTCATCAATAAACTACTTGCTTTTAATTTGCATCAATAGTCATTAAATGTGCTTTAGAAATGAACTAAGAGTGTTGCATAATCAAAGAAATATTGAGAAATGAAAGAGATAAAAATAGAATGAAAGTGACACAAGATTACCTGGAGAAACTCAAATTGAGAAAACTCTAGCAAGAGTGAAGCAATGCTTCCTCATATCACTATCATGTATTTTTGTACAAGATTATTGCCTTCCCAAGGCCTCCATGAACACTATGATGTTCAAACACTCATACAACTTTGCAACTCACTCACTCACACCTTCCTTTCACACTCCAATTTAGAAAACCACATGATCAAGAATAAAATTGCTTGGAATCTTTTCCATCTATCCTCGATGCATTACAAAGACCTTCCTCACATATATATATATCTATATAGATCTATATATATACCGGTTTGGCACCAAAGAGAGCTCGAATTAGAAGCCCAAAAGACTCAAAAGTCGAAGAGGAACAATTTGCAATCTGTTTACCCTTCTAGACTTTCCCGCATGACAAAACCACCACTTTCTGCAGACCGACGGCGGTTGCGTAACCACCACCAGACGGTTATGAAACCCTGGGGTGGTTGTGAAACTACCACTCGGCTTGAGGGTGGCGCCATCACCATACAAAGTCTACTATCTTCCCGAGGTCATAACTTTTTTATACAAACTTGAAATCGGGTGCCGCATTTTTTGAACATGCATAATTTTTAGAAAGGAACACAAATATGAAATTAATTTTTGATTTTGATGACATATTCATAGTGTTTAAGCCTTTACACTGAAACCTATCTTCTTTGAGGTCTCACGGTTTCACAACTTCATCTCGAACCCTGTTCTCAACTTCATCTTAAACCTGTTCTATGGTTACATCCAACAAGAGCCATAGAAATAATGTTAAGTGATAAAAAATTTACATAATCACAATGGTGATTTTATTATCTTATGATGCTAAAAATATTGATCCAAAATTCAAATCATGCCTCCCCAATTAGAGGCTTTTGGTCCCCAAAAGCTTAGGAACTCATACAATGAGGAATTTTCTCTCCCCACTTCTTGAACCTCTTTTATAACTGGAGGTGCATACGCTGAAATACATTCTATCATGTGAATTTCTTGGTCCACCTTTTCATGCCCTTGAGGTGGGTCCTTCCCTTCCTTCCCGTGTGGAGATAACCTGGTGGAAACTGCATCTCATGCTCCTTGTCAAAAGAACAACTACGAAGATCATTACATTCTTGCTTATCTTTCAAAATCAGAAAAGAAATCTTCCCAGTAACATTAAGCAACTGGTTACCTTGAGTGGAACTTACCAAGGAGAGCTTAGATTTTCCTTCATAGGAGTTTATGGTGTAATTTTTCCCATCTTTAACCAACTGGTATTGATTCAATCTCCTCTTGAAAATAACATCTTTGACATACATATAGGGGCTTCTAAAAAATATACCACAAATGTCAATAGGTGCAACATCCACAACAAATTCATCAATGAAATGTTTATTTATTGCAAACTTGACTTTGCATTGTTTAGAAACCCTTATCTCTACTCATTTTTTCACCCATCCTAGAGCATACGGATTAGGATGATCATACATTTCCAACCCAAGTCTATCAACCAAATCTTTTCCAATCAAATTTACTTGTGAGCAAGAATAAAAAAGAGCATCAACTTTTACCATCTTAATCTGTACCTTGATATGAAAAATATTAGAAGGTTCACCTTTGTTTTGAGTATCTTCATTACCCAAACATACCTTTTTCTGAAGGCCGGTACAACACAACGCCTCATCCACTTCTTCGCTGCTCTCAACATAAATATGTTCTCCTTGAAGTGATGGCATGGAATTATTTTTATTTTTCTTGTTCTTAAATGGATGCAATTCCGGATGCAACTTCCAACAAGTCTCATCGGTGTGACTATCAACATCACAATTCCCATAATGCTTGGTTGAATATTTCTTGGCAACTGTAGAAGTGGCATTAACCCCACCTTTCTTCTTTTGACCATTGGAAGAATTTGAAGAGGGAGACGGACCCTTTTTCTCATCCATCTCAAGATAATGGGCTTGAGAACAAGCCTCATCTATGTCCTTTGGCTTTGCAAGAAGCACCGACCTCCTTAAGTGACTACGCAACCCTCCAACATACTTCATGAGCATCTCACGGTCAAATGTATCTTTTCCCATTTGGACCATGCTTTCCGAAACTCACTTGTATAGACCTACACACTTTGACCTTATTTTTGCCTCAAATATTGCCAATCAATAGACCTTTCCTCTTCATAACAAATAGGATAAAATTGCCTCTTAATCAAAGTTTTAAATTCATCCCATTTAGTAATTGGGGGTAACCTTTTAACAACCAAATAATTAAGATAAATCTCAAACCAAGTTAGAGCATGACTTGCTAGCTTCAACCTTGCAAAATAATTTTTTTCTCTTCACTAACTTTATGCAAATGAAAGTATACCTCTAATTGAGCTAACCAATGATCAAGCTTATCCGCATTCACCTCACCTTCATACGGTTGAATATCAATTTTTGCCTCTACTTTGAATGGAGGTGGAGCTTGGTTGGAATGGGGCTGCTCTTTCTCATGGTAGGAAGACTCACACTCCTCACTTGCTTCAGAAGTATCCATAGAAACTCCCAACTTTTCCATGACAACATTCATAATCTTCCCAAGCTCATCCATAGAGTGAGATATGTGGGCAACATCCTCCTCCAATTTGTGAAATATTTCTTCACCATACTTCTCACTTCTCTCTTCCACTTCCTTATGGATATGTCTTGTTGAAAAGAGACCAAATCACCATTTTTGCTAGAACTTGTTTCTCTTGTAATGGGAACATATATGCAAAATGATCACTAAACAAACCACACATTATGGAACATGAACCAGCTCTGATACCAATCTGATCCATAAACTAGGTGGTTAGAACACACTAAGTTTCACCAACACGTATCCTATGCATTCCTCACAATTCCCATCTTCATCAATAAACTACTTGCTTTTAATTTACATCAATAGTTAATAAATGTGCTTTAGAAATGAACTAAGAGTGTTGCATAATCAAAGAAATACTAAGCAATGAAAGAGAGCAAAACAAAATGAAAGTGACACAAGATTACCCTGGAGAAACTCAAATTGATAAAAATCCAGCAAGAGTGAAGCAATGCTTCCTCATATCACTATCATGTATTTTTGTACAAGATTACTACCTTCCCAAGGCCTCCATGAACACTATGATGTTCAAACACTCATACAAATTTGTAACTCACTCACACCTTCCTTTCACACTCCAATTCAAAAACCACATATGATCAAGAATAAAAATTTCTTGGAATCTTTTCCATCTATCCTTTGACGGATTAAAATAACCTTCTTGACATATATATACTAGTTTTACATGAAGGAGAGCTCAAATTTAAATCCCAAAAGACTCAGAAGTTGAAGAGGAATCATCTGCATTGTTTACCCTTTCGAGACTTTCCGCGTGATAGAACCACCACTTTTTACCGACCGGTGGCTACGTGAACTACCACCGATAGCCGCATAACCACCGCGAAGGTTGTGAAACCACTAGATCAGTTGCGTAAACACCACTTTGGCTTGAGGGTGGTTCTGTCACCATACAAAGTCTCATTACCTTTCGAAGGTCATAACTTTTGCATACGAACTCGAAATCGGGTGCCATTTTTTTTTTAACTTGCATAATTTTTGAGAGGAACACAAATATGATTTTTTTAAAATTTGGATGACATATTCATAGTGTTTAATCCTTTTCACCAAAACCTATCTTCTTTGAGGTCTCACGGTTTCACAACTTCATCTTGAACCCTGTTATGTGGTTACATCCAACAAGAGCCATAGAAATAGTGTTAAGTGATAAAAAAGTTACATAATCACAATGGTGATTTTATTATCTTATGATGCTAAAAATATTGATCCAAAATTTGGATCAATTTGTGTGGAAATTGACTCGGCTAAAGAGCTAATACTCACTTTTCACAACGAGTGCTCTATATCAACCTTTCAAATACAAGTTTTTACATGTCAATATTATAATCATATGGTCTAGGAATTCCCTTTGATGGAAAAGAAGTGAGTGCGGCCACAAGAAAACTTGCTATGAATAACAGAGCCACCAACTCTTTTGGTAATTGTTGGACAACAATTTTCAATAAGAAAAATTAAATCGGCCTTTCGAGAGCACTTTGCCGAGCCACCACTGCTATATACAAACCCATATATGGGTTTGGAATACCTTCTCCAACATATTCCATTAAGATATCTACCCAAAATCTACCTCCATTCATCCCTCAAGCCCGTAATCCATTCTTGCCCTTTTGCCTTCCCAAACCATGATGTTTCCCTTACAAATGTGGGAACCTCATTTTGTGTCAAACCCTTAAAATTATTTGATATTTTAATGCCTTTTGACCACAAATTTTTCCTTTTCAGATCTCATAGCCCCTTTCCCTTTGTAGAAGAGTAATATTCAAGGAAAACATTGTTCTATGTAACACGCCGAGTTTATGGAGCACAATAGTGCCTTTGTTAATAAGTTTGCAGCGCTTCAAGACCTAGATGAGGGATTTAATATGAACCTTGATAATATCCTATTATTGTGCACTCTTAGAATGTTTGAGGACTTATTAAACAAACCCACCGGTATATGATCGGGACACTCATCCATATTTGAAACATGAAAATTTTATGCTTATGGGATTTTTCCTCCAATCGGCAGATCTACACCATTTGTCACATGTCTAGTCATGACATTGAAAGAGGAGGTGTTATCACATTGCTTTCACTATATCTTTCTTGGAATGTCATTTCTCGGGGATTTGATCCTCGCCCATTGGGTCGTGTGGACCCTCTAAGAGTTTGACGACCGGCTCACTAGTCCTTATGCCTCCAATGATATTGTCGAACATGCCCTAGAGATGGCTAGAAGACTCACTCCCTAATGCCCAATGTGTTTTTGTGGTGATTTTAACATGGTTGAATCACACTAGGACAAAGCACATCACCTTCCAATGCGTTGGTGCATTGAAAAAGGGAATCCTAGTTTTATATGCGTAATAAACATGTGAGATTCACTATGTAAACTTATGTTCTATCATGTGAGTTCATAACATACTAAATAATACCCCTATTTCCAACTCTACATATAAATATTTTATTATTAACACCCCCTCCCAATATAACTTTTCAATTATAAAATACCACTTATATTACCATATATCCAAATTACCCATTTTCCTATGACATTTTTATAGCCCTTTTATTTCCTCCTCTTCACTATTGGATTCAATACATTTTATTTACAAAAATTAATTATATTTCAACTTAAAAATCTCGATGAAATTCATATTGGACTTAGAAACTACAAAACCTCATGTGTAATTTAATGTCTCTCTTCCTTTATTTCCCTCTACATTTGTCACGTTAATCGGACTTTATATATTAATGTGAAGGGTCATGTGTGGTTACAATCTCGTTAGTTTAATTTATTAACCTTCATGGCATTCATTCTCTAAAAAAATGGACTTGAATATACAAAAATATATACCTTAGCATTGATACTATGAAGGGTGTCCCAACTATTAAAAGTTAGGTAGTGCTTTATTATTCCGAAATACATCTTGCTTATCTAAAAAATAACATTTTCTTTGAAAATACACAAAATGAAAATTATTTTAATTTAGGGCTTCTTCATCTGCTCCTTGAATGCTTCTCCTCCATCCTCCCTACTTGCTCCACATACCCTACCCCCAATATATATTTAAAAACCTTTATACTTTAACCCCTTGTGGCTCTTAATGTGGGGCAATATATTTGATCTATTTTGACTAATATTTAAAACCCCAATACGAAATTACATGATAGGTAATTGTTTGGATTGTGAACCCCCATGGTACAAAACGAGGATTTTTATCCCAATCATCGCGACACTATTCTTTCTTCTTTGCGATTCACTTGGACTAATTTTAGTGAAGGCCAAGATAGGGTCATTAAGAGATTGTATCGTACGTTGTTGGCAGAGCAAGATTGTTTTCATTCTCTTATGACAATGGTCTCCTATTTCTATCATTAATGTGGTCACCTTATCGATCACTCTCTTATTCAATTATGTATTGGATGGACCTCCATTCATCCCAAAAATCATAAATCCCAATTCTATCTCAACACAACCCATCTCAATCATGAGAATAATGTGGGCCATATTCTTTGAGTTTGGAATTTAACCTCTCATCCTCAAGGTGAGTTGGTTTGGATTAAATTTTGTCTTGATGTCATTTCCCACACCACATGATCCTTCCTCATAATCTATGGAAAATGGGAAGCTATTTATAGCCAGTGAGCACACAAAGCATCCTACTATGAATTCCAAATGCTTTCAAAAGCCATCAACCACTTTCCATTCAATCTTTAGCTTCAAATCCAACTTACCTTTTTGTGGCATAAGCTTAATAAGGTGGACGAGGCTTACAAATATTACGATGTTTAACTCTGGCGCATATGCATTGGATAAAATTATGAGATAGAGTCACCAAATAAGTTTGTTCTCTCCTTCACTCAATACGGGGTGTTAATTGAACTAATGTAATTAAGGATTCTAATGTTAGAATTACTAAATTACGTGTAACTCTAGCACTTTTTCCATCATTATAATGATGTTTTACTTCTTAATATTCCTCCCATACTAGGAAAATTCACTTTCATAATGCTTCCAATTTATCCCTTGCAAACTTCAATAGCCCAAAGAGTTCCATGTGATAGCTATTAGAGTTTCTGGATCTCGATGAAAAACAAATGCACGAGAAATTGTAGAAATTGAAATAACTAACAATAAGATGCAATATGATCAAGAAATCACAAGGCAAGAATGGCTCCAAATCAAATCAATGCTCCATATCATAGAATGATGCAAGTGATGTACATATATAAGAGGAAGAAAGTGTAAATACCACCTAGATCAATGGTGAATAACTCTCACTAATTGATAGTGGAAGTAGAGTTGACTCCACACAACTAGTAAGCTAACTTAACAAAACTGGTAAGCTAACTCGACACAACTAGTACACCTAAGTAAGCATATCCCATGAGTGTAGGAAACCTCCAAGTAAATACACAAATACAAGAAAAATGAATATCCTACACTAACACCCCCCATAACACAACTTAGGTTTGCAGTGAAAAAGGAAAGTGGATCTTAGGAACAAGACCTAATGAGGTACCCACATAAAATGTAAATATCTCATAAAGTGGAGAAAAGGAGAAAACCAAGTGGGAAAAAACTCCTCCCAAAAGAGAGAAACAAAACACGCTCAAGAAAATTGGAGAAGAAGAAGAAGTGGGTCTTGGTAACTCGGCTTGATGAGGTACCCACATATAATGATCATCCCCTAGAGTAGAGAGAGAAAGAAGTGAAGACAAGAAGGTCCCCTAAGAAGAGTGTCGATGATGTGTTCCTCCATGTAAATACTATCTAGAATCCACTTGCACTTGCACCGAACAATGTTCTTTCCCTTGGGAAGGACAAAAAGGAGCACTGAAAGTCATCCCACTCCACAAAGGAAGAAGAAGCCTACAATACTATGATATCTACATCTAGTTTACAACTGAAAGGTGGCATAGGTTTGGAAAATGTGTGCACAAAAGAAAATGGAAATATCACTGTAGTATACGTGATAGAGAAATAAAATGGTTGGGGCCCAATAACTCTCACAAAGGGATCCACAAGAAGAAGTGGATCTTGAAACATCTCTGAAATAGTGGAAGGCGATGAATTTTCTAAGGCGGGAACTCCCAACAAGAGAGATCAATGGATCCTCCAGAATGTGTGATGGCTCAATCAGATTATATTCATATAATGAAACACAACTGGAATATGGAAATATACAACTCAAGTTGGGAGAATACTCAATCAAATGGGGTTTCTCAATGAGAGAAATGTCTAAAAAGAATGTATTAGCATCACAACATGAAGTAGCAGGAGAATATTGCTGCGAAGAGTTCTTTAGAGTTCTAAGATGAAGCAATGTTGCAATCAAAGGTAGAAATAGGTGTATGTGGAGTGTCGTCAATCGAGTAATCAAGATGCAATGGAGCACGATGGGAAATGGTCACATCGTCTTAGAGGAAAGTTCTCTAATAGAACAATGTTGTAGAGATTGAATGGAAGCATGAACATGGACAACAATGAGCTCTGTGGAGGAAACAATAGGGAGAGTGTGCTCAATAGCAAGATCCTATGGTGAATGGTCAACATGGGACTCATAAGTAGCAATAGGTTCAAAATAACACTAAAAATGAAAGGGATGTGATAAGGGGAAAAATCTATGGTGGAACTAGAGTGGTCTAGGAAGATTCACTCTCATATGGTGTAACAAGGTCGCCGTGACGGGTGTCGGATAATGGTCTAGGAAGTGAAAGGGCACTCAATGTGCTCAAACAAATGTAATGTATCCCTAGAAATAGTAAGACCAAGAAGTCCATAGACCTCATCATTGTGGTTAAACCACTCATCCTTCTGTAGAGGCTCATCAAGCTCAGGAACAAGACCATGGAGGTAAGGCAACAAACCGTGCATAATGCAATGATTGATAATGCCTACCTTCCAAGACATAAATTTCTCAAAGTTGAGCATAACAACATAATGATGAAACTCCATAATGCAGATAAACCCCCAAAATTATCCCAGATGGCACTTTATAACTTAGTGCAAAAAGTACAAGTCCCCATAGAGTTTTGCAAGAACCCCCAAAATGTGACACTTTATAAAGTAGTATGTTTACAAAAATAAATTAATCCATCATGTAGAGAATGAGAAAAAATGCACTTTTGACCAAAACAGTGCTCAAATCTGAGCCACCGATCAAAAGTTATAAAAATACAATTTCTCGTAAATAATGGCTTATTTAATTAAAATTTTGCAAACTAATTAAAAAATGCCGAGAAATGAGGGGAAAGGGTGTCATGCATATACTCATTGGAACCGGGACAAAATTTATATTACAATGGTTTAATTTGTGAGGGGGAATTGGCCTTTTGCTAACTGGGCCTCACCCTTCGTCTTCGTCAGTGAAAATACAAGGACCAAATGACTATTCCTCCCTTAATACAAAATTACCCCTAAATCGACTTGTATCAAAAAAAGGCATAAAAATGATATTTTTTGAATGCAAAGTTCAAATTGGAGTTTAAACAATGCATTTTTACCTTGGATGTGGTGGGATCCACATGTGGAAGAGTAAGTTGGAGAAGACTGATTTTAGGTTTAGAAACCCTAGAAGTTCTTATGCTTTTTTCTATTTGACTCGATTTGGTGCCACCAAGGATTAAAAAACCATAATTATGCATCTTTAGATGGATCTATGGAAGCCATTCCAAGAGTATAGGGGCGTTGGAAGGTTGCGGGTCCAATGTAGGAGTCTCAGCAATGTGCGGAGGGGTTAAAAATGCATTAATCTTTGCTTGGCACCATAGACATAAAATGTTGACATGCTTAATTACGATTAATCTATCCCACAACATCATCTAAATCCATATAATAATTAATCGCAAGATTAATTATTATTAATTTCATCATTAATCCCTTTATTCTAATATTTCATCATTTATCTAAATATTCCATTTTATCATTTATCCCATTAAAAATCCCTTTTATCACATTTACCCTTTCATCATTTATCATTTATCTCATTTCATCCTTAATCCCTTTTATTTCATTATTATATCCTATTATCCTATTATAATCCCTATTAACATTTTCTAGGAATTTAATATTCCTACATCTCACCTACCACCTACCCTACACATCCCTACACCTAGCATTTCCATCAAATCACACCCCTAATCATCATTAATCAACCTAATCTAATCCTAATCTAATCACATCCTCACACCTCTAAATCTAGAAGCCTCTCTAACCTTCTCCTTCCATTGAATTTTTAATTCAATGGAAGCTTCTTCCCTCCATGAATTTTGAATTCAAAAATCTAGAATTCTCCATTCTAGAGAATTCCAATCCTCTCATGCATTCTCCACCCTTGATCCCAATCCAACATGGCTTCATCTTAGCCATTGAATCCTCCACCCACAAGCTATAAATCAAGCTCTCCTCCTCCATGAGAGCAATCTTAAGAATCCATAGCCAACCTCTGCCATTTTTAGCACTCAATCATCCATCTTCAATCCAATCTAGCATCATTCATCCTTCATCCTTCATCCTTCATCCTTCATCAAGAAATTATCAAACAATCCAAGGAGAGGTGCTCCCAAGTGTCTCCAAAATATGAAGCAATCCAAGAATCATCAACAATCCAAGAGCAAATCCAAAGCATCAAAGGAGGAGCTTGGAATCTTGTAGGTAAGTGCAGGTATAATTTCTCTCCTCTTTTCAATCCATTGCTCTATCTGAGGTTTTGTTTGAGAAGATTAGAGTAGGAGAACACTTTCTTTGTTTTCTTGCATTCACAAGCTAGTATTTTCTTGTATTATAAGCATCACCACCTTGTAATTTGAGACGAAAATATAATAAAAATTTGCGGGTAAAAAGGAATAAGATGAAGAGGTGTTTGAGGTAGTTAATCGTTGTAGATTGGAGAGAACATCTTAGTAGAAATATACAATGCATTAGGGGAAAAATAAGCTGGTATGTGTAGAAAGAGTTGTTGGAGGCATTAAGAGACTACAAGAACTTAGAAAAATATATTGGAAGGAATTTTAGAACTCCAACACACTATATGGGCCACCAAAACTCACCTGGGAACTGCATGCCAATTATGGGTTGTCCAGATCCTTTAGGGGCCTAAAATTGTGGTCTAATGGCTTCCAAATGGTTGTATAAATCATTGTGTTGATGATTACATCCGAGGGCTTGAATCCATCATCCTATTATTCTTCCCATGTGTTGTCACCCTCAAAATCCCCCTCGTTTTTCAAGTCAAGTTTCAAATTTTTTGAGTTGGTGCCTTTGAGAGATGTTTGAGCAAAGTGAGAAGTCTGGAGAGATAGAAAAATTTGTGCTTTGAAGAAGTTGGTGCTCATTTACAATCTCACCCTATTAATTTAAAATCTTGTAGTCTGCATGGTTTGATAAACTTTTGTCTTCCCGTCTGGATGCTTGAAAATTGTTTCTTTCATTCGAATGAAATTTTCAATCCTTCTCTTTGGTTGTGGATCGTTTTGAGCCTTGTATTGTTTGTAGTTTCTCTTTCCATGGAGAACAATTTGAAATTCGGGTGTAAATGGTGGATTCTCCTCCTCTGTATTTTTTTCTACAGTCGTGAATGATGGGCGTATCTTCCCTATCAATTTTGGCCCCGCATCCATGAGTACGTGGACATCTCTAATTGGATGCGGCGTGGCGGATTATTTTGTGAACTTATCATTTTTGTTATTTTTACAAAAGTGTCAAATTGGCTCCATGGCCCCGAAGGATCCTGATTGGTCAAATCGAGCTAAGGTGGAAAGGTGGGTCCGTTTTGTGTTTTGAGGCATTATGGCGAAAAGGCTTAAAGTATAAAAGAATGCCTAAGGCCCACAAAAGGACACGTGGCCGTTTTTAAGTTTGAGGTGGGAAGGTAGATCGTCGAGCACTTTGAAGATTTTGGATTTATTGCCAAAAGGAGTAAAGTTACAAAAATGAGCCACAACTCCGCTGAAGCCATGTATTGAATATCCGTTGAAAAGTCAAAGCGAGAGGCGGGTTGTCGGGACACTTTAGGAATTTTGGCTTTGTTTCCATAAAAGGTGTAAAGTGATAAAGTGAACCGCGACCCCACTCATGCCAAGGGATAAAGTCAAATGTTGAGCTGCATCGAAAGTCAAAATGGGAAGGCAAAGCCGTTGGAATTATTGTATATATCTTCCCCAGGGTAGATATAGACATGAGTAAGAATATGGAAATCAAAGAAACCTAGAGCCCGATATTTATTGCATCACCAATAGCCCCAGCACAGTAAAAGGATGTCGAAAAAAAAATGGATGCGCGAGGCGCAGTAAGAGTGTGCACAACAAGAGGTGTCGACATGCAAAAAGTCGCGCCAAGGCACAAGTAAAGGGCGCACAGCAAGGGATGTCGACACGAAGAAATTTGTGCCAAGGCGTAGGTAAAGGGTGCACAAAAAGAGTGTCGACATGAAATGGATGCGCCAAGGCTCGTGTAAAGGGCGACAAAGAAAGAGTGTCGACACGAAATGGATGTGCCCAGCGCAGTAAAGGGCACACAACAAAGAGTGTCGACATGAAAATGGATGCGCCAAGGCGCAGGTAAAGGGCACACAAAGAAAGAGTGTCGACATGAAAATGGATGTGCCAAGGTGTAGGTAAAGGGTGTACAACAAAGAGTGTCGACACAAAAATGGATGCGCCAAGGCACAGGTAAAGGGCGCACATCAAGGGATGTCGACACAAAGAAATTTGCGCAAGGCGCAGGTAAAGGGCGCACAAAAAGAGTGTCGACATGAAAATGGATGCGCCAAGGCACAGGTAAAGGGTGCACAGCAAAGAGTGTCAACACGAAAATGGATGCACCAAGGCGCAGGTAAAGGGCGCACAACAAAGAGTGTTGACATGAAAATGGATGCGCCAAGGCGCAGGTAAAGGGCACACAGCAAAGAGTGTCGACACGAAAATGGATGCGCCAAGGCGCAGGTAAAGGGCACACAACAAGGGATGTCGACACGAAGAAATTCGTGCCTTGGCGCATGTAAAGGTATGTCGACATAAGGATGGATGCGCCAAGGTGCACCTTCAGGAGGTGTAACATTCGAGCACCGACTGGGAAGCGAGACTTGGCGCAGATATTCAGATGGCCATAACTTTTGACAGGGAGCTCGGATTCATGCAAGGTTGGAATTTTTGGAAATCTTACGAGGTCCTCTGTCCAACTACGACTGGATATCTTTAATTGGGTGGGAAAAAATCTTAAAAATGCAAAATACAGGATTCGCCACTTTTGGGGTTTCTTTAGGGTTCTCACCTACCACCATAATGAGATGAATTAAATGCAACCTAGAGGTGGTTGGGGTAGATTTGGATTTCCTCTCTCTTCCCTCTCTCATTCTTCCTATAAATGTAAGGAGGGGATTCTTTATAAAGGTTGGAAATTCTTGTTTTGCCCCTCCTTCTTCTCTCGCAGTGAATTTGTGGAGTTCAAACCTCCCATCTAAAAGCGTAATGCAACTTTGCCTCTTGGCATTTTGTAGTGTATTGTATCAATCTTTGGAGAAAATAACGCATGTCCGTGGATGATTCTCAACCCTCTCTCGTGTTCATTTGCATCCTCTTGATCTTTCACTTTGGAAATCACAGTTATCTCTGTGCATGATCTTGCATTACATTTTAATGGTTTTGTGTTTATTGGCAAGACAGTTGTTCTTCATTCCTCGGTGCATCACCTTTGTAGTTTAGGTTTTATTTTATCCATCTCCTTACCCTGTCTCCTTGGAAAGTTAGTTTAGGTTTTGAGTAAACCCTCTGCATTTTTTTATATGTGCATCTGAACAGATGAATAGGAACCGGCCTTCATCAGGAGAGCTTTTCTGATTTCGTAAGGTCCCACACTTGGGAAAAGCTCCATGTTATGCAATCGCATTGAGAGTCTCAACCCATCAAGTTGTAGACATTGGGTGCTTTGTGATTCGCCACCAACAGGAACATTTTTGGGAATTTTGGTTTTATTTCCAAAAAGAGAGTTAAAAGTTATAAAATGCTCCACAACTCTGTTGGGGTCTTGAGCCCGCATTGAAAAGTCAAAACGGGAAGCGGGTCGGCGGAGAACTTTGAGATTTTGAGCCTTGTTTCCAAAAGAAGTAAAATTATAAAGTGAGCCGCGACTCTATTACCACTCAGGTAAAGCCATGTGTCAGACCTATATCAAAAGTGAAGTTGCGGGCTGCGGGGTTTGAGGGAGACTTTTGCACTTTGCATCTTTTGCGCTAAAGGCGCAATTTCAATTTTGGGCCCGTGGATCCATTTTGTGAAAATTACATTTTTGCCATTTTTGTACGGATTCGATTCAAATATTCAAATGAGCATAACTTTCGCTCCAATGCTCAAAATTTGAAAAATTTTATACTATTGGAAATATCTTGGTCTCCTCTACACCATGGAAGCATAAAATATTGTTTTCGTAGGATTTGATGGTTGGAAATATGGAAAACGTCTTTCAATAAATTAATAAGTGATCTGATTTCTTCAAACAGATTAGATTTGATCGATCTTCCATCCTTCCTTCTTCAACATACCAAAGACATGTAAAACCAGATTTGACAGATTATAGGCAGATTTACAGGGGCATTGATGGTTGGTGGTTGAGCTTCCAAATCATATTTTCTTCCTTCTCTTCTTCTCCTCTTTTCACTTCATCTATAAATGTAAGAGCTTGGCTCATTGCAAATGTTGGAATCTGATACTTTTTAAGTGTAATTATAATCGAAAGAAAATCAATACAGAAGGATTTTCCCCTTTTCTCTATCTTCCTTTATTGTCCTTCTTGCTTACTTGAAATTCGTGGATCATTTATCTTTTGTGATAAGAAACTTTGTGTTCTTATTGATATGATTTCTAGAACTTTGTGTCTATGGAATGATATATTATGTTGTGAATGTGAATGATTCTATTTTGTATCACTCTTGCTCAGTATGTATAGGGTTATAATTTGCTATCTATATTTCCTAAAAGTATTGTTATATTATGCTGTTTCCTTTCTTCAGTTCTTCCATTTGTTTGTATTGATAATCTATTTTGGTATAAAATCATTTCAAGATGTTAGAGGTCCAACCTTAAGATGAAATATGTACATTTGTATATAAACTTTCTTTGCTTGATTTCAATAAGGGAACCTCTCCCATAAAGAGGAGGGACTTGCCGTCCCTTGATTGTGGTTTTGTTAAAGTACCATTTTAAAACCCAACACCATGTAAGAAAAGTATTTTAAGGATGACACCTGATTTAAAAAAAAATAGAATTCAAGCTAATCCTTATATTACATTGTAGAAATTGATAAATAAAGCAATGAAGCACATATTTTTCCTAATAAATAAACAAGATAAAATTGAAACCCTAAGTGCAAGAGAGGGAAAAAGATAGTTAATTTGTAAATAATCCGGATGCAGTGCCGAGTTAGAAAAATGATAGAACAGAAGACAGAATGTCACAACCGAGCCCGGAAAATTACAAAAGTGTCGAAACAAGATGGATTGGGGTGCTTAGATTGGGTCAAAGGTACCTAGGCATGTAAACCTCCTCCGGGTGCCTATGACTATGGGGTAAGTGCACAAAGTCGAGGGCTAAAAGTGGACAAAAATCAAAAAAAAGAAAAATGCGTACGCGTTTTATTATAACGTGATAGCATTTTAAATTCTCGGTTTGGGATTTACCAAAGCATAACACGTATGCATTATGTCCGCTATAAATAAAAAAAGAGGCCCGAGCAAGAATGTACAGAAAATTGTAGACCAAACAGAATGTATGTAGAATTCCCGTGAAAGAGATGAAAGGGACGTTAGGGGACACAATATATAAAAAAGAAAACGCGTATGCATTATGATTTTTACCTTTTCCAACACATGCCTCAAGGCTTGGGATCCGATTTGGATCCCCAAGCTTGAGGCATGGACCTGCACAAACACAACAAACCGCATGTTTTTGTAGAAAAACACAAAAATCCAACTTTTGTCATGATAAATCAACATCAAATGATTGATTTGTTTAAAAAAATTATACCACGACGTAAAGCAGAGTTTCTTCTTTGTATAAATATTATTTTTCAATTTTTCTAACAAATACAAGGTTTCCATATTATTTATTTTCTTAACTATGCCTTTTTATAGCTATTTTTTGAAGTTTAAACATGTCTATCTTTTTTCGTGTATTTTTTTTTGACTCATCAAAATTGAATAAAAGTTTTTAGGCACAAACTAGGCATAATTATATACATATTCAAAAAAATAAATCTAATTTTTGATATTTTTGAGGTAGTTAGGGGGGCACGGTCGGAGCTCCGTTATTTTTCAAAACATAAAATTAATGTACTAGAAAAATCATAAATAAAAACTATTAACTTAAAAATCTAAAATAAATTCTAACACAAACTAGATGCTCCTAGCTATCTTTCTACTAAAGGGTTTTCAAAAATACTAAATGGTGCTAAAAAAATGGTGGGGGCACGAAAGTCACTCTATTATGTTTTTTTAACAAAACAGAGCACATGTTGGTATTTTAGTTGTTTGACCCACTTAAACTTATTTGTTTTCAATAAAATTTAGTAGATTACAAACTAGAATCAAAATTATATGATTCATATTTCTACAACATCTTCCAATTTTGAGTGTAACTATTTCGAAAAACAAGTACAAGTTGAAGTTTTTTATTTTTCATAAAAATGCGTCCACTTAAGACCCCCTTTTGGCCCCCCAACTTGGTGCACTTACCCTATGAAAATGGTCAAAATATGAAATTTACAAAGTGTTGCAAGATGTTCATTAAATGTCATTGTTAGTCGCTTTGTGTTTCTTTGGTTGATTGTCGAATTCACCCAAAACCCGCAAAGAGAAAGAACACCTGCAAAGAGAAAGAACACATGCAAAACCAAAAAACACATCAAATCCTAAAAGGGAAAAGATGCAAATGGGGATTCAGATCGACTCGACAACCACATGACTGAGTGAACTTACGATCTGGGCACTACACTACATTTCAGACTCCATGTAGTTGTGCATGCATGTGTGTGTAGGATCATGACCTAGGTGGCTCTTGTGGGACACCGATTGAATAACGTGCAATAGCTAGATGTAGAAGATGTAAATAGATTTGTGTATGGAAAAATGAACTTCCCCTCCTATGAAGTGTATGTAGAATTAACGGTCCCTTGTCCCTTGTATGAAGCTAGATGGATGCTTGAATGCTCTTGTAATGGCCTTTGAATGCAACCTTAGGTGGTGGTAGTAAATGCTTAGTTCTTGGTCCTTTATTATGGTCACATAGCTTTGTATTTATATGATTCCCTTATTTGAATTTTGTAATTAACCACTAAAAGGATGACCCATAAGAAAACAAGATGCCCAATGGCTAGAAAAGGCCCAAAAGAGGCGAGTAAGATACAAAGAGCTCGGGGATGCCCATAGGGGATGAGGGAACCTAGGTGTCAAGGCCCTAGTTGGGTACTTGTGTCCGTAATCATAAAATCTAAAGTATCAAAAGTCAGACTAGGAAATAGGGTGTGTAAGGCCAAGAAGGAAACCAGAAAGAAATCAAAGAGGCAAAAGATAGTGGTCAATTAGTGCCTTTCTCTCTTAGAAACTATATAAATAATGGTATGTGATCGGGACCTAGAAATGTACCAAAAGTGCGTGATTTAGTGTATACAAAGTACTATGTGTTAGATTGGATTCTATTTTTTTACTTCTCACACCATTTACCTTTCTTTGACTATTGTGACTTCTTGTCTAAGGAAGGTGTTTTATTTAGTGCATAAAATATGTCCCACTCGTGCTTCATCTTAGACTCCTCCTCACTAGTTTCCACACAGTGATAATGTAGACACTAAATCACACACTTGGGTACATTTCTAGGTCTTAATAACATGCTAGTATTTACATGATTCCTAAGATATAAAACTAGTGATTGACAATTATCTTTGGCCTCTTTCCTTCATTTTTGGTTTTCTATTCAAAGTATTATGATGACTACATTAATTGACTTGTTTATATCATCTATGTGATTATTGATTTGTCATCAAACATGATTAATTAGTGCATGGGGATGCTTTATATAGTTATATCCTAGTAAGTTCAATGCATTTATCTTGTTTTGTTTCATGAAACTTGTTAACCGTAGAATCTCCCACCAATCGCCCTCTTGTGAGTGAAATGTGGTGACATGTGCAAGATAATAGTGGACACTTACGCCAATGCCGGGAATTGTAATCAAGTAGTCCGAGTCCGGAGCCATCAAGTAGTCATGGAAGACTTTTTCCATTGACAAACTTTACACATGGATCTTGTTTTTAGCAGTTATGTAGGATTTAATGAACTTTAATAGGGTTGTTAGTGGAAGAACTTAGTGCCTACAATTTTGGCATGATGTGTAACCGACTATGTCTATATAGACTTCTCCTTGAAGAATAATTTAGTAGTTAGTTGATGTTGGTAATCTATAATACAGTTTATAACAGTTAGTATCTATTTTCTAGTTATGTACTGAGTATGTTATGAAACTTTTCGAATCAATATATTAGATGTTGTTTTGAATATCTTGTGGTGTTGAGATTACCTCCATCCCGAGGAAGAGCAAGGGCCCACTCGACCAAGGCAACTGGAGGATTTTACGTTTATGCATGCTCGTGGTTTTGATAAGTTACAGTTTGAATGCAATTACTTATTTCCTTTACTGTAATTTCCATTCAGTGTGTGTTATTTCCTTTCATGTAATTTCAATTATGAGTGTGTCATTTCAATTATGCAATTTCAATTCAGAGTGTGTGTTATTTGAATTCTATTATATTGATTTGGTGTGTGCATTTCAATTCCAGAAAAGTATTTCCATTAAATGCATTTCATTACAGTAATGTTGTTTCAGTAGTTTAGCATTACATTTTTGTAGATTAGTAGAGACAGAGAGAAACATAACAACCAAAACCCCCAAAAGGAACCACCAAATAATTGAGTTGCATAAAGATTCATTGCATATAGCCTTGGACACACAACCCTAGTTTTATAATGACACTAGCAGGCATTTAATGTTAGTTAAATGATTGGAGAATAAAATAACCCATCATTTTTGGTTTTGTTGCCTGGGGACAACATAAGCACAACATGCCATTTTATTCACTTTACATACTATGGGTTTTAACAAAGTTAATCTACGCAACCAAGAGAATTCCTAGGCCTTGTTTAGATAACCAAACTTGATGCATAGGCCACGGGACATTCAAGGGAGATTTATACCACGTAATATCTAAATGATATATCCAAAAAAATTGCAAGTAGGGAACACTGAAAGTGACACTGAATCTAATACAACACCTAGAAGCCCTTTTGAACATTTTGTATCATCCTATTTAGAACCAAAACAACCTTCAGAAATGGGAGATAATGGGAATAATGAGAACCGAACCTTGGGTAGAACCTTTACCTATCCCATTGTCTTAGATGAAGATGAGGATGCACCTATGAAAAATATCTCACCATCCATCCTCCCTATCTTCCGAGGAATGTCTATAGAAGACCCATATTAGTTCCTGTTTGAATTCAAAGTTCTTTTCCAGACATATGACTACAGAATAAACAATCAAAAACTTAAACTATTTCCTTCCACCCTCAAAGACTCTGCTATGAGGTGGTTCATGGGATTATCCCCTAACTCCATTCATTCTTGGGAGAACATGGAGACAACCTTTTGGAAAAATATCAAGACTACTGCAAGGGAAGAGATATGAAAGAATATTTCTTCCAGATAAAGCAAAAGGAAGATGAAAATATAGAAGATTATCTGGATAGGTTTCTCTTTCTCCATTGGAGGAGTGGTTATGAGTTACATGTAGAAATCACTAAGACAGTTTTCCTTAAAGGAATTGATGAGGAAACCAAGGATTCCCTCCATCTTATGGGAGGAGGTGATGTGCACAAAATTAGCATGGAAGATATCATTGAGCTATGTAGAAGTTACTCTAGAACACGAGGAGGTATAAGGAAAATAAAAACATCCAAGACTACCCTAGGTACCTCAGAACTTCTGGAGGAAATGGCTAACATGAAAACAAACATCTTGTCGCAATTGACATCAACCATAGATGGGCTGAAAGCCAAGACCAGTGCTGCAAAAGAACCTCTAGACATATACTTCCCTAAATGTAGGAAGAGACATCCTTTGAGAGAGTGTCCTTTGGATGTCACAGACATGTGTTTGATATGTGATGTCATTGATCATGATACTAACCATTACACTTTCTTACCTTAGTTGAAATAAATATTGAATTCCGTGTCTTAAACAATTATAGAGGTAAAATTTGTTCAAAGGACAAATAATCAGGTTGTGTATGCCCCTAGACCTACTTAGAACCCCTGGATGATGTCATGGCCCAGTCAGGATCCTCAACCTACTTGGGAAAACCTAAGTGGACACCACCAAACTGGATGGTTTACCCACATCCACCACCATGGATGAATCCCTACAATCAAAGCAAGGTTGGACACCACTAGGTAATGCAAATCCATGACAAAACCAACAATGGACACCTCAAAGAAATTCTAATCAATACGGGAGGTTCAAGAAAACCAAAATAGGCTTTAATGGCCCCACCACAAAACTATCAACAACATGGGAAAGCAACACAAACTCAAATTCTAGCCCAACCTGTATCGAACCCTAAAAATAAACAAACAACTTCAATTAATCAAGTAGGACAGAGTGATACAATCCAAGTTAATACTATCAATAACATGCGACTACGGTCAGGAGAATAGTGAATAATCCTCCTATTGTTATTGTTATCCCAAATTTCCCCTCGAAATGTTTGGCCCATTTTTTCAAACTATTTTCCCCGTCCATTCGTATGCACTGATACAAACTTCGAAGGAGCATATCTTTCGGCTCAGTGGCTCGAAATATTACAAATCTATTGCCGTTGGAAAGATCTTAGCCTCACCAACCAGATGGAGGAAACGTCTTTAGGCCTTCAATGGAAGATCCATATGTCTCAACAACCAGATTGGATTTGATCTGTTTCCACCGTCTCCTCTTCCTTAAAGTTGCCAAACCAAGGATTGATGCAGTAAAGATGGATTTGGGGGGAAAATTTTATCGAAAGAATTAACAAGCGGTGGTTGAGTTTTGACATGTTTTTACCACTTCTCTCTCTCTCTCTCTATCTCTTTCTTCTCTCTAATCAAATCTATAAATACATGGGCATGATTCATTATAAAGGGTTTTTGTTTATTCTTCTTCCCTGCCCCCCTCTATTTTTCTTCCCCCGGGGTCAAAAATGGAGTCTGAACCTCCTTTCACGGCTCTGTAATGGCATTCTCTTGCCTCTTGCCCACTAACGATGTATTGTGTGAACTTTTGGAGCAATAAATTCTATTTTGTGATGCATCTGTCCATCCTTTGCTTATTTTATTGTCTCTCCTCACCTCTCGTTGTTGTAGGGTATACTGTGCATATTCTAATGTTTGTTGCAGGTTATGGGAGCTGTGTTTAATGGGTTTTGAAGTGGTGTTCTATGTGAAATCTATCTCTGGTCTATGGTGCATCTTGTCCACTCTCTCCTCCGATCACCTCTCCACTTCAGCAAATTTGAGATTGTGACTAGCAGTGCCCTTTTCTTGGTGCTATCACCTTTGTAGTGTAGGATTTATTTATTTTCATGCTCTCTCTCTCCTTGGTCCCTTATAATTGTTAGATTAGGAGTAGATAGTCACATTTCCTTCCTTAGAAGTAGTATAGTGCTAGAATTAGGAAGAGGAACCAAAATTCTTTGGAGGATCATTCCCATTTGCAAGTCCCACAACTTGGGGCATGATCTAATGTTATGAAAATCACACCAAATGAACTCGCCTTAGAAAAGCAAATTCATAATTCATTTCGCAGTACCGTGATTTCACGTTAACAATTTTGGCATGCCCAAAGTGGGGACAGTTTAAAGAACCTTACCACTTCACTTCATCATGTTCGATGTGCTCTTGGTGAAGATTTTAGCCTTTAGAGGCACTTTCAAGCACATCCGCGACTCCATCTAGTAAAAACCCATTCTCTGAGTTACAGACATTTTCCATCCATTTCCACTCATTTTCATCCATTTTATTCTTCCATCTCTTTAATTTTCTCCCATTCCATGAGGTTGTGCAATCGTGACTTCATTCCCTTCATGGAACTCACACTTATAGCAATGCAGTCTACCTCCAATGTATTTCCCAACTCCTCCAAATCAACATTATAATCAAATCTAGGACCATTATGCTTACCCATATGAGTAGTGTCAAAACTAGTTTGACTATGAAGCTTATCAAGGACAAGGGGATGCATATGATGGTGATAGTTATGCAGAGGATGCTGGTCTACTGGAGAAGATTCAAAAAATGGAGGCTGACATGGTTCAATTTAGGGCAACAACTCAAATGATGGCTTTCAGAATTGGTTGCAGGGCACCTTGTCCATGGGAAGGCCCTTTTCCAAGACACTACAACCCTCAGGAGAAGCTAGACTTCATGATTGGAATGTTGCCCCAACTTGCACAAAGTGGATTGAGGACATTGGGGCTTATGAGCAAAGTGTGGGACAACCTTGTCAATGGGTAAGTCAATCACTAGCTCCCTATCTTTCATTGTCTCTTCCTCAATCTTTATCATTTCAACAGAGGTAGGAGTCAATCCCTTCACTTGCTACCCCAAGTGTTGATTTCATTTCTCCATCTCCTAGTCTTCCACCTCACCTTAGTTTCTTTTCCCTTTTCCCTTCCAAATATAATTCCCCTCTACAAGAGCCAAAAGCAACACCTTCCCTAGACCAAAAAAAATTGCAAAGTCTGATGTAAATCAACCCATCCTTCCTCCTACTTTCCCAAACCCATGTTGGGAAGAAAACAATAAAAAAACCAGCCAAGGAGAACATCAAACAGAGGAACCCAATAGAGAAGAAATGATAGAAAATCTGAAGAGTTGGGCTGCTAAATTTGAGTTTTCAAAGGTTCCCTTGTTGGTTAAGCCTATGGAGGAGGCTAAGGTCAAGTCGTAAGTGGTGGAAGCTCCAACTACAACAAAAGTGGGGAAGAAAGAGCTACTCCTAATCCAAAAGAAGAGGAGTACATTCTGGCTGTGGAGGAGGACCATATAGTTTCAGAGGCTCCAAGTGTGGAGTAGGCCATAGAAGAACCTTCATTTCTTCCTCCCACTTCATCCCCTTCAAGATCTGATGTTGAGGAAGAGTTTGAGCTTTCAAACTTCATGTTTGAGGATGAAGGGAACCATGGTGAGTTAATTGTAGATCAGGAGGACACTGTGAAGGAGGTTGAGCACCTACAACAGGACAACAAGGTGGTAGATTATCTGTTTGACTTGGAGGATTGTCTTGATGGAGAGGAGCCCATGGAGATCACATCATTTTTTCCTCCATCTCTCACATCTTAAGCACATGAGCCTACTTCCATGGAGGAGAACATTCAGAACAACATCCTGCACTTCATAACAACCCTCTAGAACCAAGATTGGAAGACATGACTCTCCCATGTACTTCTCAGAGGAGGAAGGAAACATCGAAAAACCCCATCTCTCCCACACCATCCACTTAAGAAGGTCCACAAGAAGACTCCATTTTTGGAGTTGAATTTCAGATAAATGGGCACATCCAAAGGATCAGACCATGCCTAATCAGGTACTTGGATTCATTGGAGCCAAATGAGAAACCAATACCAGCCATGCCTACTTTGGGGCATGAAGATGAGCATCAAAGTACCAAGGGTCATCATCAACACCTCCAGAAGTCTAATGCAAGTCAACTTAAGGATGTATTTTGCATTAATACTGATACCTTGATGATTTGGGTGGAGGACTAGCTTATTGTCAAATTTTCACTCATCCAAATAGCCATGTTCAGTGCCAAATTAGTTGCATGGTTGCCATTTTTGAGGAAGGGAAGCTATTTCTCCCTGCCAGTTGCAGGCTTTGTTTGAGCTCCCTTTTCTCTTGGTTAGAGTAGTGTAGGTAGGTTTGTTTTTTTAGAAGAAGTGCTTTTACACACTCTGCATGTTCCATTTGGAGCATGTATGATTTTCAGTTCATACATAGTTTTGGTGCTATTTCTCTTGCACAGTGCATTCGGTTGGCTTTTGGTGAAGTCCAACTTCAAGTCTCAGTGGGTTTCCAAATGATTCAGGGATCAGATCTTCAAAAGTTCAGATCAGTTTAGTGTTTATCAGGAAGACTCCATGGCTAATGGATGCTTCAAGGCCACTGGTCTCTTCATCTAGTAGGTAGATGTCCTCGTGAGTCACCAAATTGTTATCCCAAATTTCCCCCTAGAAAGTTTGGCCCATTTTTCAAACTATTTTCCTCGTCCATTCGCACGGACTTGATACAAAATTTGAAGGGGCATATCTTTTAGGTCAGGGCTCAAAATATTGCAAATCTATTGCTGTTGGAAAGATCTTGGCCTCACCAACTAGATGGAGGAAACATCTTTGGGTATTCAATTCAGGATCCATCTGTCTCAACAACCAAACCAGTTTCGATCTGTTTCCACCGTTTCCTCTTCCTTCAAGGCACCAAACCAAGGATTGATGCAGTAAAGACAAATTTGGGGGGCAAATTTATCAGAAGAATTAACAACGGTGGTTGAGTTTGGATCTATTTTTCCCGCTTCTCTCTCTCTTTCTTCTCTCCGATCAAATCTATAAATACAGGGGCATGATTCATTGTAAAGGGTTGTTGTTCATTATTCTTCCTTTCCCCCTCTATTTTTCTTCCCCCAGGGTCAAAAATGGAGTCTGGACCTCCTTTCACGGCTCTGTAATGGCATTCTCTTGCCTCTTTCCCACTAATGATGTACTGTGTGAAATTTTGGAGCAATAAATTATGTTTTGTGATGTATCTGTCCATCCTTTTCTTATTTTATTATCTCTCCTTACCTCTCGTCATTACAAGGTATATTGTGCATATTCTAATGTTTTTGCAGTCCTAGGAGTGTGTTTAATGGGGTTTGAAGTGGTGTTCGTGTGAAATCTATCTCTAGTTTGTGGTACATCTTATCCACCCTCTCCTCTACTCACCTCTCTCCACTTGAGTAGCTAAGATTGTGGCCAGAATTCCCTTTTCTTGGAGCTATTACCTCTGTAGTGTAAGATTTCTTTATTTTCATGCTCTCTCTCCTTGGTCCTTGGAATTGTTAGATTAGGAGTAAATAGTCGCATTTCCTTCCTTAGAAGTAGTTTAGTGCTAGGATTAGGAAGAGGAACTAGCCTTCTCTCGGAGGAACATTCCCATTTACAAGTCCCATAACTTGGGGCATGATCTAATGTTATGCAAATCACACCAAATGACCCCGCCTTAGAAAAGCAGATCCATAACTCATTCGGGGTGCTTTGTGATTTCACGTTAACAATTATCATAGAAATACCTAAGGAAAATGAGAAAGAAGAGACACTTGAGGAAAATGAAGAAACTGAACATGTTCCACAAATGCAAGCCACTAGGAATGGTTAAGGAAAAGATAAGAATGCACATGTAGCTCCTTTTCCAGAATGATTACAGGAAACTTGAACTGCATAAGAAACAACAATATTTCAAGAGTTGAAAAATATAAACATTGAGGTCCCACTTTTGAGAGTAATAAGAGACATTCCTGAATTAAACTAGACCATTAGAGACCAGTGTATAAAGACACCTAGAAGAAAGAAGAAATAACCACAAATGGTCAAAGTGTAAGGGAATCTAGCTGAACTTGTTGTTGGAAAGCTTATTTCACCAAAATATGGGGATCCTGGGAGTCTAATCATTACTATTTGTGTAAATGATCAGTCAATATCTAACATTTTGGTGGATCTTGGTGCTTCCATCAATGTTATAACAATAGATATGTTCAATCTACTATCTTTAACATGATTACAACCAACCAATATCGTTCTTTAATTGGTAGATCAATCTATTGCTGTACCAGATGGAGTGATTGAGGATGTAATGGTCATGGTTGAATCTTGGGAGTATCTCATCGATTTTATGGTCTTACTGACCTAAAGCTTGGAAGTTGGGATATCCAGTCATCTTAGGAAGACCCTGGTTGGCTATTGTTGCTACATATATTGACTATAGGTCGGAAAATGACCATTTTAAATGGGAAAAAATAAAATAATATTTCATTATATCCTCCTGCCCAGCCATATGTGGATGTTTGTGAACATGTATGGGTAGATTATTTAGATACTAATCATCTAAGTTCTTCTTATCTGGAAACCATTGCAGTGAAAAATCACATGAAAGAAATTGTTGAGTCATACACAATGTCTGATGAAGAGGACAATGCGGCTACGAAATCGGAACTGAGGCTATGGAACCATTTGTTCTGAACACAATAGATAATATTACCTTGGTAAGTGACATTTGCAATGAAAATTGTAAAGAAACCTATGCTTATCCAAGTCCCTGATTTCTATTGTCCTTTAACCAAGGTTATGTCTCTTGAAAATATGACTATTTTGCACATGCTTTAGCCTCATGTTTTTCCCTTGAATTATTTAATTGCTGATGTAGATCTCACTATTTTGAAAGATACCAAGCAAGTGACTATTGACATAGGAAAAGAGCTGACCATTGGTAATAACTTAGAGGTCACCAAGAGACTAGGGTTTTAGAAATATTGAGGAAGTATTCCCAAGATTTTTCTTGGGATTATACTTGATATGAAAGGGATCCATCCAAACATCTGCACTCACCATATCTACACCGAGGATGTTAAACCTATGAGACAACCACAATGAAGAATTAATCCAACACTTAGAGACATAGTAAAAATGAGATAGAAAAATTGTTGAAGGTAGGATTCATCTATCCTATATTTGATAGTCAGTGGGTATCACCACTAGTTATAGTTCCCAAGAAAAATGGTAAATGGAGAATCTATGTAGACTATAGGGAACTTAATAAAGCCACCAAGAAAGACTACTTTCCCCTGCCCTTTATTGATTAGGTTCTGGACAATCTTGCAGGTAAGAAATATTTCTCCTTCTTGGATGGGTTTAGTGGGTATAACCAAATTAGTATTGCACCTGTTGATCAGGATAAAACCACCTTCACTTATCCCTAGGGTACATTTGCATATAGAGTCCTACCATTTGGGATTTGTAATGCACCTGCTACTTTCCAGAGAGTAGTTTTGGCCATTTTTATAGATCTTACAAATGACTGTGTTGAAGTTTACATGACAAATTCACTGTCCATGGTTCCACTTTTTATGAATCTCTGAATAATCTTGTAAAATTATTAACTAGATGTGAACAACACCAACTTTCCTTGAGTCATAAAAAATGTCTGATTATGATTGATCAAGGAATTGTCTTAGGTCATCATATTTTTGCCAAAGGAATACAGGTCGACCCCAAAAATATTGAAGTAATTACTCATTTGTACATGCCAACAAATCAGAATGGCATCAAGAGTTTCCTTAGACATGCAAGGTATTATAGGTGGTTCATCAAAGACTTTAGTAAAATTGTTGCACCTATGTTTTCTTTGTTAACAAAATATTGTGTTTTTGAATGGTCTCCTCAATGTCAAAGCAGACTTTCAAGATTATCAAAGAGAAGCTAACCACTACTCTAGTCTTGAGAGGACTCGAATGGGGGAAGCCTTTGCATATTCATACTGATGCGTCTAATACAACAATTTATTGGATAAAAGGATGAAGGATATCAGATGTGTTCCATTTATTTTATCAGAAAGAATCTTACCCCTACAGAGAGAAACTACACCACTACGAAAAAATAATTTTTAGTTGTTGTTTAATCTCTGAATAAATTCAGACATTATATTACTGCGTATAATTTTTTTGTTTATACCGACCATTCAACCATAAGGTATTTGATGAATAAACTAGTAGTGGGGGGCATAATTATTAGATGGTTACTCTTGTTGCAATAATTTAACTTAACAATTATTGATAAGCCAAGAAAGACTAACGTTGTTTCTTATTTCCTTTCAAGATTGAATGTTTCAGAAAAGAAGAAGCAATCCAAGATCATTTTCCAGATGAACACTTGTTTGCAATATCGACTCAACCTCCATGGTTTGTTGATCTTGCAAATTACCTAACTACAAGGAAGTTTCCAACTTACTTTACCAATAAGGAATGAAAGAGATTAGTTAAAAACAACTCAACATATAAATGGTGTAACAAAATTTTATTTAAATGTTGTCCTGATATGGTTCTTCGCAGGTGTGTTCGTGAGGATGAAGTATATGACATATTGAGAGCTTTTCATGATGATCCCTGGAGGAGGAAATTACTCAGTGAAGAGGAAAATTCACAAGGTCCTTAGAGCTGGGTATTACTTGGCCTTCTCTTCACAAGTCTGTCAAGAAGTACGTGTGGCAAGTGTGATGCATGTCAAAGAATGGGAAATCCTACATTGTCCATGGAAATGCCTCTCAATCCTCAGCTGGTCTTAGGACCATTTGAGAAGTGGGGTATTGATTTCATTAGAACTTTTGATCCCCCATCCTTTGGGAAAGAGTACTGTTGGTGTGCACTGATTATGTCACAAAGTGGGTCGAGGTTCAAGCATTGACATCTACCAATGAAGATGTTGTAGCTGAATTTTTGTACAATAGGGTTATGCTAAGATTTGGTGCCCCTAGAGCTATTATATCTGATCAGGGACCTCAATTTGTGTCTAACATGATTGAGGCTTTCCTAGAGATCTACCGAATCAAGCATCAAAATTCATCACCATATCACCCCCAATCCAATGGGCAGGTAGAAGTTACAAACAAAGAGATGGAGAATATTTTAACCAAAGTTGTCAATGCAAATAGAAAAAACTTGGGTACCAAAACTCCTAGAAGTGGTTTGGGCCTACAATACAACCTAGAATACCACTACTAGTTTCTCCCCATATGAAATTATATATGGGAAGAATCCACTGTTACCCATTGATTTTGAATTACAGACTTGGAGGACAATAATGGAAGTTGGCATTGATTTGGACGAAGCACAACGTGAGAGAGTAATGCAACTAAATGAGATGGATGAAATGAGGATGGAGGCACAACAAAAACTAAGATTCTTCAACATCAAAGAAAATCTTGGTACAATGCTTGTATCAAATATATAAATTTCAATGAGGGAGATTTGGTCTTACTTTTTGACTCAAAGTATCAACAGTTCAAAGGTAAGCTATGGACAAGATGGTTGGGACCATACTAGATCGAACAAGTGTTTGATAATGGCTCTGTGAGATTGTTTCGATTGATGGAGACAAAATAACTATTTTGGTGAATGGACATAGATTAAGGATGTATCAAAGCATCCTTTGGATAAAGAAACCTTCAACAAAGATATGCTGCTATGTAAGGAAATGGATTCAGTGGAGGAGTCTATGTCTTCCCGTCATGAGTAGTCGTTTTTAAATTTGAATAAAGAAAGATGATCATGCTTTCGATCTTCTTTCCCTTAGATTGTAGTTGTTTTGTTTGTTTCATGATTTCAATAAAGGTGGGAATGTATATTATTAGAATGTACACTACTCACATTTTCTCTATGAGCGCAGGATGTGGAAATCTATGGATATCGAGAAGTTGAGCTGGAAAAGGTAAGTGCATTTTACTTCACTAAAAATATTAAATTTTTGAAGTACTTCCCCATCACATTTAATTAGCATGATTAAATCAATACACAATTTTAATGCATTTATTGGGAATATCATTCAAAATCTTGTGACGTGGAGTGGGGTGTAATGAATCATAATTAGCAATGATACCGCATGTGTTGAATTTCTAAGAAAAGGACGAGATGTTTTATAAAAGGAAATGTGGCATTATTATTCAATATGATGGGGTGTGTGTCATACCATGCATTAAAACTTCCCATGCATACTTGGTCATGTCAACTTTTCACGCCGCCAATTTTGCACCGACCTAAGGAAATTAAAATATTATGGTATATTTCAAATTGTCACTCACCAAACACTTCATGCCATTTCTCTATGAGTTTGAACACAACATCATTCTTCTACACAATTGTCTAAATTTGTCTATACTATGGGGTAGAAGAAGAAATCTGAACTAGACTCTCCAGACTCCACTGCTCCGGAATGCTACAATTTTCTAGGTATTTTATTATGCCGATCGGGCTAGAATTTAATAGGAAATTCAAAAGCTTCGATGAAAATTTACTTGATGAGTTTCTAATAAATTTTGAAGCCACTTGCTTGTGAATTGGGGAAAAGGAGTAGAAATAAGTAGTCTAGTTGTTTCTGACCTATCTAGTTTACTGACTTCGGGTCTCAAGGTTATGAAAAATGATCCTCTTAAAGACCTGATTCCCCTGTTTCATGAGGTCGGTGAAGCTCTTCCGAAGTAATCCTCACTTCATATGGTACTCAGAAGGGGATTAAGAGGGAAATTTTTCCTAGTATTTGGAAGGAAGTTGCTAAATGGGTCAATAGGTACTTTATCTGTGATAGACAACCATCTGTGCTTGGAGGGGATTCGCTAAAGATTTTAATTCATTTGAAGAAAGGATGCATAAACCCTGCACTCAGGGTAAATTTACCTAAATATTTAGCTGATGTAGTCATTAAAGTGGGACAGAAATATAAAAATGGAGGTGGTAGGGCTGCATTGAAACACCCAGGGCTTATTCAATTGATCTGTTCACATCAGGTTTTCTACAGACCCAAGAGAAGGATCAAACAAATAAGTGTAGGGGAGAGTTCCAAACAAAAGAAAATCAAGAAGGGACCATCTCCCATTATTCGAACTAAGCTCGATTCATCTCCTCGCCCTTCACAGGAGACTGTGGAAGAACCGGTAGTTAGGATAGTCCATCTTCTATGCCACAAAATTCTAAGGGTAAAAGCACTTTACCAGTTCCTTCTTCTATTTTGTTGAGGCCGGAAGTTTTTCATGAAGATTCTACTCCCATTGTGGAGGAGAAGGAAGAGGTTGGTACCTTGACTGTCCCTAATGAACAATCTAAGGATGATATATTCACAACAACTATCCCTATAACACAGAGTCTAGATATTTCTACAACACCGAAAATTGAGTCAGGAGCTCTGAAAATGCCTTCAACACCAAATATATAGACCCCAACGCCAGAATTTGTTGCAATGGAGATTGGCGGCCAGGAATCACATGGAGATGATGTACTAAGGTGTTATCTAGATGAAATTACCTCCTTGAAGGAAAAGTTAAAAGGTATGCAAGAAACCAACTTATCTTTGCAAACTGCATTTACACAAAGAACTGTAGAAAAAGTGAGGGAAATTATTGCTTTGAAGGTAGAGGTTAGTAGTCTCAAGAGACAAAGAGATATAGGCCTTAAAGTATGGGATGATTTAAATCTGTTATCTCTTCGGAATAAAGCATTAAAAAAGGAAAATAAAAATTTAAAAGAGGAGATTGAGGCTAGTGCAAATAAGAAGAAGAAGTTAGAATCTATTTTATACTGTTTGTCCATTGGCTTGTAAGCTTTTGGCCTGTAGGAAACCTTCTTCTGTCTATAACATGTTTGTCCAAGAGAAATTCTATGCTTGGAAATTAATGAGAATGTGCAGTCAAGAACCTCATGAAGCTCTTGATGGAAAATATTTTTGTCAATTTATCAAAACAATACCCCTGAGATACAAAATCAACTGTGTGAATTTTACCTCCACAACATGTTGGTCACCAATGTGCCTAATTTCTTTATTAATCTATTTGTGGGATATTTTTAGTTGAAGGCCTTTCAATCCTTTCTTAGGAACCAAATTACATGGGGTGAACAAATAAACATTTTCACTCAAACAAATCACACCATAGGTTTCTACATTAGGCCTACCCATCACAATGATGTGGCCATGAAGAAAAATTTCTGATCTCTTTATTATCAGTGGTGTTGGGGAAAATACTTCAAATATTCTATTGAAATGTGTGTAAGATTTTGAGGCCTATAGTCAACAACATTTTGGTGAAGAAAGACATGCTTGTGATAGAAGATGGGATACCTTAAACTTGAAATTAAAAAGGAGGGAAGTTATCTCCCCTCAGAATCTCAGTTGGTGTATGCGGAGGGGTGATACATTGGTTACGATAATTTGGTAGTTATCTGAGAAAATGACAAGGAATACAATGATGAGTGGGTAGGAACACATGTGAGGCCACCTCTTCTCCTAAATCTGATTACTACCTAGAAGAATAACGCTGCTCGTCACATGATAGTTTCACAACTTGGGTGGAAGTTATTTCAAACAATCAGGGATGCAAAGGAACTAGGAAACAATATGCAAATTAGTTTGAGGAATATGATATGGCACAACAACTTGGCCTTAGGGTAGGGAAAAGATGAGTTGCATAGGGACATGCAACATGTAAAGTGCAGGGGAGATGATGAGTGCATTAATTGACTTGTTTATATCATCTATGTGATTATTGATTTGTCATTAAACATGATTAATTAGTGCATGAGGATGCTTTATATAGTTATATCCTAGTAAGTTCAATGCATTTATCTTGTTTTATTTCATGTAACTTGTTAACCGTAGAATCTCCCACTAATCACCTCTGTGAGTGAAATGTGGTGACATGTGCAAGATAATAGTGGACACTTACTGCCAATGCTGGGAATTGTAATCAAGGAGTCTAAGTCTGGAGCCGTCATGTAGTCATGGAAGAATTTTTCCATTGACAACCTTTAAACATGGATCTTGTTTTTAGCAGTTCTATAGGATTTAATTAACTTTAATAGGGTTTTTAGTGGAAGAAATCAGTGCCTACAATTTTGGCATGATGTGTAACCGACTATGTCTATATAGACTTCTCCTTGAAGAATAATTTAGTAGTTAGTTGATGTTGGTAATCTGTAATACAGTTTATAACAATTAGTATCTATTTTCCAATTATGTACTGAGTATGTTATGAAACTTTTCTGAATCAATATATTAGATGTTGTTTCGAATATCCTGTCATGTTGAGATTACCTCTGTCCTGAGAAATAGCAAGGTCCCACTCGACCAAGGTGACTAGAGGATTTTGAGTTTATGCATGCTCATGGTTTCTGATAAGTTACAGTTTGAATGAAATTACTTATTTCCTTTACTACAATTTCCATTCACTGTGTGTTATTTCCTTTCATGCAATTTCAATTCTGAGTGTGTCATTTCAATTTTGCAATTTCAATTCAGAGTGTGTGTTATTTGAATTCTATTATATTGATTTGGTGTTTGTATTTCAATTCCAACAAAGTATTTCCATTAAATGCATTTCGTTACATGATCTTGTTGTTTCATTAGTTTAGCATTACATTTACGACGATTAACAGAGATAGAGAAACATAACAACCAAAACCCACCAAAAGGAACCGATCAATTGATTTGCATAGAGATTCATTACATACAACCTTGAACACAAAAACTCCGGTTTTATAATGACATTAGCGAGAAGAATGTTAGTTAAATGATTGGAGAATACAACGAACCATCATATTACACACCCTACAAAGTCGTGATTTTACTGATTTATATTTTATGGCTTTAGAAACTTGCACCCAACTAGGACAAAAGTGCCCAGATGCTCCGTCCCCTCTGGGCACCCCGACCCTTTTCTATTTACTCTCTACTTTTGGGTCTCTTTTATCTTTAGGGAATTTTTATCAATTATGGGTCGACCTTATAGTTGTCAATTACAAAATTCAAACAAGGGAATCATATAAACACATAGTTATGTGTTCAAAATAAAGGACTATGCACTAAGAATTATTATCATCACCTAAGCTTGCATCCAAAAGAAACCTAAAACACTTTAAATCATCCATCTAACATCCATTCAAGGGACAAGGGATTGCATACTATGCATACACAATATAGGAAGGGGAATTTTATTTTATTCCATCCAAACATTTTCATTCTATAGAAAATCTAGCCCGCTATCAAGTGAAACTTGCACAAGGGCATCCTCGAGCATAATTTCTACAGACACTCACCAGAACTACATGGAGTCTGAGATGTAGTGCAACGCTCAGTCATAAGTTCACTCTTGGGGTGACCACCAGGGTTAGTCTGACTCCCCATATTACATCTTTCTTTTTAGGTTTGATGCGGTTTGTGGGCTTGTGCATGTGAACTTCTATTTTACAGGTTATAGGTACTTTCAAAATTCATTGTGCGATTATCGGGAAGCCAACAAGAAGCAACATCAAAGATATTATGACACTATATAAATCAAGTTCGAGTATTTATACAATCACGGGTGCCCAAAAGAGGTCTCCAACACCCATGTGCCCTTTCCTTACCGTGGGTGCCCATGTCCAACTTCACCCCCGCATTCCAGAATTTATTGTGAGAAGTGACGAGACTCTTCTCAATCTATTCATCACTTTTCCCGGTGTAGATCAGTTTTAGGTCAAGTGTAAACCAACTAAGTCCTATCTCCTTCTTCTTTACTTAGGGTTTCAAATATTACATCTTAGATTTCTTGTGTCATTTCTTCATTTCAACATTTATACATTATTTGGTTCAGTATTGACTCTGCAATATTATATTTAATTCAAATTAAATTGAATCATTTGGTGAACCCACTCCTTACATGCCCATTATCGGATCTTTCATGGCTTCCCATGCCTTTGATTTCAATTCTTCCCCATTCTATACCCAAGTTCAAATTTTTAATATCCTTGTTAAGTGTGTCCTAGTTGATCATGGATCTGGTCTTAATGTATGCAATCTTTCCTTTCTCCATAAAATAGGAATTTCTACTACTCATCTCAATCCATCTACTCTTTATATTTGTGGATTTGATAATACACCTAAACAAGTGTTGGGTACAATCTCTCTTCCCCTTACTATGGGATCTTGCACTCTTAATGTTCTATGTCACGTTATGCCTCATGATGTTCCTTATACCATCCTTGGTTACATACTATGCATACACTTCTTTCTACCCATGCCAATACACACAATGCACTTGCTCCACCTTCTTCTATGGATATTGTTATAGTAGATTCCACACCTCATGTTGCTACTCCTTGTGATATTCCTCTTATACATGATGTTCATGACATTACCTACATTGTACATCCTTCTCTTGGGATGCACCCTAGTGCTACTGATTTACACGATCAATTTTATATTGGCACCCATGATACTCCTCCCATTATGTCTCACTCTTGATGCAATTCTATTGATCATATGCTTTGTGCTTCTTATGTTACATCTCTCTCCACATCTTCCTCATTACATGTTAGAACATTGTATGCTGGTTTTACACTGATTCCTAATCCTTACACTTTCCATGATCCTATGCATGATTCATTTACTATGGCTACACCTTATCTTGTTACATTCATGGGGATTTCCATTCCCCTTTTTCTACATTTTTGTTTATGATCATACCGCTTTATTGCTTATAATTTTCAAAAATTGTACTTATTACTTTTCATTTCTCTGATGAGTATCCAAACATAACATACATTACACATCCTTTGGCTCACATGTTGTTCCTTATGTTTGCACTTAATTTTTCCACTATTTCCAACTCACACAATTCTACACCTATTCTATTTCCCCCTCATGTGTAACACCTTGGACAAACTGTTATATTTCTCTTTTACATTACAAGTGTTGGCATGTGATTTCCTTGAATGAAGTGTGTTCCCTTGATTGTTGAAAATCATGCTTGTTATGGATAAATCATTTCTGCTCTTGGATTCATTAGACTGAAATGATATGGCTTCATAAGAATCCATTTTTCACTTCTTGTAGGTGAGTTTCAATCAGGTTTTGAGAGTTGCAAACTTATCTCTTTTACTGACTCATCCTTGGATCAATTTCAGTGATCCAAGGAATGTTTTAAATCTCCTTAATAGACTGAATGGTAAATTGACATTCATAAGCCTGAGAGACATAGTGGACTGAACCTTTGTATTTTACAAATTCTTTGGTCTTGTATGAACGTGTCTTCATTCGGTTGTATGTTTGTGCTTGGGTCTTTGGGATTGATCTCTTTAGGATATTAATGGCGTAAATGAAATGCAATCTACTTCATGACTAAGAAGGGAATCAAAATCCTAAAACTAAAGGATTATCCTAATGGTATCCTAAACTAGGTAAAAGCACCTACTTCCTAGCTATGTCTACTTATTTGGGTTTCAATCTAACCTAAGATTCTTATTCTATTTTTTTGGGATGGCATCCTAACCTAAGATCTTGTGCTAAATGAATAAGGGAGAGATTACTAAAGTAATGCTAGGCTATATTAACCTAATGCCTAATACTATATGGTTGTGAATTTGATCTAACCTAAGGTGGAAATTACCTATGGAAATGTTTTAAGACCTAAGGTAATTATTGTTAGACTAACCTAAGTTTTGGGAAATCTATCCTAAACTATTAAAAAGGAACCTAAGGGTCACATGGCATTAAGGTGACGGTTCCAATGGCATTTAATTGATTTGATTTGGTTAAATGAATGGAGGTACAACTAGTTTTGGAAAAGGATAGTAAAATTTAGTGGAGGCATATGTGGAGGCTTCACTAAAGATGGAAATGCATGTTAAATTAGAAATGACATTCACCAGTTTTTGGAGGTGGTGGCACGAAGAGATAAGTGGGAGATTTAGGAGTAAGTACATTAATGGACCTTGGTATTTGCGTGCAAACCATCTTAGAAATAAGGGAGGCGGATTTGTGAGAGGTTGTTTGGTCTTGCATGCCTCACGAATTTTTCTCTGCATGGAGCTATCTAGTTCTTCAAACTAGCAGTTCGAATTCTACTTTGTGGCTATTTTTGGTTTCTCTGGCCTATTTTCGATTGAAGGAAAGTATATGAGGCATTGGAAGAAAATATTTTTGGTTGTTGATCTTTCGTGGAGGAGAAAAAGAGTTGGAAGCTCGGTTGGAAGTCTCCTTCGAATTGGCAGAAGCACTATCAGGCATGATAGGCTCTATCCATTAAGATTTCTTGCTTTCTTCTAAATGATTCATTAAAACAATTCTGCTCTCATGAGATAAATGTTTGCATGTTTTTTAAGTTAATTACTTTCATGCTTTTATGAATCTCTGTGGTTTTTGGGATGTAAATCCATTGCAAAGTAATGTTAGCTTTTGGAAACTTTCTCTGTGCAAGTTTAGTGGTGACATGCATGTGAAACTTGTATTCGAAGCTTTGTATTTCATTCTAAACTTGTGTTCGAGGCTGGTGTTGTTTTGAACTGGCATTCGTTGCCTTGTGTTTCATTCTGAACTTTTATTGGAGCCTTGTGTTTCATTTGAACTTGTATTGGAGCTTCATGTTTTGTTTTGAGCTTGTATTAGAGCTTTGTGTTGTTTTGAACTTGTGTTCGAGCTTTGTGTTTGACACTAAACTCATATTCAATACTTGTGTGTTCTGAACTTGTTAAAGCTTATTTATGGACTGTCTGCTCAAAAAGGCTTGAGAGATTAATTTTGGTTTGAGTTGATTTGGTAATCTCTTTTGAGATCTTCTCCTTGTAGCTTCTTAAGTTGGAATGGTTGTGGTACTTCTATTTTTGGAGATTGTACCGCCTTCTTTGAACTTGTAAAGGCATGCAAATATGGAGGATATTCTTCTCTCCTCTGCTCTGAGAAAACCCGCATCTTGTTGAAGGCTTGACTGTTTTGTTTGAAGGTTAATGGATTGGAACTGTAACATGTTGAGGACTAAGGGACCTCTCTGTTAGTTAATTCTTGATCAGTTATTTACTCTTTTTTTTATTTAGAGTTTGTTTCAAAGCAGTCATTATTAGTTTTGAGGATTGTAGAAATGCAAAGATGCATACTCCTTCTATGATCTATGTTTGAAACAAATACCTTCTCTGTCGCAATCTTTATAGATGGAACTTGAGAGTCTTTGTTGTGATTTCTATTTTAGTCACGTTGGAGGTAAGTTGAGACTTTGCCTAACTCAAACGTTTATTGGGTTTTCTTACTCACTTTCTAGATCCTCTTAAATTGAATTTTGGGTTTTTAAGGAAAGAAGAGTTGAATACTCTCTCATTCTGAATCTTGTTGATAGGATTTATCACCTTTGGTTTGGGGTTGTTTCACTTAATTTGTCTTCACGATGACCACGAAATTTATGTCTCTGTTATATGGAGCCATGTAAGACCTTGAAGTTGGGAATACAGTTTCTATTGAGTTTGAGAGTTTTATTGAATCTTGTTTATCTTATACTAATTTGGGGTTTTCTAATCTTTGTTGGATTCATTGAATGAATCCTTGGGTCTTTAAAAAGAGAAAGGCCTTCCTCAAGTGCCTCACATGGATCTATAAAAGTCTTGTGTGAGAGCACCCTTCTGAAAGGTGTGATTAAACCTCCAAAAACCATTGATCATGTTGATTGGGGTGAATATCAAAAGATAATTTTGATAGAAAATTTTTAAAGCGTGCATTATACTACCTTATGCTTTCAACCATTCCTTGCTTAATATATTTATGCGCGTTGATGCTCTTCTGTTCAAAGTCAGGTATATGGAACTCTACTAAGAAATCATCACACAATGTGGTATAATCTACACAAGTATGGTGTGGATCATACTTCATGTATGAACTATGAGTGCACCCTTGCAAAGTAGTAGCAAACTGACTTGCCTTATGGTTAGGAGCGTAATCCTCTTAGCGCGCAATAATATCTCACATATATGAACATGCTCACCGCATCTTCAATTCCTATGTATTCTAGTAGGCAAAGAGATATATCATAATAAACTTGTTGGGGTTGGTGCAGATTGTGTCCAGTTGGTCTAGAACCCGTATTCCCTCTACCTCCATAACCACCAAATCCACTAGATGCTAAAATACCTAATCCTCTTGATCCTCCTTTTGTAACAAGCACTAGACCTGAGGATTTTCTTCCTTGTGTACCAACAATTTTACTAAACTAAACTCCCACGATTTGTAAAGTTGTGATGTTCCTAAACGTGTTTACAACATTTTTGCACCAACATTCTATGCCGATGATGCACTAGAAAATATACCTCCAACTGGACCGCCAAATAACAAAGATGACCTCTATGCTACCATAACTAAATGTGCTATCTCGATTAACTTATGAAATTAATGGAAAATGAAATCTATTTGTCACTACATCAAGCACCTACACTAGCTTTGATTCTTAATAATCTGTCTCGTAAACCTGGAACACCCAAAGACAAGGGTTAGGTTGCGAAGTGGGATCATATTCATGCCCATAGTTCTTAGTCTTTCCTCATACATTCACTCATATGAAATTGAAGAGGGTTCTCTGCCATGTTTACCCAAATGGGGGAGTTCCAGATGCTCTGCTCCATGTCTTCCACGTGAGCTCCAAATCCTTCACGAGCCATCTCTCTCCGCAACACCATTTGTTCCACAACATCATGCTTATTATCTAAGTACCTCTCATGTGCTTCATTAAAATTAAGCCACATTTCTTCTCTCTACCTTTCTACCGCCAGTCCACCATCTTTCACCACACCTTCTCCTAGCCTCTGCGCATGGCAAGATTTAGCTAGCCATATGTCACACGTCTAAATCCATAGTTACAATAAAGATCTTAATCACTAAAGGGATAACAAACAAATAAGATCCTTTGTGTTTGCACAAGAAATGGAACTCAACAACATCTAGAAAGAAAGGAATAAGTAGAAACAACATAATCCAAAGTGTAACTCTACAAAACACCACTCCACCAATGATTTACAATGCGTGTCAAGGTTAGATCAACATTATGCAAATTATAGTAGTCTTCCTTCATCCAAAAAATTACTCTATACCTCCAATTTTTCTTTGATGCATATGCTACCAACCACTTGTATAACTCTATAGGAAATAGGAAATTTTTTTCTCATAGAGCTCATGATATAGATTCTGTTCAACCCATGTGCGTGCATCAAATTCAAGTCCAATGTTAAATATATGAGAAAACTCTTCCTCTAAATTCTCTACCCAATCCTCAATAATGGCCATTCAACCAATACGTCTTCATCATGCAACATCCTTGCAAATATATTGAAAAGAGGTCCCAGAAACAGAACCAAAATGTAGTATTTTATTTTACAAAAAACTCAAGGTGCGTTGACACATCACTCAGTAGAAATGAGAACTTACCCGAAGCATGCAAGGGTACCAGGTTCCTCTTTTATGACAACTTTTCAAGGTCTTAGCATGATCACATAAGTGTTCTAGATCCATAACAAGTGATCAAGTATAAATCATAACATACCTAGATATAGATCACAACCATAGTGCATTAAGGACTAAATAAGAATTAAGATCAGATTTACCAAGAAAGATCTAGTAATATATGAGTCAACAACCAATATCCAACCATATAGTTCCATTATATTTTTTATCCTGTATAGCACATAAGATGATTACATACGTGAATGTATCATCATAGGTCATGCACGCTCATAAACCAACATCACAACCTTACTACAATTTGTCTCTCCCAAATCATGCAAATCAATACATATTTATAGATAATGGGGACTTTCCCTTCACTACTATTGCACTCTAAAAAATAGGCTGCATGCTAACAATATCCATGCACCACTACAAGATAAATAAAAAAGCATACAATCTCACTAATAATAGATTATCTGATAATAAATAAAGATCTAATCCTATTATTATCCCAAAACTGTGCATGTCACTTGATCTCCCACTTGTCCAAAATAGCCTTTTCTTAGTCTCTAATTCTTCTTACCTTTGTGTGTCCCACATTCATTATCTATATTTAGCCCATTGTAACCAAAATAGCTAAGCCTTGAAGTCATACTTCCCTAGTCGAGCCCTTTTTCGATACATCTTTGTGCATACCTACACACCCTATGTCCATGTACCCCAACCTTATGCGCTTTTAGTTCTTAGGCTGCGATTCATTAGCCCATATTTTTTTATCCAAATGGGTACAATAAATTCCAAGTCACATGTCCTAATAGAAATTAATGATGAAGGAAAGGAGAAGAAACAAGAGAAAAAGGACCAACCTTAGAAAGAAGATAAGTCCGCCCAATCCAAATCCAATATGAGTACTTCTTCATCTATTTATAAGTATAAACCAAATAAGGATAAGTGCATGTGTTCCTATTACAAGAAGTCAGGACATGAAGAGAATCAATGTATGAAAAAACAATTGACCACATAACTCATTTACTTGACAAGAATAACATAGGTGTTCCTGATTCTATTAAGCAAAACACTCTAAAACATGAATCTTCTAAGGAAAAGGAAACCAAGTCTAAGAAGAAGAAATATAAATCCGTTGTAGCTAGAGTATCTCATTCATCAACATGGGTTATAGATTCCAGTACCATGTACCACATGGGTTCTTCACACGTTAAGTTTTCCAATGTAGAACCTCTTAGCATGTCCGAAATCACTTTGGGTGATGACACATTTGTCACAATAGCTAGTAGTGGATCAATGAAAATTTATGGTGGAACCTTCAATGATGTCTTTACTGTTCGCAAACTTTCTACCAATCTATTGTTAGTATACCAAATCACACTCATTGATCAAGGGATGTGTGTGGAATTCAACCGTAACCCAGTGATCATTAGAGAGTTTCATAATGATTCTAGATTATTAGAGGAAAGGAAAACCACTAGGCTTGGTTATACACCTTTTCCCAATTTGATCCCGACTCTTCTCCCATTACCTTACTAAATTATGTTGACGATGCTAGTAATATTTTACATGATTGATTTGGCCATTTAAACTATCGTTACCTTGAGCATTTAAGAAACATGAGATGGTGAATCCATTTCTTGCACCAATTTTTTGAAGGGTTTTTTTAGGGTTGTTCCCTTTAGCAAGCACCCCAACGAGAGAAAGTTGACAAGGGAAAATCCTAGATAGCTTCTCATACCCTTGAGTTTTTCCATAGTGACATTTATGGCCCTTTTCCATCTCATTTGTTCACTAAATATCAATACATACTTACCTTTATTGGTGATGTTTCACTTTATATATGGGTTTAATTTCTTAAATAGAAATATGAAGTTTTCAATTACTTTCGTGGTTTCAAGTTTATCTTTGAGAAACAATCAAAATGTTGTATCAAAGTTCTTAGAACTGAAACTGGAGTAAATTATGTGACCAATAGGTTAGATGATTTTTTCACCTACGAAGGAATTGATTTACAACATATAATTGCTTACAGTCCTTCAAAAAATGGAGTTGTAGAAAGAAATAATAAAACTCTTAAGGAGATGTCCACCTGCATGATTCATTCCAAATCCATTCCCCCATAATATTGGGTAAAAGCCATGAATTGTTCTTGTTACATTGAAAACCACATTCCAAATAAAAGGGATGCCACCCTCTGAGGTTTGGTATGGACATAAAACTGATGTTGAGTAATTTCATGTATTTAGTTAAATCGACATGGCTCGAATACCTAATAATAAATGCAAGGCATTAGAACCAAAATCTAAACCGTGTATCTTTGTCAGGTATCTCAAAGGTATGAAGGGTTATAGAATTTTTAACCCACCACTCATATACTCTATATTGAGAGAGGTGTGAAATTCTAAGAGACATATCCTACTTACACTTCTCCATCTATAGAAGTTAATATGCCCCTTTTTGACCGTGATTTAGATTCTTTTGATGATCTTTTTGAGCATCCCTCTCTTAATCCTCTTGCTCCTCTTTCTCTACCATCTATTGATTTTGATAGTAGTGATGATAAGGATTATGCCCCCTCTCACCTGATTGATGATTCAACATTATAATATTGAATATCCTCTTGGTCCTCATTGGGATAGGCATTCCTTACATAGTGCTTGATGAATGGATAGAGGATCCTTCCTTCGATGAGAGACAAAATCATTCAAAGTTCTCTCGGGCCCCATGCCTTCTTTGCCTTTGCCTCCAATCCAAAGAATTTTTAGGAGGCTATTAGGATTCCTGAGTGTGATTATGTCATGGAAGAGGAATATTCCTATCTAATGAAGAATCATAGTTGGGATCTCACCACTCTTCCTGAAGGAAGAAAATGGTTTGGTGTAGGTGGATATATCAAACCAAGTTTGGTGTCGATGGTAACGTCGAAAAGTATAAGGTGTGACTTGTAGCTAAGTTTTTTTACCAAGTTCGGGGTTGATTATTATAGACCTTTTCTCCCATTACCGAGATATATTCCATTTTAATAACCTTAGCCATAATTACCACTAACATATGGTATGTCCACTAAATGGACGTTAAGAATGTCTTCCGTCATGGTGACCTAGAGGAATAAATCTACATGGAACAACTGTCGGGTTATGTATGTTGGGAATTTTGTCTATGTAGTTTTCATTAATGTCAAATTTTATTAGTGGAAAAGGGAGTTTAGGTGGCTTAGGTGTCTTCATGAGGTGTTAATAAAGGTCATGCTTGAAATTTGATTGGTAATGTTGGGTTTTGATATCTTCAAGTGGTGTCTTGATTCATGGTCAAACAAGCTAGGTGTCGTAGGTGATCTCCATAGTTGGCCAAGGGATGGTATGAGGTCTAACATGGTCAAGATGATGTGTCAATTATCTTAATGAGTATGGAAAAGGATAACATGGTCAATTCATATGATGTCATGTGTTGAAGTAGTCATTCTAGGACTAATCCTAGACCTAACATGAGAAGATGGTGGAGTAACATGTAGTATAAGGCAGATCAAGGAACTATAAATCATGTGGAATGTGTCTATATGTTGCATAACATGTGTGATTGATTTATCAGGTCATATCTCAGCTAGTAAGTTCATGTATAAGGTCATTTTGAAGCAAGTTCTAGAGGACTAGTCAAGTAAGTATAGGAAAATCATGGTGGCTGGATGGATTTAGAAGTGTGAAGAAAAAAATTAGAATTGCAACAATTTTAGGAGGTTTCTATGGTGCTCTGGGTCAAATATCAGGCCAAGCCATTGAAGGAAAAGCAATAAAATTGATTCTTTTTGTAAAACTGAGTTTTCAAGAGTGTAAAACTCAGCTTGATAGGCATATTTGAAAGCTCTCTCACATGTGTGGATTATACATTTGAGTCAGATAATTTCAGGGATGATTTGGCATGGAGTCTATAATATTTTTAAAAATAATGAATCAATTTGGCTAGCAATCATTTATGAACAATCATTGACAAGCTAAGGAGGTCTAAAACCCTCCTAAAACCCTAGTTCTAAAAAGATGTACAAAATATGAATTGTTTGGGATATAAATATATTAGGAAAGTTGGTAGGAGGACTCAAACATGTAGAATACTCATTATAGGTCATTTGGTGGTGGTTTCATAATCCAACTTTTATGGTAAGGTAGAGAAAAACCCTTATTTTGTGGATATTTATAGTTGCAAGTCCGAGATGGAAGTTTCATGAAGAGAAGTGAATTGTTCCAAGAATCTTGTGAGTTGTGCTATATGACCATGAATTTTTTTAGATAGGTATAATAGATAAAATTAAATATACATGTCCTCCAAGTCACCCTACTGCTTTTGGCGTAGAAGGGCTAATACCTAGTTTTTGGCTTGAGAAGAGTTTGGTTGAAATGCACATTGGAGTAGTTGATTTTGAGAATGGATAGTTGGTAGTCATATGGTATGATGTATTTAAGTGCTTGATTTTATTTGGAGAGGTGGTTTCATTTTTGATCCCTAATGGCTTAATCATCCCTCTTTGGCTTGCCAAGAAGGCGATTGGATCATGTGTGTTAGTGTGTGTTCCTCCATATGACATATACTTATGAAGGATTGAGAAGGTGTTTAATTACCCTAATGATGTGTTCCATGCATTTTTGAGCCTAGAAGTGATGATGAATGTGTTTGAATCATGATTTCTCAAGAATGGTTCTTGAGTCCTTGAAACAACTTTAACCGAGTTTAAAAGAATGAGTTGTTTTGAAGCCTTATCCTCTGATTTGGAATTTGAAGAGAGTTTTATCAGTTATCCTAAATCATGATATTTCCATATATATGTTGCTTGAGTCTTGGTGAGGTGATTTGATGTGCCAAGTTTCTTGTTCTTGGTGACCTATTTCGGGCATGATCAACATGCTTAAGCGAGGTAGGAGAGATGGATGTCTTGGAGTGATTTTCCATGTTTTGTGGCATCTCATGGATGCAGAGAGTGAGTTAGGGTCATGTATATTACATTTATATGCCCAATAAGTCTTGAAATTTGTTTGTGATGTGGAAATTTTTCACTCTTGTGGAATGGTTTTAGGTGCTTGAAGACCTAATCAAAGGTGCTTACAAATTGGTGTGCTTCATGGTGAAAATAGAATTTGCACATGTTCTTGAGCTGGTTGGTGATGATGAGAGGTTGTAATTAAAGTGTTCAAGGATTTTTTTGCTTTGATAAATTTGCTTTATGATCTTATTATTCATGATGCATTTGTTGGTGAAGAAGACCTAGTTTTTTTCACCTAGTTGAGATGCATTGTGCTATTTCATGTTTGTAAGAGCTATGTTGACCTATATGGTCTCATGTTATGATGTTGTATGAGTATTTTGATGTGTTTTTTAAGTTTAAAATACCTAAATATATGGTCTTTGCTGACCTAATGGTGTTATAAGCAAGAGTCATGTATATAAAACATGTTATATATTTGTTTTTGTTAGAGTTGAGTTAATGTGGATGTAAGCCAACTAGAAGGTGAAAGGAGAGTATAGAGGGGTCAAATGTAGAGATAAGAATAGGTATGAAGAGTCAAGAAGAGTGAAGGAATAGGTGTGTAAGTTAATTATACCTAATCAGTAAATGGAAGAGCAGATTTGAGTGAAATAGGAGAAGAGTTTGTTTGAGAGGATTTGATGTGCATGGAGCTGAACTTGTGATCACAATCTATTATAGGAGGAAAATAATTATGTGATCTTCATCTTCAGGTGGTTGAGTGGGTGCTTGATCACCTTAGGGGATGGTATCCTCCTTGCATATTGGGGAACCCTCAAGGGGAATAAAACCCATTGAATAAATACCCCCTCATCCTATCATTAACGAAAAAACCCTCGCATCTACTACCTCAACATCTACACCCAAATTATCTAAGAAAACCATGAAAGGACCTCAGAAACAATCCATTGTTCAAGTATTCAAAATCCAATATTACACATTTACAGATCAATACCATTTGTGTGGCCTTCAAACCTTCATCCCACCCCTTTCTAAGAAGGTCATTGTCATCTCAACTCCGAAACCAACCCATCAAGATTCTATATTGGGTCTTTATCCCTCATCCATCACACCATTTAAGAATATTCCTTGAAATAAAACTAAATAGATCACTTCTAAATCCAAACCTTACCCAAATATCAAATCAAAATAGGCCCCTTCACCATCCATATCTTCCATTGAGGGACGTTATACGACCATCCTAGATGATCTCATTCAAAAATCACACATAACATTGCCATCTCCTAAACCATTTGATCCTTGAGGGTGGAAGCCCTCTTGGTATAAATTCAATGTCTCTTGCGACTATCATAGGACACAAGGAAACTCTATAAAAATTATAAGGTCTTCCATACAAATGTTAAGAAACTTGAAAGTAAAGGTCTCCTCCCATCAACGACATCTACACCCGTCACTCTTGAAGAATCCTTAAATAAAATCCTTCCTTATCAAATTTATGTCATTCATATTACTACCGGACCTGAAACTAAAAATCCAACCCTCCAAATCAAAACAAACCTAAAACATTTGTCACTATCCCACCACCACCTGAATTCTCATTGTCACCGTCTAAAGATAAAAATAAGGTTTCCATCTCTGTCACCCTTAAAAATTCCAATCAAACCCCACAATCTAAGACTAAAATCTCTATTATTGTTGCACCTCCATCATCCACTACAGTACAGAAGGTCATTATCAAATAGCTACACCAAGCTCCAATTAAAATTTCACTTTACGAGCTCGTTCAAACCTCACCATCCCATAAAAAACCATGATTGAAGCCCTTTAATCCATTACCATACCTGCAGAGGATCCACTATCCTTTACAAATTTTGTAGGTGCTCTTAAATCCTCCGCGCCATCTCCTTTGAACCTTCATAAATACCATCACTTCACCCTCAAGATCATGACTTTCCCCTCTTCATCACCACTCAAATAAATTATGTCCTCATTAAAAGGGTCATGATTGATGGGGGCACCACTATCAATATTATATCATCTCTCACGATTAATCAACTCAGATTACCAAATATTGTTATAGCTCAAACACCCATTTTACTTTGAGCCTTAAATGATACAATCACACACATGTTAGGCACCATTATATTGCCTCTTAAGGTTGGCATTAAAACCCTTACAAAGCTCTTATACATCATAGAAGGAGAGTTCCAATATAATGTGTTGTTAGGATGTCCCTGGATTCATACTATGTGTTTTCTCCTTGACACTACATTGATGTCTTAAATATGAATATGAGGGTAAGGTATATACAATCCCTATAGATCTTAATCCTTTTCCAAATTTCTTATGACATATTATCCAAACAATGTCCTTGAACCTAAATCAAATTAAAAATATCTGATGAAGAATATAATAGTACATCCATTCCGTTATCCAAAATACCCGATGATTCCTCCCGTAAGGGTGTTGTAAAGTGTATTTCGCTAGGGGAGTACTACATTCTTATGTTAAATTCATTCCCTACACCTAAAACATATGGAAGACCTAACAAGAAACCTATGTATGAACCTAATGTCAAAGATGTCATCTCCTATGGTCCCACGTACCTCAAAACCAATCTCATTTATGGGGGAGTTGACCATCCCTCTTCACAACATAATCATCAACACCATGTTATGCCTTTCACATTAGACTTTAATTTCTTATATAACCCAACTTTCTCTCAAATGTACCTTCATTGTTGTGCCTGGAAAGGGTTTGGTTTAAGATGCTATGAACAAGGAACACATCATCTAACCATCCAAAACTCCCTCAAACCTTATGAAAATTTTGTCTTAGGATATAAATAACCCTCTGTTGAATCATCCTCACACACCACGTCTTTACACATCACAAAATTAGAACCATCTTCTCCTGAAAAATATGATGATCCCATGGACACAAACGACACCATATCCATCCCACCTAATTTTTTTAAGTCAATACTATTTCATTAGGACCCTTGACTTATCAATCTAATCACGTCACAAAAAAACTTCCTTTCATTTGGCCAGAATTGATTGAAGAGGATTCACCCACCATTGATGTCCTTCACTGCCACTACGATCAAGATATACTTTCTCATATGGGAGAAAAGGATCAATTCCTTCATAAATCCCTACCACCAAAAACATCAACCCTTTTAATGAATCCAATATCAAAGTTAACTTAGGAACCATTCGAAACCTCGCATAGTTAAAGATTTCAATCCTTAGATCCACGAGAATTAGATGATTTTACCAACTTCCTATCTAAATACAGCCAAGCATTCACTGGTCATATAGTGATATGCCAAGTATCGATCCAAATATCATCATACACAACATCATCACGTATCCCTATGCTAAACCTGTCAAGTAGAATCTCCATAAGATGCATCCTTGCGTAGCTCTCCTTGTTAAAGAAGAATTAAAATGTCTACTCTCTACTAATTTCATCATACCCATTGATTATCCATAATGGGTCTCTAACATTGTTCCCATAACCAAAGCTTCGGAAAGTTATGCATATGTACTGATTTTTGAGACCTTAATCTTACTTTCCTTAAAGATGATTTCCCTCTCCCAAACATCGATCATCTCATTGATCTAACAACTAGCCATGAAATGCTCTCCCTCATGGATGAATTTTCTGGTTATAATCAAATCCTCATCGCTACCAATGATCAACAAAAAATCCTTCATCAAATCTTGGGAACCTTCTTCTACTTTGTTATGCCCTTCGGTCTTAAAAATGTAGTAGTTACTTATCAATGCACTATGACCTACATATTCCATGATCTTATCTACAAAATTGTCAAAGATTACGTCGATGATCTTTTAGGAAAATCTAAACAACGTAAATACCATATTGTCATCCTTGAATCCATATTTACTCATCTTATTCAATATTTCCTTTATCTCAATCTTGCAAAGTGTGTCTTTGGCATTCTCACTGGAAATTTTTAGGATTCATCATATCTATCCGAGGTATTAAAGTAGACCCAACCAAGGTTAAAGCAATTCTTGAAATTCCTCCTCCATCTAATCTTAAAAATGCATAGTCTCCAAGGTAAATTACAATCCATTCGACATTTTATATCTCAACTTTTAGATCATTGTCAACCATTCCATCACCTTCTCCATAAAGATGTAGATTTTAATTGGGATCTTGATTTTTAGAAATCCTTCAATGAACTTAAACATTATCTTCTATCACCACCAATGATTACACCACATCACAAGGGGGAGTTCTTCTATTTATACATATCTGCTTCATAACATGCCCTAGGTGCTATGCTTTCTCACTGTGATAACCAACGTCATGAACATGCCATATACTATATCAGTTGCACACTTCATGATTATGAAACTCATTACACTGAAGCCAAGAGACTACGCTACGCATTATATTTCACTACTAATCTACAAAACTACCTCCTTAATCACAAAACCTACGTCGTTACCAACTTTAATCTACTTCCATGCACTCTAAACCATATCACAGCAACCACATAACTCGATGGCTTATGTTTATGATTGAGTTTTACCTTGAGTTCATATCATAGAAATCTATCAAGGGCTAGACTATCATAGACAAACTTGCAGATACAACCCTTCTTGAAAATCAAATTCCTCACGAACACTTTCCGGACAAATATATCAACACTCTTGACGAGCATGAATTCGTTCCTATCAAAATGACCCTCTTATTTGATGGATCTAAATTCCAACAAGGGAGAGGATCCAGTGTTGTTCTCATACCTCCCTAGGAATTCCTATTCTACTATTATTTAAACTTAATTTCAAATGCACTAATAACATGGCAGAATACGAAGCTTTAATCACGGGTCTTACCAACACTATCTTACTAGGGGTTCACATCTTATAAATCTATGGAGATTCACAACTCATCATCAACCAAGTCAAAGGAGAGTATAATTGTAAAATTGAAATTCTACAGAAATATAAATCCAACGTTGATTTTATCCTCAACACCTTTGATCATTATACCATCCAAACCATCCCACGATCCTCTAACAATTTTGCAAACACTATGGCCTCTTTGGGATATCTCATTCCCTAGAAACTAAAGAATCAAAAGATAACACTAAAGTATCCATGGTTGTTCAAATATTAGATTACCCTTCACATCAAAATTAACTCCCTCCTATCAATGTTGTTGATAATAATCCAACTGATTTATGGTATACTCAAATCTATGACTACCTTTTTGAATCTAAAATCCCTTACGAATTATCGTGAAATGCTAAAAATCATTTATTTAACATGCCACCCACTTTTTCATCATAGGTAACATCCTCTATAAACATGGTTTCGATGGTATTTTGTTAAGATGCCTTAAATATCATGAATCAATCAAAGAAATCAAAGAAATCCATGATGGTATTTGTGGAGGTCATTTTAGTGGAAATTCTGTCACCAAACATGTCTTGCGGCTAGGGTATTACTAGCCTACTATCAATCAGGATTGTTGTGCATACATTAAGAAATGCGTCAAATTCCAACTACATTCAGATCTCATCCATGTCCCTAGTCAAGCTTTACAACCCGCTCAAGACTTATGGCCCTTCTCTCAATGGGGTTAGATCTCATCAATACTATCCATCCTAAATCATCTCAACAAAATCATTTCATTATCATAGCTACTAAATATTTCACTAAATGGGTTGAAGCTATCCCTTTAACCTCAACTAAATATAGACCTATTGCCAACTTCATATATCAATATATCATATGTTGTTTCGGTGTTCCACATAAAATTATTCTCAGAAAATGGAAAATATTTTAAAAACAAAGAACTTAAGAAACTCGTGACACATTCAACATCAAACTCATCTTCTCATCACCATATTATCCTCAAGAAAATAGCCAGGATGAAGCCTCTACTAAAACACACTAAAATCCTCATGAAAACAATGGATGACACAGGCAGGAATTGGCATCTCCAAATCCCATTTACTCTTTGGGCTTATTAGACTAACATCCATTCTCCTATAAATGATTACCCCTTTTCACTTGTCTATGGATCTGAGGCTGTCCTACCCCTCAAATTCAAAATTCCTTCACTCCATGTATCACTGAAGGATTTTATCCCTGACAAAGAATATCAATAAGACTATTTAGCACAACTTGAGTTATTAGATGAAAAGTGCTTAATCACCTGGAACATCATCAATTCTATCAAGAAAGCGTCAAATGATCCTACCATAAACATTTCAAAGAACATAATTTTAAAATTGGTGATCTTGTTCTCAAGAAAATAAAAATGTCACTACACTAGAACAAAGTAAACGTGGAAAGTTTTCCCCTAATTGGATTGGTCCATATGTCATCACTCATAAGTATGGGTTGGGAGCGTATTGCCTTGCTTCCCTTGATGGTGAACATGAAAAGGAACCTCGAATTTCTTGCACTTGTAGCATTTCTCTTTGTTAAATGATTGATCGTCATGACAATAGTTACATCTAATATCTTATCCCTTCGTTAACCATCCATCTTATCACAAGTAATGATTTGAAATCATGTGGTTCTTTCCATCACTATCCTTAAATACACCTTAAAGATGAGCACCATGGCTCTGTTCATCACATCTTTCACTATGGATAAGTTCCTCCTTCGTAGGAACCCCGTAATCATTACATCCATCTAACCTTGTATCAACTGAAAACATGACATGGGGAACACATGTGTAGCTCACATATATAAATATTTCCCCTTCTTGAAACAGTCTATTAGGGCCTTACCCTCAGCTCAAAATAAAGTTAAAAATATCTATGGATTCTCTTTATCAAAATAAAATATAATAGATTGATCCCTTGAAGGACAACTATTCAAAAAAAAAAATCATATTATCAAATAAAAGTAGATTGATCCCTCGAAGGAAAACTACCATATAAAATCATAGATCGATCCCTCGAAGGATGGCTATCTTGCAGAAATAAAAAAATGTAGACCATACCCTTGTAGGATGACAACCCATGTAAAAAGGCTTCCCGCATCGATCAACCTTCAAAAATTCAAATATAAAAAAACATTCTACGAAAGCTTCCACATTGAATAGTTTTCCCATTACAATAAACTTCCTGCATCTATCAGTTTGCATCAAAATAAAATAGGAGAAGTTGGGGCATGTCTCTATGAACCCGTTAAAGAGAATAACCCTCTTTCCACGTTGATCTACACATACATAAACCCCCTTTCATGTCCTAGGAAGGTACAACCACATCATTCCTCTCTTTGACTAAGATCTTGTGTAACTACCCATTGACAATCTCATTTAATATTTATTGTTAAGGCTACAAGCACGGGTTAAATTTGATGGTTGTTTAGATGTTTTTCATGATTTTAGCCGTAAAAAACTTGCAAATATTTGAAAAAACCGTCACATGCAACTTGCAAATTTTAAGGATGACCGTCATTTTTTATATAGATTTATACATAAATTATACAAATATATGCTTAAAATAGTTAAATATATATAGAATAATATTATATATATTTTATTAACATTATAAAAATAACACTATTTTACATTTTTGAAGGGCAAAATTTAAAATTTACCGTCACTAAAAATTGTTTGACAGGCATAGGTGGCCATCAAATTTAACCCCTGCTACAAGTGCAAATGCTTTCACATTTTCCATACCATCACATATGTATCAAATCCAATCAAGGAAATCATTTCATTTTTACCCTGTCTCATTAGTCATATTTTGATAAAATCCATCATGAGATCACATTTTAAAGACATGTCATACACAATCATTTAATCTCTACTTAAACATTCCATCACATGTCATAAGAATACTTAAATTTTTTAAGTTAGCATTTTTTTAATCTTTGTATCTATACATCTACATTAAATTCACATGTCAACATCTGTCATAATCCAACACATATAAAATAACACAAATCATCCATCATGACATCAACAAATAGAACAAACCATACACACACACACACACACACACACACACACACACACACAATCAAATTCTAGAATACATAATCAAAGAGTATCGTAGATCATATCGATGGCTTCATAAAGATTTGTATACATCAAAATCTCTAAAAAAAAATATACATCATCTCTATCCAAGAAAAGGGATGTCATTTATAAAATCACTAATTCGGATAACACTCCTAGTATCACCTTGATAACCTACATCATCACCACGGCTCCTCCAACCGGTCTCTAGGTGGCTAACCCATACTACCCGCACTCGATCTAGGTGTTTCTCCCCTCTTTACTAGATGATCTACATATAACTTTGCATTCAAAAAATCATGTATAACCATTTATGTATAATATGTTAACTCGCATTTGATATAGAAGACCCTGTGATACCTAGGGCCTTTTTCAAAGCATCCTCGCTACCGACAGTACCTATCCCTATCTCTGTAACCACCTAAGCCAACCTGAATCCTAAGCCCATCTCACTTAGTCACTATGTTACCCCGCTTTGAAATCAATGCATCCGGACTCTCATCATATCATCTCTCTCTCTCTCTCTCCTAACACTATCTCTCTCTTCCTCCGCATGCACCCTTCTCGGCCAACTCTTCCACTTTGCAGCTTCAAAATCCCCATCTATATCCTCCTCCTCCTCTCCCTCATCATTGTTAATATGAATAGTCTCTTGTGATCCCTCAACTCAAGCATGCACTCTCCTAAGTCACTGTACCACTTGATTCTTCTCAAATTCTCTAAATGCTCGAGTCCACCAAGGTCCATACTTGGGTGTAACCCCTACATCATCAATAGGCACTATATCTCCATCATCATTTGGGACCATGGCCCCACACTCCTCAATAATGATAAAAGGTCTGCCAATAACTACCTTGGGAGTCTTTGTATCTCCTTCTTCCTATCTATATTGTACCAACTCCTTAGGAAAATCCTGCACCAATCCAAACCATAGTCTAACATGTCCGAATCAAATCATATCATACTCAACCCCTCTCCTCTCTTGTACCCATGTGTCTTGTTGTGTACCAAAAATCTTGTGCTCACACCCGAGCTAGTCATGAAAATCTAAATACGGTCTCCATATGATATCTCCAATCTGTAATCCACTCAACATATCTCTGTAATAACTCACATTCCTCTTCCTCTTCAATCTAACCATGTCCTGTCTCCATCTCATGAAACCCTAGATTCCCATCTCCTATCCCCCATGGCAAACCTTATGGTGAGTAATGGATAGATGATCATACACCCAATACTGTAACAAGAAAGAAATATCAACCTCATACCTATTATGATCCTTCTAGGCCCAAAAATATATGTACATCTCGAGCAAGTAAAGTGGGTGCCCACTCAAATACTATCTAATGCTCCATCATCTCTACTACAACCCTAGTCATCATCCAAGGAAACCTACCTCCTCTAGAATCAGGTAGGGTGAAACATGATATGACCATCATCATCATAGTCAACCTCGTACATCCATCTCTTGACAAAAATATAAATCCTGATATGAAAACCCTCCTGAAACATACTTCACATCATTTGCCTCATCCCGTATAATATCCTCATAACATCTAGTCTCTCAAAATCCTCAATAGTATATATACCCTCTCCTCAAACCGACAGTCTCATGATCTGGTGTACATCCTCCAATGTAATAGTCATCTCCCCATGGGTAACTAAAAAGTACAGGTGGAAGGATTCCACCTCTCCATCAATGCTAACATCAAACCCCGACACCTATGCACTCTCTTGTAGTGTCTCATCCCTCCAAAACCCACTACCTCCATGTGCTCCCAATCCTCATCCAACATGTCAGCCCATACCTCATCCAAGATAATAGGGATCAGGTCATGGATCATCAAATTCATGTCCACCTACATACACAAACACACAAGAAAACATTAGAACACATTCTTTCAAACATTAAAATAATAGACTTCATAAAAATTAATACTGCCACTCAAAAATATCAATGTAACTTAAACATTCGAATTTCTAGTGATTCATCTTAATCACTTTGGTGATCACATGAATCACCAGAGATTCCCGTAATTCCCATCATTTAATCTGTACACTACCATATTCTACGAAAATCCTAAAATCTATTCTCAATAATCAAAATTCAAGAAAAAATAAACATAATTAGACTTACCTCTGCCAATGTAGGTTTTACGTTCCTATTGGAGGATGCCATCATGTTATCTTTGCTATCTCTCTCTCCAGTCACATGAGTACATTTTCCAAAAATGAACTTTTCACCATCTCATTCACCTTTTATAGGCCCTAAATCTCTTTTTCCCTAATCATCGATGATTCACTTAATTGCCAACAATTGATCCAAAATCACCGTGATGGTCCTAATCGCTAGTGATTCAACCCGATTTACACCATGTTGGGTTTCAGATTTGCACTTGGAATGAAACCACAAATGGGGACAAGCAATTTCCTCCTCTTTAATGGGAGAGGTTCCCTTATTGAAAGCAAGGGAAAAACCTATGTACAAATACACAATCTTTCATTCAATGGTGGTTTCCCGATATCTTGAAATGTGTTTTATGCCTATAAAGTCATCAATACATTAGGATAGAAGACTTGAAGAGAGGAGGGAGGAAGAAGACAATACTTTCAACAAAAAGAGATGAAAGAGAAAACTCTTATATGTATTGAGTAAATGAGATACATAATAGAACCATTCACGTTTATAACAGGAAAAATCCATAGAATCAAAGTTCTTGAGATTGTATAAACTAGAACACAAAGTTTCTAAGCACGCAAGGATTAAATGATTCACAGATCAGAGCAAGAAGGAAAGAGGAAACAAAGGAAAAAGGGGAAAGCCCTTGTATTGATTTCTTCATACTTGAAATTACTGTTTCAGAAATATCCAAATTTCCAACCCAAACAACAGCATGGAGAAGTCGTTAAATAGTTTCTAAGAATGGTTACATCGGTTACAAAAATGATGAAAACTGATTCAAGAAACTAGTGTCCGAGTTTCTCCCATGCCGCATTCGCTTCCATGTCTGAGCAAAACTAGACACATTGAATCGCGGCCGTTAACCCTACCTTTGTAAATTTTAAATTCAAACCATCCACATGGGAGAGATTCAAACTAAAGTGGGCCTAAGGACACCTTGACTCTCTATTCGGGATCAATATTCAAATTTCTCTTTTTTTTGGCGAGGTCAAATCGACACTAGACATGTGGCAAGCTAGCGATCATTTGGAACCCGCCTCTAGATTTTGTCTTTGAAATTGAGTCGGGTTGACACGTAGAGGCATCTATTGGTTCCTTTATACTTAACTACTTGGGCTTGTTTCCTATTTGAATTATGTTGACCCCTAGACATGTGGTGAGTTGGTGCTCATTTGAGTTTCCGCTTTGGAAGCACCTCTTGAAATTGTGCCAAGCTGATGCATGGCTCCTTCCATGGGCTCTCGAGACTTTTCAACGACAAACTTTGTCCCTCCATTGACTCTTTGGACACATGGTGAGTTGGTGCTCATTTGGATATTGGCCCTTTGATCTCACTTCCAAAATTGTGTCATTGCGGCATGTGGAGGCCTCCGCCGACCCGCCCATACTTAGTCAATTTTGATGGTCGGATCTATCCCTTTTTGGACCTGGGACACATGGAAGACTGGTGCAAGTTTGAGAACTACCCCTGACTTTGATCCTTGAAGTTACTTCGTCGAAGCACATGGCACTTGTCCGCTAAACCTTCAATACTTAGTCAGTTTAGGCTTCTTCTGTCTTCAGTCTAGACCTGGGACACATGGAAAGCCTGCGCTTGTTTAAGGACTTCCCCTAGGCCCTACTCTTGAAGTTACATCGATGAAGCACATGGCTTCGTCTGATAAATCTTCCATACTTAGCCGATTTGGGTTTATTTTTCTTTCATGGGACACGTGGAAAGTCTGCACTTATTTGAGGACAATCCCCTAGGCCCTACCCCTAGAGTTGCACCATTTGGACATGTGGAGGCTTTTGTTGTTGCTTGAAACATGGTCATACCACATCTAATCATAGATGTCCACGTACTACCCATGGATGTTGGGGAAAAAATTGACGAGGAGGATATACTGTCATTCCTGACCGTGGGAATAAATAAATAGAAGAGGAAAAACTCCACATGTATGCCCAAATTTCAAATTGTGCTCTATGGAATGGAAATTTACAAACAATACTAGGCTTGATGTGACTCATTAATCCAAGGTACTAACTCAAAAGTTTTAAAATTTGACTTCAAAAGAGGGAATTTTGAGGATGACAACAACTAGCTCTTTTTGGGGATGACTTGACAGAGGAACAAGGCAAGATCAAGAACCATAGGAAAACTCGGGAAAGAAAATTAGTGCCTTATCCATTGGGTAAATACAGTCAAACCAAAAAAATACAAGGAAACACACAAAAAGGAACAGGAAAGGAAACAAGCCAAAACTGGGAAAGACCCAAAACAAAACACAAAAGAACGGCCAAAACCAAAACACTGTACACAATATACAAAAGGAATACCTAGTCACCTAGTACTTAAACAACTTTAGATACTACCCACTATAAGGAAGTGGGAGAGGAGATCCATCCATGTAATCTAGATAAAAAGAGTTCTCTCTAGCAAAATGTCTGATTCTAAAAGGACCAAGCCAAAGAGAATCAAACTTACCATGGCTTCCTCGTGGCTCATGTCTTTTGTCCCAAAGCAAGCATAGTGTCTCCTACTTGAATATCTCTAGGTCTCACTTTCTTATCAAACATAGATTTTACCTTCAGTTGATGAGATGATATCCTATCAAAACTTGCAACATGTCTTCATCTAGCTTCGAAGGTACACAATTCTCTTATCCAAAGAGCTAGTGAAACTTGAATCTTCAATGGCTTTCATCGATGCAAGGTTGGTAATTCCACCGTGACTAATAGTTGAGCTTCCACACCATACACCACTTGGAAAGGAGACATTCTAATTTCTCTCTTGGGTGTAATTCTATCAGCCCAAAGATCATCATATAGCTTCTTATGCCAATTCCTCTGAGAATCATTTACAAGCTTTCTAACTATGGTCACCAGATTCTTGTTTGTTGATTATGCCTATCCATTCCCTTGGGGGTAGTAATATGAAGAATGAGCAAGGGAGATCACATAACCATAGTAGAAGCCCATCATCTCAGCAGAAGAAAACTTTAAGGCATTATCAGTCACAATTTTTTTTGGTACCCCAAACCTAATCAATATGTTCTCCTTAATGAAGTTGTAACCTACTTCGGAAGTAGTGCTCTTGACTAGGATGGCTTCCACCTACTTGGTGAAGTAATCTATGGTAGTTAACACATGGGTATGCCTAGCATTGTAAGATAGATTGAGTGTTCCAATGAAGTCTAAACCCCATTGTTGAAATGGCTCTTTAATCACTACAGGCTTAAGAGGAAAAGTAGCCAACTTAGGTCTTCCAACAAACATTTGGCATGCTTCACATTTACCAACCCATTTTGATGCATCTCTAAATAGAGTGGGCCAATAATAACTAGCACAAAGTATTTTATGAGCTGTTATAGTAGAGGAGAAATGACCTCCACAAGCCTGGTCATGAAAAGTAGAGAACAACTTCTTTTGTTGCTCCTTGTCTACACACTTCAAAAACCTTCCATCTATGCCTTGTTTGAACAAAGAATTCTCCCATAACACATATTGTGTAGACCTTAGTTTGATGGCTCTCTTCTCTTTGGCACTCAAGTGAGATGAACACTCTCCATAGGTCAGAAAATGAGCAATGTCAACATACCATACGTCTGTCGAGATGAGGAATAGAACAACAGGACATTGAATTCATATTTGGATGACTCCTTGGCAACTCTCTCAAGAATGAGTTCACACTGAGGCCCTTACCCCAAACCAATTTTGTTGGCCTGATGTCAAGATCATACTCTTGCACCTTTGCTACCCAATTACCTCTCTTGGTTCCAAATTTGTGCTGAGTAAGAATGGATTTGATTGTTATATGCACTAGCACACCACGTAATGAGAATTAAGGATGAAAAACCTAAACCGCTTGCTAAGTTTAAAAGCTGCAAAAGCATGTTTCTCCATCATGGTGTACTTTATCTCATGAGTTTTTAAGAAATAACTCATGAATGCAATTGGGAGCTCATGATCTTCAACATTCTTTTGGGCTAACATAACAACTAGGGTATTTTCAATGGCGTAACAATAGATAATGAAATCTTTACTAAATTTAGGGCACACCAAGGTTGGAGTCTTTGTTATAGCACTGTTTAATGTCCTCAAATGATTTCTTCCTTCATAGGACCAACCAAAAGTTTACTTCCTTGCATCATGTGAGAAATGCTCATATTAAGTTCTGTAAAATTGGGGATAAATATTATTAGGAAATTTGTCTTACCAAAGAAAGAATGGACACCTTTCTTACTTGGTGGAAGAGGAATTTTCTGGATGGCATGAACTCTCTCCAGATCAATCTTGATCCCTTCCTTTGAAACAATGTGTCCCAATAGCTTTTCTTCTATGACACAAAGCACAAAATTCTTAGGGTTTACATAAATCCCATGCTCTTTACAATTTTGCAATACTGTTTCAAGGTGTTGGAAGTGATTTGTTCTTGTTTTAGAAAACACTATCAAGTCATCCAAATACACAACAATGTATTTCCCTTTCAAACTGCCAAAAGCCAAGTCCATGGTCCTCTGGAAAGTAGCACCAGCATTGATGAGACCAAATGGCATCCAATTGTATGCAAAGGTGCCCCAAGGAGTAGTTAAGGTAGTCTTATGTTGATCTACGGTATTCACCTCTACTTGATTGTACCCGAGAATCCATCTAACATAGATGACATCTCTGAGCATGTGACAGTTTGCAATACTTGGTCCATCATGGGGAGAGGATAGTTTTCCTTCAAAGAACCCAAATTTAGATTTCTGAAGTCCACACAGATCCGGATCTCACCATTCTTCTTTATGACAGACACTATATTATATTAGCAATACACATTGAATGGTGGATGGGGAAGATGATCTTAGCCTTCAAAAGATTTTGTATTTATTGAAAAATTGTATCAACTATCTTTGGATTATATTTCCTTTGTTTCTAGTTGAAGGGTTTGATCCTAGGATTAAGGGAATGAAATGTTACATTTCTTTAGGTGAAAAGCCTTAAGATCATCATAAGAGTAAGCGAACATCAATATACCTCTTTAACAAATTCATCCCTTTCTTTTTATCTTCCCGAGAGAAGCATTTTCCAATGTTGACCATTTTGGGATCATCAAGACTCCCAATATTCACTTTCTCAGTCTCAATCAGATTGTCGGGCTCCTTGAGAAACTTTAGACTTCATATACCTATCATGTTTATCAAAAATATCCTCCAAACTCACCATCCCTTTAGGGATTTTGTTTCCTTTCAGTTTGATGCATCCATCTTGATCCATCTCTTCTTTGACACCCTCTTCATTTGATGACACACACTCTCTAGGTAGATTGTCACTTCCTTCTTGAACAGCTAATCAAAGTTGTCCCGAGCTCCAAGAAAGAAAGTAAATGTTAGTCATCATTGAAAACTTGCCAATTATTTTATTTTCAGCACACCGGGTCTATGGATCATCTCAACGGTGAATTTCTCTTGAGAGAAATCAGGATGAGGAATAAAAAAGGACCCCAAAATAGCTAGAGAGTTGGCCCTAGTGTTCCTTTCCCTTGGCACAACTTCAAGGGAAAAAGCATCAAGGAATTCAATGGAATCCTAGACCAGATTCTGCGTTGCTTTAACCTTCGTTTTTTACCGATAAAGGTATGTAACTTGTTTTACAATTACCTATGCATCTCTAAGAGCAATAAGGTTCTTCACTCCCATTTCCTTTGCCATGTTCAACCCAAGAATGAGGGCCTCATACTCAATAGTATTGTTGGTATTTTCAAACTAAAACTTGAAGGAGAAAGGATGAACCTTACCCTTAGGAGAAATGAGCACTACACCAGCTCCAGAACTAGCTGAAGAGCAACTCCCATCAAACTCCAAATTCCACACACCATTAGGGTCAAACAACACTCCCTTTGATAGACTTGTCTCCTCTTGTGACATGATCATGTAGTTCCCATGCCCAATGTCTTCATACAGTATTTGTGCTTTAGGATCATCTATCTTTTGCACAATATACTCTGCTTGTTTCTCAGGAAGTAGCTTCTTCATCTTCCCATTGATAGGGATCAAGGCATGTGACCAATCCATTTGGATTTCCCCTCCTACCTCCTTACAGAAATTTCTACTCAAGAACATCCCATATGAAGGAGGAATATCAACTACCAAAATGGTGGCTAAGACCCTTTTCTGTAGAAAATCAGCAAAAGCTACTTGTGCATCTTTAATTCTTCCAACCAAAGGTACTTTCTTACTCTCCATGGAATAGCAAGAGCCATAAGTGTGGGTTAGGGTTAGACCCAAAACATGAGCCACTTTTGCAGGCATTACATTATCTCGGTGCTCCCGAATATATGACATAGTTATGAGTTTATGGCAGCTATGAGAAATTCACATAAAATGGTTCAATTTTCTCATTAGGGGAAGTGATCTGTAGCCTACAAGGATAGATTGGGGTGAGGAAGAGGGAGTGGGAAAAAGGCCTTTAGAAGAATGGGATGGGGTTTTAGATTTAGAATTTATAAAGTTAACCATTTTGGAAAAGGCTTTAGGATGGGTTTGATAGAAATCGCCTCGTAAATCTGAATCTTTCTCTTTTAAGATGGTCTATAATGTCAAAATATCCAAATTTGGATGGGGAATCACTACTAGGAGTAGGAGGAGATTTTGATCTATCAGCTTTATCATTTGTTGGACAAGAATTCTCAGAAGTAGAAGTAGAGGGAAAAGGACTAGCAGAGCTTACCTTTTGGGTGGAAGTACTAGGAATATGAGCTCTTCTTCTTACAATCACCTGGAATAGTTATAGGAAGCTCCTTAGAATTCTTGATAGGCTGCACCACTTTTTCTTTTTGTTGGTTTGCTCGTAGGTCATAACAACATATGACTCACTATTCATCTCAGGCACTACATCATCATAGTCATCTTCATCATCCACACCTTCAATGGTGAGGAAATGAACTTGAGAACCACCAAAGCTCCTCCAGTTCTTCATCCGCTTCCTCTTCTTGTTCATCATAGATCCATTTTATTCCACATCATTAGGCTCAAGAACCTCACAAGTAACATTTACAAACACCTCGAGGGGTGGACCTTCAATACCCAATTTAGTTTAAGAAGAGGGAAAGCGGTTCCTAGGATAAAATTTCTTCCTTGGAACATCTTGATATGGAGCATGTTGAGACAATTGTTTCTTGATGGCAATGAGGTCATTTGCAAGCTTCGTACTAACTACTCGAATTGGTTCCAGGGAAGAGGAAGAGGAAGAAGCTTAGGATTTGAAAGAATCCATTTTCAAATTTCTAGACATAATCAAGTCATCTTCCACACTGATAGCCAATCTTTGATCAACATCCAAAGTTGCAAGATTTTCTCTCCTCAGGGCATAGCTTACTTCTGGAAATTGAGCATTCAAGAAGAAACACTTCTGAATATGATCAACAGGCCTAGTATTTTGTGGAATCTTGTTAATCAACTTGTTGAACTTGGACACAAATTATCTCATATGCTCATGTGGCTCCTTCTTGATTTGAGAAATCTAAGCTAGCAAAGCATGCACATCTTCAACAGGTTTGAAACGCTGCTCAAATTCAGTCCTCATAGTAGTCCAATCGGTGATGGTCCCAACAGGAAGATGGTAAAACCAATCTACAACATTATCTTGCAAGGTCTCCACAAACATCCTAATAGAGACATCCTCATGTTCAACTCCAAGGACCCCACATGCAACAATGAAGGCTGCAATGTGTTCATCAGGGTGTACTTTGCCATCACCTCTAAATTTGGGAAAATTCTTCCTATTACCCCTAGGTAACTCATGCAATGGTTGAGGAAGAGCCAGAGGCCCAACTCTTTGTCCCCAAGGCCAAGGTTCTGCCATCCTTGGAAAGATTTCTTGAAATGGAACTGAGACACCAACAAGAACTAGGGCACGAAGATTAGGGCTAAGTTGTGCTTGAGGAATGCTACTACCATAAGTTCTGTCTTCAACAGGAGGTGTGCTTTTGAAATGATCTCTTCTATTTCTTCTTGTTGGAGGAAGTTGAAAATATTGTTGATCTAGGAGTTAAAATTGGGGATATTCAATTCCAAGAGCCGTTCTACCATGAGTGTATCTTAGAATCTCCAAATCAAATAAATGATCAAATTAGTTGTTCTTTTATAAAGTAATCCGTTTCAAACGAAATCCCAGTGAGTCGCCAAAAATTGTTAGGTTTCATATTTGAACTTGGAATGAAACTGCAGTTAAGGGATAAGAAAATCCCTCCTCTTTAATGGGAGATGTTCCCTTATTAAAAGAAGGGGCAAAACCTATGTACAAATAAAAAATATTTCATTCAATGGTGGTTTCCCGATATCTTGAAATGTGTTTTATGCCTGGAAATTTATCAATACATTAGGATAGAAGAATTGAAGAGAGGAGGGAGGTAGAAGAAGAAAATACTTTCAGGGAAAAGAGAAGATAGAGAAAACACTTATATGTATTGAGTAAATGAGATACATAATAGAACCATTCACATTTATAACAGGCACAATCCGCGAGACTCAAAGTTCTTGAGATTGTATAAACTAGAACACAAAGTTTCTAAGCACGCAAGGATTAAATGATTCACGGAGTCGAGCAAGAAGGAAAGAGGAAATAGAGGAAAAGAGGAAAGCCCTTGTATTGATTTCTTCATACTTGAAATTACATTTCAGAAATATCCAAAATTCCAACCCAAACAACATCATGGAGAAGCCGTTAAATAGTTTCCAAGAATGGCTACATCGATTACAAAAATGATGAAAACTCGATTCGAGAAAATGGTGTCTAAGTTTCTCCCATGCTTCATCTATTTCCATGTCCGGCGCAGAAAAACTAGATGCATTGAATCGCAGATCATCCACCCTACCTTTGAAAATTTTAAATTCTAACCGTCCATGTGGGAGAGATCCAAACTAAAGCAGGCCCGAGGACACCTTGATTCTCTATTCGGGCTCAATATTTGACTTTCTCTCTTTTGTTTAGTGGGGTTGTATATATGACCACGGAAATGTGGCGAAGTGGTGCTCATTTGGAACCTACCTCTCGATTTTGTCTTTGAAATTATGCGAGACTAACACGTGGAGGCATCCACTAGTTCCTTTATACTTAGCCAATTTGGGCCTATTTCCTATTTGACTTATGTTGACCCCTAGACACGTGGAGAGATGGCGCTCATTTGAGTTTCCACTTTGGAAGTGCCTCCTAAAATTGTGCCAAGATGATGGTTGGCCCCTTCCACCTATCTTATAATTTTCAACACCAACTCTATTCCTCCATTGACTCTTACCATGTGGTGAGCTGGTGCTCATTTAGAGATTGGCCCTTTGATCTCACTTCGAAATTGTAACATTGTGACACGTGGAGGCCTCTGCTGACCCACCCATACTTAGTCAATTTTGATGATCGCTCTGTCCCTTTTTGGACCTAGGACACGTGAAAAGCGGTGCAAGTTTGAGAAGCGCCCCGAATTTTATCCTTGAAGTTATGTCATTGAAGCATGTGGCGTCATCCATTGAACCTTCAATACTTAGTCAATTTGGGCTTGTTTCGTATTCATTCTGGACTGGGACATGTGGAAAGCTGCACTTGTTTAAGGATTGTCCCTGGGCCCTACCCTTGAAGTTGTGTCAATGAAGCATGTGGCACCGTCTCTTGAATCTTCCATACTTAGCTGATTTGGGTTTATTTTTCTTTCATTTTGGACCTAGGACACATGGAAAGCCTGTGCTTATTTGAGGACTGTCCTTGGGCCCTAACCTTAGAGTTATGTTGTTTATACACGTGGATGCTTCCACTGTTGCTTGAAACATGGCCATACCGCATCCAATCAGAGATGTCCACGTACTACCCATGGATGCTAGGGAAAACATTGATAAGGAGGATATGCCTGTCATTCCCGACTATGGGAAGAAATAAACGAAGAGGAAAAACTCCACCTATACACCCAAATTTCATATTGTTCTCCATGGAATGGAAAATTACAAACAATACCAAGCTTAATGCGACTCATTGCTCAAAGGTCTTGACTCAAAATTTTTGAAATTTGACTTCAAAAGAGGGGAATTTCGAGGATGACAACACATCCCTCATTCATAGTTTGAAAATATCAAACACTTTAACACATCTTTCAAAGCATGTTACCTCCTTTAAAGGACCCCAATCCTTAAAATATTAAACATCAAACAATCAAATTATCATCAATATATTCTCTACCTACTTACTTAGGGTTACCTTTAAGTCTTGCAAGATTTGATGGAGGTATGGAATGATCTTATTAAGAGATTTCAAAGAAAGTTGGTTGGTGGAAAGGAGCTATTCTTTCAAGTGCGGGTAAGTGTCTTTTGGTTAAAAGCACGCTTCAAAACTTCCCTATCTACATACATCGTCAATGTTCGGCATGCCTACGGGTGTGATGAAGTGATTGAGAAGATTCAAAAACACTTTACGTGCACGGCAGTGCGAGGATGATTTAGATATCATCTTGTGGCTTGGGAACAGTTTGTAAACCTAAGAGACTAGGGGGTTAGACATCAAAGATATCAAACATATGAGTACCGCCTTACTACAAAATTAGGATGGAGGCTTATAAAAGAGCAGACCTTGGATAGAGCTGATTAAGATCAAATATATTTCAAATCAAAGCAATATTTCCTTCATTTATGATCGGTTCCTTCCGAGTGGTTCTATTTTCGGAACAACCTTCTACGCAGTTGCAGACACATTCTCTCTCGAAGTGCAGCTAGAAGCTTGGAGATGGGCAAAACATAAAACTGGGTGATAAGTGGACGGATTCTAACTAGATTTCTGATTATGATCATATTAAAGATAGCTTAATTGAAAAGTATGGACATAAAATCTGGGGTACATCGAGAGGAATGGAAACAAAAGAAAATTGAAGCAACAAAAAGTGGAGAATGATAATATTCAGGCTGATATTATATCTCTCCAGAATCAACTTTCCCTAATCCATATAAGTAATCAAAATCTTAAGGATGAGCTCATCTGGAAAGATTCTTTTGATGGGGATTACACTGTTAAAGTAGGATATAACTCTTTCTTTGCATCCATGGAAAGTGAAATTAAGTGGCACAAATTGTGGATGCCGGAGCTAACCCCTAGAGTGAGATTCTTTTGGTGGCTAATTATTAATGGCAAGATCCTAACTAATGACAACCTCATCAAGAAGGGATTCATCATGCCAAATAGATGTTGCATGTGTCAGCAAGAGGCTGAAGATATAAAGCATTTATTCCTCCATTGTGAGATTGCTTCCAAAATTTGGCAGCCGGTTTTTGCAAAATTTAATCAAATGGATTTTTCCCCTTACGCCTTCGGGCTTGGGGGCAATGGAGCTCTGTTCAAACATTGCATGGTGAAAGGCTATGGCAACTTGTTCGCCCCACACTATGTGGAGAATCGGAAGGCTCGTAATGATAGTATTTTAAGAAACAATAGACAGCTTGTAACAAAATATATAAGGAAATTATCATTCTTTGTGCAAGATAATATTACTAGATTTAAACCCCTAAAAATAGACTCTACCCAAAGAATGAAGAATGCATTCTGACTGAATGGAATATTGCCACTTTGTCAATAGAAATAATAGTGGTACTGACAGAAACACAGTCCGATGGATTAAACCCCCCACTGATGGCACAAGTTAAATTTTGATGGTGCCTCTAAGGGAAATCCAGGGGACTGAGGAGGGGGAATCATCGGGGATCAAAGAGGTGTTATGTTCTTTTTTTTCGGGAGAATGGGTAGACAGACTAATCATTATTCCGAAGCCATGGTGGCTCTTTGGGGTATTAGACTTGCCAGAGATTGTAATATTCCAAATATCATAATTGAAGGTGATTCTCTAAATATTATCAATCTTCTGAATAAAAAGTAGCACCCCAGTTGGTCTATTAGGGATTACATTAAAGAAGCTATTGATATATGCAAAAGCTTTGAAAATGTCCAAATCACCCACACCTACCGGGAAGGAAATAGGGTCGCTGACAGTTTGGCTAACTTCGGTGTTAATAATCCCTTTCAAACTTGGATTGGAGGGGACGTTCTGCCCGCTCATGTCAATAAAGCCATAATCATTGATCTCCATGGCAGTGAAAATCATAACTAACAGGCTGTATTTTAGACGCTAATGAGCGGATCCCCAAGTACATGATGATGACATCACAAAAGATTTGGATGATTGTTGCGATCTGTGCGGGCTGGGCTGTCATCATTTCTTGGCATAGGAGGAAAGCCGAGGAGTGGGGCAATAATAACAAGTGTAGCATAATAATTAAATCAGATTTCACGGGAAGGAAAGATTCAAATACCAAAATCAAAGTTCGGCCTATTCCACACATTGATAGCTATTTTACCATTGAGAACAGGAAAAGGTGCAGAGGAAACATGGGGGGGCCGCCATGCAAAACCAAACCGACCCACAATCCTGAGTGGAAAGAGAACACGGAGCTTTGGGATTACCTGCAAATCGGGGGCCTGTCGAATTTCATTGAAAGGATCCAAGGCTTCGACCAAGACATCTCTATCAAATTCACCGGGGATGGAAGAACAAAATAGTCAAATATAGTAACATGAAAATGGAAATCACGGAAGAGCTCATAGCTCAGATCACGGGCCTCAGCCTAGAAGGCACAAAATTCTTCAATAAGAAGGTAGACAGGGAGGTGGAAACCAAGAAATTTCTGGAAGAGGGAGAGAATCTTGAGTTCGTGACTGCTAGCCTCAAGGTGGAGTCGATCCCTGAACCTTTGCTGAACTAGCCAAAATGGTGGTAAGGTATGTTACCCTTGAAGGAAGATATGTGACTATACCTCAAAAACATCTGATTTTTCTAAATCATTTTTGTAGAAATAACATTATCAGCTTTCCTCATTATCTGATTAACTCTCTGGAGAAATCTATAAGGGAAGTTCGAAGCCACTCTAGAAATTTGTCCCTTTGCACCAGGGCCTTATCCTCTTGATTCATCGCCATTTCTCCAGCTGCCCTTCCGTGAATCCTATCCCACCTCCCTCCTCCATACCTCCACCTGCCCACACTGCTCCCACTCCCTCCCTGCTAAAAAGAAAGAATGAAGATGTTGTCTCCAGCAAGAAAAGTAAGAGCCTCAAAGCCAAAATCCCTACTTCCCAATGAGTCCTAAGGAGCCACAAGGACTTGGAACTAGCTGAAAACCTCCTGCATATTAGCAAGCTGGTGGAGGAGCCCAAAGAGGAGGAATTGCTGGATAGGGTGGATAGATTAGAAAAGGAGATACAAGAGCTCAAAGGGGCTATAAAAAACATGGAAAGAGCTAAGGGTAAAAGGATCCTTCAAAGTGAGGAGGAAGAGGGGGTTATTGGTGAAATCTTCAAGAAACTACAGTCCTTAGATGGCAGATTGGGGAATGCTAAAAGCCGAAATGACTACATATTGTCTGCCCTCAAAAGCATTTATAATTTCATTGAACAACATGTCCACAGTGTTTGCAGTTTAAGTGGGATCAATGAGGACATATGGGGCCCTAAAGAGAAAAGGGACATTGTAATTGCCCAAGCAGATTTACAAGACTCCTCTCAGGCCACTACCATTGCCTTCTTCATGTCACTGCAGGCTATCAAGACCAAAATTGATAGAGCCATCAAGTAAAGGGCTGTTGTGATGCTGTTTTTTGGCTACGATGTGGCTGTCATCGGGCGGTTCTGGAGCTGTTTTGTGGTGGGGCTCTTTATGTTGTTTCTCTTTTGGTTCCTTTTTGATCTTGCCTTCCTTTTCTCGGATCTTTGTACGTTTAGATCCTTTTTTCACCTATATTTTAATATTTGGTTGTTGAGCCTTCCTTGGTTGACTGTTTTGCCCTTCTCTGGGCTGCTTCTCTCATCTTTACTATCTGGCTTTTGAGCCCTTTTGTATATAGGGTATAGTCCCTTCAAAACTATTTTCCCTTAATAAAAAAAAACATCAATATATGTCATACATCTATGGGATACAAGCCTTCTAGGCCCCCATCACTTGACTTCCCCATCATCTCAGCCTACCTTCACAGATCATATGTCCATGGGCATTGAATCCCTTAGTTCCCCCTATCACTTGGTCCCACAGTAGCATACCCCGTTTCGGTACTCCTTTAGATCGGGACAACGTTTTTAATGAAACACACGTCACATTTATCCAATCAAAATCGTCAAATTGGTGTTCCTTATACTACGCTACAACATGATCACCCCATTTTGAGGGGGGATCACCCATAAAAATTCAAATTGTCATTATTTTTGTCTAGCACTTTGCCAACGTCAAACTACTAGACAAAAAGGGGAAAATGTAGACACCAAAAATTTACACCCTTCATCCTCTTCATCACTTATTAATCTAATTTATCATTTACACTCATAAATCACCTTATCCTAAGTCATAACTCCTTTATTATATTTACCACACGTAAGTATCCTTTCTACAACTATTAAATCTCATTCAACCATTTAAAACCACCTAAAAATAAAATTAAATAAAGAAAAATCATACTTAATAATTTTACAACCCCCTTAACCATCACAATTCATCCCCAACAACTTAACAATCAATTTACCCGAACACAAACCAAACAAAATTCATTTGGAAGTAGTTTTAACCACTTTTCCATCGTAAATCCAAAACATCCAGATCACCAAAGATTCAGGTAATCGCCAACGATTATAAATAAAAGTTTTTCACCTCTTTCTAGGATCCTCAATTTTGAATCTCGAGCTCTCACTTTCAACATTATTCTCTAGCATCCTATACACCATCATTTAGCTCCAAGACATCTAAGTTATCATCAAGCATTATTGTGAATCATCATCAAGATTTTTCAAGTCATTTCAAAGCTTTTGTGGATCATATTTTCACCATTCAACTTGTAGACTACATCAATCATCACAAGATCATCCTCAAGCAAGGTTTGAGGCATCTTTTAGCTTCATTTCAATTCAAGGTACTTTTTCAATTTTCATTTGTCCTTTATCAGTCATATCTATCTTTCAAATCGATTGAAATATCAATTAGAAACCTTAAACATTTAATTTTATCAAATTGTCCAAAATCACCTGAATCGCCAGTGATTGGCCCAATCACCAACGATTCTGTCAAATTTATCCTTTGTCAACTTTTATCAAATTTTATCCAGTATTTCCTATCTAGTTTTATCAAACCTATTTCTTCTAACATGTTTTTAAGCATGGCTCATTGTTAGATGGAAATTGGTGGTCAATCACATGAAATCACAAGTATTCACTCACTGCCAATAGTCAAACAACCTTTCTATTGGGAACAATTTGACATCATTCATGAATTAAGTCTTTGTGTAATCTAATTTTCTGAAATTAAACAAGACATCGAAGATCAGATTGAATTCTTACATGAAATTGAACAAGAAGTTACATACTTTTGGTATGATTATTTCGAACACATACAGATTGTATCCACACTTTCCTGGGCCACATTTGAAGTGGACAAGACCTACCATTATTATATATATTTGTCTTGTATCCTAGTTATTCTTTATCATTTATCCATTATAATTCACTTGATTTTTACAAAGTGAGCTTACATCCTTCGAGGAAGCCCTTTAGATTCCTAGAATTGACCTTTTCTAAAATCCTTACCTATCTATCTATCTAATCCATTTTGTTTAGTGTCTTTGAGTACATGTTTAGTCACAAGACAAGAGCTTGTACATAGTTTTGGATGAAGCGTAACATCTATCAACGTTGATCATTAATATATATCATCTACGGTATCGATGAAACCCCGTGTCTTCGAGGTCAATTTTTTTATTATTTCACTTTGTTAATTCAATTAGAAAGTTAAATAAAATCTCTCGAACACATAATTCTTACTAGTAGTATGAGACTGGGAGTGGAGGCAGGTTTCCTTACTCACCTCCGTTCTATCTCCGGTAATGAGCCCTTGTCTATTACTAGTGGCATGGGAAAAGATGTAAGGGGTCCTTCACAAAAATAGTTAACCAATAAAGTCCTCAGAAAATCTGAATCAAAATTTCTTAATCATATACATCCTAAGAAGTAATTTAGCTACTCATGTTAAGAGAGACACCAATTTCTTTAACCGGATTTTGTCAATTAGTAGGCCATTTATATATCTCAGTTTATTCAAAACCTATAAAGTGGAATCATCTTGGAATCAGTCAGATAATCTTGACTGAGGATGAGTTACATTTTTGCATGGATCATTGTTACACCTTGTGTCTTAGCATCCATCATCTTTATTTTCATATCACTATTCACCTTGTTTTCATGTCCTTCTTGGATCTTGGTGATGAGCCCTCACATCTTCCTAGTTGTGTGGAGTCACAAATGGAGTGATACATCCTATAATTACATCATCTACATTTCTACCAATGGAATATAATTCTTACAATCATTTTACCATGAGTTCGGACTATGCACCCTTTTACCAAGTCAAAAATAAAAAAACATTCAAATGTATTTATCAACAATACAAAAACATTAAATATGTTTCTAAAAATTAAAAAAACATTCATATATGTTTAAAATTATAAAAAAATTCCAACATGTTTCAAAAACTTCAAAAAAATTGAAATATGTTTAAAAACAAAAAATAGTCTAAAAATGTTAAAAAAACTAAAAAAATAGTGTAAAGCTGGAAAAATTAAAACATTTAGATAATGTTTGACAATCTCAAAGCAACTATGTAACATAGCTCAATAATATCATCATTTTATGACATTATTCCAAATCATCTTTCGATAATCAACTTTCTTTCCCGTGGTGTATATCTATGCTTGAGGAAATCAATCAATTACCCTTTCGCAATATAACTTTGCTTTAGGCACACTTGGATTAAATCCAATACGTATCAAAATTCAATGGGATATGACAAGAGTATATTTTGGAGTATCCAAGCATGACTCCACTCTTTGGCCTAATCCAACCCTCTCACATTCTAATCTATCACTCGGGGCATTCATATCTATCTAGTTTTACAATGTGGAACACATTAGGAGTGTCATTAGATGTCATATTGCAAACTATGTTGTACTGTTACGGTTTGTCAACATTGTGACGATTTTTTTTCTTTTTTCAGTTTGTTATTTTGTACTTTGTTTACCTTTTTGTAAACCAATTACAAGAAAAATCTTGACATCTTAGTTCACATATAAATTTGGCATCATTCACTCCTGTTCATATTTGGTTTGTTTGTATACTTGTTTTGTGTTTATTGACCGCTTTCACATGTTGTTCCTTCTTCACGGTTTATTAGATAAGCCATGGCGTGTTTTCCTTTTTATTGTGTATTCAAGTTTGTTTACACTTTTTGTACTTTTTCTAATTATAGGGTGCCACTCCTCTTTTTGCATCAATTTTTCTCAAAAAATTGCAAAACCATAACAAATTCATATATTCAAAAATTCAAAAAAAATTACAAAAATTATAAAACATTTGAATAAACATTCACTTATCATAGAAATTATACATTGGGAAACCCATCAAGTTTATATTTCAGTATTTCAACATAATCATGATAAATTCATAATTTTATGACTATCACATACACAATTGTTTTCCTTAGCAATACAACTTTGCTTGGGGTCATTTTTCTTAGATCATTTGTAAATTGGATCCAACAAGAGTGTCTTTTGTAGTATCTAAGCATCAATCTAGTCTTATAGTCTAATACTATTCCCATGCCTTTCATAAGTTTAGTGCTTGGGGGCATTTGCATCTACTTAATAATCATTGTGGTATGCATTAGGGACATAACTAGTTGTCTTATTTTTCAAAGTTGTGTTGCATTTTTATGTTTGATTTTTGGACCAATTACCTATAGTATGATAACATCTTGGTTCATTTATAACCCCGATGCCCACACCTACTCGTATATTGGGCCTATTTTCCTTTTTATCTTTTTTTTTTCTCTATGTGTGTTTGTTGACGTGCATCTAGGTTAACCATCTTGATTCTTTCATAATCATGGTGACAACTATATTGTGCAATAGAAAAATAAAGGTTGTTATTATATTCACACTCTTTAATGGCACTCATGGTACGAGCACAATAATTCCTTTCATCCTTGTTTTCTTCCTATGAAGCAGATGTTCACCTCTTTGCTATGTCACCCACCTATTTGAGGAGGCATGGCTTTACCATTCTTACTTGTTGGGGCATCCAAATGCTTCACCACTTTCCACTTGCTAATCTACATGCATCTACTATCTTTAAAATGTTATTACTTCACAATAAAACTTTAAAGAGGGGAAAATGTAGACACCCCAAAATTACATACTTGTTCCCAGTACTATCCTAGTTCATACCCCTTTATGATTGATTAATCAAATTAATTAATCATGCACATTACACCTTTTAGAATGAATTAAACTAGTCTATAACCCATTGTAGCTAAGATAATTATCATTTATTGAATAAATTATTAATTAATTATCTTGCACATTGTAGCTAATTAAATTAGTTACTTAATTGAGAAAATACACCTATTTTCCTAGTCAAATTACCACTTAGACTCCATTTCCTCATTCCAGTTAACTCCACTTGAACTCAACTTATAGAATCCTAGAAAGGAGGGGGTAGTTGAGTTGTATATACAACTATATTTCTAGATGCAACTTGTTTCATTCCAAATGTCTATTACCCCTGTAAATTTGTAATCCACATACCAAGTCTACTTGTTATTCCAGGTAATTACAATTATTAACCCAAAGCTTGGTAAAATCTCATTCATCTTTCATGGTCTTACCTTCAGCTATAAAGTAGACCATTTCCTTTATAAAATCATCCCTAGAAGCTTTGAGAAAATTACATCCAACTTCTACCAATTTGACATTTGCATCCTTGTGCATCCAAGCTCATAGCATTTACAAATCCTCTTTGGAGAGTAATATCAAGAGCATCCACAATCAATCCAAACATATAAATATTTCACAAGCCCAAGTTCTTCAAAAATATTCTTGAGGTTTGCAAGAGAGTTACAAAGAAGGTATATTGTTGTTTATTTTCTTTATCTTTCATTGTCTGGTAATTTTCATTTCTCACAACTCTAAAGAACTAACAACCTTGTATTTTTGAGTGGTCTAGCATTTGTGAAATAATTTGTTATAGTTAAAATTATTTATTTTCACCAACAAATCACTGGGCTAATCCCATCCTTATTGAGTATGGGGATGCTCCCATTATGGAATGCAAACTAACTAAAAATATTGGGTAGTTGTTAGGTGGGATCACACATGAGAACTCCACTAAACCTGTGGAAAATTACTTGTACAATGTACAAGGGAGGAATTTTTGTGAAGGGAGGTAAAGGGGAGTAGGAGAAACAAGGAGAGATGGTTAATGGTGTCAAGTATGAACTATCATATTCTCACCAACAATAACCAGAGTAGGTCCACATTCAGTTATAAAAACACAATAATATAATCAATAAAAATACTAACAAACTAGAGACACACTTTGTTTTGCACATCCCATAATCAAGGACTCAAAGTTCCTTCTTGGTTATACAAGATCACCATTCTTGAAAAGCTGGAGAGTAGAGAGGACATAGGAAATTAGAAAAGGACATAGAGGAGATGTAGCTCTTATTTCTTGATGTAGAAGTTATACAAATCTCAACAACATACAACTATCCACAATTGCCAACCCTTTGGAATGGAGAATCCATTCTAATTTATAACATACAAAAATGTCTCTTCATCTACCCACACATGACTTTTCACTCCACCTTATCACTTGTGACCTTTTATTTTCCTATGAAACAAAAGTGAGAATTTTCTCATTAATTGAAAATAAATCTTAAAATGTTAGAATAAAGGTCAATTTAAGTGAATAGGAAAAAATAGTGAAAACTACCTCCTTAATGTAATTATAACATAGAGAGACAAGGAAGGAGGAAGGAGAGAAGAGATGGTCACTCTGATGAAAATGAAGCCTTTGCAAATGAAGGACCCAGTGACTTGAAGTAGTGTGATCACAATATCCTTCTTTTGTGAGATATGGAAACATTCCAGGGCATCAAACAAGTGTTTAGAAACATTTTTATGAGATCTGCATTGTGATGGGAAAATGATGATCATTTTTGTCCACAAGCTAAGAGTTGGGATATGAGGATTACTTACTCCTTTAGGCCTTCATAGTTCACCTATGTGACTAAGAATCAATTCTATGATGCTCAAACCTTTTTGTGATTTTATATTACTTACTAAAATAAGTCCCCATCATGCATATGAAAGGATTCCTCCTGAATGAAATTCAAGTCCTATGGAAATCTGTTAAACCAAAATAAGGTGATTGCGATTTGCTTCATCTTTTAATATGTGATCACACTAAAAGGTGTTAAATGAGTGTTTAAGAACACTTTCAAGTGAAATTGAGATGATTTTCCATTCTTGCAAACATGGTACTCCTAAGGAACATAATCACCTAACCATTTCTATCTCTTAAGACCTCTTTGAATGGTATCAAATTTAGGATGCTTACGCATCTTCTTGCTCATATTCCTCTTATGGGAATAGATGACTTATTGATCCTTCACACATGATGGTTTTGGATGCCTCGGTATCTTGACTAGCTCATCCTGACTTGTCTCTTGAAGAGATTTGAACACAATGGTGGAGTCAAGATATGATGATCATCACCTCACTCCTTGAGCTTCACATTTCACCTTTGAACATGATGACCCCTTCACAATTCAATTTCTTCACCAAGATTTCACATGAGTGGAAACATACTTATGGTATATGGACACCTTTTTCTCAATTACTCCTCATGGAAATAGGTTTCCTCCTCGAGATATGAGGATTTATCCCTAACTCAAGGATGAGTTTCTTGTTCTTGGCCTCTAAACTACATAAAAGCATTATGAGTGTCACCTCACCGACTTGAAAAATGTGAGAACATTACAAAACATGATACACGCATAATTTGTGAGTTTGAGATGACTATCAACCAAGATTTAAAAGGGATGGATTTCCCGACATAATTGGGATTAGTTGAATAATCTAAATTCTAGCATCAAATTGTGTCATGCAGAAGTCACCTCAGAATTGATGCTTTAGGATCCCGTGGGGTTTTATTTCCTTTTTGGGCCACAAGACAACTTATTGGCCTTGTGATGATGGAAAAAAGTATTGAAATAGGTAGAATGGGAGTTCCCATATCTTTCTTAGCTCAATTTCAAGACTTATTATTTTTAGCAAGTCCTATCTAGGAATATTATTTTTAGCAAGTTTTCACCTTTTGATGTTTCTTGCTCATTAGGAGTGTTACAAATAACACAAACTTACTATTTTTAGACATCCATCTCTTCGAATAATTTATATTTTAGAAATTTAACTTACAAGTGTCATGTTGCAACAAAATCACTATCAAATTGTTTTGTTTAGCACTAGGAATTCTCGCTCCAAATTTCAAAGCTTTCCATCTGCCAAATCTTTGTATAATTGAAAAATCAAGTTTAGGGTTTGATTTTTTCAGATTATTGTTGTCAAAAATATAGAGCATCAATTTATTTTCTTTGATAGTCCTCTCAAATGCATTTTGGAGAGGAAGATTATGAAAAAGTTTTATTTGAAATTAGATACATGGTTGAGGAAATATGAGTAAATATTCATTTTGATGGTTATGGATGCTTGGATAAATTTATACACTATAGAAAAAATGAAGTTTGAGGGATGTTTTATTAGTACCTTGACACGGGAATTTGACTAACTGCCTAGAAAATGAGAGTAAATTCAATTTATGTGTGTTTTTCCACTCCACCACGAGACTCTAGTTAGTTAACCGAGTTAGAAAGTTTTTCAAAAGAAAGGTGAGGTCAAAAATTTTCATCTCCTCTATCCCCATGGGGAAAATTGGGACAGATGATGAGGGTTGAAAGTGAGATCGATGGTTGAAGATGGGCTTTGGAGGGGCTAAGCGAGGTCTCATGGTAACCATGGGATAGTTGGGAAGAGAGGGGTCACACTTTTGTGTCTCATATATTCATTTTGGGATATTTGGGATATTGTATGTGAAAAATTGCAACCTAGGAAGAGAAGGAAGATCGAAATGAGGTTTGGGAGCTAAAATAGGGTCATGTGGAGTTGGAAGGGCTAACCAAGTGATCACGAGCTGACCATGGGAAGAGGGGTCAATTTTTTTATCCCCTATGTCCCCTCTACCACCTTGGGTATATTTGGGATAGTATGAGGGAAAATGTGTGACCTGAGGGTGAGGAAACATGAAGGGGGCAAGCGACAGAGTGAGATAGTGTATCCTAAGGGAAGAGTTTACAAGTCTTAAGTGACAAAATTTTTTTCATGAAAAGGGGGTAAAATTTTTGTGCCCCCTCTATCAATTATTAATACTTAAGGAAATTTGGGACAATGAAGTAGAAAAGTGCGACTTTCCACTTTTGGAAAGTCATTTTTAACTCATCATGTCTAAATTGGGACACCAGAAGTGAGAATTCCTCCTCGGGAGCTTGGGAAAGTGTTTTTGGGTAAAACCTTATATGATTTTAAATCCAAAACAATTGATAAAACCAATGGAACTATTATTGAGACCCAATTAATCACGAAAATTAAAATTTAGGTCCTGTTTCATCTTTGGACCGAGAGAGGCAACTACACCATTATGAATTATTTAAGGAAACATTTGGGTATTGGAACAAATTTCATGTTTACACCTTGTATATGATTCCAAAAGATTTATGATGCCTGTTTTATTTCCTCCTAAATCCTTCTAGAGAAGTCAACTTTCACCATTAGGACATTCATTCCCTACACCTAGAAGACCTAGTCTTGCACAAGTTGTTCCTAAATCATATTTATTTTCCCAAATTTTTCCTAAATTGCTTCAAAAATATGAAATACTCTCCTAAATACCCCTAATAAGCTTAAGAGTTTCTCTAAATTTACATAGAGGGTGTTTATTGGTTGCAAAATGACCAAAAATGGCCTTTTAAGTGTTCGAATAAAGTTAGCTTTCATCGATCCTTAATGAATTTACCAACAAAATTAGGCACCCTTCCCTACACAATGAAACACACTAAATAATCATGTTAGTAATTTTCTCTGAGCCTAGGTGAGGGTAGGAATGATTGTAGGCTCATCGGATGAAGGAGGAAATGTTATCGGGAAACATAATTTTCAATTATGGGCTTAGTTGTCATGTTGAAAAGTCTTAATTTTTCATGTTGCAAATTTTTCATGAAAACAAATGGCTCTAGCTTGGGAAAATTGAATTATAAGGGGAAATAGAGAACCCCAAGTATCTCATAGGGTATTAGACCAATGCTTTTTTCATTGAGCCATATATTGGAAGCACAACAAACCGAGAGGGGGGGTGAATCAGTCCTTACAAAAATTTAAATCATATTTTAGATTACTCAACCAAACCAAAAATTCACTTATCCAATCATTAATGTGTGCACATCATCAAATATCATATATGCTATAAACCATGAACAAGAGAATCAACACAAAGACACAAGATATAAGTGGGAAACCCTCAAGGGGAAGAAAAACCACTGAAACAAAATATTTATATTGATATGTTTCAAATTTAGTGAGGCACCAACCCCACAAGGAGCACCAACCCCTATTTTAGTAGAGCTACAACTCTATAAGGAACACTAACCCCTAATTTTGTGAAGCACCAAACTCCAAAAGGAGGCTACAACCCCCAAGATGATCAAGAACCCACTAAACCACATTATTAAGAATATATATAATGTATTTCTGCTACCACAACTGATAGAGATCACAAATTCAGCTCACAACACCTTCAAATACTTGTTCAAACCCTAGGTCTTTAATATCTCTTAATATAGAATTTTCTTCACTTTTCAAAGATTCAAACCATTTAAAACATGGTTTCCATCAATCTTAAAATTTTCACACTCTATATCTGATCTCAATTCATTCTCACACACCTGAAAAACTCTCACACCTAGGTCACACTTCTTGCACACACACAACTAGCTCACAAAAGTACCCAAAACTATGCTTTTATAAGATACTTCTTGATTAAAATTCAAAATATATATTTTTAAATTTTCCATCCTTTTTCTCAATCAATTCATATTAAAAACATCCCATATACATTTCATAACATCTACAACAAAACCATATAGGTTGGCCTAGCCAAAAACAATTTTCCATGCACCAAAAATCCTCAAAACCACCTCATTGGAATGAGAAAAATATCCTAACACAAAAACCAATTTTATTCATGCTATAAAAATCACCACACATGTTTAAAATAAAATTTAAACATCATAAATGGTCTTAATTATCAAGAACCAATCAAATTATTTTGTTTAATGGGCCTAGTGGTTGATTGCCTTCACAAAACACCTGTTTCCAACACCATGTCTTCACCTTTTGGCTTCAATATCATCAAATAACACCTAAAATATGGAATGTTACCACTATATGGAAATTAAATAACCTTTAGAACACTTTAAAACAAGTTATACCTCATGAAACAATCACTTGTTCAAACTACATCAAATTTTGCCTTTGGAAAATCAAGTTTGCCTAAAAGAGAAGATTTCAAAATGCAACTGATTAACACCCTTATTAACACTATCAAGACCTCCAAATAGATTTTTTGGATTCCTAATTTATCCTTATTCACATTCTATGTGATATCAAACATCATCCAATCCATCTCATGCTCCAACCAACTCAATCTTTCAACAAAAAAACAAGTATGTCGTGGAAAGCTTAAAATATTCTTGTCCAAAATGACATGGAACCATATTAAAACATCATAATCATAAGAAAAAAATTATATCATTGGAAATATCTTTGAATTATATTTCCAATACAACTCAAACCTCCTAGCTCCTCTCAGAATGTCCATTTGTCCAAGACTACTTCTAATTGCTTCTCTCTAAATGCCCTTTAACCAATCAACCTAAATGAAGCATACTTGACCATTAAATGCATCACCATGACCTTAAACCTATTTTTAAATCAATAAAAACTCACATAAATCACACAATAGTCATTTAGTTTGCAACTCCTTTGGATAACCTTTTCCCAAATGAACTTCTTCATAAAATGACATTGTTTGAGTGGGGTCCACTCATCACCATAACCTCTATCATACCTTTCTGGAAATATCAAGGAGTCATTTACATTTTATAATCATCATCAATCAATATCAAGAAAAACTAGCCACTTAGGAAGCAAATCTCTCAAACCACTTTCAAGCTAGGGTTTCAAACACATAATGAGTTGTTTACCTTCTTAACATTCGTTCATAAAAATGTGATGATGAAATGACCTCATTATTTTTTATAAACCTTATAGAATCAATATAAAACATCCTTGAAATCCACAAGGTCCCATGAAAGCCACACAATTCAAGGTGAGCATCATGATATCCAATTTGAGTTGGAAATGCCTTCTTCTTGACCTTGTTTCACCAAAACTGATATAACTTGCAAAATATTCTTCAAAACGACTCAAATTTTTTTCTCACACCTCAATAACACCCTTACAATCATCTCAATAATCATTATGCAAAATATTATATATTCTCCATCCTATGTCACTTACGTAGCTAACCCTTAGGGTTTTTCATTGTAAAGCTAGGGTCAAATGAAAGAACACTATAACTCATCATGAAAATCACTCAAAATGGTCCAAAAATACTTGATACATCATGAATAAACTTCCTACATGCATCCATGAGATCATATATCTCCATAACTCAGTCCCATGCAATCTAACAACCATACCTGGTCCAAATGAGCACCTGAAACATGGTCACCAACTTGTATTTACACCCTAAAGCTCATATGAGTTCCCGAGAACCCTCCAATCATGATTTCCATCATGTCAACATTATTCTCAAGAAACAAAATAATCTCCAACCTCCATGCACCATCCTAGGCTAGCTAGGTCACCTAAATAGGCTTACAAGAACAAACAATCCTCATTGAATCAACCTATGCAACCATGAACATACTGAAAAATCATGTCATCATCATCCTCAACATTCTATGACCCTACTCAACCATCCACTTTTTCATTAATGATTTTTTGCATCAATGAAAACACCTATACAACAACATGCCAACAATCTCCCCCTTTATCATTGATGGAAAACTACTTGAACTTCTCCCCTTTTTACATTAATGACAAAGGAATATCTGTAAATGCATGTTATTCATATTTCTCTAGCTTCATAGGATCATCTTTGGTTAGAAACATCACCAAAGGTCTCTTCAAACATTGAAATTTCAAAAATTATTTTTTTTTTCAATGATGACACATCAATCCCCCTGGGAATAAGAATATACATCATCTTATCCATACCAAAAATCATGAAAGAATATCATTTTTCCCTTTTTTAGGGATATAACATCATCATTCACTTTTTAGGCATGCAAAAAAAAAGTGTCATTTCCTCAAACTCTGTTTTTACCTTCATGAAACCACTATAACACTTTGTATTTCAAAACAATCACTTCAGACCATGCCAAAACAATGATGCACAAGAATAAAATTATCTACCTTACCTTCATTCATGAACTAACTTAGCTTAGAAGACACAAATTTGAATCTAGGTCTTCCTCTTTCATTTCTCAACGTTTGGGATTGTTTCCCTAAAGATCCAAGTACTTTAAGTAGCATTCAAGACCAATTTTGATGAGTTCTCACACACCATTCGCCCTTTGGTATAGCAATATATCACTCCTCCCCTAGACTTAGACAACATATCTAGTAGAAAAGCATAAAATTGTGCATCTTACCTTGGTACTTGGATTGAAGATAGGCCAAACCTTTCAACACTTTGTCTTAAATCTCTTTCTTTGACGATAGTCATATTTGATTAAGATAATGCAATCATGAACCATACTTTCTATTTCTTTGAGAATTCACTCAATACATAACTCAAAAACCTTTAAATCAAAAAATCACCTTCAAGAAGCACTCACACATGCTCCCCTAACTGGAATGGGACATACATATCCTCTTGCATCTGTAGAAGCATCTTTTCACCTTCTTTAGCATATTGTATGCTAAATTTGCTTTTGCATTTACACAGGTCACTACCATAGATTCTTACACTTAGTGAACATCTAGGGAAGCCTTCAAGAGGCAAAACACATGATATCATGATTTCTATTTTCATACTTGAGCAACACATACAAGCACTAATAAATTTTACTACAGGCACATGTAGGTAGCAACATTTGAGCAAAAATTGACTATTTCAAGTATTAACACAAACTACAAGACACATACTTGCATATTGGGATGAAATACACTTCTATATCTTATAGAACACTTTGAATTCATCTAATCAATTCATAGATAGGGTTGACATACCCTTTTCACCTGAAAAGACATCTTTACAAACAATGTAGCACTATATTCACGATGTCACTAAGCTACAAATATCAAGCAACATTGTCATAGATCAAGCCAACTATATGCCTTAATAGCTTATTCTTACCAATATCAAAAGAATAAGTCTAGGAGAATTTTACCAATTCAAAATAGACTCATCCCACACAATCATACATGATAATATCATCATGCTTTTCCCTTCATATATGTAGTACCTGTAACAAGCTATCTTGCACAAGGAGCAACCAGTGAACACAAAAAGCTTCTCAACTTCATGATCATCTTCAACACAACCTCAATTTATATGACATATTTACCAATGCAATAACTTGGTCTAGAAACTAAATCATATTAACACCCATACCTATAGAATTATAATATTGACATGTAGCACAAACCTTCTTGCTCATGAAATCACTAGTGGACAACCCAAATTTGTCATGTCTAAGAATATCATCTTCATACAACTTCAAAGCTCTAAATACCTTTACTCATGCATATAATCAGTAACATTGATGCTTAAAACAAGAAAAAATAGAGAAAATTTGTTAAACATACCTTTTCTCATCATCAAATTGCACATTCTCAGTCTACTAGCCCTTATTTTGGATGGAATCTCAGTCAAAATTTGATGTAGAGACTTTTATAGTGAAATATTACCTGATTCAGATACCCTTTTGGCCATTTAAGTCTTCTCCAAGAACCTTGAAGTCAAATCCCAAGGAAAATACACCCATTTTGCAAGTTGAAGTTACCATTCCATATTAGGTCTCTTTTAGCACTAACATTGTTATCCTAAACTTTTTTAGAGATTCCCAAGAAAATAAACACTTTCATGGTCTGAGATCACTTGTAACATGATGTCTAGATAATCTTGTCTGGAATATTGGTACAATTTTTTTAGCCCTAGACACTTTCATTTACCTTACAACAACATATGTTTCTTCATACCGCTCTAGAATACATTGTTAAGACCCAGTCAGGACAAAGAGACCTCAAAAATGCCCAAAATTTGTTTTCAAGAGCTCTAACTTTGCACATACCTCCTTCATAGACCATTAGACTATATGACATCATGAATAAAGACTCCACACAAGAAAATATCCTAGAACACCCAATACTTAAGAAAACCTAGATGACTTGTGACAGACCAAGTGTAAGACCATGATGACTTAAGGAGACAACCCACACCATAACTAACCTTTTGAAACTCCTTCAAATATTTTCACACATCATATACATACTAACATACTTGACACATGCATTAATTCTCATGGAAAAATCAAACCACTCCATTCATGACTCAGATTAACCAATCATGAGATGACACAAACCCAATTTCTTTCATCATGCTCACAATGACTCACTTATTACTTTGTAACATGACATTGAATAGTATGAATACACAAAATCACTAGCAGAGACACTTACTTCAAACAAGATGACCAAGACAACTACTAATATACATCAAAACTACCTTGGAGTAGATATATTTCATTTCTTTCTCCCTATCACACTTTGCTTGTCCATTCAATCATTTGAAAGGTGTTGAGATCACTCCTAACTTGTCTCTTAGATACTCAAAGGTGGGATTTGGAAGAGGACTTTGTCATAATATCAACTACTTCCTCCTTTGTAGACACATGCTCCATTTGATGCAATTCTTACTCACTAGATCTCTTAGGTAATGATACTTAATGGGAATGTGCTTTGTCTTGGAATGCAAAATGGATTCTTTGACACACTGATTGCACTAGTGCTATCACAAAGAATAGATGTAGGTCCATCACACTTAATCTTGTAATCCTCCAAATTTTTCCTCATCCACACAACCTAAGAGAACAAAATGAGAAGCAAAAACATATTCATCTTCACAAGTTGAGAGGGCCACAAGAGATTACTTCTTACTTGACCAAGAAACAAGACATTCTCCAAAAAATAATGCACCACCACTAGTAATTTTTATATCATCCATACTTCTTTCCCAATCAACATCAAAATAGGCTCTTAATTCAAAGCTTTCACTTCTTGGATACCATAACCCAAACTCATTAGTTCCTTTAAGATATCTAAATATCCTTTTCACTTCTTGAAGATGAGATTCTATAGGATCTTCTTGAAACCTCCCAACTAGGCCAACAACTTGCACAATATCAGGTCTTGAAGCAGTAGCATAAAGTAGGCTTCAATCATGGATCTATAATCATATTGATTCACTTTAGGAGAATCATCTTCCTTATAAAGTTTCATCTTATAACCATAAGAGTACCAAAAGCTTGCAATCATCCATTTGAAACTTATTAAGCATTTCCTTGATGTACTTGGATTGAGAAATGAACATACCTTTATCTAATTGACTCACTTGAAGTCCAAGGAAGAAAGAAATATCACCAAGCATAGACATCTCAAATTCTTTCTTCATAGCTTCAACAAATTCATGATTCATTTGATCATTACCTCCACCAAATATAATATCATCCACATAGACCACAACAATCAACAGGTGATTTCCTTCACTCTTGATGTACAAGTTGCTATCAACAACTCCTTTCTTGAAACCTTTCTCAGTCAATTATTTATCAAGCCTTTCATACCAAGCCCTAGGGGATTGTTTTAGGCCATAGAGTTCCTTGTTCAGTTTGCATACAAAATATTCTTTATCAGTCAAGGAAAAACCATCAGGATGCTCCATATAGACTTCCTCATTAAGATATCCATTCAAAAAGGAAGATTTTACATCCATTTGATAGACCTTAAAACCTTTAAACCTTGCATATGCTAAGAATAATCTGATTTCTTCCATTCTAGCTACAGGAGAAAATTTCTCATCAAATTCAATTCCCTCAACTTGAGAATATCCCTTACAAACCAATCTTGCTTTGTTTCTTATGACTTCTCCATTCTCATTTAGTTTGTTTCTAAACACCCATTTAGATCCAATCACATTCTTATCTTTTGGTCTAGGTACTAGTTCCCAAGTCTTGTTCTTTTCAATATGATCTAGCTCTTCATTCATAGCCTTTATCCAACATTCATCTTTTCTAGCTTCTACTACATTTAGGTTCATTTTTGAAATAAAAATGATTTCTCTTGATTTTGAAGACTTACCAATTTCCTCCTTGTAGTAACTCCAACATCTTTCTTTCCCAAAATATGATTTTTAGGATGATCTCTCCTAATTTTCCTTGATGGAGCCTTGGTGTCTTTCCTTTCTTCCTCATCATCTTCTTCCTTTTTTCTTGAGCAACATCATCTTCTTCTTCTTTATAATCATCATGTGGTGTTTCCTTGACTTAGAAAATGATCTCATAGGATAAGATTCATCAAATTTCACACTTGCACTTTCAACTATGGTTTTCAACCTCTTGTTATAGAAAATATAAGTTGTACTTATTGAGGAATAACCCAAAAATATACCTTCATTAGATCTATGGAATCAAACTTACCAAGATTTTCTTCAGTCCTCTTGATGAAGCATCTACATCCAAAGACTCTAAAATTCTCCACATTGGTTGGTCTTCCTTTCCATAGCTCATAAGGAGTCTTGTCACAGTTTACTCTTAGTTTACATCTGTTAAGAATGTAGACAAAAATACAAATTTCTTTTTCCAATAGCCATCTGGTAATTTAGATTCATTCAAGATGGTCTTTACCATATCTTGAAAATTCCTATTATTTATTTCAACCACCCATTTTGTTGGGGAGTTCTAGATACTAAAAACTACCTCTTAATGTCATGAACTCTACAAAACTCATCAAATGAATCAGACCAAAACTCACCTCCATTATCAGATCTAATGCATTTTATTTTTCCATTCTTCTCATTCTCAATAAGAGCTTTAAAAGACTTGAAAACATCAAAGGCATCTGATTTGTTTCTCAAGCATGCTACCCAAGTATATCTAGTGAAATCATCAATAAGAAGCATAAAATAGTAATCACTTGAAGTACTTTTAGTCCTCATAGGCCCAAAAAGATCAATATGAATTAGCTGAAGTGGACTAGTGGTGGAATCATGTTCATTAGTCTTGAACCTTCTTCTAGTTTTCTTTCCATGTAAGCATGCTTTGCACAAAGTATCTTCTGGCTTGCGAGATTAGGAATATTTCTCACACAATTGTTAGAGCTGATCTTAACAAGATTATCAAAGTTTACATGACCTAATATTCTATGCCACAACCAACAATCATTCATCTTACTCATTAGAAACTTTTCCTTATTGAATTCCTTAAGAATTAACATGTTATTGTCTATTTTCTTTTCCTTTGGAAAAATCTTACTTGTTTCTCCTTTCTTAATTTTGCAGCCCTTCACATCAAAAGTTAGAACATAACCTTTTTACACATTTGGCCTACACTGAGTAGATTGTGTTTCAACATTCAACATATAAAACATCTTTGGTGATGGATTTTCCATTTTCTAAACTCAAGGAGCCTCTCCCTAAATTTCTTATGCCAGGATTGTCTCCAAACTTAACTATTCATGTAGCATTTTCCTTTAGTGTAATAAAATTATTATTATCACCTGTCATTTGAGTTAAGCATCCACTATCAATATACCAAATCAGATTTTCATATTGACTATGAAAATTAGTTTGAGCAATACCAAAAACTTCATCATGATTCAAAGTGGATAAGATATATGTATAAGAACCATAAATTTCATTCCATATATCAAACACTAAGGGTTTCAAATAAACTCTCATGATAATCAAAGGAAACATACCAGTTTTCCCTTGACAATACTCCATGATTGTGATTCAGAAGATCTCCTTTCAAGTTATTAGAATTCTCCAAATGGACATGCTCTGATACCAATTGTTGGAATAATAATGAATTGAGAGGGGGTGAATAATTCCTTACAAAAATTTAAATCAGATTTCAAATTACTCAACCAAACAAAAATTCACTTATCCAATCATTAATGTGTGCATAACATCAAATATCATATATGTTATAAACCATGAACAAGAGAATCAACCAAAAATAAAAGATATAAGTGGGAAACCATCAAGGGGAAGAAAACCCATTAAAACACAATATTTATATTGATATGTTTCAAATTTAGTGAGGCACCAACCCCTAGTTTAGTAGAGCTACAACCCTACAATGAGCACCAACCCATAGTTTTGGAGCACCAACTCCACAAGGAGGATACAACACCTGTAATATGATCAAGCACCTACTCAACCACCTTATGAAGAATATATATGATATATTGTTGTTGCCACAATTGATAGAGATCACAAATTCAGCTCATAACACCTTCAAACCCTTGTTCAAACCCTAGGTCTTCAATCTCTCACAAACTAACACTTTATTCACTTCTCAAAGATTCAAACCCTTACACACATGCTTTCCATAAATATTCAACTTATCACACACTTGATATGATCTCAATTCATTCTCACACACTTGTAAAACTCTCACACCTAGGTCGCACTTCTTGCACACACACAACTAGCTCACAAAAGCACCCAAAACTATGCTTTTATAAGCTCCTTCTTGATTCAAATTCAAAATCAAACATTTTACATCATTTTTATTGACCAATTATTATTAACCACATCCTATATGCATTTCATAATAGCTACAAGTGACCCATTGTAGACACTGAAATTCTACACTCCTCCGTTGTCAATAGTTTGTCCGTTCACACTTACAATTTATCATGTTAATATATATTTAAATATTATTTAAATATAATTCATAAATTCGTTATTTCCTCATATCTACCATAGACTATTTTATATATCTATGAAATCTAATTTTATTAAATAATATCCTAATATAATCTATTATTATTATCATAATATCCTAAGATATGTGTTAATATATCTAATAAAACTAACCAAAATAAATCCTAAACAAACCTAGGCCAAAATAAGAATATAATCCGATCAAATAAGGCACCTCACCCAACAAAACATTACATTCCTAAACAAACCTATGACTTATCCCTCGAAATCCATAACAAATAGGCTTAAATTAGGCAATTTTTCCAACTATAAGCTAAATGAATTTGAATAACCTGAAATCACCGGCATTTCGGTAAAACACCAATGATTATTTAAACCCATTTTGCACTCTTATTCAAGGACCATCTGCTTGCATCTTCAAGTCAATTTTCTGTCATTCCTCCATACCTTCAAATTGTAAATGCTTATTGGTTTTTGTCTACAGCATATTTTTACAAATGAGATTAGTTCCATATTATTTCATTGAGTTGTTCTTATTTGGAGGATCTGTTGTGTGTTCAAAAACTCCAAATCTCCACCCAGCTGCACATTTTCCTTTGTGCATTGGTCCATTCAAATCTCACTTGGTACAATCTAATTGCTGTTATTACATTAATTCATTGTTTGGTGTCCGCACTCACCATTATTGGGTGTGTTCAAGATTGTTTGAGAACTAACCAATCTTCATCAACTCATAGGTTTCATCAAGTTTCACCTTCCTTCCAATTAAGGTTTTTCATTCTATCTGCATTATTCACTCTCATTTATGAAAGTATCATCTCTTATAAGCTCTCAAATTCATTTTATAATCAAAATCAGATCGTTTATTTCTCATAAAAGTATCATATTATCATACTATTTAATGTAACTTATAAATGCTAACAATTTAGTGAAACTCCTGTGTTTACTATCAATTCTGACATCTATAGTTTTTATCAGATTATTGTTCATTCATTATATTTATTTCTCTGTCTCTGCTAACATATGATCAAGAATGGATTTTTGTAGATGGCTATAGGTGGCCAAGCTCATGAAATAACTAGTATTAATTCTCTTCCAATCATCTGTCACCCTCTACATTGGGAGAAATACGACATATTGCTTGATTTAGAACTTTGCGCCATACATTCAGTCCCTTTAGACCAGCTACAAAATATATTTGAGATCACTCAAAGGATATGCGAGGCCACGAGACAAGTTCTGGGAGGCATACTTCAAATTTTATGCATTCAAGCTGATTTTTCTGGTTCGAATACCGTTATGAAGCCAAATTGGATATTTGGAACTCTGACGCTGAATCAAGAAATCAAAATGAACCCAATGAATAACTAGAAAATCCATATTCTAACACTAAATCTGATTACCAATATGATTTAGAGAATGAGGAACCGAATTCATCTCGAATTAAGAAAGCAGTATATTAATGATTACAACTATGAATTCTTCAAAGAATATGAGATAGATTATCTTGAGCTCACTTTCAATAACCCATCCTCATCTAAATATTCTAACACCAAATTTGATTTTGATTTCTAGTTATAGCTCATATATCTATATTTTCATTATCATATAATAATCTTGTAATAAAGTCGAAACAATCAGAACAATTATCATTTTATATCCATCCTTTATCATGATTGGGTTTATATATTGCTTGATTGCATAAAATAGTGGGTTGACATCCTTGTGAGGAAGCCCTTGGATTTCAGGATTGGCCTTCACCAGGCAACCCACTTACTATTATTACTAATTAAAAATTTGGTGTAGTGTCTTTGATTGCAACATCATTTGTAGGATAGGAGATCAATTGTTTGAACACATGATGTAACATCAACACCATTCATACACACATCGTGGGTACTGGTAAACCCCTGCCATGTTGAATTTTGATATTTTTAGTTTCTTGTTTATTAACTTAAATTGAAGAAGAATTTTTTTCTAAACACCCATATAGGTCGACATAGCCTAAAACAACTTTCCATGCACCAAAAAATCCTCAAAACATAATCATATTAAACATTATCAAAGCATACATTCCAGTAAAAAAATCACATCCATGAGATCAAATAGAAATACACATGACAAGAAAGCATAATAGATCAAATAGTAATTAAGATCGATTCACCATACGATTACCATAATCAATCCACAATACTCCATTAATAACCATAAATATTACATAATAAGAGTCGAATACATAATAGTAATGTCATGGAGTCATGTGCGGTCAAACATCGGGAAAGCATAACTTTGCAATACATATGGTTTCTAATACACATCCTCAAAGGTGGGGACTTTCCCTCCACCTCCCATGCATCTCAAAATATATTGCATGCTAAAAATAACCATGTGCTAATAATTTCATGCTTTGACAAGAAGGATAATAATATATTAATATATAATCAAACCCTATCGTAATCCTATTATTAGTTTGGACTAGGTATGTCTCTTGATCTTCAACTCAATCCCAAAATATCTCTTCCTCTTATCTTTGTGTGACCTACACTCTATCTACTTTTACTATTTTTAGTCCATGCCATGTAAAATCAGATACGTCATCAATGCTTTCTTCATGGGTGCAAGGCCCCTAGGCACAACTTTACTAACTCTTGCACCTATTCACACACCCCCTTCTTGTGCACCCTTGATACTTAGTCATTTTTTCATTAGCCCAACATTACCCCACACTAAATACATTTCCGTCCTCGAAATGGGGTTTGTTCAACTTATATTTCTAAAGAATAAAGAATAAAGAATGACCCAAAGAATAATGGAATGCAAGAATGTAAGGAATGGGAGAATAACCAGCACACCTATTCCTCAGCTGGAAGTAGAATTTTAGGGTACTCTTGTTTGATGTCAACTTCCAATTCGTTCCAGTCTCCTAGCCCCTTTTTTGCCTTCATGGGAACATCACCAAGCACTTTCTCCATTTCCTCTAATGTCATGTCTTTACCCTTGTGCTTTAGTTCCCTCACTACTCCAGCCAGCCCTGAAATCATGTCATCCATAACATCCATTCTTTGTGTGATCAACTATCCCAATTCCTTTATCTTTTCTTCATGGGGTCCCGAGCTGCCTTGAGTGCATCATGCTTCTATTCCAATAACGCCACTCTCTCCTCCCTGCTCAAGGTTTCATTATTCTTCACTATAAGGACCTCATTTTCTTCTCACAACATCAATGTCTTGAGAATATTATGAGGATCCTCACATATACTTAGTGTCAAATTCACCTTCTTTAACTCCTCCTCAAGTGTCTAGAGTTTTTCGTCATATTCAATAATTCGTTGCGAAATCAGCTTTTGGTCCTTCCTCTCTTGGCTACGTCATCCTTTTGTTTCTTTATAGCTATATCTTCCTCACTTGTGGCATGCACACTTCTATTATCTACTAAAAAAATGGACCAAAGTATATAGATAATGCAACACAGAGGGAAACACTCGAGATACATTTTCTTCATATTGTAGTCATGCAACAAAAATTTCTTCTCCAATCTCCTCGGCCATCTCTAGTACAACCTTTGCTTTGCACTTCGATATATCTTGTGCCTCTATCAACTACTACAATTATTTCTCCTTATCCTTCTTGTTCTCTAATAACATCTTTAGATTTTCCACTTTCTCAACATTTTGACAAGCAACCTCTGCTATAATCTTGGTCAATGCATTACTTGCTGCTCATCGAGAAAACTTTGTGGGCTTAATTGTCACATGTATTGATTATGGAGTCTTATTCATTATGTACCGACTAACACCTCCTATCTTACGTTGAACTCTAGTTCATCTATGTGAGTTTGCATATTCCATGAGAGATGCTTCCTAGTGCACACATTCAACCCCTCAGAATCCATTAACTCCCAACCATATAATTGTTCAATGGTAAGATTTCTCCGAACCTAGTGTAAATAATCTTTGTTTGGTCATTAATTTACCTAGGTTTGGATTTTTATGGTTCCTTCTCCCCTTTTTCCACTAGTATGCCCATATGAAGGTACCTATGTTCCTATGCCTTTGGGTATACCTTCTCCCATTGCTCCTAAACTACCTTCATGTCCACCTGTTTACTCCTCACTGTTTTCAATTTTTGTGTCACCTCTAGCGGAACTTTCTTCTTCATGTTCGTGCTCACTTTGGGTACCTCCATATCACACCATTCCTCTTCATCTCCGATCCTTCCTCTTCCCACACCTATGTACTAGGTGGGGAAAAATTTCACGTGCATCCATATTAGCTAATCATTCTTCATCACTTTGTCATGATGAGTAATAAGCTTGTACCTTATCTTATTTTTATTCTCCGGACTCGGTTTGTAGGTGTCATCCTTAGAGACCTTCTAACAAGATGCGAAGGTCCAACACCCTTATTTGGATCCTAGCACTACCTTTGTAGTTTTATCCTTCCCTGGTCGAGCGTGTCACTATCTTCCTTCTTTGGTTCCTCTACCTCGAGGTCAATTATTTATTCTTCCTCTCACCTAGAAGGTGTAACCTTGATCGGACAATTTGTTCCCAATGTCTTCTTGCCCTTAGGTGGGTGCGGGAGTGACACATCTTCAACAAAAACAAACTTACCATATTTAAATATCAGCCTCAGGTATACATACCCACGTTCGAAACTATATGCTCAACTACCATAGTATTAGGAGTAATATCAATATTATCTGATTCCATCATTTCTTCATAAGCCTCCTTGTTAGGGTAGACATAAGTCTTGTGCAAGATATGAATATCCACATCTACTTTGTTTGCATCAAACTTTAGCTTCTTCACATTATGAAACTTGTTCACCAAGTCCTTAAAGTATCATGTTGTAAATTCAAAGACCAACTTACACCATGGGATCTTCTCTCCAGCCTTCATATAGAATCATACCAAGAAAAAGTGTTGGTAAGCTGAAAACTCAACTTTTCCATCCAAGACACTAAGCAATTCCCCTGGGATGCACCATTCTCCTTCAAATGCTTCACACATCCTTCCATACCATTTATCCATGTGTTTATTTTAATTTCCCAAAATAATACCTTGAGATGTAAATTTAGCGAATCTTGTGACTGGGGACTTATGCTCCATAGGATATAACCACATCTTCTCCTTAGGCCCATCAAGTACGCCAATCACACAAAATACAAATAGAAGTAAGATTTCACCCCAAGTAATATTTTCACCTTTAACCATCTGTACATGTGTTTCTTCCACAATGATTTCCATGATGTAGCTCATAATATTGTAGTATGTTTTATTCACCATCTTGTGTGCGATGTACAACCAACGCTTGTTTACTTCTTTCCACCTCTTTGAAGCACCTAGCTTGTAGCTTACAAGGTGTGCAACCACTCTCATAGCACAGCCTTTGATATATGAGAAATTCATCACGCGACCTCTCTTATGATATTTTAGTGCGATGGCCATAGCCTCCACTCCCTCATCATACTTTAAGTTTGGTTCAATTTCTTCTCGCAATATCACACAATCCAATCACTTTTCCAATCATCTTCCATATAATTCTCATCCTTCTACCTGTAAAGTAGAAGTATTCCTCATGGAATCGTGACACAAGCCACTGGTACAAGCATTCTATTTTTCCAAATAAGGTTAGTTCCTATAGTTGTAGCACCCCAAAAATTTCCAAATTTTTTTGCACAAAACTATCATATGCCCTCTACCCATCTACCATCCTCTGGTTGGTATTAAGAATGGTTTCATCCTTGATATACTTTAGGGTCTTCTCGGTGTGGTGATTGATATCACCGATCTTATACTTAGTCGGATGAGACTCCCACACTCTCCCCTAAATGACTTATTTCATAAAATACATCTCCACTAACCACTCTTTCATAGCTTCCTCTATGATGGGTTCCTTGTCCTTGGTCACAACTCTCCTTAGTGTCATTGTAGAATAAAAATTCATGCTCAACCAAAAATGCACCCTAAAATTTAAATCACTTACTATTTCTTAACCCTACAACATGAGGCCTTTAATTTATCTATGTTTTTCAAGCTCAATGTGCCCTACTCATTTGCGACATATTTTTCCTTCAAACCCTAACTCCTTGAATGATGCCTTCAATCTATGATTTTTCTCTTCCCACACCTTTCTCTCACTCTAAAAATTTCCATGAAGGAGCCTGCTCATAGGTGAGAAAAATTCTCATCGGGTGATCAATTTGTTTCGTACTTCACGTTGTGCACTTGCTCACTCTCTCATTTTCTCTAAGGGTGCAAACACTTAAATATTGAAGGTAAGAAATGGGATCACTTGTGCTCTTTTTATAGTATTTTCAAAAAAAATCCACATTAATTTCTCCTCACCTACCACTATATTCTCGCTTTAATTATGCTTTTCACTTTTCTCGTGCTTTGTGCCACTTTCTTCACGCACCTTAGTTGTAACCTTCTGGGCCACCCATTACTTCTCACCACATACATCCTTTCACATGCATCCCTTCCCCAAATACCTATCCAAGTGCACCTCATTCCAATAAGTTTCCCATGCTTCTACCTACCTCATGTTACACTATGTGAACCCTTCTCTTATGCATGGTCTTCCATTTGAGTAATTCTCTTCAAATCCTTATTATCAAAATCCTTCTTATTATTTGTAGCACCTTTATTTTAAGCAACCAATAATGTCATCCACCCACCAATTTAATCTTTTGCTTATACATACAATCCACCCCACACTAAAATCATATGTGGTCCTCTGCGCATGAACTCAAAAAGATAGTAGTCATCTTCCTGTATGTAAGCGCGCTTATTACAACAAAATTAGAACTATAGTGACAAAGCATAATAACGATGAAAGTGTTATCCAATTGTGCACACCTAGGAAAAAATGGACAACAGAGGTATATTAAACCCCTGGGATCGAGAAAAACCTTTACAAGAACACTTCAAGGCATTTCTAGTTATTCTTGTTGATTTAGGAGTATTTACGGTGTCTCGAGAGGTTCAGGATCCTATTGGATTATTTTCCATTTTTGGTTCCAGAGGCTCAAAGTTTACTCGGGATAATTAAATCAACCCCATGGACCACTTCTATTCATTACGGAAAAAATATCTTAAGGGGTCTTATTATGTTTTTGATACCCTTTGGTTATGAGAAAAATCCCTAGAAGGCCATCTCTTGAGAGGCCAAGATGCATCACAACTAATGAATGACATCTTAGGTGGAGAGCTTGTAGAGAATGACATGGATTAATATGAGTTGGTGGAGAATGATAAGGTTTGAGCCATATTGGAATTGTGGGGGTTTTAGGACAAAATGTTAGGTTATTGTGTTGGTAAAATGGATCCAAAAGTCTGGGAGTCCCCATCTTAGTCATGCAGGCTTTCATGATATTAAAGCCATGCCAAACTTGGCATGACAAGAAAATATTTGAGCTCCCAATCCAAAATAGCCATCTTGAGAAAACTGTTAAGGAAAATGTGGAGTTAATCTCCAATTTGACCAATTCATAGGCCAAAGCATTTAGTTGATGCACATAGAACAACCACCAACTTATTCTCTCGAGTGTCTTCGTTCATTTAATCCCGACGACGTGATGGAACATAGGGGATAGAGTGAGACCCAATCACCCAATGAATGTGAAGAACCACAATTCCTCGAATATAGCATGGAATATAGGCGATTTTAAGAGACAAGCCGACCAAAGTCGGGTTAAAAAAATGTGGAAGGAGCTTGATGCATAGGGCGGATCGGCCAATACATGGTGAGATAGAGGGAGGGAGTTCCATCATTTGGTGTGGAGCTCGGTTGGTAGGTTCACATGTGTTGCCCGAGATTGAGTTGGCGAAAGCTCACTTTGAAGAAATGTGGGAGGAGCTCGACATGGCGAGGTGAGCTCATGAAAGTCAAGCTCGACTTGGGATGATCGATTCAAAGATGAATCACTTGGACAACAATCTAAGGGAAAGATTTTGACCCGAGTGAGTTGAGGCTAATACAAAGTGAGATCATGCAAGGAGTTAGAGATGAGCAGATCAATCGTTAGAAGAGTTGAGCAAGCAAGTTACTTGATGAGTAGTATTTTTCAGAACGTAGAGGAGCTCAAATGAGGATGTCGAAGGAAGACTCGAGTTGAAGAAATCAAGCTCGATGTCGAGTACACACACGATGAGTGGCGTGGGAGAGGAGCTTGATGTAGTGATTGAAGGAGCTCGTTGCAGACGGTGGAACATGAAGATAATCCGCCACATTTTAGCCATGAGGGTATCGATGACCAACTCGGCAAGTTGGCTTGGAAAGCCAATCACCGAGTTGGATTGTTTTTTGACCTATTCTCATGGACCCCCTCTCAATGCTGAAACCGTATTCGGTGGGGTCCCTCTATTAATTATTAAATTAATATTATTAATATTAATTTTTTAAATGAATTTTTTATTAAAATATTTTAATAATCATATTTATTATTATTATTATTAAAATATATATTTTAAATAATCCTTTAATTAAATAAGAGGATTAAGTCAAACTGATCATTAATGGCACATGATGGAGGGTTAAGTGGTTCAACTAACTTTGTAATAAATGTTGACCATCATGTACCTTCATTTTAGGAAGGAATTTATGACTTCTCCTCTTCTCTCTCACATAATTCTTCTATAAATGTAAATTGGAGGTTCATTCCAAGGGGTTACACATTGGTTGCAGAACTTAGACGTGTGATATGAGTTGAACACGGTTAGACATTTTGCACATATTTCAAGAATCCTCTATCTTCTCGTAAGTTATCCTTGGATGTTGAGGGAAATTTCAAGCCTCATTTCAAAACTATTATGGAAACCATTGCCTCTTCTGAATGTAATGATGCATTATGCATGTTGTTAAAGAAATAAAATGTGTGTTTTGTGACTACTCTTAGTCCTTTCATCATTCTATACTTCTTTGTGCCTTTCTCATGCTACAGGTACATTGTGCAAGTTTAAGTTTCTATTGTAGGTTCTTAGAGTTCTATTCTTATCAAGTGGTGGAGTATTGCATGTAGTTGAGTTGTGGTGTTTATTCACCCTTCTCAATTTCATCCTTCTTCACTGGAAGACTGAAAGATTGTTTTTCTAGTTGAGTTTAACAAAGGGAACACATGCTTCTTAGTTTGTGGTATTTGTTTACCCTTTCTAAGTTGCAGTAGGTGAAGTTGTCTTATGGTGTATAACACCCTCTTCAAATTAACCCTTCTGAATCTAGCAACACCCTTTATTTGGTCCATCACCATCCCTATTATAGTTTCATTTCTTGCAAATATCTTTCCCTAAACCCCATGAATGATAACACAGGTCTAGATAATCATTTTATTACAATAGGAGTAGTAAAAACTTAGTTTAGGAAGATGAAAACAACATTCTCGTGGAGGTTCACCTCGTGCCCAAGTCCCATAGCTTGAGATGTGATCCCATGTTACCCAATCACATCGAACATCCTGTTCACTAACCACCATTCGAGGGGCACAATGATTTGGAAATAACAAAAAGGAAACACATCAAAGGAAAATGAATTAAAAGGAAATATAATCTAAGTGGCAATACTTCCTTATTAAAAACACCAAGAAGCCTTATTTATCGTAGGGATTCAACTTACTCCTATTAAAGTAATCGGAAATAAAGTTCCATCCAAAGGATTCTGTAATTGACAAGCACCTAATTCCAATATATTTTTACTACAAAGGGTCGCAACTAATGTAATTTCAATTTCCCTAGGTATCACATAATATTTGAATCATATAAAAGAACCATCTCTCCCAACTCAAATGTTTTATTCCTTATGTGTTTGTTGTGTCGGGCCTTCTGCGTCACCTTTTTTTCTTTTGGATCCATTGGGAAATAACACGCCTCTCATCTAACTACATCAAGTTTTCGATGAGATCCTCCATAGCTTGCTCATCAGTTAGTCCTCCGTGCACACAATATGTAGGGATGCTAACATAAAGTTAGCAGGAAATACGACCTCCGTGCCAAACACTAAGTGAAATGGGGTGGCCTTATTCAACCTTTTATATGGTGTCCTATATGCCCAAAGTACAACAAAGACTTTATCATCTTAGTAATTCCTTCCAACAACATCACGAGACTCTCATAAGTATTTTCCCGCGATTCTTGTTAAAAGCTTCAGCAATACCATTGATTTTGTGGGTGATAGGGTGTTGTTTTATGGTGAGCCACTATAAATGATATCAATAAAATCCTGATTGTCTCATTTAAGAAGTGAGTTCCCCTATGATTTGTTAGGCTCAATGGACATTCATACTTGCTAATAATGTTTTCCCATAAAAACCTTGCTATTGTAGTGGTTTTACAATCCTTTGTAGGTGTTGCTTCTTCCCACCTCATCGGATAGTCTCGTAAAAGTTATAATATAGTACACACCAGTCCTATATGTGTGGATCGGGAAATAGGACCTATAAATTCAATCGCTCATTTCTCAAAAGGTTCAACACTTGCAATAGGCCTCAAAGGAATCTCATCTCTGGTTTCAGGATTCCCAAGGTGCTGAAAATGGTCACATGCCCTAACATATTCTTTAGTATCCTTGTAAAAAGTTTCCCACCAAAGGCCAGCCAATAGAATCTTACACACAGTGGCATCACCTGTATAATGACCTCCTACAATTCCACCATGAGCTTCTTCCATAATAGCCTCATGCTCATGCTCTAGAACACATTGGTGCAAAACTTCATCATGACCTATCTTGTAAAAATATCCACCTATCAACTAGTAAGGTGCCACACACATTACAAGTTTCTTCTTTTCTAATGTCTTCATTCCCTCAGGTGCCTATCTAGTGCACAAGAATCTTTGTAATGTCCTCCACTTCGGTGGGCACATGATTCAATCTAAAGAGTTGTGCATCTAACATTTTTTCCTCAATGCTTTGTGTATCCTCACATGAATTAATTCTGAAAAATGGTCAAGCCCTAAATTACTTTTCCTTGGTTTTACAACAACTATAAACTCAAATTCTGAAATAGTAGTATCCACTTGTAAATACGTCATTGCAAAACAAGCTTGTTGACCAAATACTTAAGTTCCATATGATTTGTAAAGAAGATAAATGGTGTATCCAATAAGTATTGTATGAAATTGTGCCACATGTAAATCATGGACAAATCCTCACGTTTAGTAGTTGTATAATTTTGTTCCACATGTGTCAACTTTTACTTGCAAAACAAATAGGGTGGTCAAAAATTCCTTCTCCTAATTATGCTAGCACGACACCAATTTCCATTCCAGAATCATCCACATGAACATCAAATTGGTTTTCCCATGAATGAAAGCGTATAATATGGGCAGTAGTAAGCCTTTCCTTCAATGTTTCAAACTCCTACTATTGTGCTTCATACCAGTAGAATTTTCCCTTAGCCTTCAACAATTCTTCTAATGGCAGGGTAATCTTTGCATAACCTTTAATGAAGTTCTGTAATACCCTATATAACCTAGAAATCTGCAAACTTCACTCAGATTATTAGGTTCCTCCAAACCCAAGATCACAACGACCTTATCCGGGTCCACCAAAAACCCTTCCTTGCAAATAATATGCCCCAACAAAGTGCTAAAAGGTGTTGTAAAGATATAGTTGTTAATATTTAGAGATATTCTCAACTTCCTACACCTCTCAAATATAATCCTCACATTTTAACAATAATTCTTGACCAAACCATACATTTTCCAATCATCTAGATATACCTATAAAAACTTATGAATGAAATCCTGAAAATCTGCATAACAATGCACGGAAATACTATTGGTACATTCTTCAATCTAAACATAATCACTTTGTGTATGCAAAAATTCCCCACTCAGTTGTGAAAGTTAGTTTTTCTTGATCTTCCTTTACTATGCACACTTGAAGATATCCGAAAACCCATATGTAAAACAATATATCTCATGCCCTAAAATTCCCTCAAGGATATCCTCTATAAATGGCATGGGGAAGCGAATTAATAATAAATGAATCATTTATCTCTTTGTAGTCCAAATAGATCCTTATCCTCCCATCCTTTTTAATACTAATGACCATGGGGCTAACTTCAGATTATTCAATGGGATCAATTATACCATACTTGATCATGTTATCAATTTCTTAATTTACCTTGACGCGCAAATTAGGATTCATCTTGTAAGGCCTCTTCCTAATCAAGCACGTGCCTTCTTTAAGTTTTATTCTCATCTCACCTAAATAAGGGTATACTCATTTTAATTCATGATAACACCATAGAAACAAGTCATGAAATTCATGTGGGATTCAATATCTTATCCATTTCCTACTCCGACCGGTAATCACCAATAATGGCCATTTTAGGCTCTGCATCTATTCCAATGTTAACATTTTTTTTCACAAGCTCATGATACACACACACACACACCTTTTCATGTGATTTTTCCATCACCTCGTGCGTACTTTCAACATGGTTCACATCCAGGTTATCATCCTCATCATCGTCATCATTTATTAGGCATACCAATTTACCATTTTGCTTTTCTTCCTAGGCACACACCATTTCTTATTCTTCAGTCTCTTTAAGGTCAAGGCACGCCTATAAATCCAACTCTCCAAACATATCTAATAAGAATTTGTCATCCTTTTCACTATCTCCCAAAGTAAGGCACTTTATAATCTACATTTATTTCATTGATTGGGGGTTTAGTAGAAAAACAATCAAAAGTATGAATCATACCTGAGGTCATCTCCTACCAATTAAATTTTTCCCTTGTACATTCTACATGAATGTACCATGCACACGTGCAATCGCCAAAGTGGAATAGAACTTATGCACCCAGAGTGATGGTGGTAAGGCCTCTTACCCCTCCATCCAAAGTCTCTCACAATTTTTAACATGATGCGAGGTAAGGGACTTCCCATGAAATTCACATATCTAAGAAGGTACATTTCTCCTTAGTAACCCGAAGAGAAATGGTAATTCTCACTTCTTTCCATTCCAATAGTTTGTATCTATGTGTTTCCCACCATCGCGGTGTTTTCTGTGCAGAGTATATACTATAACATCTCATTTATCTCCTTCATTCTTCCATTGGGATTCCATGGCAGGTAGAAATACATCAAGGTTCCCCTCACCAGTGTATTGAGGTACCTAGTTATAACTCAAGTTACTAACCATGCATGACCTGATCATACAATTAATTGTGTTATTGATCTCCAACCCAACTCCTTCATATGCCTCATGCACCGAGTTATCAAAAGAAATATACTTGTGGTATCATTAATCGACTAAGCATCATCCAATTGTATCACACCTTCTTTAGATGGCTCGATTACATCAAGGTCTTCCATATTCAATTCCTCTTCACTCAAAGGATCAACATATGGAGAAGCCTTTGCATTTGTCAAAGGTATAATTACACGCTCTTCCTTGTTCTCAAAGCTAATGTACCCCTTGTTGAAGCACAAATCTGAATTATTTGCATAGCACCAGGGGCACCCAAGTAATGCAGGGAAATTATCTGCTTTAGCTAGCTCTAATACTTTAAAGTCCGAGTAAAATTGGTTTCCTAAATTATAATAGTAATATACTATAGCACTCAATAGGATTATCCCTAGTTCTATTTTCCATATACAACACATTCGAAGAAGGCTGTAATGGTGGTCTTCCCATCTAATTCACACATCCAACATGAGTACATTAAATTCCACACTTGTATCTATCAGAATGTTTCTCATAAGACATCCATCTATGACTCGTATTCAAGTGTAATATCCTTATCCTACTAATGATTATGGGGAGGTAAATTTACATGAAGTATTTGCCTCTCGCACTCATTACCTACGTGTGTTAATTTTTACGTCAACCACTCTCCTAATAATGGGATTATACTCTCCTGGAACAACATTCAACATACTCCCTTCAATTCATCTACATCTTTCTATGGGAGTTTAAACTTATTTTATCATTCCATTACACGTGTCTGCTCCTTCAAGCTCTAAATATCTCATTATAGATCTCTCGATAACATCCATAGTCTCTTGGTAAATGTGTTTTTACGATGTGCAACATCAAGGTACTTGAGAGATTCATCATAGTCGGATTTATTCTTGAGAGGTTCATGTGCATGTGCATCCTCAACACATGTAGTAATTAAAATAGGTTGTAACGTAGGGGTAGGGGATACCTTTGACATCTATTGATTGTCAATGAGTGTGTTATACCTTTATCATTATCGCGCCCTTGTCTTACATGTGCTACTTGCTCATGTGCTCATATAAGTCAGGGAATTCTTCAAAAAAATTATTTTCCACACCATGAGAAAACCACATTCTTAGGGCACTTGTGCTTATAATGATCAGGGGATCCACAAGTATAACAAGTTCCTCTAGGAAATCCTTCTCTACCATTACCGTGACCTCGATCTCTATATCCTCCACAAAATAATTTATTCCTGTTATCCCCATTATTGTGACCTTCATTATGGTGTCCTTCTTGTTACTTAGATCCACTTGGTACACTAGTTTGGAACACACCGGTCTTAATGGATTCATCAATGTGATCGAGCACTCTACATTCAACGATGTCATGACTTTGATTTTTGCAAATATTACAATACATAGACACATTCTTCTGAATCGTGCACTGTAAGACGGGACACCTTCTTGCATCATGTTCCAAATGAAAAAATTAACAATCCAACAATATGGCACACACCAAATTGTAATAGAAACTATCCTTAGTGTTTCCTTTAACCTCACAATCTATACACCATACTCCACTGCATGTCTCGTGTTTTTAATTAGTAAATAAATTTTCCAACTGTTTCGACATAGCTACAATTTGTGCCTCTAAAAATGGACTCACTTCGATGTCCACACTTCTAACTACCTTAGTGCATAGAGATGCTTCCAAAGTGTCACGCGGATCCAAAAATTTATTATAAGATAACACCCTTTTGAATGGAGTCAATAGTCCACCAAAAAACCATTGTGCATCTTTGACTAAGATGTATATCATAAGACAACTTTGATAAAAAGGTTTTAAAATGTGCATCATATTCTCGAACACTCTCAGATAAGCCCTGCTTAATATCCTTAAGCAAACTAATACTTTTCCACTCAAATTATGGAATATAAAACTCAGCTAGAAACACCTAACGCAAATCATCATAATCCATTATAGTCTAATGTGGGTCATAATTTATATACCAGCTATGCACACTCCCTTAGAGAGTAGTAGAAAATTGACTTACTTTTCTATCTAAGGTTATAATTCCTTTAGCGTGTCATAGCATCTCACACTTGTGCACATTCTCTACGACATCATTGATTCCTCTATTTTTTGGCAAGTGGAGGGACATCTTGTAATAAATTTTCTAAGGTTGATGTGGGGGTTGTTGGGGATTTGGGATTTGTCCTCTAGATCTATAACCAGAACCACCACTAGTATTTCCTCCACCACATGATCCACTTGATCCCAATCCTCCTAATCCTCTTGATTGACATCTTGTAACAACCATCAAACTAGTGGATGTACTTCCTTATTTCCCAACCTGTAGTGTTCAACTAATCTCTCATAGTCTACAAAGTTGTAGTACTTCCAGATGTATTCCTAATGTTTTACACACACACACTTTGTCTAGATGACATGCTAGAAAATATTCCTCTAATTGGTCCCCCAAAAAAATGATATCTTCTATGTTGTCATAGGTGTATGTGTTATCTGATGTACTTTTGTATTTAAAGGAAAATGATATCTACCTGAAGCTACCAAATTACCAACACTTTCCTTCTTATCAATGATTAATTTTGGGATTGGAACACCAAGCGCAAGGGATAGGTCATCATGTGGGATTAGATGCATGCCCATGGTCCTCAATATTTCCTCCTTTAATGTGCTCTCATTAGAAGATCAAGGGTATTCTCTATTGTGCTTTCCTAAGTGGGGAAGAGCCTAATGCTCCAGCTCCGTGTCTTCTACGTGAGATTTAAATCATTTGAGAGACGTCATCCTCCAAAATTCCATAGACTCCTCAATATCTCGCTAATTTTCCAATTCCCTCTCTCGTGCTTCATTATACTTAAACCACCTTTCCTCTCTCTACCTTTTTGCCACAAGATCCTTCATATTTCATCACACCTACTCCTTCCCTTGCACATAATGGTATGTTTATCTAGACATAGGTGGGTTCTCTAAACTCAACACCAACATCAAGATCTTAATTGCCAAAGGAATAGTGCAAATGTAAGATTGTTTGGGCTTGTGCAAAAATTAAAAATCAACAACTTCCTGAAAAGTATATGTATAAACAATGTATTCCAAAGTATAACTACGTACAAAACCAGCCCACCAATGATCTACAACACATGTTTAAGGTTCATTTGCATCAAACAATGTATGGTAATCTTAGTGCATATAAACCCTTGGTTGGTAACTCTAGGTTTTCTTTGATGCATATGTGGATAACCACTCATACAATTCTATAAGTATGAAAAATGTCTCATAGAGCTCATGATATAGATTATCTTCCACCCACTTGTGTGCATTGAAATCAGGTCTAGAACCATATCTTCGTGCAAACTGATCTTTTCCTTCATCTACCCTAATTTCAATGGCAACAAGAGTCAATTGATACCATCATCATGCAACATCATGACAACTAGTTTGAAAATAGGTCCCTGAAACGAAACCAAAATTTAGTTTTGTTTTCCCACTCGAATGCCTAGGTACATTGGCACTTCATCTAGATAGATCTAAATGCCCACCGGAAGTGTGCAAAGCCTACCAGGTCCCTCTTTTGTGAAATCTTGTCAAGATGTTAACATGCATAATCATATTAACCATTATAAAAGCATAAATTCTAGTATAAACATCATATCCATGAGCTCAAATGGAAACATACATGAAAAAATGCATAATATATTAGATAAAAATTAAGATTAGATTCACCATAAAATTACCATAATCCATCCATAATACTCCATTAATAACAGAAGCTTACATTAAAAAAATGAATACATAGTAGGAATGTCATGGAGTCATGCACGCTCGAACATCAAGGTAACATAACTCTGCAATACATACGGTGTCTAATACATATCCTCAAAACTATGTAAACTAACTAATATATATAGGGGTGGGGACTTTCCCTTCACCGCCCATGCATCTCAAAATAGAATGCATGATTTTACAAGAAGGCTAATAATATATTGATCTATAACTAAGCTCTCTATCTTAATCCTATTATTAGTGTGTACTATGCATGTCTCTTGATCTTCACCTCAATCCCAAAATAGATCTTCCTCTTATCTTTGTGTGACATGAACTCCATCTAATTTTCCTATTTTTATCCCGTGCCATGCAAAATTGGCTAAGTCATGTGTTTTCTTGCTAGGCATGAGGCTCCGGGCGTAAATTTACTAGCTCTTGCACTGTTCACGTGCCCCCTTTTACGCGCCTTTGTAAATCCCACGCACCCTTAATACTTATTTATTTTTCCATCATCCCAATATGAAGTAATCCTATTCTTGAGTAGATTCAAATTCAAGAGACCCGGGAATATTTTCATTCTTGAATACCTCTTTGAAAGAGTCATCCTCTCCCAATGGGCAAGAGAAATCTTCATATTTACAATCATACTCATTGAATGGGTTTTTTATGCTGAACTTTTAGAACATTATTGGGAACATATTCACTTGGTAAGAAGTTTATTGATGTCACTCTTTCCTTCTTTTGATCTGTATCACTCATCATCCTAGGATTGCTTTGTTGTAAGTCAAGAATTTCATGACCTCCATCACTATCAAAAAGAGAATCTACATCCATACTCAGTGGGAAGAATCCACTATCAAGTTTTGGTTCCATCAGATCATCATGATGCTTTATAACCAACTTTTTCATACCTTGGTACTCCTTCAACAACATGGGTTGCTCAAAGCATCTTCTCTTGAGATATAAAAAAGTTGTAATGCCTTGAATCTTGAAATAGGATATCCACCCTTGGGTCATCTAGTATTTTAATAGTGTATTTAATTTTCCTAATGGGAAGGATATTATTAATCTTACCATTGATTTGAATGGTAGCATGTGACCAATCCATATGTTTATCTCCACCAACATCCCTATAGAAATTTTAAATCAACAACATACCATATGAGGTTGGCATGTTTGCTACAAGTATTTTTATTGTGATCTTCTTGTTAGGAAAATTTGCAAATTCTATGTGAGCTTCCTTGAACCTGGAAAACAAGAAGTACTTATTTTTTCCCATGGAGTAACAATGAACAGATGTCGGGAGTAAGAGAGAGACCAAGGGGTTTAGTAAGTTTTTCAGGCATAAAATTATTAGAGGCACTAGAGTTTATAATCCAATTATTTTGTTTATACTCATTGACCACTAAGGCTATATAGAAAGGTTCTATTTTCCCATTGGTGGAGGGTGTGAAAGAAATAAGGTTCGAGGAGTGGTATGAGGAGTGGGAAGTAGTTCTTTGGTAGTGAAATTTTTAGAACATGGATTTGAACTACTTCCTTTGATAAATTGGACCAACCTATCAAATTACTCGGGATGATTATTCAAGTACTCGAGACTCATAAATATGGATTTTAGATTTCTTATAATGGTCATGATGTCAAAAGTTATAGAAGTGGTAAGCACATCGGGAACGATGAAAACCTTAACAATAGTAGGATTTGCATTCTTAGGATTAATAGAATTTGAAACTAATTTTTAAAAATGGGATGAAAGAGACTTACTCAAAGAGGAAGATGGAGTCTCGGATGAGGTAGTCTTAGGATTATTCTTCACCGGCCTCATCGAAGAGGAAATCCATGATCATCCTTTTTTGTTTTGGTATAATCGCCATTTGAGGATTAAAATTTTTTTATTGGGTGTGGCTTGGGAAGAAAAAGAGTAGGCTTCTTTGTCTATTTACGAGAAAGTAAACGATACATAAGAGTGACTATCCATATCAGCCATGGATTCTTCAAGATCTTCATCCAGTGAGTTTTGAAACTACCCAAACTTAGAACACCCATCTTCTTATTCCTCAATTTTTGATTCAATAATTTATCCTCCCTCATATTCATATGCTTCACATATTACATCAACTAGTGGAGGTCCCAAGGAAATCCTTAGGGGTGCTCCTACAATCTAATTCATGTTCCTATTTTTGTGTGAGACACATTGAGAAATTTCCTTCTTCAATGAAATCAATTCATTTACCAACTTTTATAGTAATGGATCAACTCTTTCATCTTTGAAACTTTGGGCCTTATCCTTCATTGAATGGTTCTTGACATGATAAGGTCATCTTCCACATCAATGGAAAGTTATTGAGCATTTTCCAAATTGTTCAATTGTACTCTCCATAGTATGAAACCAATTTCATGTAACTTAGTATTCACAAAGAACATTTTTTGATTATCCACAATAGGGTGAAAATCTATAAGAATCTTGTTGATCATCTTATTGAAATTTTCTACAAATTATCTCATTCAATCTTGTGGTTATTTCTTCATCTAAAACAGTTGAGCAAGGAGGGCATGATCATATTCTATGGTCTTGAATCTTACTTCAAACTTTGTTTTCATATCATCCTAATTAGTAATAGAGTGTGATGGTAAGTAGTAAAAATTGTCCACATTGGCATCATGCAATGACTAAATGAATAACCACATGGTAACATCTTTGTGTTGAATTTAATAATTCCATAAGATGTGATGAAATTTGTAATATGATCATCTAGTCATTTTTTCCATCTCCATATAATTTGGGAAAATTATTTCTTGATCCTTTTGTCAATTCATGGAGTGGAGGAGCCAAATCTAACAGAATGATATTTTTCCCCATGGCAAAGGTGAAACCATCATTTATCCTTCTTCCTATGGTACTTATTATCTTTCTTATTCTAGAGGGATGAGGACTAGTAGTTCTATAGTTGGTTCTTCAATATGACCTTCAAGATGATTTTTAGGAACTTTTCTTTCTACCGGACAAAGTGGGAAGTCTGAAATCAGCTTTTTTTTCCTTGAATGTGGGGTCAACAATGCCACTTGCATGATCAAATCGATCAGTATATTCTTTCTTCTAGTTTGTTCAGATCATTAAAGAGGATTGAAACTAGAAAAATGTAGATTTTTAATATGATCACAAAAAGTCCCTTAAACATTCAAATGGTATTTTTTTAGGATTTTTAGAGATATTTGAAGTGTGCACAAATGACAGATCATCCCTTCATGGATTTTTCAAAAACTATTGGTGAAATAATTTGTTGCAATGTAAATTATTGGTTTTCACCAATGGTCACAGGCTAAGCCCATCCTTCTTGGGTATGTGGGGGCTCCCATTATTGAATGTAAAATAACTAAAAAACCTGGGTGATCGTTACACGGGGAACACATAGGAGTACTCCACTAAACATGTGGAAAATTTATTGTATAGTGTACAAGGGAGGAATTTTACGTGAAGGGACATAAAAAGGAGTAGGAGAAACATGGAGAAAGAGTTGATGTTGTGAGTAGGAACTATTAGATTCTCACCTAAAATAACCACTTTGTAGGTTCACATTCAATTAGAAGAACAAAAAAATGTAAGCGTTCAACCAAAATAAAAATAGAGATGTAAAGTTTCACATATTCATTATTCAAGGACACAAAGTTCCCTCTTGGATATACAAGATCACCATACTTACAGAGTTAGAGAGCAGAGAGGATGGATGAACATAGAAAAGGACATAGAGAAAATGTATCTCTTATTTATTGATGTAGTAGTCATATAAATCTCAGCAACATACAATAATCCACCATTGCCAACTCTTTGGAATAGAGATTCCATTCTAATTTATAGCCTACGAAAATGTCTCTTCATCTACACCCACATGTCACTTCCCATTATCAGATGTGACTAATTATTTTCCTAGGAAACAAAAGTGAGCCTTTTCTCATTAATTGAAAATAACTCTTACAATGTTAGACTAAAGGTCACTTTAAGTGAATATGAAAAAATAGTTAAAATTACTTCCTTAATGAATAATTATAACATAGAGAGAGAAGGAAGAAGGAAGGAGAGAAAATATGATCACTTCAATGAAGATCAAGCCTTTGCAAATGAATAACCTACTAACATGAAGCACTTGTGATCACAATATCTTCTTAGTGAGATATGGAAGAATTCCAAGGGATCAAACAAGTGTTAAAAAAACTATTATGAGATCTACATTGTGATGGGAACATGATGATCATTTCTGTCCACAAGGTAGGAGTTAGGATATGAGGATCACTTCCTTACTCCTTTAGTATTTCAAATTTCACCTCTGTGACCAAGAATCAACTATACGATGTTCAAACCTTTTTGTGATTGTGTGTTTTTTACTGAAATAGGTCCTCATCATGCATATGGAAGGATTGATCCCTGAACAAAATTCTTGTCCTTTGGCCATTTATTGAACTAAAATGAGATGATTGAAATGTTCTTCACCTTTAAAGATGTGATCACACTACAAGGTGTTGAATGAGTGTTTAAGAACACTACCAAGTGAATGACATCAAGTGAAATTGAGATGATTTCCCATTCTTGCAAACATGGTACTCTAAATGAAGATCATCACCTTACCCTTTCTAGCTCCAAAAATTATTGTAATGGCATCAAATTTAGGATGCTCATGTGTATTCTTGCTCATATGCCTCTCATGGGAATAGATGACTTCTTGATCCTTCACACATGATGGTTTTGGATGCCTCGATATCTTGACTAGCTCATCCTAACTTGTCTCTTGTAGAAATTTGAAAAAAATGGTAGATTTAGGATATGATGATCATCACCCCACTCCTTGAGCTTCACATTTAATATTTTAACATGATAACCCCTTCACAATTCACTTTCCGACCAAAATGTAACATCGGTGAAAACATACTTATGGTATATTGACATCTTTTTTCCTCAATTGCTCCTCATGGAGATAAGTTTGCTCTTTGAGATGGGAGGATTGATCCTGAATGACAGATTAAGGAAGATTTACATATTCTTTTCCTATAAAGCTGTATTGAAGCATTGTGAATGACACCTCCCTGACTTATAAGAAGTGAGCACATTACAAAGCATGAGATGTGTATTATTTGTGGTTTTGAGATGAATGTTAACATTAATTAGGTTGATCATATCTCATCATGTTCATGATGACCATTCTCTTGATGAATTGGATATCAATGAAGTTCTTAATGTTTCAAATCCTTCATAGACCTCATGATGTTCTTAATTTCACTCGTTGTCCAAGTGACTATCTTTCACACACATTGACACCTTGATCTATTCCTTTTCATAATGTGATTAATATGATGTCCTTTTAATGAATGGATCTAACCAGGATGGTTTTCCCTTACCACATTTGGGATTATTTGAATCATTGAGTTTCTTATATCAAATTGTGTCATGTAGAAATCACCTCATAATTGACGCTTTAGGAGCCAATGGGTGTTTTCTTTCTTGTTTCGCCATGAAATAACTTCTCAACCTTGAAATTATGGAAAAACACAATGAGATAGGTAGAATGGTAGTTTCCATAAATTTCTAAGCTCAATTACAAGACTTACTATTTTTAGCATGTCCTATCTAGGACTGCTATTTTTAGCAAGTTTTCACAATTTTCACCTTCTAATGTTATTACTCGGTTGAAGTGTTACAAATGTCAAAAACTTACCATTTTTAGAAATTTACTATTTATAGACACCCTTTTCCCTAAATACTATCTATTTTTATAAAATGCACTTCCAGGTGTTGGGTTGCAACGAAAACACATGTGAAAAAAATCTATTTTGCACTAGAATTTATGACTATGTATTTTAAAGCTTTCCATCCGCTTGGATCTCATTATACCTAGAAAAGTATGTTTAGGATTTCATATTTTCATATTGATGCTATAAAAATAAATATCATCAATGGATTTTCTTTGATATTCTTTTCAAATGTGTTTTGGAGAGGAATATTATGAAAAAGTTTTGTTGTAAATGGATTCAAAGTTGAGAAGATACAAGAAAATATTATTTTGAGGGTTATGGATGTCCGAAAAAAATTGTGAAGCATTTATGGAAAAAAATGGAGTATGGGGGATGTTGTATCGAGTAACTTGATATGAGAATTTGACTAATTTCTTGGAGAGTGAGAATAATTTAAATTTATGTCAATTTTTGACTAGCCTAAGAATCTGGTTAGTTAATTGGAGTTAGAATTTTTACGAGAAGAGGGTGAGGTTCTTAGGAAATTTATAGGATGAATAATGTAACACATTATAAATCCATGATATAAATTGCCATAGATTATACTTTAAGAAGTGTAGTAATTAAAACCATAGATTAAGATTATATTGCAGATTACAAAATGTAAATATCATGAATAGAAAGTAAATGAACATAGTGACACAAGATATAAGTGGGAAAACCTTGGAAGGTAAAAACACACTAAAAATCACTTATTTTTATTGAGGATAAACTTTCACCCAAACTTCCACTATTTCCACATGTAGTTACACCTTCAATAAGGGATTACAAACCACCTCATACATTCACTTATGATTTTTACCTCATTCTCCTTATGAATCTATAATATTCTTGCACATATACCTCATATACATGTTATAACCTGTGTAACCGATCTCTAATGAGATCACCTTGTTATATACAAGGTGGGTGGTCATGATCCACTCTTAAAATCTGACCCATTTGGGTCTAGCATGCTTATATTTTAAATATAAGCCAAAAACATGCGATTTTGGCGGGTTTCATAAATAAATAGTTTCCCACTTAATTTTTTATCAAGTTTTCTTCGTTCCTATCCAAATTAGTGAGCTAGATAACAAAGAAAATCAAGCAACCTCAAAGATGTGGGGTTTAGGGTAATCATAGAGTTGATGGATGTAAATGGATAGGTGCAAAGTGGATGTCCTTGCTTTATGAGTTGGATAGACTGAAAAACAAAGGAAACTAGGAGGAAAAAGGATTAGATGGTATATGCGAGGGATTCCCGCAAAGGCAATTCAAGAAGTATGATCTTCCTTATGCAGAATTCAACCCCTGTTTGATAAGATAAAATAATGCAATGAAAGATAGATGGATAACATGTAGAAAATGATAAATATTAGAACCTAAAAATGTTGATGTATGGAGGAGCTACGATCGATCCAAGTAAATGTAGATCAAGCCACACTAAGAGAATCACAAGGGCATGAGGATGATACTATGGTGATACAAGTGGAATTACAATGACACTGTGATGATATTATGATAAACGATGGGATATAATGTCAGAGGTTTTCTATCACTCTTAACTTGTCTGAAAGAGGGGGAGGATTGTATTTATAGCTTGGAGATGGGGTTAATTTAGGGGTTATCAGGTAATCCGGGTTTGAAAAATTAACCCTGGTTAGGTGAATAAGGGGGACATGATTTGAGTGATTAGGTGAAATAATGGATTTGATATGGATTATTTTGCATTATTTAAATCATGAGTGGGGTTCATGATTTGAATGATTTTGGAGTATTTAATTATTAGGTGGGGTGATATGACTTAATTTGGAATATTTGGATATTAGCATATAACGAGGTTTAGGTATTTTAAAGGGGATCAATTAACCAATTAAAATTGATTAATTGAATATGCATTTTGGTGGGAAATGGGATTTGAATGGGTAAGCCTAATGAAGGAGAGAAAACACGGGGTGAAGGGGAGGAATGATACCAAAAATAGTGTCTACATTTTCCCCTTTTTGATGAGTGGTTGGCATTGGGCAAGCTGTGAGACAAAAACAATGAATTGTTGAAAATATGATTGATCGAGTGTTCCCCCTTAGACTTGGGATTGATGAACTAAGGGACGTCGATCACGATTTTGAAAGAGATGGATGTTAAAGATTGGTAGGGTAAATAAAAATGATAATGCAAGGTAAGATTCCCCAAGAAAAAAATGATCACAATAACATTAAAAAACATGGTGGTGACTTTGATATCACGTGGGTAGGAGACAACGGGCGAGTTCAATGGAGATAGCGGAAATGTTTTATAGGCTAGTGAGTGGGTAGAAATCACCGTGAAATCGAGGGAATCCAATGAGAAAACCCTCAAATGGATGTTATCCATGATGATCAAGTGGTCATAGGAAAACATCAAATTATGCACAACCAAAAGCAAAATCCTTTGTATGTGAGGAATCGAGCGAAAAATTATGTGTCTAAAAAAGGGACAAGGATGAAAATGATGATGCCCCGAATAGGGCATGAAAATGACCAAGAAGGTAAAGTGGAAGATGGGTGGTGAAATAATATGCCCCAAGGGGGAATGAGTATAGTCACAAAGGTGGACATTGAGATCAGATTGGATAGAATTGGGAGATAAAATGCCCCAAGGGATGGTAAATAGGATTTTTAATACATGTTTCATAAAAAAGGTTCATCATTGACGATAGATAATTAGATAAAGAAAAGAGAAAGAGTTCTATCTTTTTCGGCAAAAGCAGCGGAATAATTCAATCTACATTTACAAAGAAAAAGGTAGAGCATACATTCGTGGAAGAGAACAAAAGTTGATAGGTGATGATCATTATGTTATCCTCCAAGATAAAAACACCTCGGGAAGATGTGATGAGGGATATATGTGATGATGTCCCCCTCGAGAGGGTAGACGAGAATAGAAGAGACAACATCTCCCGAAAGGAAGAGAGGGAAACTTCATAGAGAGGAGTACGAGGATGGGGTGTAATAGAATGAAGAAGATATTGTCTGTAAATAAGGAGGAGTTTGAATTGGTCTTCAATGTGAAGGAAAGAGGAGGAAGAGAATAATAGAGAAGGATGACAGGAGAAGAGAGAAGATATCAGAGTAGAGGGTGAAAGCATAGAAGAGGGACAAAGATGTGCAATATGAAGGTAGTAGAAAAGATAAAGGGAGGGAGGTGATGAAGATGAAGGGAGAGAAATGATGGAAACATGGATGAGATGAGGAAAATGAAGATTTTAAAGAAGAGGAAAGAGACGATAGAATGAAGAAAAGAAATAAAGTATGAGGAGAAGAATACAAGGGAATAGAGAGGATGTAATGGGCCTAGAAAAAAATAAAATAGAGAAAGATGATAGGAGAAGAAAGGAATGAGGAAGGACAAACAAGAAGGAGAAGACATGATGCAAAGAGATGAGGAGGGGAAGGATGACAAGAAAAATGATAAAAGTGATAAGGAAATGGGGGATGGTAGAGGTTATGCTAGTTAAGGAATTTTAAGTGAAGACCAACAATAATTGGAAGATGATGATGATGATGATGTTGGGTGAAGATGATAGAAAAAGGGAATGAAGAAGATGGAAAAAGAGGAAGAGATAAGGATGATGGGAGGAAAAGTGAAGGGATGAATGGCACACAAACAAGGAAAAGTAAAAGGGAAAGAGAAGAGAGAAGATGATAGAGTAGAGGGTGAAAATGGGAGAGAGATGTGTAAAATGAAAGTAGTGGAAACTAAAAAAAAAAAAGAAAACATGTAGAAGATGATGGAGATAAATGATGAAAAAAGGAGGGAGATGAGTTAGAGGAGGAATGTAAGGAAGACAAAAGAGATGATAGAGCTGAGAAAATAAGGAAACTATGGTGGAGGAGGGAGAGGTGGAAAAGAGTAGACAAAGGAATGGAAATTGGGACATAATGATTGAGAGTGGAAAGATAAAACAAGAATGGATAGGAGTAGTGGTTGATTATGAGAAGAGCAAGAAAATTCAAAAGTGGTATTTGTGAGAATGGAAGAGGAGATGAGAGGATTTGATGATGGGGACTAATGAAAAAATGTGGAGTGATGGGGGAGTGCAAAATGATAGATCATCCTTAAGAGAGACTCTTAAGTAAGATCGGCATGCCGCCACGATTGGTTAAGTAAGTTTTCCAAGTAGAAGACGATGATATAGATAATGAGAGGATGGGTTGATGGGGAATGCCAATAAAAAGTGAAAGGTGAAGATATGTGGTGATGGGGAAAGGCAAGATGATAGATCAACCTTAATAGGGACTCTTAAGTAATATTTCTATGTGGCGGGAATGGTTAAGTAGGATCGCTAAGTCGAAGAAGAAGAAGAATGATGAGAAGAAGTAAGTGATTGAAAAAGTTGATGGGAAGAGGGCATGACAAGATGGACTAGAAGGGGAACCCTCAAGTGAATTTTCCATACTACGAGAGTGTGTAAGTAAGATTACCAAGAAGAATACAAATATTAGGAAGGATGAGAAAAGAGTGAGTGGTGTATGCTAGAGTGGAACAAGAGGTGAGAGGAGGTGATAACAAGGAAAGAAGGAAACAAAGGAGTGTAACATGAATGGATGGAGAGTGTGAAGGGAATCCTTAATTGGGATGCCCACGTGGTGAGATTGATGAAGTAGACGTGATAAGTGGAAGAGGTGGAGTGGAAATATGTGTGCGGTGGTGATTTTTGTCTAATGAAAGAGGAGATGGTAGAGAAGTTTCTACGGTGGGAAGATGGTATATATCAACCAAGATGCCTGCGCGGAAGGGGTGATTAAGTAAGATCATCAAGCTAAAAATGAAAGAGTGAAATGGGACGGGGAATTGTGATAAGGGTAACGAGGATGGGTAGAAATGAGGAGTGAGGATGAATGGATCAAATACATGGTGACCATGGTGGGGGATGAGGAGTTGCTAGATAACGAATGCTACTTGAAAAATATCCTCAAGTAGGATTCGCAAACTACAACAGAGATCAAGTAGAATTCTCAAACTGAAAAGTGTATTAGCGAGAACATTCACAAAATTCATGGAATTATGGATGATTGTAAGATATGTCATCCTTAAAGGTAAACATATAGATATAGATTTCATGGTTTGAAATTTGATATGGAAGAATGTGATTTTGATAAAAGGTGACCTTAAATGACACATAATCATAGCAAGGGGCATATAGAGAAACCATGCTTTGAACTGGATTGGAGGTAAACAAGAAAGGGTACCACTCAAGGCATTGCACTTATAGCCAATAACAGGTGTTAATACATAACCAATGATAATTAGTTATACCAAAAGACCATGAGGGAAAAATGGATGCAATAATCTCATAAACCTAATGTTGACACAATAAAGGGGTTTGAGATGTAACTTGTATGTGGGAAGAGGATTCTCCATAGGTGGTTGTTCCTAGGATTATGCCCCAGCTCTGGGAAGGGGAATATGCAAACTAATCAATGCAAGAAGTTTGTAATGTATATGAGAAATTTGATCGATGTGGGAAGCTTTCTTAGGATGTTATGATATATAGAAGGTTGATCAATGTGGGAATCCTTCGCTGCCATGATACAATAGAGTAGCCATCCTTCGAGGGTATGGTCTACTTTTTACTTTTGCATTTGGATATTTTTTGACTTTTTATTTTAGATGGTAGGATAAGATATGCATGATAGTTGTCCTTAGTGGGATTAGGATATTTTTATTATATGATTTTTATGAACAATTATCCTTCAAGGGATCAGTCTGTTGTAAGATAACATGAGATAAGAGCATCCATAATTGTGACTTTCTTTTCTTTCTTATTTTTTTAAGGGGAAGAGCTGGGTATAGCTAGGTAGACCACTTAGGAGGGGATGATGATTGCACAAGTGACACCCCTGGACCCTTAGCGTGGTTTCAATAGGTAAACAAGAAGGTGATGGGTGTAATGATAATAAGGAGATGAGAAACTAAGCTTGATATTGAATGATTCATAGAGTTTCTTAACATCTTTATTTTGAAGGACTTCCTATTTTTGTGATGATCTTGTGAGGAACGCCGAAGTGACAAATTATGTGTTGGTTAATGAAGTTAATGATCTGATTGGCTTTAGTTGAGGTGAGTGGAATAGCTTCCACCCACTTGGTGAAATATTTAGTTGTAGTGATAATGGAATGATGACGTTGAGAATAATGAGGATTGATAGTACCAATGAGATCGAGGCCCCAACTGTGAAAAGGGCCAAAGGTCCCATTTGGTTGTAAGACCGTCTAGGAATTGAGACAAGATTGGAATGCTACTGAAACTTGACACATTTCTTAACATATTCGCAGCAGTCTGATTGAGAGAAGTCCAATAATAGCTAAGGTGAAGAATGCATTTAGCGATAGCCAAGCCACTAAAATGTCCACCACAAATGTCGTCATGGACTTCTTGGATAACATGAGTAGATTCATGGGATTTAAGGCATCAAAGGAGAATACCGTCGAACCCATGTTTGTAGAGGATGCCTCTAAGAATGACATAGCGGTTAGCACATTGGAGAAATTACCTTCTACCATTCTTAGATAGGTTTGAGGGAATGATGGATTTGGATAGATAATCAAAGATTTTGAGTACCAAAGATCCGATGAGTTGGGTTAAACACTATTAACATGAGGTAACCCATGCAGATGTGAGATGGTTGATCATGACGATGAAAAGTCACCTAAATTTTGGATTCATTAGTTTTAAATGGGATGAGAGATGCAAGGGAAGCCATTGTGTCAAAAAAATTATTGGATGAGTGAGGGACACCTTTAATAGTATAAGAATTAAAGGCTTTAAGGAGAAATATGATGATATCTCGATATTTTTGCAAAACATCATTTTTACATTGATAATTTCCTATAATTTGTTTTATAATGAGCTCGAATCCCCATAGATGTCAAGGATTTGAACACCCAAAAGGATAGTAGTTTCAATACCTAAGATAAGGGCTTCATACTATACCATATTTTTGTGCATTCAAAGTCAAGTTTTTGGGAAATGGGCATAGGAGTGTCCCAAGGAGGAATGATAATGACACCAATGCCTCCCCCCCTTGTAAACATTTGGATGTGTCAAAGAAGAGAGTCATGCGAAGAGGAAAAGACTCATAATGAAGATTGTTAATGGATTCATTGGGAAATTTCTCATGAGGAAGATGAGTGGTAAGAAGAGGGGCTTCAAACTAAGCTGGTTTGCGATCACTTCGCCTTCAATAGAATTTTGAGAGATGAACTCTAGGTCAAACTCTATCATGAGCATGAGCCATCGAGTGATGCGATCATTGTGGTAAGGTTTAGAATGTATGGTTTTGAGAAGATGAAATCTAGTGACTACATACATTTTGTGATTGAGAAGATAATGGCAAAGCTTGGAAGTGGCAAAGAAAAGGGTGTAACACATATTTTTAGATTCAGTGTAGCGAGTTTCATACTCGTGTAGGGTACAACTAATGTAATAGACAACCTGATTTCTGCCTTGGTCATCATAATGTACCAGGATGGTACCTAATGCATAATCAGTGGCAGAGACCTATAGGTAAAAAGGCTCCCCCTCGCATGGAGATATAAGAATAGGTAGAGATAGGAGATACTTTGCTTAATATCATTGAAGGATTTTTGGTAGTTATCATCTAGATGGAAGTTGGTGTCTTTACAAAATATGATGAAAGGGTTGGAAATAGTTTGAAAGTTGTGAGATGAAGTGGAAGATGGACTAAAGCCAACCTTGAAGACTGTAAATTTGTTTAAGATTGGAAGGAGGGGGAATCTCAAGGATAGCCTTGAATTTTTCCGGGTCAACCTCAATAACTCGAGTAAAGCGATGAAGCCAAGGAGTTTACCAGTTAACATGCTAAAAACACACTTGGTGGGATTAAGGTGAAGGAAGAAATAGATGAGACACTCAAAAATAATTTTAAGGATAAAGAGGTGATCACATTAATGTTTGGACTTTCCCAAGAGGTCATCAACATAGTCTTCTACAATTTTATGTATGAGATCGTGAAAGATATAAGTCATGGCTCATTGATAGGTGGCCCCAACATTTTTCAAACCAAAGGGCATGACACAATAGAAAAAGGTCCCCCATGGGGTGATGAAGGAGGTCTTATGTTGATTTTCGATGCGATGAGGATCTGATTATAGCTAGAAAAACCATCCATAAGAGAAATCATCTCATGTCCTATGGTAAGATCCACAAGTTGATCAATGTTGGGAAGAGGAAATTCATCTTTAGGGAAAGTGAGATTAAGATCCGAAAGTCAGTGCATAAATGAAGATTTCCTAATGATTTAGCTATGGGTACGATGTTATAAACTCATTGGGGATGATGAAATTGGCAGAAAGAAGATGTTGCAACTCCTCTTTAACAAAGAGAACAACTCGAGGATGTATTTGGAGAAGCTTTTGCCTAACCAGTTTGGTGTTTGGGATGGTGACAATGTTATGGACAATGATCGAGAGGTCAGGACTAGGCATGTCAGAGTACGACCATGTAAAGCCCTGGCTATGTGTGGATAAGAAAGAAGTGAATGCTTCGAGTTCTTATTGCTCTAGATATTGTCCCACCTTAAGGATGTGGGGCTCTTGAGGATTCGATATTAATGTTGATAATGGACTCATTTAGGAGAGTGGAAGTGTTAGGGGGAAGGGAATTTTGGATATGATAATCCTTAGCCCCCATGTAAGAAAGAATGGAATTATCATCGTTGGATTGAAGAATGTCAATGGTAGGGGAATCTTCCTCTACCATATCTAGATGCTTAAGAGGAAAGGACTGGGTCTAATTTCCAACCTGATAAGTGATCGATTTGAGGGAAATGGTGGAAATCAAAAAACGTTAGGGGGAATAGATTCAATATCATTGGGATTAGTGAGTAGTCAAATGGATAAGAGGGAAGAAAATCAACATTGATGAGAGAGGATGTAGAAGTTCTGCAAGGGGGATGGAGGGATCTTTGTATCCCAAGACAAATTTTCACATGGTTCATGGGTTTGTTTAAAGACATGGCCATGGTGACCTTGTTCATAATGCCCCATACCAAACCCCTTCCATGCACAATGGTGGAGGTATGTGTAGGTAAAGGATGGTTTTCAAGGAATCTGAAACCTCCAACATATGGTTTGGTGTGTGGGTAATATTTGACATGAGAAGAAGGGTGATCAATACGCTCTCATAGACTAGGTGGGTTTGGAGAAAAGAGGGGCCAAACAGACAATTTCTACAACATTCATTTGATACATTAGGGCCTTATTAGGGATACTGAGGTAGTTGGGAGAAGGAAGAGAATTAAGAGTGAGGAGTTTATATTCTCCTAAGGTAAGGCATTACATTACAGCATCGATAGATCCATTGTGGGGTAATGTAGATGCAAGCACAAAAGAATTAGTGGATGCGCCAGAAGAAGGGTTGGATTTGGGGACAAGCATGTCTTTAGGTTGATAGGTCATACGACATGTCTTGAAAGGAGGAGCATAGGTGGGGAGAGTACAAATGGTCCCTTCATGTTCATATTTAATATAATGGTGGAGGGTAGATGGGATGCAGTGCATGGCATGAATCCAAGGACGTCCAAGCACAAAATTATACTAAAATTCTCCTTTTATAATGTAGAAGATCTCATGGAGGATTTTATATCGACATGAATGGGAAGGAAAAATATAAACAATGGGGGTTACAACATCATTGAAAACATAGAGGATGGTAGGAGATTCAATGACAATGGTGTTAGGTAGTTTGAGTTGGTTGAAGGTGTGAGAAGAAATTATATTGATACTAGCACCATTATCAATCATAGTCCATCAGATGCATGTGTCATTGATGTGGACTATGATGAAGAGAGGAATATTATGTTCTTTTGGTGGTATGTTGGGGATTTCTAAATCCTCAAAGGACATGGTGGTGGATGCTACAAGAGCATCAAATAGAGCCATGAGGGTTGAGGCTCATTAGATGATACCAAGATCCATTGTAGAGCTTCAATAAGAGCTTGTTTATGGTTAGGAGAGCTTTGGATAAGCTCATAAAGTGACATCTTAACCGGGGCTTGGTGAAGTTGTTTGACAATGGTTTGTTTGATGGAAGTGGGATTAGGAGTGGCCAAAACAGATACCTTGGCCTTAGAGGAAGATGGAGGGGTTGATATGGGATGAGTGGTGGGAACAGCGATGACAACTTTAGGTTGTGATGGGGGTGTGGATGAGGTAAGATCCCTAGGAGGAGGGATATAAGCAAAGGTATTTGGCTTAGGTTTTGGTGGAGTTAGGGTTATGTAGTCCAGATGGGTGGTTATCTGAACATCGTTGATCAAAAGAGGGGGACCATCCCCACAGTAACATCATCTTTTGGTGGCAGGTTTGTGATATCCTTAGATGTATCTTTTTGGTGAGAGGTTGTTGATGTCCTTGAATGTATCTTCTATTGGTGGTGGCATGTTGGTAAGATTCCTCGATGAAAGGGGTGGCTTAGATGTTATGGAAAATGCATGTTGGGGTGAGGGAGATGATTGGGTTAGTGGAAGAATTGGTTCTCCTCGTTGAGGAAATACTTCTCATTGATAAGGTTGTGTATGATGGTTTGAAGGGCTCTACAGTGTTTAGTGTCATGCCCTAGTGCATGGTGGTATGAAAAAATAAGGTTAGAGTCAAACCATGAGGGTCTTGGTGCACTTGGTTTGAAGGGTTTAATTGGTGGCAAGGTGATTTCCGAGGTCTGGAGAAATTGGTAAAACATTTTAGTATAATATCCCAAGGGAATAGGTGATGATGTGGCTATAGGTGAAGGGTTTTGTGATGAATTTAATGATGGTTTGACGTGAGGTGATGTGATGGGAGCCTTTGATATTGTCTTAGATTTAGAAGAGGATGGAGTCGAATTGTGTTTGTTTTGGAATATTGGTTGATGATGTGGACGACCTAGACTCAGTTTTGGGAGGTGGTTTAGAAAGAGGTTGTCGTTGTGTTGTTTTATTAGTGGTGAAGGTTTTCAATGAAGGGGATGATCCCAAAATAGAAGAATATGATGAAGGGGGTGGTCCCAAAATAGAAGATGATGATGTGGATTTAGGAGGATTGGTCTTAGGGGAAGGAAGCTCTACCTTTTTGTGAGGACATGAAAGAGGATGTTGAGGAAATGTGCCAAGGGGTATAGATCTTGTTTGTGAAGAGGAACCCTTGGGAGGAATGACAACAATCTCTACTAGAAGGTTCAAAGATGGTATTGTGGTTGATACAGGTGGAGGGAGTAGTCTTTGCATGATGATGTCAAAAGGAAGTGAAGATTGGTTTGATGTGAAGGCGTCTGATTGTGTAGAAGAGATGGGAGGATCACTTGAAGTTATTGCAAGTTGAAGTGCTTTCCAAAATTCTTCAAGTGATGAAAGTGATGTAGAAGAAGAAGGTGATGTAGATGTGGTCACAATAGTTGATGTAGTGGGTGTGGGTAAGAGTGTGGAAAGAGGAACTGGGATTGATGCTAAGGATGGTACAATGGGTAAAGGCAGAATGGATGCAGATAAGGTAGTCAAACCTAACGAAGTGGATGTGAAAAGTGATGAAGTAGGAGTGATAGATAAAGGAGTTGATATAGGTGTTGGATCAATGGTGGGTGTAGAATGAGATGGGGATGGTTTTTATAAATGATTCAAGGGGGATTGGTATACTTGTGAATGGGGAAGATGTGACATGTGTGGAAGTAGGTATGGGTGTGGGAATAGATGCCAAGATAGATGTAGGTATGATTGGTGTAGGTATGGGAATAAGTGTTGATGAACTTGTGGATGTAGGAAAAATTTCTAGAGAGGTGGATGTGATGGTTGATGAAGGTGGTGAATCTGTGGATGAGATAGGATCTTGATCAACAAGTGTGCAGAGTGTTTATGGTATGAGCATTAGGTGCTTGGGATGTAGAAGAAGTGGTGGCTTGACTTGTTGGTGCATGGTTAGGGAATGGTTGTTTAAAGATGTCAAGTGGTTGGTTAGGGGATGCATTAGGATTGTCCACTTGAAGATCACCATGATCGATGAGTCTTTGGACTAGATCTTTGAAGGTTTGACACCTCTCTATATCATGTCCTCGGACTTGGTGATATTTATAGTAATGATATTCATGATACCATGCAGGTTTTGGTCTTGATTCATCAAGTGGCTAGATAGGAGGAAGAGTGATAAGGTTAACCACCATCATTTTTTCAAATATTGAACTATATGATTCTCCAAGGAGAGTATATTTGGGTGTTATTCTAGGGGATCTTTGTTGAGGCCACACACTGGAAGTAGGTGTGGAAGATGATTTAATGATAACAACATTAGACACTACCTTTGATTTTTCATTTTCATGGAGGAATTGATACATTCATGTTTAGGTTTATTTGATTTTAATTTTAAATGAACTGCTCAAGGCACGTGTTTCAAGCTTGCGGGCCATGGTGAAGGCTTCGTCAAAGGTTTGAAATGATTGGATTTGTAAAGTAGAAGATATATGCTTCACACACAAACATGAGAAGAGCTCAATGAGATTAGTTTGCATAAGAGGGAAGGATAACTAGTTTATAATGCCACGCCAGCACGTGACAAAATATGCATTGGATTCATCCTCAAATTTATGAATGGCATATATATCATTGATAGTTATTTTGCACATGATGTTAATTGAAAAGTGTTCTAAAATATTTGTGTGAGTTGGGTGAATGAGAATATAGAATATTGCGGGATACTATTGTACCAGTCTAGTGTGGGACCAACCAAGGACATGGGGAAGGTGCGAAGCATTAAGTCTTGATCATGTGTAATAAGGTAACATGCATGTCTGAATGCATGAAGATGTTGTTGTGGATCCTCTTTGTTTTTAAACTTGATAAATTTTGACAATTCCTAGTGCAAATGATATAATTTAATTGGTACAAATGGGTGAATAGGCTCGTTACATATTTTTCATATGATAATGAAGATTTGGATACTAAAGTAGCATGGCTTCAAGGTTGGATATCCTATTCACAAGAGCATGCATGGGATCATTTAGAAGATTTTTTTGGGGAGGAGAGGTGGTGGTTGCATGTAAGAAGTGGCCAAATGAGTTTTTGCTAGATTTGTGGATGTGTGGGTGTCTGACGAATTTGATAGGGGTGAGTGTGAATCATGGGCTATGATTGTTGAAATAATTTTTGTTGAGAAATGGGGACATGGTATGATTGTTGGGACTAGGTTGGTTGTTGCATAAATTTTTGAATGGGGATGTGGGCGTAGATAGGTTAATGGAATGGCTGAGACACTGAATAATGTAAAATACCTATAAAAGGGGTTGAGAAGTAATGACATGCACGTGTGATGTGAGAGGAATCTTGTTCGGATAGGGGATGTGATGTGTGGGCATGTTGGATAGGGGCACTAGTGATAATTGTGGCCAAAGAGGTGATAGGAATGGTAGGATAGGAAGGAGGTGTAGGGTGTTGGATAGTGTGGGATGGGAGCGGGATTGTGGAGAGTTAATTAAGTGTGCTAGATGGGAATGTGGTTAGGGGAGTTGGATAATGAGTTGGGTGTAGGGGGTAAAGAGTAGCTTGGCGAGTTGGGTGGAGAGTAGGGTCGGTTTGGGACCGTGTGGGGATCTAAGATGGGAAGAGAGGTGTTGACCAGGGAGATAAGGGGAGTGAGAGATTGGGGGCGGGAGATGGGAGCTGGGAGAGGAAAGGAGGTTTTGTTGGGTCGTGTGGAAGGGTGATGAGAAGCTTGGCTAAGTTGGTTGAAGCAGGGGAGAGAAGGGCTTAGGGGTAATTTAGATAAAAGTTTAGTTTTAGTTTTTAATGTTTTTATTTTCTATTTGTAATTTATTTATATATATAAGTATATTTCTAATAATAATAAAATAAATCTTTATACTAATTACAAACCATAAAGACAAAAAAATGAAATACTATAGATCAAAAGAAGAAAGCACTAGATTAAATTGATTTAAAAACAACAAACTAAATTACTCGAAAACAAAAATGAATAGAATAACGCCACCTCTAGATGACACAAAACCCTACAAATAAGTGTTAATATAATGAAAAAACATCAGGATTTCATGACGAAGTAAGTAATGTATCCTTTGCTACCATGACTGCAAAAAACACCCTAAGACAACACAGAGAAACAATACTTCCCACAACGTCAATATTAAACACAACATACCATATGAAATGGAAAATGAAACTACAACAAAAAGCAATAATAAGAAAATTATAGCTAAAGCAACAAGTTGTAAAACTACCGATAATAACTTGTGGGAAGGTCCCACCGGTGTGCCAGAATGTTGATCGAGTTTTCTTTGTCCATGTCCAGATTAGTGAGCTAGATAACAAAGAAAATAAAGAAACCTCAAAGATGCGGGGTTTAGCGTACATGTAGAGCTGATGGATGCAAATAGATGGGCATAGAGTGGATGTCATCGATGCGAGCTAGATAGACCTACAAAAAAGAGGAAACTAAGAGGAAAACAACTTAGATGGTATACGCTGGGGCTTCTCGGTGCGGCCCGGTTCCAAGAAGCACAAGATTCTTTATGTAGGTGTCAACCCCCATTTGATAAGATAAAATAATGTAAATGAAATTTAGATGGATAACATGCAGAAAATGATAAATAATAGAACTTGAAAATTCCGATGTATAGAGGAGCTATTGATTTGATCCAATTAAATGTAGAGAAAACCAAACTAAGAGAATCACAAGGGTATGCGGATGATATTATGGTGATACAAGTGGCATTACTGAGGGAATTATGATGATATTGTGATAAGTGAGGGCTATAACGTCATAGGTTTTCTATCAATCTTGACTTGAGGTTTGTATTTATAGCCTAGAGATGAGGTTAATTTAGCGGTTATCAAGTAATCTGGGTTTGAAAAACTAACCTGGTTAGGTGATTAGGGGGACATGATTTGAGTGATTAGGTTAAATAATGAATTTTATAAGAATTATTCCACATTAATTAAATCATGAGTGGGGTTCATGATTTGAATGATTTTGGAGTATTTAATTATTAGGTGGGGTGATATGACTTAATTTGGAATATTTGGATATTATTATATAATGAGATTTAGGTATTTTAAAGGGGATCAATTAACCAATTAAGATTTATTAATTTAATATGTAGTTTTTATGGGAAATGGGATTCAAATGGGTAAGCCTAATGAAGGAGAGAAAACCTTTGGGTGAAGCGGACGAATGATACCAAAAGTTAGTGTCTACATTAATATTATAAACCCAACACTCCCCTTAATTTTTAGTGGGGAAACATGTAAAAACATGTCAAAATTTGTTCTTTAGTCCAAGTCACCTTGTGATACAAAATGAATTACAATCCATAAATAAATTCTGGATTTAGGATAGTATCAAAAACACTTATTATGTGGGTTTGTAGTTTTGTGGTGCACTATAACGAGTCTCGTGGGTTTTCAACTCCTCGGTACACTACAACAGTGTCCTACAAACTTATACAAACTACAAACAATTTTAAATCATGTTTTTACGGTTCTACAATCCACAACAATAGAGTCCCATGGGTTTTGAACTCGTAATACACTACCGAGTGTCTATGGATTTCTACAAGATCAAACAACTATAAGTACATTGAGGGTTTTGGAGAAGCTATGAGACACTTTTTTTTACCACATTTCAAAGTAGTGTTCCATGGATTCCATAAAAACAAAAATTTAAACGAACATTACAAATTCTCATGATAAAGTGATTACGAGATGAAGACTTACATCAGAATATGGAGTTAATACAATCTACATGTATAATGCTTCATTTTGGATTACAAGTAAACTTCACATACATGAAAATTTACTTAAACAACATAGAAATAGTCTTGAGATAATCCGATTTGATACATTTAAGCCATTAAGAGATGGAATTTGTCACATCTCACGACATGACTATTACTATGATGACTTCCACTCTTGACATTGCAAATGTTGACAAGTGATTTGTCTTAGGAAGGAGTACTCTTAGGATTTTTGGAAATCATGTTTGCAAAGGATAATTCTTTATTTATTGAAAAGAATCATTTCTGGTTGTGATTTCTGCTTGCTTGAAAATAAGGCCATTCATCTCTCTGTATAACTTAAATTCACTTTTAAGAAGGTGATGAACTTGTATTGTGTATACATAATTTATTTTGTGTAAATAGCAAAACCTTGGATCAATTCCATTGATCCAAGGTATGCCTTAGTCTTCTTACCTACTCACCTTGTTGTCTTGACATTCAGAAATGGAAGGTGAGCTTGATTGTGACTTGTTTTGTCTACCATGGTGAAGAATTCTTCTTAGGGATCCTTGACGGCATTAGGCTTAGGGTGATAGGCTTGGGCCTTCTTGTTAATTGTTTAAACGTTGTATAGCATATAGGAATCGTAGACCTAATAGTAAATTACTAAGGTGGATACCCTAACCTAAGTTGGAATGTTCTATACTAAGTTTGGATTATAACCTAAGGTAATTAAGACCTACCTAGGAACTAAGGTTGATTTCTAACCTAATAAAAATCTAACCTAAACTATTGCTAACCTAAGGAGATACCTATGGACTACTTGGAAAATGGTAAGGTTGGTGGTGTCGGTTTTCAAGGAATTAATGGGAATTGATTTTGGTTTTAATGACTTTGGACTGCCAATTTTGGCGAGAGGCATTGGGAGTTAGGGGATGCCTAGTTGGCATCACCACTAAATGGAAATTGCATGCAAAATTTGAATTAAAGTCTAGCCAAACTTGGATGGTGGTGGCATGGAGAAATGGGAGGGAACTAGTGGTCCTTCACATTTATTGATCTCATTTTGGCAAAGAAACTGCCTAGGAAATATGCATGGTGGATTTTGGAAAGGTTTTTTGATCTTTAGTTCATTTCAATTTTTGCTCTGCATGGGGTTTTCGAGTTCTTCGAACCAACAGTTCTATTTTTGATTTATCTGTATTCTTGGCATTCTTGAACTATTTTTGGACTCTATGGAAGTATAAGAAGAAGTGGAAATATTGGAATGGTTGACGTTGCTTGGAAAAGAAGAGACTATTGAGGCTCGGCTAGGAAATTGTTTGCAACTTGAGAAGAAGCTCTATCAGGCATGATAGGCTCTACCCATTAAGTTGTTCTACTTTTTCCTAAATGTATTCATTAAAAGAACTTTGCTCTTAGGAAAAAATGAGTTTTTATGTGTTGTTTGATCTTGCTTTCAAAATTTATTTTCTCTGTATGGATTCACTGATATGGTAGAAATATGTTCTAGGTTTGTTCCTTTGTTAAAAAAAGAATGAATCATGCTTAATCCTTTGTTTGGACTTGAGATGTTGTCAAATCTTGAGAACTCCTATTGGACTATACTAAAACTGGGTAGTATGATTCATGACTATGCTAGAAAAATGTTTTGGGTTTTGTTTCTTTGTTGGAAAAAGGTAGGAAACATGTTTTACTTTTGTTGAACTTGAGATGTTGTCGAATCTTGAGAACTCCTGTTGGACTGTACTAAAACTAGTTAGTAGGAGTTACTGTTATAAAAGAAATATGTTTCAGGTTTTGTTTTCCTTTGCTAGAAAAATGATAGATTCATGTTTAACTTCTACTTGAACTTAAATGAAGTTGATTCTTTACTTACACTGTAAAGTTGTGAGAAGACTTGTTAGTGACTTGTCTGATAATGGGTTTGAATGAATCTCCTCAAAAAAAAAAAAATCTCTTTAACATAGTTGATAGTTTATCCTCTTTGGCATGATCCGTGGAAAGGTTTATTGAATTTAGTTGAATATTTTTGAAGTTTAAGTTTGTGTGTTTCAAGAGTTTCCTTATCGGATCATCTTGTTGGGATTGATTGGATATTTTTACTTATAGAAGATATACAATTGACATTATAGGAACGTGGTAACTTAGGTTGAACTGTTGAATAACTCAATCCTGTTTATCTTAAGGAAATGGATTGTAACATTTTTGGTTTAGCAATTCTTCTTTTGAGCTCAACTTCAAGCACCTGACTTGGGGTCGTGTCTCTATTTTGTTGTTTCTCCTTGTGGTCGAATCTGGGTCGGGTTCATTCTTCTTTAACCAATAGTTTGTTCCATTGATTTTTGTGATGTATGTGGTTCTAGGTTGGCTTGAATGGAAACTTTGACTGTTAAATATTTCTCTCACCTTATTCATTGCACCATCAATGGATGGGTAATCTTTGTGTGTGTTTTTGTCTCTCCTTTGTTTGGGAAAAATAGAGTAACTTCACGAAACTATTGCTATTAACGTTGGAATGAATTTTATGTTTAGTTGTTGGTTTTGCTTTTGCTATTGATACTATTATTTATTTTAAGCTTTGGAAAGACCATTTTAATTTGATAGCTTTTGCACTACAGTTACTATTCTCGTTTATAAGTTGGGAAAACATCATTTTCGGTTTCTGAATTTCATGTTACAGATTGTTGATATCGATTGTAATATTGAATAGTTCTTTGTGTTTCAATGGTTGTTGGAGTTGAATGTTTTCTTGGCTTTGGACAATCAAATTTGTCTCATTTCTTTTCAATCTCGGTAAGTGTACCTCTTTTAAGGAAGGAATAATGAGATCTTATCTTATCTTTATTCATTGTTATCCTTTCTTTCTATTCTAAGTTAAGGTATTCACAATATTGTCCTCTTCGAACTATGAAGGCAGATATAGGTTGTTCTCTTTCTCTCTTTTCGTTCATCTCTCACCTATATTACTCTTGTGAAAGGAGCTGACCTGTTTGGTTTGTATTACGTTGAAGGATTTGCAGGGTGGGTAGTTGATGGATAAATATTTTCTTTCTTCTCCTTGACTGTTACATTGGTAGTGATGTAATTGTTGTGATGTGTGAATAGTTCTAAGTGCATGTAAATTAAATTCATCCTTTTTCAAATCGGTTGACGCTGATCCTAAAAATTTAGGCTAGAGTTTGACTCTGAACTTGGATATAGTTTCTTAAATAAGAAAATCTTACTTTAAGGTGTTGTTGGTTCATCCTAAACTTCATCATAAAGTTAATTGAGCTTGGCATTAAATATTTTAGGATGAAGTAAGTTAATGCTGAGTAATATGAATTATTGTTCCATCTAAAGTAATCATATTCCTATGAATTATTAGAGTTAGTATCTTTTTGGGATAGATGGAATAAATCAAGAGATGAATCATAAATATCTATAAATGAAATGTAGTTAGTGATCTTGTTGAAATATTATTTATCTGAAATAATTCTTTTATGAAATCATCGGTTGAATATTGATTTTGATTACACCATGATATTTTCTTGATGTTGATATGGATTATCACTTTGTTTCTCCCTCTTATGACTGTTATTTCTTATGATGTGTCTTTCTGTAATGCTTTAACTGTTTCATAAAAAAGAGTTATTTTTATGAAATAGTTAGTTAAAAGCACATCATTTTAATGCTTAGTACTTATCATGCTCAGTTCACCGAGTTGACCCGTGCTAGCAATTTTTGCATATGGACTTCGTAAGTGGTAAAAGGGAGACAAGATCTTTTATGATGTTACTTTTATTTACCAAAAGGCTGGATCTTATATGAGGAAATATGATTCTTTATTAAAATTTATGGTTGGAGAGGAAAGTTGTAATTTTAATAGAGCTTATTGTTGATGTTTGACACTAAAGATGATTGGAGTGTTTGTACTTGCAATGTATGAATTCCACCTTGGTAAATGGAAAAGTTGTGGGTTTATCTGTACTTGATGTGTCATCTTTTTCTTATCTCTGTTATTTTATATATATATCAGAAATAAACCCCTTCGGGTTGAAATTAAATGAACTAGGGAGTAAGAGTGCTAGATATACTATCCCTTTTAGTTAATGCAACTTATCAAGTTGGCATTCATGGTTGATCATTTAATTAAATCAGTATGGTTTATTAAAATGATGTTAATGGATAAATGAATCCATTATGATTACTTGTATAACATTAAGGGGTTATAAATGGACCCTAAATTCTTAATACGAAAAAGGGAAGACAACTATTACGTTATGATAATCAGTTTGTTTTAGAATCCTTTGGAATTAAAACCTAATGTCATCTTGGAAAGAGGAAGATGTACTTCCTCTTGATTAATACCTTAATCTGAATAAATAAAATGAAAGGAACATGTAAATATATAATAGTAGACTTCATTTCAATGAATTCTATTATAAAGGAATCTGATTTAGAACTTAAACAAGATAAAAGTTAAATAAGTAAACCACACTGTTAGTATGTTGATTCTATTTTTAAAATTGAATCGTAAATTAGGAAGTTAATAAAAGAAAAGAAAATCTTCGATGTATCTACATAGTAATTACAATTCATTTATTGCTTGCAACCTAAATGGTTAATGAAAATAGGGATTCAACATGGCTGTTGTAATTAGACTTTAATTAAGGAAAATAATTAAGTAATTAACTTCTTTCTTGGGTATGTACATCCAGATGGGATGACTCTATCAGAGGTTGGCACATGCCAATCTGCAATAGCATACCTCCGTAAAGACTTGGGTCATTTTATCCCCGAGATCACTCGAAGGATGGACGCACTCAAGGATTTGGGTAAACAATTGGAGGGGATTGTGGAAAAAATGAATACCTAAGGAGAAGGGCTAAGCTTTAAAGAGGTGAGCACCCTAGTTGGCGACCTCTGTCAATAGGCACAAAGCGAGGTCAATACCTAGAATAAGTTGGAGGTAGAATTGATGAAATATCTCCCCTCTCCTTTTGTAGAAGTAATCGAGTTTCCCCATTCTTTCATTATTCCCAAAATTATTCATTCATTTATTCTTTCTCCAAACTATTCAAGGATAGTCATTATTTATTCATTGAGAAGGTGTTCAGGGCGGATAATAAGCATAGTGTGGGGTAATGTTGGGCCCCTAAAAATATTGACTAAGTAAAAGAAGGAACGTGGGCACGCAAGGCCTATTTGAAGAAGGGCATGCAAGGCAAAAGTGCATAGGACAGGGTTTTAGGAGGATTTAGAAGAACTAGTGGTGCATGCGCGTAAGGCAAATAAAAGGTTTTGGGACTTATCCATATTTGGCATATCGACTGCACGAACACAAGGAAAGCATGACCCAACTGCACATGCGAGTGGATAAGGTTCTAGCCACGGCAACTTGGTTCCCACAAAAGGTCATGATAGAATATTCCAGAAGGTCATCATGGCAAAGGATGGAGAGCTCACATATGAAGGATCATGCTCCCATGGAGGACCACTTGGACACATGGTAGTCGATCTACAACTTCAGAAAGGCATGGTGGTGCTTGATAAGGCTATATATATGAGCACCGATAGAAGAGAAAGATACGACACATATAGAGAGCGAGAATCAAGAGAGGCGAAGCCATGCAAGAATATTGTGAGAGCTCTATGGGTTGGGTTTAGAGGATCATATTTGAGTATGTTGTATCGAGGGAGGGTTACGAATAATTTTCTTTGTACTATGAATGGCTTAAGTCTAGTTTTGATGCATGACATTGGTTTGCACTAATATAAGGATCTATGATTTCCTCGTTAATATAATGTGCTCATCAACATACTTAATATGAATATATGTGTGGTTCAGTTTTACTTATATCTGTATGTATCGGTTTTATATATATTTCATATGAGTGGGTGTAAACCCCTGTGTATTTCCCTTATGTTATGATTTAGATCTATATTCTGTAATTATTTTCGATACGAATGAATACATTGGTCTAGAATCCATTTTGAGCTCTAAGATGAATGTATGGCTCATTTTATGTCTCTTCACTTAGGTTTATGTCATAACTAATGCATTCTCACACAAAGGAGGGGATCAGTGCCTGTGCATGCCTCGGGTGAGCACCAAAGGTGCCCGTTGGGCGATAGGTCGACACGTGTGGGATTTCCTTGTTCATTGAAAGGGCATAAAAATGACTACATATGGTGTGTCAACTTAGTATTTTCAACCTTTGGAGGCTTATTTCAACACATATGGCAAATCCTAACATTTCAAGAGCTCTTGTTTTGGAGTCTTGAGTGTCTTTTATGAGAAGAGTTCATACCGAGATAGAGTTTTGTAGTGAAGGATCCTTTTAATACCTACATATTTCGCCAAGAAACACACACAAAATATCTTTTGCATGTGCATCCCCATCTCAGTGCTTTGCATGCAGTCTACTCCTCCTCAAATTATAAAAACGCACCCTATCATGGCACTTCAACCTCATCATCCGTCAAGGAACTTTGCTAGCTTCATCGGTGTAAGCCTGTAAAAATCTCAATGCTCGGTTGCATGACATGCTAGCGGTCACTCTCAAAAAAATTTCCATACTTCATGGCATAAAATCAATTCACCCTTGTTGACACATTCAAGATGTGGCCAATGTATGCTTTATCTATCGATTACACATGATTATGTTGTTGTCGGAAATTGCTCGCAACCTCTTTTAAGGGTAAAGCACTCTAATGGTACCGTGGCCTAAGACACGTGCATCATTCTACATGGGATGAACTTGGAAGAACTCTTTGTAATTACTTTGAAGATAAATCGGTTCATTTATCACTAGTGGAGTAGATGAAAATAACAAAAACATGCCCAACGAGTAGATGACTCGATTTCAACATTAGATTCCAAAAGACCTAGTATAGAATTCCTCAAGTGGTAAGGCCTACAACCCAACATGTTTTTTTACTATCTAAGGGCTTTGAATAGTGACATTTCAGTCATGATTCAATCCATGGGAGGTAGAACCTTACATTTTACACAACATTACAATAAAGGCATAAAATAGTCTCATTCAGTGGTAAGTTGACACCTAGCCTCCTATGCCCTTATTCCTATAGATGTCTCCAAAGACCTGACCTTCTAGTGTAGAGCACACAACTAGTTGCATATACAACAACAAAAATAAGATGACGAATTAAAATCCCACGATTAGAAACTTGTCCAACAAGGTCATATCATTAGAAAAGTAGTAGGTGCAAGCCTATAGAGGTAGTTATAATAAGGAAAAAATCCAAAGCAATCAACCTTGTCGAATTATTATGGGAATCAAAGATATGGAAAAAACCAGTGGAATGATAGATGGCATGATAATGCGCACTTGCCTTTGCAAGTTATAACTCCTTCGCAACCTCTTCCGAGAGCCAACACAAGTCAGAACTTGTCCATGTCCAAAACAACATGGCACAAGATTCTAAATGATGCTTTCCTTGCAATATGCCTCATAACCTTGATATTACTACATTGATGTTGTGTGTGTAATCCTACATGATTGTAATGCTTCTAGTTGTAAGCCTTCAATGAGTGCACTAGAAGTAGATAACCAAGAAATATCATAAGCTCCTCCAGAGAAAAATTTGATGTTCTTTGGCATTGAGGAATTTTTCACAATCAACCAAGTTGTAAAGGATACAAGTAGACCATGTGCCCAAGTTGCGAGACAACACAAGATACAAGAAGATAATGCTCGAGTCTAGCGTGCAGGTCACAATTCCGAACAACAAGTATACCCTCAAAAGAAAAGGGAAGCAATTAAAACATCTAGTAGTAAAAGTGTTCAAGTGCCCACACTCGAGGCTCCACATAAGGCTCCTCCGAAGTGGCATGCGTCCCTCCTTTGGTAGGTCAAGCCTCTGCACTAGCTAAGGTTCCTGCCTCTGTACATGAGAAACCAAGTAAGGATGTTGTTGTTCCTCAAATGCATAACTCAATGGGTTTTCCATTTAGCATTGTGGATAAGATGAAAAATACAAACATAAATGTTACGAGTGTGGGATGCCCTAACCATTCTATCTTAGCTCAAAGTATTGTTTGAAGCTCGGCACAACTCCCACGTACTAATACAATTATGCGAAGTTGCGTGATTCTATCAACATCTATCAAGAAGAGGAGAATAAAGTAAGTAAATTTTTTAAAACCCCACCCTTCTATATGTCTTTGATCATAAGCAAACATCTTGTCCATAACTATATGATTGACTTAAGTGCTAGTACTTCTATCATGGCTAAGAAGATTTTTGATGTCTTAGGAATTAAGTATAACCCCTAAATAAAGGGATTCCTGCAACTTTATGGTTCAACTATCACTACCCTAGGAATCATCAAGGATCTTGAGTTAACCCTCCATGCATGTCCAAGTCTAACAATTACTCAAGATGTGTCAATCATTGATTTGGACCCTCTGCTTGCCTTATGTTTATCAAGATATTTTTTGCTAAAGTGGGTGGTTACTTATCTTCGATTGGTCTCATATGTTACTCAATACAAGATATGGTGCCTGATTTTCCATATAATTTGAGCCAATGTTTTGCTATCATGTAGAGTCATATGTCCCATCCTCTCTCCAAGCCAATTGTTTGATCCAAGAAGAACAAGCTTCAGTTCTTGAAGAGAAGCCTCTTCCACCTTATATTCTGATCTAGTACTTGATGAGTGGGTAGAGAGGCACCATAAATTTGACCCATATGCCGAAGAACTGGAAGCTTATGAAACTAGGATTGGTACTTACTACATTCTTGAAGAAGAAGTTGTGCTACCACATGCTCAAGCAAAGTGAAGAGAACCTTGGTCTATGGAAGTTATACTTTTATGGATCCAAAAGTAGAAAAGGCATGGGAGCAGGAGTGGTTCTCATTTCCCTTAGGGATGAGAAATTATTTTTCTCTCACAGTTTGTAGTTTACATGTTCTAACAATTGTGGTAGAGTATGAGGCACCGATGTATGGTTTGGTTATTGCTAAAAATAAGAAGATTAAGGTGTTGCGCAGATCTTTAGGGATACAAAATTGGTTATCTTCCAAGTCAATAATAAGTTCTAGGAAAATAATAAGCTTCTCAAAGCTTATAAGCACGAGTTTGGGATCTCCTTGAGAGCTTTGATGCTCTAAATATGTAGGTGGTGCCGAAGGAATAGGGAAGTTGAACAAATTGTCACACTTGGTTCACGGTTCTCTCCGCTAAGGAATTTATCAAAGGAAACACTCAGCACATTAAGATGGTGATCAAACCATCCATTCCGCACAACAACACCAACTAGAAACTATTGGACAATGTGACGCGTAGATCGTCCAATTCATCCAAAATGAAGTTGAGTTCTCATCAAGTATGCAAGCTAATTTGCATGACAGCTATGGTGACCAAGTAATAACTTAAGTCAAATAAGCTACCTAAAGGGATGGTCACCTTAGATAAAATGTTTAGCCTTGATGATGAGTTTAAAGGTGAAGAAAATTATATAGGCGTCATGTAAAAATACTACTCTCCAGTCACTATTACGTGCGAAAGGAATTTCTTCTTAGTAAAACTTGCGTGCACGATGAAAAACATACCTTCCTCTCTCTCTATAAAAAAATATAGTGATATATTCTCATGGGAGTATGAAGACCTCAAAGGTTTTGATCCAAGTATTTCTCAACACTCCATTCACTTTGATCCTGGTATCAAACCCATCAGATAAAAGTAACGACTAGTCAATCCAAAGATAGAGCCCCTCATGAGAAAGGAATTATCCAAACTCATTGAGGCAAAGATTATTTTTCCTATCAAGTACTCTACTTGGGTCACAAATCTAGTTTTGGTGCACAAGAAGAATGGTGAAATCAGACTCTGTGTTGATTTCAGATATTTGAACAAGGCATCTCTAAAGGATCATTATCCTTTTCCTTCAATTGAGAAGATTCCGCAAGCTGTGGCGCTAAAATATTCTCAATGTTCGATGGGTATTCGAGGTTTTAATCAGATCTGGTCAGGAAGAGGATCAATTAAAAATGGAATTTACAACCAAGTGGGGAACATACGCATATCAAAATATGCCCTTTGGTATGCCAAACGCAAGCATAATGTTTTAGATCGCCATGGACATTGCCTTCAAAGGTTACATCAATGAGTTCATCTTGTTGGTGTAGGTGGTATTTTTCTTCACTTATTGAGTGTTTTTCCACCTCACCGGGTGTGAGTCATCTAACTTAGGTGGACATGGATCTAGGTTTCATCATAGTTATGATATATTATCTTACAAAATTTATCATATGTGTAAGTGTGTCATAGGAGTTACATTCCCATTTGGGAAAGTAACTCCTCTTCTCCATTATGGAGGAATATTCTCTTACATGGGAGTTACACATTCACTCCCCTATTTGTACTCACCTCCTTTGATCTATGCCAAGCCTAAGACAAGCCAAGGCATTCCATTCTACTCCATTTTTTTGAATCTTGAGCTCTCATATGCATGCACATTGCTTTACAAAGCTTGCTTGCTTCAATCTCACAACTCCTACACTTTGGTGAAGTGCAACTATTTGATGCACGTGAATTCCTTCTAGGTCTTCGTCCTTCACTCCTTCATGGTATCAGAACTCAAGGACTGGAATCACATTTCTCACCAACGTTACTCCACCATGTAGTTGCTTGTGCAAGCTCTCACTTTTGCATGTGTTCTACTTGCATATTTCAAGATTCTAGTGGTTTCTTGTGGTTTGTTAGTGTGCTCCTTGCTGGTTGTGGATTCAACATTTGTAGGTTTAAAAGTGTGGGTTTGAGTTTTAATGGGATCATGCATTCATTTTATGGGATGACTGGTTTACATTGGAACCGACTCTATCTGCATTGGCTCATTTGAACATGTTTTCATTGCTCGTGCATTGGCTTTTAGTCGACCTTCCTTATTTTTTTGCCACCTCGTGCATTGTCTATGGCTCAGTTTTGCTTCCACAAGGTTATTTTGTGGTCTAACGTTGGCTCATAACATCTGCTCGGCCTTGTGCTTCTCTAGATGCTTCTTCGCGGACGTTTATGCACCGGTCTGTAGCTCAGGATTACTTGTGGTTTAAACGTCTGTAGGCTCGGTTGACCTGGTTTATGTTTGCACTATTGCTCACTACGACATGTTCCTTCTATTGCTCACATATCTAGTTGTTGCTTTGGCTTGGGGCTCCATTTCTAGTTTGAACATGTGTGCTTTGGCATTGTTTGTTGTTCATTGGCCTTATCTTTGTCAACTTGAGCACGTAGCTTTGGTATCTTTCCATTCGGATCATATTACCATGCCCCTTGAGTTTGCTTGGCCCTTGGTTCATTTTTTTGTTGTGACTGTGTTGTAGTGGTTTACTCCCACAGCCGTTACCTATTCTACCAAGTCATGAAATCTCTGCTTAGCGTCCTTTACATAGCTCAGCTTGGTCAACAAACTCTAGCTCATAGATTTGGCTCAAAGTTTTTGGAAAAATATGGAATCACTCATCGTCTGGCATGGATAGATCTAGCTCCCACTCCCTACTCGAGCCTGTCTAGCATTGATTTCTTCCTAGACTTGGCACAACATCTCTGGTAGCTCTGCTCAACCGTTATTGTTGGAGCACTACAGCAGATTCCACCTCAAATCAAGCACGTGTCCTTCGACCACCTCTGCAGCCTTGGACGTTTCTTCCACCACATGGCTTGACAACATGGGCCCCCCTCCTCCCTTTTATAATTGTTTGGCGGTCAAAAAAATCCCTCTTTTTAATGTTTTGAGGAAAAACATTCATTATGGCATTGATAAAAAATTTTAGGCTCTAATTTTTCTTGTATTATGCCCTTCCTACGTCTGTCGAAAACGGAGGGCGAGGTCTGGAGTTGGTAGGAGGCTAATCCCCCCTCGCAAGAAAAACAAACCCTACCTAAAATTTGATGTCATTTCCAACAAGTACCCACACGACACCCTTTGCACCCATTTGGGCACTTTTTTAATCAGTTTGCAAAGCTTATTGGCATTTTCCATCAATTGTGGGAATCATTTTCTTGTTATAACTTTTGACTCGCTGCTCAGTTTTGAGCACTTCCTTAGTCAAAGTTGCATGATTTTTCACACATTACATGATGACACTATCATTTTTGTAAACAAACTACTTTATAAAGTGCCACATTCTGAGGGGGTTCACTAATACTCTTGGGTTTTTATACGCGGGCGCATTATCGGCCAAGTCCGATGTCTTGCTTTTGTGTACCTTGCAATTTTGATTTTGTGTCATGGAGAGTGCTCTTTCCATAATTGAGCATTATAGGATCACTTTACATCCTCCACCACTTCTCACCAGGAGAGGGAACTATTTAGCTTGGTGTGCTTCCATGGAACGTTACTTCACTCACGAGGGTCTTTCACCCTTCTTACTTGGGCCAGTTCCTTCACCCACTGATCATCATCATCTGGAGGACTTCCTTGACACTTGCGACCATGTTTTTGGTCACTTGATGATGCATGTCTCCAAATCTCTGTGGTTTCACATGGCAAACTCAAATCCTCCCCAACATGTCTGGAGCATTCTTCATTCCCTCTATGGAGACCCTTCACATAATGTCGATGTTGTTATTGCTGATTTAGTGGTCTCCTCTTCTTCTTCATGTGATGACAGTTCCACTGACACAGACTCACTTGGTTCTACTTTTGATGACGAGGATTGTGCACCCAGTTTTGATGTTGAGAGTACTACAGAGGACTCTTGTCCTCCTTCTCTCACTATTTTAGAGAGTGTTGACACATCCCACATCTTATCAGATATCGAGCAATCTCCTATTCAATCTCATACAGTCATCACACCCACCTCTTTTCCACCTTTAGTGTGTGAGGCCCCTTCCACTCATTTACCTTCATTGGATGATTCATACCTATCTGACATTGCTCTTCTGTTTGTTGAACCCCCTCATTGGGATGAGTATCTTTCTAACCTTAGTTGTCTTTTTATAGAGTACACTTGTGATGTACTATAGGTTCCTCATCCATCTACAGGTATTTCAGAGGAGTTCATCATCTCCGTTGTTGGGAGTGCCCCTTCTAGGACTCTTACCACTTCCAATTATCTGGAAACCTTTATTGATCCACCCTTGCTTGTGGATCCATTTTATGTTGTGGGGGATGTATTTTTTCCTTCAAATCAATTGGACATCCTTTCTACAGGTGTTCACCCTTCATACTCTAACAGTTATGCACTCGTGACATTATCTTCGGTTCCTTGGCACTCTCTTGCTAGACCTATGTCACACTTTTGTGGACCATACTCAGAGTTCTTCGTGCTACTACCTTTGGTTTCCTTCGTGGAGTGGGAAGACTTCCAGTGCGTCATTTTTTTCCTTCCTAAGGGAAGGCACATAGTTCGGTGTGGATGGCTCTTCTTCAATCCAGAGGCAGAGGATCTCGTCATTGAAATTCTTCTGGGAGACTTCCTAGAGCTGCAAAGTTTAGATCCGTCTATGGCATCTTCTGGATTCCTATCATTCCCTCTTCTTCTCTCTTCTTCTTCTTTCGAGAGATTTCCTCTTTGTACATGGGTACCTATACGAGCTCAAATCGTGGCCGAGACCCATCCTTGGCATCTTTCTTAGATTAGAGAGTGGACTTGTCTCTCTTTTGGGGGGATATTTTCCCACTGGGTTTTCTCCTTTTACTCCACTTTTGAGAGTTTCTTGTACATGCGTACCTCATCAAGCTTTGTGCTAGGACCCATTTCTCCTTTTCGACTTTCCACCTCATCCTAAGTTACAATGAAGGGGGTGTTGGTGTAGGTGGTATTTTTCTTCACTTATTGAGTGTTTTTCTCAGAGTGCCCACTTTCCTTGGACACTATTTAGATACTAATCCTGACACTATTGGTCACATTTTGGATATTATTATGTTTTGATGTAGTATGATGTATCAGGGATTATTATGGACATTATTATGTTTTGATTAGTATGATGGTTAGATGTTAGATCCTGGATTAATATTGATCTGGATTCAGATATTTTGCTTGATGATCATTAAGACATCAGTATTATTATGTGGATGATGACATACTGGTTGACATGGACAGGTTATTGCTTTTGATTGTAGACATGTGACATTGATATTATGAATAGCTATAGTATAGAGATCTATTGGATGATGATATAGTTGCAGTTGAATTTAAATGATAAATGTTAAATTCTTGATAATGTTGTGATTTGGATTTAATAATTGTATGTTGCTTATATCATTTGGATGTTCTGATACGGCCATGAGGCTAAAGGGGTATATTGCATTTTGCAGGTTAAAAAAAAATCACAACAATGTCGGGGGACTGGAGACTAACCATATTGGAATTCAGTGTGAAATCAACAAGGTCACCATGGAAACTATGCCTGAGTTGTATGTTATGTTTTGTTAGGATTTCCCATGGGGGATTTCCATTATTGTGACCATGGGGTATATGTGTGCTTTATTTGTTGTGTCCCTTTTTAAAATTATTGTTGTATGTATTTTATTTGTAATGTGCTCTTTATTTTAATTATTTTAATGTGATAGTATAATGTGAGAGTCTTATAGTTAAATTTCAATTATATTAATTGGGATGTGGAAGATAAATTAAATGTTATTGTCTTGGTTGAAAATAAAAATTGACTTATATATATTATAACCATGTGGTAAATAAATAAATCTTTATAAAAGATTGTAATAAATAAATGTCATAAATATAAATGCATGTGTAAGAAATTGTAAGAGGATGTAAAAGTTGTGTAAGTAAAATGATAGATTGTGTAAGGCAGATTTTGGAGTGTAGAACACTCCATCCTCTTTGAAACTCGGATTTGGTCTTGGAAGACTAAATTGGAGGCTTGTGGGACAAGTTAAACTTGTCCCACACCTCTCAAAAACTTCCACCAACCATGATTAATATTTAGGAGTCAAAATCAGTCTATTTTATTGTATTTTGACATAAATTTGTGTAAGTATTGATTACACTTGTCTTCTAATATTTAATGCATTCCTTTTGGGGCATGGGCTATTGTGTGTGTAAGTGATTTTGTCATTTTTCTTTTATGGTGATTTGTTGTTGATGTGGATTGCACTCTTGGGGAATGAAGAAAAATGATGTGGCATCCCACTTGGAATCCACATCATCCTCTTCCACCCTCTCCTTTAAAATTTGAATTCCTCCTCATTTTTGTGGTTGTTGAAACTTTGTTATTACACTCTTGGGTCAAATATTTTTCTCTTGCCTTTGGAGCTTGCTTTGTGGAAGAGCTTGGATTGATTCACATGCTTGTACATTGCTCTTTTGGGACTGTGTTTTGAGCATCAAAAGAACTGTTGTTTTGGAAGCAAGTCTCCATTATGGAGAGGTAGGCTCTCACTCTTTAAAAATTGTTGTTTTTTCTTTCTTTTAGCATGAATTTTTGAATGTGGTTGTGTTTGAAATTCTTAGAGAGATGGGTAGAATGCTTAGGGAATGGTGTGGAGAGAAGACTATGAGGTTAATTAGAGGAGGGATAAGGGATTTTCCATTGGCACTTGTCTTGAGGAGGGAGTGTTGGTTGGAATCCACCTAGGAAAAGAATATGCATGTATTTCTTACTTTGGGGGAGGTATAAGGGATAAATTTGGAGGAGGGATAAGGAGGGGTTGAGGAGGGATAAGGTTTATGGGATGGTTATGTTCTTGGTGGTTGTTGTAGGTGGATGTCCAATTTCAACATGGGAGGCATAAGGAGACCTCCATAGTTCTTGCTCTTGTTTGGCTTGCTTGCTCAAGCCTTTGTGATTGTATGACTGTTTTCTAATGTAGTTGAGAACTGCTGCCTTGTTTTGATTTGTGTCTTCTTTGATTTTTGTGATACATGAGTGTTGTTTGCATGTGAAAGAAGTCCATGTTGCCATGAGTTGAATTATCATGCTCCATTTCAATATGGTTGGGGCTCAGGGGCCAATGGGGAAAGATGGCTTCTATTTTCCCATTGGGTATCTTGGTTGGGTGGAGAGTGTTGCCTTTCCCCTTCCTTGTTGTGATTCAAGTTGCAAGAATGAAGAAATCACACATCTTTTGCTGAATCTGGAGAATAAAAAAAAAAATCACGGTTTGAAAGTCATTCCCTTTGGGCAAGTTTATTGTACCCTTCCCACTTAGAGTGGAGGAATATATTGATATTGAAATGTATAGTGTTTATATTGCAAATGGAAGTGTAATTGATTTGAGAAATGTAGAGAAGAATTATTATCTCTGTTTTACTTTAAAGAGAGAAAAATGTTACTGCATTGCATAGTTGTACCTTGAAATCAAATTGGAAAATGATAGGTTGTAAATTTATTTGATCCTTCAATACATGATAGCATTGATTCTTTTAATTCCATCGGTAATGTGTAATTTGAAATTGTATTGTAAGTTGAGTTGCATCAGTAGTGTTAAAATTGAAATCAAATTTTCATTATGAATGTAAATTTTGAATGAATAAATTAAATGTTGAGAAAGGAGATTGATATGCTTTCTACAATTGAAAGTTACACTTTTGTAAATACACTTTTGTGTCCAAATTCGTTAGAAAGAATTCTCTGTTTCTTTCTATAATTATGGCATTTGAATTTCATCAAAAAATGCGTTCAGATCTGCAACTTAAATTAAGTATTTAAACAATGCAATTTAGATGCAATAAGTTATAAGGAATTCAATTTGACCTCAACACGAGAAAGATATTTTAGAACCTCACAAAATCAATTTTTGAACTCATTGGACCACCTTTTGTAAAAGGACATAAAATATATCAATAGACTGCAACTCAATCCATAAATTGAACCTTAAAAATAATCTAAAATCTACCCAATATCATTCCTCCATGTTCAATTTACATGTTGAAAAGAAGAAATATCAAAATTGAACAAATCTACAAGTAGGAAAAATTGTCAGTTTTAAAATTATAAACCCTGCAGATCGATTTCTTAAAATTGACCCTCAAAACTTCACCAAATTCCAAAATTGATGATTTCTGTGCAAAGAGGACTCTGAGAGCTTTCCGGAAAGTCCTCGTTTTCTAAAATGGAGCTTCCTATAAAAAGTTATGGCCATTTGAAGTTTTACTTCAAAAAGGCCATCCCAAAAAAATAATGAAATAATTCGACCTTAGAAAAATTTCTCAAAAATTTCCACCACTCGCCACCCTCTCATCCTCTCATAAGTTGCCATGTGGCACCTGGGAGGGGTGGACCCTTAATAAAACTTAAAATTTTGAAAATTTTGCCTTGGGAAAAGTTTCCCCAATTCTCCCGCAACCCCACACCCCGCACAAATCACATGATAACAAGTGGCATTTGGAAAATTTTCCCAATTTTCTCCCTAACCCCGCAATCTCCTAGGGAAAATTTTCCCTTAAAACTCCACCCGGCCATAACTTGAGTTTTACAAGGAGTTAGGAGGACATCTTTATATGGTTGGAAAGGTGAGGAAATTTCCTATCCAATGAGCCTAGTTTAGGAAAGTTTTGATAAATCTAAGTGTGTTAAAAATTTAGTTGAAGTTTAGGGCTTGATAGAGAGTAGGCCTAGCGATAAATTTCTCCCTAAACCCTAGTAAAACTTGTAACCTCCAAATTGGAACCTTGTAAACTTGTTATAAGATAAAAAATGGAAATATTGTGTTTGGTTAATCAGAATCTATTCCGAAACCTATTTAGTTTCAAACCAATATCTTGCAACTTGGTTGTAGACTATTCCTATCAAAAAAAAAATATTCCATAATTTGCCTAGTTTGTTTCTTGATGTCAAGTGGTAGTTGAAGCGGGCATCACATTTTCCACTTCATCGGGTGAGTCATCTCACTTAGGTGGACATGGATCAGGTGTCATCTTAGTTATTGTTAGGATAAATTTTATTATCCTATTATTAATTATGCATAGTAGGATTATTTAATTAATTTTATTAATTAAATAATTAATGATTAAATTGTTATATGGTTAAACAACCATATTTGTCTGCATTTACATTACTGTTATATTGTTATAAACAATATATTTGTCTTTATGTAATTTTGCTTCCGGATGTTATGGAAGCTTGTGAAATTGGTTTGGTTGCACTGGCAACTCATTTTCCCGGATGTATTTGGGTCATGTGCAATATCTATAAATATTGCAGCCCATTCTTTGTAATGTTTTACTCGATTGAGATTAATAAAATATCACAAAGCTTCCGCCCCTGTTTCTCAATCTACATTTGGTACCAGAGCGAAATTCTGGCCCTGTGAAGGTGTGGAAGAGAGAGCAGCAGAGAGAGAGGAGATTGGAGACGTATTTGCAGCATTCGAGAGCCTGTGCAGCCTCGTGCAAACTCCCAGCCCCATCCCTGCCTCCCCCACATCCGCCTGTTCCTTCCAGGTACTTGGAAGGCAAATTTTTTTTGCACTGGTGCACTCAAAGACTGTGCAAAAATTGCTACAGGTATTGAATTTAAAAAAAAAAAATTTCCCAATCAGGGTTTTGATTTTACTGCATTTAGAGGTATATTTTGTTTTGGAGGATTGCTTTGCTGTGTATATGCACTGCAAAGTGAATACAGAGAAAGAGCAAAGAAAATAAAAAAAGAAGAAGAGGCGTTTTTCTTGATCTAACCGCTGTACAAGGAGAAAAAAGCATTTTTTTGAGAGCATATGCGCCCTTTCTTTGTCCCCCATGCGCGGCGGCGCATAAGAAAAACGTTTTTGGAGCAAACAACAGGAAAAACGTGCCATTTGCTGCCCCCAGCGCCTGCACAAAGGAGAAACAACGTTTTTGTGAGCACATTCAACAAAAAACGCGGCCCAGGCATTGAAAAAACGCGGCCAGTGATCAAAAACGCAGTCCCAGGCAAAGAATACAAGAAAAAAACGCGCCCAGCAACTAAAATATGCGGCAAGCAAGTAAAAACGCCCCAAGGAGAAAAATACTAAAAAGAAAAACGGCTCGTACATGCATAAAGGCGGCCAAAGGAGAAAAACGCGCCCCAACACAAAAAACGCGGCCTGGGAAGGAGAAATTGCGACCTGAGCAAAGAAATAAAGTCTCAGATCCGTTTTTTGGGCAAATAGAACCCTAAAAACGCCCCTTCACCAGCATGCGCCACGTGGCATTCATTTTTCAAGAGGTAAGTCAATTTATTTGACAATAAATACAAATTTCTTCCTTTCATAGTCCAAGCGCCCCAAGTGGCCAAGTTGGTTATTGCATGTGCCTTAGGAGTGAGAGGTTTGAGGATCAAATCCCACAAAAAACACTCAAAAACTCTCCTTTTGCATCTGGCGGAAATTTTGGCAGAACTGCTAAATTTAGCAGCTTTTTTGAATTTAGTTATCACTAACTAAATTTAGCGGAGAATCCCTAAATTAGGGTAAAAAAAAAAATTTCTCCCATTTGGTCTGTTTTCTCATTCCAGACATTTTTTGCAAAAGGAGACCCACCTAAAAATTGCATTTTCAGCTATTTTTTTGCAATTTTTAGCATTTAGGGCTCAGGAGGTCACCAGGACCCCGAAACTGAAAATTTTTTGCTGTCATTCAAATTGTATTATATATTGTACTAATTTGCAGGTTGCCATAGTCAACTGCAAAACTTTGTAACTGCTAAGAAACTGGCAGAATTGTAATAAAAAAAAGTAAAATTGGTTCTGTAACACTCACGAGATCCTAGATCTCATTCGCAGCGTTCGGTATATACAGTGCCTCTGGGAAGCGCTTACGGGTAAAGCCGTCGCGACTACTACTGCACTTAACGCCTAATATAGCTGCAACAACGTCGTCTGGGCATCGTCCCTATAAATCGACGGGGAGTAATAAGGTCACAGTGCACACACTATGAACCATCCCATCCGCCTCGTGAACGATCGCAAGACATAAACCGACCGAGAAATTATCCGAGTATATAGCTGGTTACGCGCGCGTATGAGGATATTTCTTTGAGCCGTGTCAATAATCGCATTGCACCCCATCAAGCATGTCTTGGTACCACGATCGAATTCTTTCACGTACGTTAACGCCTCTTTCACGCACACGGTATATAGAAAGGTCGAGCTTCTTCCATGTACTGACAGGTATATCAAAAGGGCACGTATATAGAAAGGGTTGGTATATCGGACTGACGGTATATAGATTGGGAGACCTTATACCGGAGTGATAAGAGCCAAACCCTCATCGCTGATCTCTGCAAAATGGGCACCAATGCCCCCAAATTTTTTCTTCCGGATTCACAATTGCTCAGAGGAAGCAACTATGCTGCTTGGAAGACAAAAATCAAGACACAGCTTGAGTTTGAAGAAATCTGCCTGCAGGATCGGGTACTCTAACCGATCACCAACGGATGCAACACAACAACGACAATTTGATAGAGCAGATCAGAAAGCAAAGCTCATCATCTTGTTTGGAGTATCCGACGATGTGCAAGTCCACATTCGAGATGCTACATCAGCAAAAGAAGCTTGGGATAAACTGAGCACAATATATGAGGCCAAGAACAAGAATGTCATACTCAATTTGCAGAGTCAGTTACATACGTTGAAATTCAAACAGAATGAGAAAATTGAAGCCTTCCTAAGAAGAGTTGCAGAGTTGAGGGCTTCACTTCTAGCCCTAGGAGAAGAGGTCAAAGATGAGTCTCTCGTTCCCATTGTTCTGAGAGCTCTCCCTTCTTCTTACCGAATTTTTGTCACAACTCTAAATTTGTCAGATACGACAATTAGTTTTGACAAGTTAGTAAACCTACTGCAACAAGAGGAAGCAATGCACAACAAGGATGATGAAGAGGAGCAGGCACTGTCTTCACATCAAAAATGGAAAGGAAAAGGTAAAGGAAAACCTAAATCCTATCAGAAGTCCCCACATCAGAATCAGTATCATGGGGACAATCAACAGAAGAAGCGATGTCCCATTTGCAAAAGAGGACATGACTTGCAAGAATGTTGGTTTAATACATATAAGAAAGGTTCATCAAGCAATGATGGACCTCAACAACAACAAAATTACAAGGGACATTCAAACAATTATCACGGGCAGAAAAAGGGGAACTGGAAAAGAAGACCCCACCAGCAAGGTAATATTGCTGAGCAACAAGATCAGTCAGACAATGAAGACTTCTTGTTCACTGCTCGATCAAGTGAACCATCCACGTCATCTAGTGAAGTCTGGTATGTTGATTCGGGAGCCACTCGACACATGACCGGCCACAGAGACTGGTTTATTTCAATGAGGGACACGCCATCGAAAAATCATGTTTCGTTGGGAGATGATTCTTCATATACAGTACAGGGATTGGAAACATTTCTCTACCCCTTGGTTCACGCAAATGCAAACTATCGATGTTCTATATGTCCCCGGGGTCGACAAAGAACCTTCTTTTAGGTCACCAACTCCTAGATCACAACCTGAAAATTGACTTTGATAGTCAATCCGGCAAGAAAATGTGTTTGATTCGAGATAAATCCAGAGGCTCGAAAATAATTGCAAAAGCCTCAAATGTGGGAAGAATGTTTCAACTTGATTTCATTCACAAAAATGATCAAGCACTCGTGGCTAAAAACTCCACCTCAGCTCAGTTGTGGCATAGGAGATTTGGTCATGTAAGTTTCAAATATCTCGACACACTTCGCCGGTGCAATATGGTACATGGGCTACCATCTCTTCAGAAGGATACAGACAAGTGTCCTCACTGCTTAGCAGGGAAACAACACAGAGTTTCATTCCAAACAAGTACTTTTCGAGCTCATGGAAAACTTGACCTGGTTCATACCGATCTGTGTGGTCCAATGCAGCCAAGTCATTCTGTGGTTCCAGATTTCATGCTGTGGTTGATGACTATTCACGCAAAATGTGGATTTTTTTGTCTTCGTAAGAAAAGTGAGGCCTTTCAAACGCGTTCAAAAAAGTTCAAAGTGGCGGTTGAGAAAGAAACCGGTCGTCACATCGAGAACTCTCCGCCGATCGAGGGGGAATTCACCAGTGATGAGTTCAGAGACTATCTACAAACTCACGGGATTCGTCGACAAATGCCTCCTCCACACACACCGCAGCAAAATGGTGTTGTTGAGAGAAGAAATCGTACTATCATGGAAATGGTGCGATGCATGATCGATGATTCTGAACTTGCAAAGACATTTTGGGCAGAAGTAGCAAAAACAATAGTGTATTTGTTAAACAGAGTGCCCACAACTGCTCTTGATGGAATTACACCACAAGAAGCATGGTCAAAAAGGAAACCATCCATTGCACACCTCAGAGTATTCGGGTGCAAAGCCAGCATGCACATACCCAAACAGAACAGAAAAAAATTGGACATGAAATCACAAAATCTCATCTTCATTGGATACAGTGAAGAGACTCTTGGGTACAGACTGATGGATCCTAAGACCAGAAAAGTCTACACAAGCAGAGATGTTGAGTTTTTCGAGAAGAAGGAAGCAGAGACTCCTCCTCCGGACTCGCAAGATGTAGATTTTTCACCAGTTGTAAAAACTGAAGCAAATGTTCCCTCAGAAGATGAAAGTGATGATGGGGATGATGGTGTTGATCAGATAGGACCACAACCCATGGGAACAGCTCAACGTATGCCTAAATGGTGTACAAGCACATTACGAGATGCAAGACTGGATGCTCCACCGGATACATCCACCCCTGGACCACGGACTCGCAGTAAAGCAAGAGAAGAAGTTAACTTTGCTTTGATGAGTAGAGTTATTGAAACAGACGAGCCATCTACAGTCCAGGAAGCCCTACAGTCAAAAGCTTGGAAAGATGCCATGGATTCTGAATATCAATCAGTGATGAAGAATAACACTTGGCAGCTTGTCGATCTTCCACCAGGGAAGAAACCCATTGGTTGCAGATGGATATTCAAAACTAAGTACAAAGCAGATGGGACAGTAGACAAGTGTAAAGCAAGACTTGTAGCAAAGGGGTACGCACAGAAAGAAGGCATTGACTATGAGGAGACATTTGCTCCCACAGCTAAGATCAAAACGATCAGGATGATCTTTGCTCTAGCTGCTCAGTTTGGTTGGAAAGTCCATCAAATGGACGTAAAAAGTGCCTTCCTGAATGGAGATTTACAAGAAGAAGTCTACATGACTCAACCTGAGGGATATGTAGTACCTGGTCAAGAAGAAAAGGTATGCAGACTCAGGAAATCTCTGTATGGCCTAAAACAAGCACCCCGGGCATGGTACATCAAGATTGATGAGCATCTCGTACAACATGGATTCGTCAGAAATCCATACGATCCCAATCTCTACCTCAAAAAGCAAGGGGGGGAGATGGTGATTGTTGTTGTTTATGTCGATGATCTAGTCATCACTGGCAGTTCAGTGAAGATGATTGATGAAACGAAGACAGATCTTAAGCGATCATTCGACATGACAGATCTCGGGCTTATGCACTACTGTCTTGGACTCGGAAGTATGGCGTAAAGAGAATCACATCTTTGTTTCTCGATGAAATATACCAAGACAACGCTCGAGAAGTTTAGGATGATGGATTGCACACCAATTGCTACACCTATGGAGAACAGACACGCTTATCTCGCTCAGATCCATCTCCGAGGTAAGTGCCACTCTATCGGCAGAACTGATTGGGAGTCTCATTTACTCGACCTACACTAGACCAGAGATATCAGCTTTGCAGTGAGCTATCTATCCAGTTCATGCAGAACCCAAAATTTGTCATTGGAAAGCAAAGAAAACGCATTTTAAGATATCTTAAAGGATCAAGTAGATCTTGGTCTAGAATACAAGAAGAACGAAAACTTCTTCTTGACCGGATATTCGGATTCAGATCATGCAGTAACATTGATGATAGAAAATCTACTGGATTTGTATTCTTTATGGGATCGGACCAATATCATGGGGAAGTAAGAAACAACACTTTGTTTCTCGCTCTTCCACGGTTTGTGAGTATCGTTCTCGGCAGAGAAGCCGTCTGTGAAGCGATTTGGCTACGTCGCATACTGGAAGGACTTGGAATACCACAGGACAAACCGACCACCATGTATGTTGACAACGAAGGTGTTCTCAAACTTGTTCGCAATCCAGTTTTTCATGAGAGAACAAAGCACATTGAAGTTCAGGTTCATTTCATACGCGAACATGTATTGAAGCACAACATCCAGCTTCAATTTTGTCCAACAGCTGAACAACGAGCAGATATTTTCACAAAGTCACTTGCACGTGACAAGTTCGAGTTGTTTGAGCATTTCTCTCCTCATCTCTTGCATAATGCACAATTAAGGGGGGGAATGTTAGGATAAATTTTATTATCCTATTATTAATTATGCATAGTAGGATTATTTAATTAATTTTATTAATTAAATAATTAATGATTAAATTGTTATATGGTTAAACAACCATATTTGTCTGTTTGCACATTGTTATATTGTTATAAACAATATATTTGTCTTTATGTAATTTTGCTTCCGGATGTTATTGGAAGCTTGTGAAATCTGGTTTTTGGTTGCACTGCTGTGCAACTCATTTTCCCGGATGTATTTGGTCGTGCAATATCTATAAATATTGCAGCCCATTCTTTGTAATGTTTTCTTGATTGAGATTAATAAAATATCACAAAGCTTCCGTCCCTGTTTCTCAATCTACGATTATGACAAATTCTCTTACAAAATCTGTCATATGCGTAAGTGTGTCATAGGAGTTACATTCCCATTTGGGAAAGTAACTCTTCTCCATTATGGAGGCATATTCTCTTACATGGGAGTTACACATTCACTCCCTATTTGTACTCACCTCTTTTGATCTATGCCAAGCCAAGGCATTTCATTCTACTCCATTTTTGAAACTTGAGCTCTCATATGCATGCACATTGCTTTACAAAGCTTGCTTGCTTCAATCTCGCAACTCCTACACTTTGGTGAAGTGCAAATATTCGATGCACGTGAATTACTTCCAGGTATTTATCCTTCACTCCTTCACATCTTGGTCTACCTCGATGACATCATTATCTTCTCAAAGCAAAGTACGGATCATATGGCGCACCTAGAGAAAGTATTTAAGAGATGTAGAAATTTTGGGTATCCCTTAACCACAAGAAGTGTAATTTTACAGTGGCACAAGGCAAGATCTTGGGCCATGTGGTTCCAAAGGATGGCATCACAATTAATCCCGAGCATGTTTCAATCATCTTAGCTCTTTCCATGCCTAATGCATAATAAGGCCTTGCAGTCCTTCCTCGATAAGATTAATTTTTTTAGGCATTTTATTACTAACTTTATAGGACTGACTGCAAGGCCTTATTAACCAAGAGATTTCTTACACACCAGCACTCATCAACCTGAATTACTCAAAGGGTTTTATCATTTATGCTTATGGAATTGATGCAAGTGTTGTTGTTGTCCTAACATAAGAAAATGAATAAGGGATGGAAGAACCAATGGCTTTCTTCATCCATACATTGAAGGATTATGAATTAAAATATAGTCACACAGAGAATCAGGTCTTCACCATCATGTGCACACTCAAGAAATTCAAAAGTATAATCACCATAAATCATATCAAGGTGTTAGTCTCCCACTCTTATGTTACTGAGAATTCATCATGGGAATAGAAATCAATGAAAAGAGAGCACGATAAGTGACCAAAATCATGGAGTATGATGTGACTATCAAAGCCACAAAACCGGTAAGAGGTGGCGCACTCTACAAGAAACTTGCTAAGGATGCACATAATGAATCAGGGACTTCATTATTTATTGATGAAGCTTTCCCACGTGTAGAAATTGAGCAGAATACACATCCAAAGCACGTATGATGTCTGGATGAAGGACATGATCACATTCATTTCCAAGGGAGCATACCCTCTTGGCTTGAACAAGGCAAAGTGAAGACATCTAAGGTTATAATCCATCCATTATGTTTTGATTGATGTACTTCTCTTCAAGAAGAATCTTGATGGTGTGTTGTTAATATGTATCAATGGTGCATAGAATGAAAAAGTGTTAGCAGAATTTCATGATGGATTCTCTGGTGGACACTTCTCTACCAAAACTACAACAATAAAGATCATAATGGTAGGTATCTTTTTACTACTTTTTTGTAGATGCACACAAGTGGGTCATAAAATACAAGGAATGTGCCTTTTTACCAAAAAGAAGAGATTAGTAGTGCTTCCCCCGACAAATATAAGTGGATCAGCCTTTTGCACAATAGGGTCTCAACTTCATAGGAATGATCAATCCACCTTCAAGTACTAGACACAAATGGGTGTTGACAGTAATGGACTAATTCACCAGATGGAAAAAATATGTCACACTCAAGGAATTAACCAAGTTAGTCGTCCTTATCTTTTTCAAAGGTATAGTCACAAGGTTTAGCATTCCTCAAACCATTATCTTTGATAATGCAAAATCCTTTCTTGGCACTAAAATCACTTATTGGGATCTAAATTTGGGCATTTATTTGAAGACTTATTCCAACTATTACCCCCAAGGAAATGGTCTATTAGAGTCAACAAACAATAACTTGATCAGGATCATGAAGCGCACAATGAACATCAGCCAAAGATAGTGGCATACAAAGGTCTCGCGCATGCTTTGGGAAGATAGAATCATGATTAAAAATTCAATAAGAACTTTTTCTTATAAGTTTTTCTATGGAAAAGATGCTACCCTTCCTTTGATGTTGGAGTTGAACTCATTGGAGCTTACCCAGCAACTAGAGCTTCAAGGCATAGACCAGAGAGAAATCATAGTGGCGAGCTAATTTATCTTGAAGAGTCAAGGAACTCTATCATGATCAAGCTAAAACAACATCAGCAAGCAACAAAAAAATGGTTTGAAAGAAAGGTTAGGCCTAAAGATTTCAAAGTTGGGGACTTCATCTTGAAATGGGATACTTGGCGGGGCTAAACCAGGGTGTCATTCAAAGTTTGATGCACTTTGGAGTGGCCCATACATCATAAATTCATGCAAAGAGGCTAACTCTTTCAAGTTAACTCATCTTGATGGAGGTGCATTGCAAATCCTAGTAAATGAGATCTATCTCAAACCCTTCCATTAAGTTTTTGCATCGTTTTGTATATATTAGAGTAGTTTAATTCCTCTAAGTGCATTGTGTGCACATTGTTTATTGTACATAGTTATTTCTTCTCGTGTGCTTCTTGTGCGTGCTCTTCTTTTGCTTCCAAGGTGTCGATCTTCTTCCAGCAATTTTCAGCAGTTTGCAGGATTTAGAATAGAGTCAAGAAATGATCCTTCAAGTGACTTCAGGGGCAGTTCTTCAAAGCTATAAATCAGAATTTCATGATTACATAGTAGACTCCATGCCCAATGGATGCTCTAGGCTACTGATCTCCTTCATCTAGTAGGAAGATGGCCCCAAAAGTCACCAAAATTGTTATCTAAATAACTCTCCTAGTTATTTGGACAACTTACATACATATTATGGCTCAGATATCTTCATTACAATGATGCACACCTCAGTTGTCTCCTTGGCACATTCACTTGATCATAGGTTCCTCATGCGCCCTTGCATGCTTCTCCTTCTCCTCTTTCCATTTTCCTTTTCCTCTTTGTTCCAAATCGACCTTGCATACATAATCTATGCATTCTCCTTCCTCATAGAAGCCATTCCATCATGCTTGCACATATTGCACTTGTTTCAATCAGCTAAGTCCCTGACCCTCTCATGCCCCTTGCACATTACCTTGTAATAGTTGCACCTTGACCATACATTCTCCATTCACCAATTTTTCCCATTTCCTCCACACATTACGATCACGCACATCTTCTTTCTACCTTCTTCCCATGCCTCATTCTTCGCGTGCATATCTTTGCACCCTCCTGTGCCATTTTGTGCCACGTCATTCTCTAACATGCTTGATTGTGCCACACACAACCAATCTAAGTGCACCAATGGGCCACTGAATCCTTATAAAAAATAAATGAGTGACATGTGGAAGAAATGATAAGAACATTTGCACAGTTGGTTGTCCTTTCAGCCAATCCATGCATGCCACATTTCTTGCATACGCGGATAACTCTGAAAAACTTTTGACAACCATATATTTTGTTATAGATATTTGATCGGTGTGCGCATAGTCTCAATCGATAGTTGCTGACATAGGCTACAGTGCTAGACATTCAAATTCAAATTCTTGATGGATTTGGTAGGTGAGAAATGGAATAATGTATTTTTTTGAATTAATGAGCAGATTTGATTGCTCCAACCACCTTATTTTATCTAATCCAACCTCTTTCCTTCTGTAACATGCCAAATAGACTTGGGGAAGTGCGTTTGAAAATTCTCAGGAGGATTTGTAGGAATTGAATGCTTCTTGTTGGTGGTTGCATTTCAAATTCATATTTTCCCTCTTTCTCTTCTTCTTCCATAAATTCATCTATAATTATAAGAGTTGGGCTCATTTTTAATGTTGGACATTTTGGAGCCTTACAATTTTGCTAAGAACTTCATATCTTTTGTATTTTGAATTGCATACCTCTAGATTTGGCTCGTGCATGTGGATATTATCCGCTTTCACCATTTTAAAAAGCTCTATGTATTTATCGAAGTGATGGAAGCATCGTTTTATGAATGTTGTTTGTCCTAAGCGTGTTTATATTCTTTCTTCTTGCTTTTCTTTTACATTGTGTATTTTTGTGTCATTTTACACCCTTGTAGCACCTTTTTAGTTGTGTACCATGAAAATGATCCGTAAATACGTTTTATTTGTGCTACACGTGCTGAAATTTTCTTTCACTCATTTTCACTCAAAGCAGATAGTGTTCATCCCTCTTTTTCTAGTGTTATCACCTTTTAGTGTAGTTTCCTTTCATGTTATCCTTCTATCGTTGGTCCTCGACATCATTGTTAGCTTAGCTTTCCCTTTCAGCTCTAGGAGTATCAATAATGAGAAATAGACAGAGGAACCGACCTTCTCCGAGAGATTCATCTCAAGCACACAAGGTTCCACAACTTGGAGATGGTTCTATTTTTGTCTCGAACGAATCGATCCTTTTGGATCCGAGACACGTGTGAAATTTCAAACAACCAATAAATACCATATACCGATTCCACTATACCTCAATGTGAAAAATAGTTACAATGATATGGAACAAAGTATGAAGGTACATTATAATCACAAGAAATAATATAGATGTACACAATTGACCTTGGAAAACTAAAATTTCATAGTGTCTATTAATGATCATGAATGATAATTAATTGGTGTTATGAATTGGTTAAAATATCATACTTGACTAACCCTAATCAAAGATCATAAAATGATATAGTTTAAATTACATGCGGTAAGAGGTATAAACACTATTTTATGACTCGATGAGATCAACGAACATCTTTACATTGAATTTGATAACATAATGATACTCTTCTAACCTTTCATCTAGATGGGATGATAGTAAAATGTAAATGAAGGCGGGCATTATGAGATGACATTTGTGTTGTATGACCCATGTCCATACTAGCTCGGGATGGCTACGAGGATAAGAACGAACGTACAATTACTTAGGTCATTACGTGAACAAATGTTTTCCTGTAGGGATCCTAAGGTGGTTCTAACATGAATCATAAGACCTGAATATCGAGTCATGATATTTGTAGATTCATAATTTGATCTAATTACTTATTGAACATGAATACTTAACTGATTAATTGTAAACTTAATACTTAAACAACAAAAAATAATCCAGATAACTATGTTGAGATGGTTGTGTGGTGAAGGGAAGATAGGTTTCATAGACTTGTGTGCAAAGATTGAAATTGGCTTGTTGACGCAACGCCAAATAACTATGGCCATAGTAGTGTAAATGATTGATTACATTGTTTTGTACAAGAATTCTTCTTGTTAGAAGTTTCTAGAGTCAGATGGAGGTTACTTCAATGAATTTTTGATTGACACTAAGAATATTTACATATTCTCTTAGCCTATAATAAGGCTTAACCAAATGGTATATAAAGTACATTATCTTGTAAATAGTTTTGAAGGGTGATCAATAATGATCTAGATCCCTTTGTAGTTGCACATAGTTATTGTAGGTTGTCTAGATGGATTTTGAATATTAATTAATGCTAGAATAATTTAACAGTGGTTGGGAATGATAATATTCATTACAACATTATAAAAATTTAAGGGATTTTTTCATCATTAAAGATGGTTGAAGGGACCCGTACTCGTACATGATAACCACTTTTAACCAAATCTATGAGCTGAAATACAAAAACCAGGAAGGCTAGAAAAATGACCATAATGGAGTACTAGGAAATTTTTTCTAAATTACTTAAATATGTACCATAGTCTCGGATGGTTGAAATTTTTTAGATACACAAATTCATCATGGGACTTAACCCAGTCATTTGAGGGTGAATTTGATGTCCATGGTCCTCTTACCATGGAGTAGTGTTTGAAAAGGCCATTAGGTAGGAGTAGAAGCTCCAAGCCATAGTTGTTCACAAGGATGAGAAGCAAAAGATGAGATACATCTCACCTTCACCATTGTCACCTAGAAATACATGGTGGAAGAAGGTTGGAAATAAGGCTCGAGAATGGTGAAAATGACACAACTGCTAATTTAAAAATAAATGGACAGGAAAACGTTGTCGAGAAAACAAATTTGAAAGGAAAATAACTTTTGGTGGGTGTTTAAAGTGTTATGGTGACCACTATGCTAGGTATTGTACCTTGAGGAACAAGGAAAATAATCCACAATAGATAATCCAGGCTGCAGTGGCAAACCATTAGGTTGAAAAGGAAACAACACTTAATGAAGAGAAAGGTTTTGGATCCGGAAATTATCATGGAGAAACCAGTTAAGTTATTGTTAAAAGAAAGAATAAATTAAAACAACATTTTCCTTGTTATTTGGAATGATAAAACTTATTCTTTTGATTATCAAAAACTAATATTTTTCCATTTACTATGACATAGTTGATATTATTTTATATTCGTGGATGCTAAAATGATAAGAAATTCCTATTTCATATTGTTTAAAAAAATTGAATGATTTAAATGTTGTTATAGCTAATAAATTTGAAATCGGATGAGCCAAAATATGGAAAAAATTACAGGTTTTAAAATGAAAATGTTGACTATTTTCCTTATATGCATGTCATTAATCTGTCTTTGATTATCCTAATTGCTATTAATAAGTTAACTCATTGGGACGATGATTCATTAAGGGGGAAGTATGTCACATCCTATAATTTAATTCTCTTTTTCGCAAGGGCAAGTTGTAATATGTTAAGTGGTTTACAAATGCGGGGAGAAATTGTTTTCATGTAACTGAGTTTACAACTATACGTACATATGTATGCCCTAAAAAAGATATATGTAGTTACTCATAGTTATAAGCCCATCCATGTAACAATGCCTGTTGCCAAAAATTCGTGGAGTACTTGACATTTATAACTTATTCTTGTTATGTTATGTTTTATGAGATTACTTTAATTTGTTGTTTTCAACAATTTCATAACATCAGTGTGTTATTTACTTGTCAGATCTTGGTTTGTGAGAATTTTTATCTTATTGATGATTTTCTAATGATTAGTAAATTTGTACTTAGATGCAATGGTATTATTCTTCATTAAGAAATGATTATGATGGTTTAATGGTACTAACCTCCTCTTTTATCATGACATTCATAGACGGTAAAACATTAAGGTAGTCTTTAGCAAGGTACAGGTAAATGTTTAATAAATTGACTTAATGACCCTTTTAGCAAGAATCAAAATACCGCTTAAGAGACCTAGACTACAAAAAGTATTATAAGGTAAGATTATATCAATTTTATCAATCTTCAATTACATACTTGGAATATTGTTAAAATTGTTCAAATAGTTATCAACCCTAGCTCATGTGATGTTTACTTAGATGATTAAATTGATCACACCATGCATTGCATTGAAACTTGTTTGTTTTTATTTTTGTCTTCAATTGATCGTGACTCCATGCTAAGTGGTACTTGTCGCAAATTTTTTAAAAGACATTAATCATAGCATGAGGTCATTGATCATATTCCATTGGCATTAGGTTATTAAAATGTTGAATTTTAAAGTGATTTGTCTTCAACCATACACCATTTACTTTGTTTTTTATAATGATATGGTCTTTGACCATACTCAATGACATCTTGATTGTTTAATAATTGTGAAGTGGTTTTGATCAACCCATGTAAGGTTTAATGTATAATATGTTTGTTTTATTTTCATCATGACCACTTGATGATCATCTCTAAGCTAATTTTGAAGAGAAGTTGGAGATGGTGGTGGAGAGTTGAGTCCGGCCACTACGTGACACTCGCTAAAAATAAATGGGATTAATTTTTTTGGAAGGTAGTTTCTTACAAAAAGAGAGAAGCTATTGGATGCAATGGAGTTATATTTTTTCTGTTCTGCCTGATCTCAAGATCTCCCTTTTGGAGCTATGAATGGATGAAAGAAAGATTGTGGGTTGCTTTGGATTTTGGAGCTATGAATAGACGTGTGTTTTTTGTTAAATGACATATAATTTGTATAAATATAGGAAGAATTTGGGAGCTTTGTTGGTTTGGATTCCTTGAAGATGCTACAAGAAACACAAAAGAAATAGTGTAGATATCTGTTAGTGTGAGTTATCCTATGTGTCCTCCTCTCATATTAGAGGGTCATCTCACATGGGTTAGGTTTAGGGTTAGGTTTAGGGTTTTCTATTGAGTCATGCACTAGGGTTACTCAGCACCCTATATGTACCCTTTCACTATTCATTTATGAGCATGCCAAGACACTCCATTGTCTTTCCTTTATGTGCAAGCTTTGTTTCTATTGAGCAAGTTCTTCCATTTTTAATCGATTCTTCCTTGCGATTACACTGGAGCTATCACGATTCCGTTGGAGTGTAACTACTTTGTGGTGCATCGTTTCCAATTCGATTCTCACAAACTCTTTTCATGGTATCAAAGATACACAATTTGCCGTCACACCAAAAGCTCGAACTAATGGTGGAGAAGGATCTCATCATATTAATCAATTGCTATGCCAATGCCCTCCCACATAGTGGAGTCGGGTATACACCCAATCAAGCCCAACAACATTAGGAGGAAGTGACACTAGGAATTTCCGGGAGGTCACCCATCCCAGAACTACTCTGGGGCGGCGCACTTAACTACCTGGTATTAGAGATGCACAACTTGCCGTCACACCAAAAGTTTGAATTTATGGTGGAGAGGGATCTCATCATGTTAATTAGTTGCTACGCTAATACCCTCCCACATGATGGAGCCGGGTATACACCCAATCAGGCCCAACAACATTAGGAGGAAGTGACACTAGGAATTTGCCAGGAGGTCACCCATCCTAGCACTACTATAAGGTCGTGGCGCGCTTAACTACCCGGCTCGATACCAAACGATTTGTCGTCACACCAAAAGCTCGAAATTATGGTGGAGAGGTATCTCATTGTGTTAATCACCTGCTACTGAACACCCTCCCGCATGATGGAGTGGAGATACACCCAATCGGCCCAACAACATTAGGAGGAAGTGACACTGAGAATTTTCTAGGAGGTCACCCATCCCTAACTACTTTGGGGTGGCACGCTTAAGCGCTTGGTATCAAAGGTACATGACATGCCATCACATCAAAAGCTCGAACGTAGATTACTCTTGGTATCATATCTGAGATCGGGTAAATGTGCATTCATCATTTGAGTTGTGATTACTCTTGGTCTCATTTTTTTAATCCTCGTGTAAGTTTTTCGATCATTACTACTGTGGAATTATTTTGCTAATCTCTTTAACAAGTTGTTCTTTTGGAAGTGCATTTTTTGGGGTTTGTGCATGTATGTAGGTTTGTGTTTTTTCCGTTGGATTTCACTGGTTACAGATCGTATTTAGTGGAAAACGTTATCTTGAGGTTGGTTCTTTTTACGGTCTTATTCAGATTTTTACCAAAATATATTAATATTTTTTTTGGAAATCTGTGTTTTTTTGCCTATCTTTCGACCTCTCCTACCTTTTGAATGCTTTGGCATGTGCGTAGTTTTTTCCTCGTGTTGTGCGCTATCCGAGCTTCTTGTTTTTTGTGCGTGGATTGTATTTTTTAGACCTATCTCGGCTTAGCCGTATTTTTTTCAGCTTGCTACAAACTATGCAAACTCCTTTTGCTTTGCTTGCTTCCTCCCACGTGCCGCGCACACCGCCCTCAAAACCCATGTTTCATCTCTTTCCTCTCAACCGCACAAACACAAAACAACAATTTTTTAAATTGGTACGTTTTTTTTTTGTTGTTTTGATTTGTCTTTTATTAATACTTTTTTAAAAATCTGCGCTGCAAACTCTTTTAAATCTACGTTTTTTTTTTTTTTTTTTTTTTGCCTTTTATTTTATTGAATCTTCTTTAAAAAATCTGCATTTTTTTAAAAGCTTCTTTTTAAATACTTTTTATTTCATTTGCTTTTTAATTTAAAAAAACGTGAAAGCTTTTTTGTAAAGTTTTTAAATGAAATAAAATTCTTTCTATTTTTTAAAGTTTTTAAATTTTAAAAAAGAGGGAAACGTTTTTTCCAAATTAGTTTTTTTAATCTTATTTAAATTCATAATATTTAATTATTATTTTTAATTAGATATTAAATAATCATGCTTAATTAAATTTTTATTATTATTTGCGATTAATTTACATTTAGTAAATATTTTAAAAAATCGTCTTTTAAATTAACGTTAAAATATCATTTTTTTAAACTCCAAAAGCTCTCAATTTAGCTAAACTGGGCGTTTCTAAACGATATTTTTTTAGGTGTTAGTGTCAATTTTTTTACTAATCGTGTGCTCAAGTGTGTAGTGACACTTTGACTTTTTTTTCCCTTCGAGCGTTTTCTGGCGTTCTGAAGACCTCTGAACTCCTTCGAGTTCATTTAAAAACATTGTATTTTACCCTTATTATTGCTTGCGACTAGTGAGTGTGTCTCGCCACATCATCAGCAAAGAAGGGGTTTTCATTTACGGCATGAGACGTTTTTTCTCACAACCAGGATTTGCTTTCGCCTCCTTCCTTGTCTTTTTCTTTGTGCTTGTTTACGGTGTCCTATTTTGTTGTGCGCTCCACGAAACACTGTTGTGGTCTCCTCTCTTGCACGTTATTACGTTGATTGCGGTCGAGTTACCAAGTGTTTTCAATCGCACGCACGGACCCAATTGTAATCAACGCACTAAACTATAAAGTGTAGAAAGCAAGGGGGTTGTTATATTATCTTGGGGGGTTGTGTTTCTTTTCTGCATTTCTTTCTCTCTCTTCACTATGGATGCACTTTCAATTCCTTTGCTTACGTCGTTCAACTTCTTCGAATGGAGATTGAAAATAATAATGAAACTAAGGGTAAAGGGTTATTCCGCATCACCATGGGAAGGCGAGACCGAACCAAACGACGAACCTGAAAAATCTAAGTGGTTAAACCGTAGTGATGAAGCTTTAGGTCTTCTTTGCATGTCTATTTATCCTTACTTGCTCTTCCACACGAGGCGTCGAAACACCTAAATCTATGTGGAAAACACTGGATGCAATGTTTGGATAACTAAATGGCATGACAACGCATGAGTTGGCAAATGAACTACTAGGGTTAAATCCTAGTGACTTTGAAAACCTACAAGCTTTCTTCTCGAAATTTGTCCATATTATATTGTTGTTAAAAGGATGTCAAGTAGAGAAGAAATATTCTCAATTGATCTTGTCTAGTCTCTCTAAGCTAGGTTCCAAATATTTTATCTTCGTGTCAATTTTCTATGCTACAAAAGCTACTTTGGGTGATACTTGGACTATGCCCTCCTTTGACTATTTTTCATTCTAACTCATTCAAGAACATGACAAACTCATTCAAATGGGGTCTCTCAAGTCCAAGTCACATGCCCTTATAGCAAGTACTAGCAAGGGAAAGAAGATTGAAAAGAAGAAAGAAACAAAGGATCAACCTAAGAAAGAAACCAAGACCAAACCTAAAAATGACACAAACACTTTGACTTCTGAGCCTAAGGCACAGAAAAACAAGTTTTTGTGTTCCTATTGCAAGAAGTCTGGTCATGATGAGCAACACTATTTTTGGAAAAAGATTGATCACTTATCTCATATACTTGAGAAGAATAAAATAAGTGTTCCTGAATCCATAAAACAAAGTGCTCCAAAGGCCGAGTCTTTTGCTGCAAAAGGTGCTAAAAATGATAAGAAGAAAGGAAAAGCCCTTGTAGCTAGAGTTGCTCCTTCATCGACATGGATTATAGATTCGGTGCCTCACACCACATGGGTTCTTTGCATGTTGATTTTTCCAACATCAAACCTTGTGGAATGTCCCAAATCACAATGGGTAATGACACGACAGTGTCGGTTTCCAGTAGTGGATCGGTAGAGATGGATGGGGGAACATTTAACCAAGTGTTGAGTGTTCCTGATCTCTCTACCAATCTCCTATCGGTTTACCAAATTACTCACCTTGGTGAAGGAATGCGAGTGGAATTTGGTCCTAACTCGGTGATTATTCGTGAGCTTAACAATGACACTACAGTGGCTGAGGGAAAGGTTGATCACCATTCACGGTTATATACCTTTTCCCATTTTACTTATGATTCTACACCCACTGCCTTGCTCACTCATGCAAATGAGGTTAGTAAGCTATGGCATGAGCGTTTTGGACATCTAAATTATCGCTACCTTGAACAATTGAGCCAAAATGAAATGGTCAACAGGTTGCCTCACGTCAAGTTTTCTAAGGGTCTTTGTGAGGATTGTCAGACTGGAAAGCATCCTAAAAAAATTTGACAAAGGAAAAGCTTGGAGAGCCACTCGTCCTTTGGATCTTGTTCTGATGATGTTTCTAGTCCATTTCCTTCTCCTTCATTTACAAGAGCTCTTTATGTGCTAACCTTCATGATGACTATTCACGATATACTTGGGTATATTTTCTTAAGCTTAAGTCTAAAGTCTTTGAACATTTTCGTGGCTTTAAGGCTCTTCACGAGAAACAAAGTGAACGGTCTATCAAGGTTCTTTGAACTCGACAATGGAGGTGAATATGTAAATAATAGGTTCATAGATTTCTATACTTCGAGAAGGGATCTCTTTTGAGCATGCATCTGATTGTTTATAGCCCTTCGCAGAATGGAGTCGCAGAAAGAAAGAACTGTACTCTTAAGGAGATGGCCACTTGTATGATTCACTCAAAGTCTCTTCCTTCGCAGTATTGGGCCGAAGCAGTGAATTGTGTAAATTACATTCAGAACCATGTTCCACATAAGGCAGTAAGAGGGATGACACCCTTTGAAGCCTGGTTTGGATGCAAGCCTAATGTTGAGCACTTTCGAGTCTTCGGATCCAAGGCTATGGCTTGGATTCCCAAGAAGAAACACAAGGATTTGGAACCACAATCCAAACCTTGTATCTTTGTAGGGTATCCTGATGGCATGAAGGGATATTGATTGATGAATCCTACTTCTCATGAGCTATATATTGAGAGAAGTGTTAAGTTCGATGAGTCTTCTTCGACTTCTACTTCTCCACCTATTGAGGTTCTTTAGCTCGCTAATTCGGATTCTGACTCATCGATGATGATATGTTGTTGAGCGTGCTCCTCTTCCTGATCCTCCCGACCATCAGACCTCTGAGTCTTCTGATTCTAATAGTAGTGATGATGAGGATTATGTCCCTTCTCACTCAAGTGAAGAATCTTCTGACTCTAAGCCTGATCCTCCTGGTCTTCTTTGGGCCAGGAAAACTTCGCAAAGTGCTAGAGATTTAGTTGTAGATACTTCGGATATGAGACGTACTCGCTCAGATTTTTTAGACCCCACTCTTTCTTCACCTTTGCTTCTGATCCACAGTCTTTCGGGAGGCTTATGGTATTCCTGAGTGGGATTCTACCATGGATGAGGAGTATTCCTTTCTCATGAAGAATGATACTTGGGATCTCACCACTTTTCGAACGGAAGAAAAATCATTTAGTGTAAGTGGGTGTTCAACAAAGTATGGAGTAGATGGAGACGTCAAAAAGTTTAAAGCGTGATTAGTAGAAAAGCTTTCTCTCGAGATATGGGGTTGACTATCTTGAAACCTTTTCTCTAGTTGTGAAGATGACTTCTATTTGATGACCTTAGCCATTTCCGCAGAAACAGATGGAAAGTCCATCAAATGGATGTTAAGAGTCCCTTCCTTCATGGTGATCTAGAGGAAGAGATCTATATGGAACAACCTCCGGGTTATGTCTAAGATCCCTCCCTCGTTTGTGAGTTAAAGAAATCTCTTTATGGCCTTAAACAAGCCCCGGGCTTGGTATGCCAAGATGGAATCTTTTTACTTATATCGGGGTTTACTAGGTGTCATTCGATCCAAATGTTTATATTCTATGGTAAGATGACTCCATACTCATTCTTGTTTTATATGTTGATGACTTGTTGATCACATGTAGCTCTTCCTCTATTATTGATTTTGTGAAGATCGCCTTGGCTAACAATTTTTCCATGACTGACTTAGGTCTCGCTTCATTACTTCTTTAGGATCTAGATTTCACAATCGACTGGGAATCTTAATTTCGCAACCCAAGTATGCTCTTGATTTGCTAGCTCGTTTTTAGATGTTTGATTGCAAGTCTCTCCTACTCCTTTTCTTTCTAGGTTAAGTTGGTTTTATATAGCTATACTCCCTTATTTGATGGTACTCTTTATCGGCAGGTTGGTGGGGAGCTTGATTTACTTGACTCACACTCGACCGAATTTATCATATGCTATTGGGATCGTGTCCAGATTCACACAGGAGCCACCTGAGCTGCATTAGAAAGTAACTAAACAGATCCTTCATTATGTTCGTGGCACTTATGCTGATGGCATTCACTATCATGGAGGGGTAGATATTGACTTGATTGGGTTCACTGATTTTGATTGGGCCATTGACTTAGATCATCGAAATCTACTCGCTATAGTTTCTCTCTTAGTTTAGGTCCTATTAGTTAGTCTAGCAAGAAGCAAAATGCAATTGCGATATCATCTACGTAAGGAATCATACGAGAGAGCAAGATTAACGCTGCCACAGAAGCTATTTAGCTACAGGGTATTCTGACAGAGTTTGGCATCCACTTTCGAGGCCTACCATTATCTACTGTGATAACATGAGCACTATCTCTATTTGCAGAAATCCAGTTCAGCATCAATGGATGAAGCACATTGAGATCCATATGCACTTCATATGGGAGCTTATTCATGATGGTGTCATCGACATTCAATACATTCAGATAGCTGATCAGATTGCATATTTATTCACCAAGCCCTTCACTGAGATGAAGTTTCTTCACTTATGGTCTCTTCTTGGGGTGAGGTCTTCTACAACTACTCATCTTCTTCGAGCTATGTAGTCCTTATTTTCTTCTTCTTCTTATAAGAATATTGTGTTTGTATATGGGCACCTTATCGTGCCTTTATTGTGTCGGGCCCCATTGACACATCTTTCTTAGTTGTTTAGGGGTGTCTTCCTTTTCCGGTTCTCTCATAGCCGCTACCCAGCCTTCGATGAAGGGGGTGTTATTTTGAGTTATTCTATGTGTCCTCCTCTCATATTAGAGGGTCATCTCACATGGGTTAGGTTTAGGGTTAGGATTAGGGTTTGCTATTGAGTCATGCACTAGGGTTACTCAGCACCCTATATGTACCCTTTCACTATTCATTTATGAGCATGCCAAGACACTCTATTGTCTTTCCTCTATGTGCAAGTTTTGTTTCTATTGAGCAAGTTCTTCCATTTTTGATCAATTCTTCCTTGTGATTACACTGGAGCTATCATAATTCTGTTGGAGTGCAATTACTTCGTGGTGCATCATTTCCAATTTGATTCTCGTAAACTCTTTTCAATATCTTCATGGTCACAAACATGGATATCAACCCCTTTCTTGTTGTTATATTTTGAATCTGATGGCTATGGATTAATTTTCTTGTTTCTTGATCTATGTGATATTCTTCATTTTCATATTGATATAAAAACGTAGAATGCTATGCAGTAAATCATTTTTCCTCATTTGGGTATTTGGGGAATGTGTAATAAGAATCGTTTCTTTATATCTAGGTATAATCTAAGTTGGGAAATATTTGCATTTGAAACCAAATAGAGACTGTGCATTGTACATTAATTTTATTTATTGTGAATAATCTAAATTAGTTTCAGATAAGATATTGGTTTGTGATACTTAGTACATTTCCTCTTGGTAGAAAGGAAATATCATTCTTATCTACATGCCTAAGTTAAGAGAATGATATTAGACCCGGTTGTGGATGTAACCCATTTAGAAGATTTTTATATGATTTCTTGTCTACGAAATAATATTGTAACAGAGATAGGGAATGTTTGTTAGGGATTTTGTTGATTGTAACTTTGAGATAATGTTACTTTGTAGAAATTTAGGGCATTATAACTTATCTAGTAATATTTTTCTTAAAAACCCAAAATAGGTTCCTTGCCTAAATTGTTTCATCCAATATTGGAAATTCATTAAAGTATATCAACATTCCAATGAAATTTTCTTTGAGTGGGATAAGTGGGTATTGTTCCTTGTTATATCATTATGCTAAGATGTTCTTGAACATTTTGTTAGCATATGAGTTTTGACTCATGCATAAAAATTTTACAGTATAATTACTAGTAGTAATATGAGAATGGTTATTTCAATATGGATTTTATATGGAGTTCCAAGGAAAATTATAGAGATTAAATGTCCCCTTCATTGATGGTATTATTTGTGGTTGTAAGTCTTTATGAGTGTAAACATAAGTGATGTAAGTTGTGACTATGCATGTTGTTGATGTATTAATTGTATGAGATAAAAACTATTAAGTTGGAAAGCTTTCCTTAGGAATTTTTAGAATATGAAGAAAATCCTATTTGTAATTCATTTTACTTTTATTGTGAATTTGTAAGGTTATAAGTTGAAAATGATATAAATATAATCTTCACTAGCATTATGATTGGTATTAGAAGGAATTAAGTGATTGTTAAACCATGAATTAAATACATGTTAACTCCACTTTGAGCAATGTTATGGCATGGAAAAATGTTGTCTGTAGAATAAATTGTCTACTTGAAAAGAAGTTGAGTTTCTCCTTTACTTCACTCTTTTGATAAAGTCATGATTTTTTTAATATAAAATGATTTTAAGGAAAGAATTCAATTTTTATTTTTTTATGATATTAGATTTAACAAATTTATTGTTAAAGTAGCCATAATGATCTTAAGTGATGATTTGATAAGGTTTTGTTAGAAACTTAGTATACAAACATGAGATCACCTTAATTGTTATTGATCCGTATACCTAATAAGTTATAAGTAATGTACATTTTTAAAACTAAGCTAAACTTATGATATTCTTTTGAATCGTTATTTAACAACATGATAGTGAGTTGTTAATCCATGCCAATTTAACGAAATAACCATGTACATCATGTACCTCTCTTACACTTGCAAGTATGATTAGTATTTTGAGTTTATTAAAGAAAGGATGACATGACATGCATTGATTATTATTGTACTATTTCTCATGAATGTAATGAATGTACTTAGATCGATTTTATGTGAAAGTATTACTTCACAATGTTATTCGTAATTCATCTTGATGTAATTAATGATTATCTTTGATAATCACTTCATGACTATGTGGTTTTGATTATTAATTATGAAATTAAATATTACTAATTGGATCATTATGATTATAATAAATGACATACTTGTATCGTTGTTTTGGTGAAGAATTTATGTGAAAGTTGATGTTTAATGTTATAACATAACTATTTTAAGATTTCGTTATGATTTAATGAATATGTAGTGTAAACAATAAGACAAACAAGAAATACAAAATTGCACTTAAAAGATAGAAGTAAATAAGATATATTTGTTTTTGAGGATTAAACAAGATGATATATATTAGTGTGTATGAAATAATGAGAAACATTTTGTTGTCTTTTAACAAGAGTAGCAACATACACATTTAAGAAAAAGTATTATTATTGTAAATATACGTGACTGATTCCACTATACCTTGGTGCAAAAATAGTTACAACGATATGGAACAAAGTATGAAGGTACACTTCAACCACAAGAAATAGTACAAATGTACACAATTTACCTTGGAAAACTAAAATGTCTAAGTGTGTATTAATGATCATGAATAATAATTAATTTAGTCTTATGAATTGGTTAAAATATCATACTTGGTTAACCATAATCAATGATCGTAAAACAATATATTTTGACTTACATGCAGTAGGTGGTACAAACACTATTTTGTGACTCAATGAGTTCACCGAACAACTCTATCGTGAATTGGATAACATAATGAAACTCTTCTAACCTTTCATCGTGATGAAAGGATAATAAAATGTAAGTGAAGGAATGCATTATGAGATGACATTCATAACGCATAAGCCATGTCCGTACCATCTCGGGATGGCTATGGGGAGAGGAATAAATGCAAAATTAATTAGGTCATTACGTGAATGTATATTTTCTTGTAGGGATCCTAAGGTGGTGCTGACATGAATCATAAGACCTGAATATTGAGTCCCGATATTTATATCTTTGTAAGTTGATGTAATTACTTATTGAAAATGAATAGTTAAATGATTAACTATAAACTTAATACTTAACCAATGGAAAAGAATCCAGATAAATATGTTGAGATAGTTGTGTGGTGAAGGGAAGACATGTTGCGTAGTGTTGAGACCCTTTAAATACTTGTTTAATTGTCTCATCTACTATAGTCTGTCATGTTTTGTATACCCTTGCACTTTTTATTCTAGTCATCATGTCAAGACATTCCCACTTGAACTTAAGTTTATGGCACTTATATATTAATTAGTACAATTATTACTAAGTTACTTTATTTCATGGATTTTGAATGTGCATTTTAATCTCTTTGATGCAATGAATGATTATTAAGTGCTTTATCTAAATGTTGTACTTGTTGCAAGAAGTTGTTATGTATTGTCACTAACATGCAACCGAAGAAACTCTGTCACAAAGCAAAGAGGACTCATCCACAACAAGGCACCTACAACCAAAGGAAAACATGCACATATACAAAGCCATGATTGTGGGAAATGTGATCAACAAGAATGCTTCACCTAAGTTTGCACCTGCTAGTAAAGAAGTAGTTATGACAACAAGAACGGATCTCATGCCAATGCCTAATTATTCTTTGCAACTACAACTTGGAACTAGTTGATTTAATTTTACAACTGGTTGTTTGAATGAACAGTTAGTTATGTTGATGTATTAGAACACTTTTCTTTAGTTTTAATTACATGCATAAGAAACCATGGATTTCTTGGGAATGATCTAGTACTTAATCAAAATGTAACTACTAGTTGAAAGAGTCTCTTCATGTCTCTACTGAATATAAAGAGAATGATAAGACTATAGTAGATATGGATCCATGAGTAAAAGGAAATTTTTGTAAGTTATATTTTGTAATCCTCATGCTGGTGAATAAAAATTTGGGTTCTATCATTTTTAGGTAGATGAAATCCTTAGGAAGGGATAGCACCCAAGGTAGGGCCCACTTATGGTTTGTTAAACCCCTTTCCTTTTTCTTTGCAGTTTTAAGTTTTGTGCATTGGTAGATTATAGTTGCAAAAAATCATTTCTTTATTTATGAGTCATTTTTACCTATTTTATTCATTAGTTGTAGTATCTATTCTTATCTGCAACCTAGTTTAGTTTCAACATTATATTTTCTAGTTATTGTGACAAAAATCCTTTAGTTATATCTCTTGAACACTTGTAACTGTGTATACAACACTGGCAGTGTTGAAATTCTACGTCCCTAGGTTTGATGAATAAATGACTATGGATTAGTGAACAACATACTAATTGTTGCAAGTTAATTTGCACCACCATTTTTGGCGTCATTTCGAGGACCCTACCAAGTTATAAGTTCGTTGAAGAGTGTTTTTCATTCTTTAGAAGTAGTCTAGGTTTTAGGAATTCACCTCAGTTTAAATCCCCCAACTAATTACTGTTGAATGAGTTGAGTAGTAAATGCATGCACCGTCCAAGGGATTCCCATGGTATATTTTTACCTAATCCATAGGTAGCACAAATCTCTTCATTTACCTTTGAAGATTCTAAAGAAGAAACCTCTGCACTTGGTTTTCTTTTTTAAGACAATCCTCCAAGTGATAATTCTATAGCTTCTTACGAATAACTAGGGATGACAGAAGAATTAGATCAGAATTATCAAAATGGGGCAACCACTTTTGAGTTCCCCATCATTAACAACAATGCATCTAATGGGCTGAATAATATTTCTCCATCAACCTTGCCAAATTTCCATGGAGCCATATCAAAAGATCCAGACACCTTTCTCTTTGAGTTTGATGTTTTGTTCAAGCAGAGCTATAATTATACCACTTTGTTGCACATAAGTTTAAATTGTCTCTGCAATACTCAAATATGCTAATTTAAGGTGGTTCATGGATTGGGAAGGAATTTTTTTACTACATGGGCACATATGAAGGAGAAATTCCTTGATAAATATCAATACTATTGTAGACCAATTAGTGAGAAGGAGATGAAATCTACATAATGCAACAAAAATAGGATGAATCGTTAGAGGATTATTTGGAAAGGTTCCTATTCTTGTGTTTAGAATTTAAAACATACCACTAATATACCATCCGACTCCCTTAAATTTCTCTTTTAAAGGGGCTCAATGATAAAGACATGGATGCTTTTGTAGACTGATAGGAGTAGGAGACATTTCAAAGGCTAGTTTTGGAGATATTTGTGATGTCCTGTAAGAACTATGCAAGATCTACCATGAAGAGGTGGAGTATCTACCAAATCAATGGGGGACATCTCTAAGTCTCGAGATTTTTAGATGTTCAAAAACATGAAGTAAGAGATTTTTAATGACATGGCTAATCAATTGGATGCTCTACATTCAAAAAGAAGAAAGAAGACACATAAGCAACACTCAAAGATTACTTCTATGTATGCATAAGGAAGAAATCAGACTGTAGATGCATAAAATTAGCTAGCATTGCTCAAGAAAGAGAGGCTTCACCTGATTTCAAAATGTTAGAAACAAAAGATGGGAAAGTGTTCTATGTTTCTCAAAGGAAACCATGGCCACCAAGGAAAGGAGGTATGCCACAAGACCCTATGCATTCATTTCAAAATTGGTCTAATAATTCATATGTGCAGCCTCCACCTTGGGCTAACCCTCAATGTTGGGCCCCATATCCTAACCAGTACCAACAACAATGATAACCTCCATACCAAGGCTAACCACAACAAAAATGGCAACAACCTTCCCCAATCATGGAAACATCCATAGAGGGGAAAGGAGTGGAATAACCCACCTCCTATTCTACAAAAAAAGTATCAACAACCTCCTTATCAAGTAAAAGCAATAGTAGCAAACTCATATTCCTAATCCCTAATCAGGCTCTCAACCAAAATCTACACAACTACCTGCTCAACCAATGCCTAATCCTAACAATAAAGCTATTCACCAGCCTATTCCACTCCGAACCGAGATAAATACCCTACTTATTATGTTGATATCAACAATATCTATCTTCACTCAGGAAGAGAATTTCCCTCACTTGGACCAACCATTCTTTGAAATTAAAGAGGAACCATAGTTTCTTGCATGATGACCCACAACAAGGATAGAAGATGTTGCAGGTTGATCCATAACAACCTACTCAGAACTCTAGCAAGCATAAAACATAGGACAATGAGCCACCTTTTCTTGAAATATTACAAGAGAAAAAGATTGACCTTAGATCAAAATATGATTCTGAATTTTTCAATCAGCTTAAGGACATTTGTGTCAAGATACCATTGATACAAGCTATCAAGGACATGCATATCTACAATAATATATTCAAGGACCTAAGCATTAAGAAGCTAAGAAGGAAAATGAAATACCCATCTACTATACAGGTCATTGGTAAATTAGCTGATATTATGCTTGGGAACTCAATTCTACCCAAGAATATTGATCCATGAAGCCCTCTAATGATTGTCACAATCAATGGTACAGTGATCAACAACACATTGATTTATATGGGATCAACAATAAATGTGATGACAAAATAAATTATGGATGATTTGAAATTGGAAGGATTAAGACCAATAGCCACAATCTTGCAACTTGTAGACAAATCCACAATAAAACCTAAAGGATTGTTCAACGATGTGGTAGTAGTGGTAGAATCTTGGTATTACCCGCCATTGACTTCATTGTTGCTCGGCAATTAAAAGAAAGCTTAGGAGGATATCCTATCATCCTGGGGAGTCCATGGTTAGAAATTTTTGATGCATTCATTGGATGCAGATCTAGAAATATGATCATCTCCAATGGAAGTGGTACTAAAAATCCTATGCTATACCACCATTTAATGAAGAAGATGAAAATGTTTCGATGGAGGAACCAATAAAGAAGACCAAAGTTTAGTTTAACAACTCATGATGATGGAAAATTTATGCATAATAGAAGGCCGGGAGGAGGATGTTGTTCTTTGAAATTTTTGCGAGAACAATTATGGAAAAAGTGAAGAAGAGGATGGAAAGTTTCAATGCATAAGCTACCCTGAAAGTCAAATATTGCCTTAGAAAAAAACTAAGAATGTTCCAGGTAAGAACTATATCCTACACCAAATTCTTCCACATGATTGTATCTTGAACTCTGTAAATAATAGTATGTGCTCCATGATTTATCTTTCCAAGTAATTAGATATTACACCTCACGAGCCACTTAATGTGAAAATATCATTAAGCATACAAGAGGAGTAGTTGTTAGTTGCACTTATCAAAAAGCACGGGACAACATTTGCATGGTATTATGGATCTATGCATGGAATCCATCCTAAACTTTGTACTCATAAGATATACATCAAGGCGGTTGTAATCCAATAAGGAAGGCACAAAGGAAAATGAACCCAATATTGAGGGATATAGTTAAGGAAGAACTAAAGAAATTATTGGATGTTGGATTCATATATCCAATCTCAGATAGTCAATGGGTTTCACCACTTGTTATTGTACCTAAAAAGAATGGAAATGGAGGATTTGTGTGGATTATAGGGAGTTGAGCACAGCAACAAAAAAGGATCATTTTCCACTTCCTTTTATTGATAAGGTACTTGAAACTCTTGTTGGAAAAAATTATTATTCTTTCCTAGATGGTTATAGTGGCTACAATCAAATTCAGATTGCACCAGAGGATCAAGACAAGACAACATTCACATGCCCATGGGGAAATTTTTCATACTTTTTCTTCCCTTTGGTCTATGTAATGCACCTGCCACATTTCAAAGGGTATTACTTAGTATCTTCTCATATTTAACCAATGACTGCATGGAGGTATACATGGATGACTTCATAGTCCATGGTAGCACTTTTGATGAAGCAATGAAGAACTTAGACAAAGTTCTCAAAAGATGCAAGGAGAATAACCTGTCCTTAAGAAACAAAAAATGTTATATGATGATGTCTGAAGGGATTGTGTTAGGTCATTATCTGTCATCTCCGGGATCCAGGTAGATCTAGCAAAAATATTAGTCGTTATAAATTTACCAACACCCAAAAATCAAAAGGATGTAAGGAGCTTCTTAGGCCATGTTGGGTATTACCGAAGATTCATCCAGGATTTTAGAAAAATTGCAGCACCATTTTTTGGGTTATTAAGGAAGGATGCTAAATTTATATGGACAGAAAAATGTGAAGCTGCATTTCAAGCATTGAAAAAAATGTTGACCTTTGCACTAGTGCTGAGAGGGCCAGGCTGGAATTTTCCATTTCATATACATACATATGTTTCTGATCACACAATTGGAGTTATCCTATGATGGAAGGATGGGATCATCTATTATGTGAGTAAGAACTTACAAAGCATGTTGATCTTAACTACACGTTAATTGTGAAGGAATTCTTAGCCATTGTATATGCCATCAAAAATTCAAGCACTATATCACGGGATATCCAATTTTTATCCAAATAGATCATATTGTCATCAAATATTTGATCAAAAAGCCAATAGTAAGTAGAAGATAATCATATGGTTGTCACTCTTACAAGAGTTTGATGTAACAATTTTTGATGAGCTTAGGAAAGACAATGTTGTAGAATAATATATCTCTAGAATGGAAAACAATAATGAGGAAGCAAATCATGGATTACTCTTTCCCAGGATGAGCACTTGTAATCCATTTCCACCAAGACACTCTAGTATGCTGATATAGCCAACTATTTGGTTTTAGGTAAGACACCCCACATTATCTATATTCTGAAAAGAAATATATTATAGAGAAAAGTGTGAAGTTCTCTTAGATAGTTGGTTCTTATTCCACACCGGGTAGGATAATGTTATGAAAGGATGCATTGATGATGAGGAAATTTATGATGTCCTTAAATCCTTCCATAATGAGCCATGTGGAGGATACTTCACTACATTAATAACATCACAAAAGGTATTAAAAATAGGGTATTATCGGCCTACATTGCATAAGGATGCAACATTGTATGCAAGAAGATGTGATAAGTGTCAAAGAATGGGAATGGCTACCAAATCAGATGAAATGTCATTACAGCCTCAGATAGTATCACAACCATTTGATAAATTGGGATTGGTCTTTATTGGTCCCACATATCCTAAGTCTCAATAAAAACAATACATCATGGTATGCACAAACTACCTCACCAAATGGACAAAAGTAAAGGCATTACCAAATCACAAGAGTGAAAGAGTTACAAAATTCCTATATGACCATATCTTTACAAGATATAGATTTACCAAAGAGACTATCATAGATCAAGGTACCCACTTCTTTGCTGAAGTTATTGTTAATTAGCTACGATCCTGCAAGATTCAAACTACTAGTAAATGGTCATAGATTGAAGTTGTATAAGAATCCAATCCGAAAAGGATACCTTCATCCAACAATTCAAAGGAGGCCAAAGTAGGATGGAAATGAGAACAAAGACTATTGAGGATAGAAGTTGAAAGGATTGGTTCATCTTCCGATATTTTCGAAGAATGAGATATTCAATGCCCTTGGAAGTTATCTAGCAAATTGGATACCTCAGGGAGGAATAAAAGTGATGTGATCATCCTTCATGGTGATCAACACCATTCACTTAGCATGTTTTATTTTATTATCATTTCTATTTTGCAAGATTAGGAGTATTTAACTCAAGGATTGCATAATCTATTATGAAAGGAGGTGGTGCAAAGACTAGAACATCCACTTATAGCAAAGCATGCATCAAAGCCTTGGCGATTTCTTTTTCATAACCTTTATGAAGATTCAAAAAGTTGTATGATCACAAAAGATATGAAGATAATTATCACCAAAATAATTCAATCTTTACTCTTTGGGAATTCGTTGGATTAATCATAGAGCTCATTCTATACGGCATCACATTAAACCACCTATAACAACACTGGACTTTGAAGCCACGTAACACCTTAGATGCAACCTCATTCATTTATCTATAGGCGTGAAATCCAAACATGTCACATGTCACAATCATTCGACATACTCGTTAAGTGCACTCAATTTCCTTTAATTGAGTATCAATAGAATAATTATATTTAATTAATATATGTGCCTGATTATCAAATAAAATTTATTGTCCATTTTTTCTACATGACATGTCTCCCACATCATCCCATGACCATCACTTCACATGGGTATACTTTAGTTCAAATTAATGCTTCCCCTTTTAAGATGTGTGTGTACTTAAACCCAAATTTCAAAAAGGAAGAAGCACTTGGTTCTTCCGTTCAATTGTAGTTTGAATTTTGCCAAAATAGAAACCTCCCGCTTACCAAGTTCACAAGGATTTCCAAAATTTGCAATGAGGGGAGATTTGATAAGGAATGAGCCAATATACCACTCATAGTTGTAGAACTAACCTCAAATTATTCATTATTTTCACAATAATGGTTGGATGGATTATATCAATAAGTTTCAAGGATTTAATGAGTCAATAGTTATAGAATTCACCACTACATTCAAAGATGGTCAAGAAATAGTGAAATGTTTGCAAGTTAAGGTTGATGATGAGATCACGCAACTGAATGCGGCTAGTTTTCAGCGAGAAGGTGAAATGTATCCTGTGAAAGCTAATCTTGAAGAAGCTCGAGCATAATTTATAGACGAAGATGACAACTTCATGGCAGATAGACAAGGTACAATGTACTTCTTTAAAACCTTTCTGGGTAGATGTTTCTAATTATATCATAAAATATTTCACCTGTGAGGGTAGATATTCTGATTGAACATTATCCATTTTAAGTTGTTAAATCATTTGAAGAATGGAAAACATGTAAATGTACCAAATTTCTTACATGAAAGTTTAAAGAAGATGAGTAGAGAGTCGCAGAGGGGAAGGTATGCCCTTTCTCATCACTATCTTGTCACTCTAGTTGTAAAGCATGCATTAGAAACAAAGCATCCTACATTGAATTAGGGATATTTCACACAAGAAAAACATATTGACATGGGAAGGGTAAAAAGAAGAAAAGAGTTCGGCTAGTTCCTCTATGCCTCCACCTAAACCCTTAGTTTCATAAAACCCTACTCCAACAAAACCCCAATTCCTACTGAATCTCCCCTACCTTGAAACACTTTTCAATGAAGAAACGTCATTTCAGTAAGGCCCTAGGCCTATATCTCTTGAAAGATTTTTGGTTGTAGAGGCATTGTTAAATATCTCAACCCCAGAATCTTCTTCCTCCAAGGGAAAAAGGAAATATTCCTCAAAAGCCTCTGATCCATGAATAAGATCCCATATAATCAAAACCAAAAATCCAAAACCTTCAAATTTAGGAAAAATATCCAAATATCACTAGACAGTGATGAGGAGAGGATAGATAGGAATGATGAAGCCATTCGAATGGAAGTTGAATAGAAGTTCCCATAGTAACATATGTAGACATAGTTATGGAGGAACAGACCAAGGAATTGAAAATAAGGAAGAAGATGAATTAGGTGCACAACCTACTCAAAAATCCCTAATGAATCCATTAAGATTCAAACAGAGGTCGTTCATGATGGGGTAACCCATATGGAGCATGAAGGAAAAGTATTACTTGAAGAAACTGAAATTTTACCAATTTTCATGGAAACCCTTGAGGAAACATAGATTTTTCATGTGTTGTATGAAGAGGATTTAGTAACTAAGGAAAGTAAGAAAGCACTAAGCGCACTGAAATGATGAAGAGCAACTTTGAGGAAGTGTCATGAAACAATACGTATAACTCAACCCAAAGTGACATCAATACTAAACTTATTTTACCACTTGATATAGAAGAAACAATTGATGACATTGTCCAAAATCTTGATCCAAAGATTTCCCAAGAATGTAGTTAGCCAATGCAGATAGATAAACCCAAAATTGCTCCTATATCCTCAGAACATGCGTCTCAACCATTCAACATGTAGCCATATGTTATCATAAAAGAAGTCTTTAGAAAACCCCTAGGCCAACTTGTAACAGTATGGCAACACAAACTAGTTTAGGATATTGGGTGTAAAATTTTAAGAACTATTGTAATAACTACAAAGAATATGGGAAAGAGAAAAGGAAGAACTACTCTTCCAAAACCAACAAGATTTGGAAGAAAAGGATAGGCAACTAAGGGAAAAGTACAATCAGATTGCACAGTTGAAAAAGAAAAAGTAAGACACAGTACATGTAACAAATGAAATTTTCAAGTGTAGACCACCATCAACTTTTAACTTTGTCTTCTTAAAATAATTAATGCTACAATTGAAATACACTTGTCTCAATAGTGATATACCCTTTGATATCAGTGGAGCTAGGTCATTTTTTAGAATATATCTCAAGATGCCTCATGAAATCAAATTACTTCTTTATGAACTCTATAGGCAAAAATATTCTTTAGAGTATGATAGAGACCTGGATCCTATTTATTTACATAGGGGATGTTCAGATTCAGGCATTGTGCTCTTATTTCAATAATGAGCTCTACAGGGAAAAATAGATGGTCGAATATAGACAATTGTGTAAAGAGTGGACATTAATGATTAGGGTAGAGGAAAATAATACAAAGGCTATGATTGAAGAGTATGGAATTTTTGAAAGAACATAAAATCAAGAAGAGGGTATACATGATGCGAGAAGAAGTACATGATGAGGCCAGAGATCACATTAAGTACAATGGTGCAGAGATAGTACATGCATGTAGAAGGAGATGGGAGGATATGTCACCATAACTAAAGAGGAAGGAAATTCATTCCTATCCAAACATTATCCCAACTCTCTTGAGAAACAATCCATATATCTAGGTAGTAAAGGGATGTGGGAAAACTTGGTTTCCAATTGGATATTATCCACCAATTTTCCACTATCCAATACCTCATTGGTTTGGGGAGAGAGAGCTCAACGAGGAAGTGAAGAAAGGATCATGGAATGCTACATGAGGAATACAAGTTACTTCTTTATTGAACCTGAGGGAAAATCCATGCGAACTAACTTTAGGAACTATGCAGCTTCATCTAGATGTACCCCAAGAAACAAAAGGATAAGTAGGAAAAGGAATAAAAGGATAAATAATAAATGCTTGAATGAGGTCATTTAAGAAATTAATTTGGGGGTGTGATGAGACCCTTTAAATAATATTTTAACTTTCTCATTTTCTATATAGTATGTCATGTTTTGTATACCCTTGTATTTTTTTACTTTAGGTCATCTTGTCGACATTCCCACCGAACTTAAGTTTATGGAACTTATATATTAATTAGTATAATTATTACTAAGTTACTTTATTTCATGGATTTTGAATGTGCATTTTAATCTCTTTAATGCAATGAATGATTATTAATTAATTTACCTAATGTTGTACTTGTTTACAATAAATTGTTATGTATTATCACTAACATGCAACCGAAGAAACTCTATCACAAATCAAAGAGGATTCATCCACAAAGCGCATGCAAAGAATCGGGACTCATCCCAGAAAGGCACTTGTAACCTAAGGAAAACAAGCACATATACAAAGTTGTGATTGTGGGAAATGTGATCAATAGGAATGCTTCACCTGATTTCACACCCGCTTATTAAATAAGTATTAATGACAATAAGAATGGATCTCACGTCATCGCTAGTCTATTTAATTTTACAACTAGTTGTTTGAATGAATACTTAGTTATGTTGATGTATTATAACACTTTTCTTGATTCTGTTTGCATGCATAAGAATCCAAATATTTCTTGGGAATGATGGGTTTGTAATAAAATGTAATTACTAGTTGAAAGATTCTCTTCACATCTCTTTGAATATAAATAGAATGATAATATTGTAGAGGACATTGATCCATAGAAAAGGAAATTGTCGTAAGTTTTATTCTATAACCATCATGTTGGCAAATAAAAAAATTGGGTTCTATAATTTTTTTTGTGGACACAAGCCTTAGGAAGGGATATCACCCAAAGCAAGGCTCGTTTGTAGTTTTCTAAAATCCTTTCCTTTTTCTTTACAGTTTTAAGTTTTGTGCATGAGTAGATTAGAGTTGCAGCAAATCATTTTTTATTTATAAGTCATTTTTACTGTTATATTCATTAGTTGTAGTATACTGCACTGTAACCTAGTTTAGTTTCAACATTATATTTTCCATTTATCATGACAAAAATCCTTTAGTTATATCTCTTGAACACTTGTAACTATGTATACAACATTGGCAGTGTTGAAAATATACATCCCTAGGTTTGATGAATAAATGATTGTGGATTAGTGAACAACATACTAATTTCTGCAAGTTAATTTACACCACCACGTAGGCTTCTATGTATTTTTGAAACTAGCTTTCTAACCCAACACCAAATAACTATGGTCATAGTAGTGCAAATGACTAATTTCATTATCTGTACACTATGTCTTCTTGTTAGCAATGTCTGGAAATAGATGGAGATTACTTTAGTGACTTTCCGATTAACACTAAGATGATTTGCATGTTCTCTTATCCTATAATAAGGCTTAACCAAATGGTATAAAAAGTATATTGGCTCGTAAATATTGTTGAAGGGTGATCAATAATGCCCTGGATCCCTTTGCGATTTGCACATGGTTATCATAGGTTGTCAGCGGTGGCTAAGAATGATAATATTCATTGTAATGTTATAAGAATTTAAGGGATTTTGTAAACTAGATAGTATGCTAGGTTATTTCTCTTTGCGAGATTATAATCATTGAAGGCATCAAGTTAATTAATGGTTTATAAAAAATCACTTTTTTGTCGAAGCATAACATGGGCGTTACAATATTTGCAAGAATGGGAAATCGTATTTGTTTCATTTGTTGTCATCCTCTTGGTAGTGTTCTTAAACACTCACCTAAAACCTTGTAGAGTAATCATAGCTCAAGAAGGAAATACATTGCCATTGCCTCATTCCATTCCAAAAACATCAAAATTTTGAGCATCATGGAGTTGTTTCTTGTGATCATTGGGAAAAATTTTGAAATCCTAAGAAGCAAAAAAATTTATCTTTATGTCTTAACTCATACTATTGAAACCATCATGTTTCCACCATAGTGTAGATATTGTAATATTTTTCTTCAACAATAATTCAATTTCTTGGATTGTTTCTACATCTCATTAGAGGATGAATTAACAACCATGGTGTTCTAGCTCCATAGATGTTCAGTCATGAAACAAATAAATTCAAGAACATTATGAAGCCTATGAGGGTGTTGAAACATCATAATCCAGGTCATTAATACAATGGTCATGAGAATCATGACAAGAAAAGATCATCATCGGTGATGTTAGCAGTCATCCCAAGTTAACTTTGGAATCCCTCACAACATTATTTCTAAACACTCATTCAGTACAATGGAGTGTTTTTATAACTTGCAACATGAGGAAGAATAGATAATCTCATGTTTCATTCCAAGGTTATCAAAGGTCAAGATTCTCATCGATGAAGCATTTCCTCAAAGGTCGGGAGCTCATTCTAGTAACTCTCCCTCAATGATCATGAATTATTAGTGCTCAATCAACAAAGCTTCATATTCATCAGATCATTCAACCCCTTCTCTCTCTCTCCTCCCTATCTCTCCATATTCTAATTTTCAATTAAGAATGTACTTTTTTCTATTTCATCCTATTCACTTAAGTGGCCCTCAACATTAACATTGTAAGATTATTTTTTCAATAATAAGAAAAAGACTTACTTCGTAGGAATAATAAAGGTAAAAAGTGATGGGGATAAGTGAAAATTCATGTGATGGGTAGATGAATATAAAAATTTTAATTCTATAAATTGGAATGGATTTTCCATTCCAAAGGTTTGGTAATTGATGATTGAATATATGTTTTGAGATTACCACTTCTACAACAATTAATAAAAGTTGCATTTTTCTATTCCTTTGCTTATATTCATCTACTCTCTTTGTTTTCCAACTTTGTGAGCATGATAATCTTGTAAAACCAATAAAGGTATTTTCACCTTTGATAAATGAATCAATGGAATTTTGTGTCTATGATTTGTTATGTCTTATCATTTTTATGTTTTTGTGTTCTTTTAAATAAATGTGGACCTACTGTTTATTTTTATGTGAATTTTGTAATCCTACTCACAACATTAAACCTTTCTCTCTTTATTTCCCTAACTCCCCTTTACCTCTCTCAACTACAAATTCTATCGGTGTACCTTGTACAAGCATTTACCATAGTTTTAGTGGAGTATTCTGTGTGATTCTGGCCTATCGATAACTCAAATATTTAGGTTAGTTTACATTCAATAATCGAGCCTCCCATACCCAAAAAGGAGGGGCATATCCCCCAAGTCTTGGTGAAAAATAAATAATTTGTGACACGACAAAGTATTTCCCTAATAGTTTTGGAAAATCCAATGGCGAGAGATATGCCCTTGTGCACCCTTATGGATCTCTGGAAAATACAATATATATATATATATATATATATATATATATATATATATATATATATATATATATATATATATATATATATATTCCAAAAAAAAGGAAAATCATATTTTGAAGGTGACTCTATCAAGGAACAAATCCATGTCACGTTCATTTTTGCATCACGATGATGAATTTTGAGATTGGTGTTTGGCACCAATAAGTGACAACAATAATGCGAAGAAGATGATCACCAAGATACGCATATTTCTTATCAACCATCATTTTGTAACAGCTCTTTCAAAATTACATACTCTCGGCACAACAAAGAGGTCTCTCGCTATAACCAAAAATCTGCAATTAGGAAAGGAAACAAGGTTAGTAATATTTTTGCAAATTTTATGGAAAGAGTATCTAGAATAGATAATATTGTTTCTTGCAAAGATCCTATCATCAAATCTTTGTGTCATCAATTCAAGCATACTGTTGCTAGAGGAAAGAGGATGGGAATAATCTCTTGAGGAATAACCTCTTGAAGGTAATGTTTTGAATTTCACGCTTTGATAGAGAAACTCAAATCCTTGTCTTTTGTCTCTCTTCCTCTAGATGATTTTCTCGCTTATGGAGATGATGAAATGGTGGCCTTGAAAAGGGATTTTGTGAAAAGTATCTTAAGTGTTGTAGAAGAAAATTTTGATCCCCTAACCAATCTTGATATTCTAAACTATGTTGAGGCTATGTAAGAAAGGTATGAAAAACTTGATGCACTTCATACTATTGAGGAAGAAGAGATTCATCCTTGAAGTAGGTTCTAATTATTCTCTATATTATGAGGTTTTTTTCTTGAAACACTCCTATGTGTTTCCCATGACTTCCCTCTTTTTAAAAGTTCCTAGAAATCAACTCACCACCTTGGAGGATAATGAAAAAATCATGACATTTAAACTCCCATTCATATCTTCATTTTGGATGGAGGCACCAAGGGTTTAAGGAACAATATCTACAAGAGATGAATATTATTAATCCATGAAAAATGATCAAGTGCTTTCTGAATATTCCACCAACCATGAAGATGTTCAAGAGATCAACCCTTCTTCCCCACCATAGATTCTTCAGGAGGATGAATTTGAGGTAATCATGGATATTTTTATTTCCAATTTTGACTCTTCAATTGATGCACAAATTCTAAACGATGAAATGGAAGAAATTTAAGAATCCAATCCTCTTCTTGAGACAAAGGAAGATGAAAAATAGAACATGACCTCTCTGAGGAGTTGATTTACATGTCATCACTTAAGGAGTATATTATTGATCACTATAGCAAGTATGGAGTCTTTTTGTTTCCTTACAAAGAATAAGACTCCATGGGAGATGTTCAGGATGGAGCATATGATTATTCTCATAATGCAACCCTGATGTTGTATTCTTCCCCTTTTTATGAGGTTGGTTTGATGAATCTCGAATTGAAAGGTGTCCCTTTCCATGTAGCATGGATCTCTTCTCTCCGCTTAAAAATGATGAAAACCAAGTATGCCCAAACTTGCAAGAAGGTAACCCCTAGATGACAATAAATATGGATCATGAGGAAGATAATTTTTCAAATGCATCATGGCCGGTGAAGATTATATTTCCAACCATCTCCTTGAGGCCCAATGCAAATATTTTTCAAATGAAGGTGAAAATGAGTATGTGGCAACTTTGAAGGAGGAATATGTGCAAGACATCTTGAAGATTATGGAAGAAATTGAAGACCCTCAACTCAGTCTTGAGATCCTAACATATGCCATGACTATGCAAGATAAGTGTGATTTCAGTTGTGATCCTTCTTTTGATGCACAAACATTCAACAATGATATGAAAGAAATAGGTAATCTCAAAATTCTCCTTGAAGTATTGGATGGTGAGGATCAATGCGAAGGTAAGTTTTTGCCTTTCTCATTTTGTGGAGAATACTACACCCATGATTAACCAAAGGAAAGGAAAATATTGAATCCCTTTTGGATTTAAACGAGTCATGAAGATAACACCTCCATCATAGAAAATGATATCAAGGTCAGTGATGAGTTGATAGCACAAAGAAGAATCATTTAGAACAAATGAATGAGAATGTGTAGGAGTCTTGTGAATGGAGTTAGAGTCAACTTGTTCTCACCATCTCCGGATGCCTCACTCGATCCTATAAATGATCATGTGTTGTAACATTCACTCAATGATGATGAATTATTTCATGACAACATCAAACACTCCATTTTTGAAAACATGAGAGAGTGGTTCCCTATGGTCACGAAGCACCAAGTGGAGACTACTAAAGGAAAGTAAATGGTTATTAGATGCAATTGTGTTCTCTATGCAATATAAGTATGATGATGGAAACTTGGTCACTCTCTATCTTCTCAAATAATACAAATCCATCACAAGAACATGGTATGACCAAATGATTATCTTCAAGCATAAAGAGAGGTATGAATTCAACCCACGGTTCCATGGTGGTATGTACTTCTCTCAACCTGTTGTCAGGTGTGTGTACATTATTATCCCACCTCAATAAATTTCCCCTCATGTACTATAATTTCCCTTTATTTGTGTGATTTATTTTAGTTTGGTGTGTTTCCCTTTCATTTTAGTTTGTTTCTTTGATTTTCCCTTTTGTGTGTTTTTCGATGGTGTTAATGGTGAAGACTTAACTCTGTGGCCCAATTTGACAAGGATGTGGTATGTGCACCCATGAGAAAATTTTTGTTCTCTATTTCCTTTTGTTGTCCAATGTCTTCAAGTTATTTTCAAATGTTTTTATGTAATTTGAATACCCTAAAAATTCAAAACTTAAACCATGACAACAAAGACATAATGTGAAATCTTGCTTCCAAATATTCCTAAATCCCTCTCCCGGTCATCTTGCTTCATGTTTCATGGCCACCTTGTCCTTTAAAGTAGTCCTAATATGTTGGTTTTGTTGTTTCTCAATCTAGACCCCTGGATTGAGCTAGTCTTCTTCCTAAACTTTGATCAAGAAAATGTGGATTTATATTCCTATGAAAATGCTTAATCTAATTGTTATTGTAGTAGTAAATAAAGAAAATGACCCAGAAAATTAATTTATATAATGTGAAACATTAATTTTAAAGAGCTTAAAGAAAGCCTTAGTTGATTTGCGGTGAAATCGTGAGTGTACCAAAGTGATGACCTACTAAAAAGAAAGGTAGAAGTGTCACATGAGCCTCGAGAAAAATGTGTGCGCTTAATGATCTTCCTAGACTTGAGCGTCTAGAAAGGGGCGGGAACTCGTAAGTGCCCTAGACCTATTATAAGCACTCGTGACTGTAAAAAATCTCAGAAAACCATCTTTGACTAATTGCAAGATGTTCGATGTTATTCACATTTAGTCACTAGTATGTTGCACAATGATCGGTGAGGATACTGGAAACCTACAATGAAGTATTGACCTACAAAACCCTCAATAGACATCAAATACTAAAAATAAAGATGTAAAATGAGGGGTCATACTATCCTCATCTATCATAATGGTGATCTTATAACTGATCACCGAACTACATCTCAGACTCCAATGTATCTCTATATGTGTGTGCGTAATCATTCCCTATGTGGATCTTGTGCATGTCACACTTGATATTAAGAAAAGTAGCTAGATTTAAAGAAATGTAATATATGTGTGCATGAAATAGAATAAAATCCTCTCCTATGAAGTGTATACGAGAATAATGTAGTCCCTTTCCCTTGAATGGATGCTTTTATGCTCTTGAATAACCTTTAGATGTTATCTCAAGTGGAGATAGCTATTGCTTAGTCTTTGGTCCCTTATTATGATCACATAAATTTATATTTATATGATTCATTTTCTTGATTTTTGTAATTAACCCTGAAAAGTATGACTACCAAAAATACAAGATGCTCAAATGGCTAGAAATGACCCAAAAGATGTGAGTAAAGTATAAATAGGTTAGGGTCACCTTGAGGGTATGGGGCATCTCGATGCTAGCATCCCTGGCTGGACATTGGTGTCCAAACTCGAGAAACTTAAGGGTCAAAGGTCAAACTAAGCAAGAAGGTGTGCAAGACAAAAAGTGGAAGTAGAAATAAAGTAAATATTGCAAGGCATGGGTTAATTAATACTTTTCTTAGGAATCATATGAATAGTAGTATGTAATCAAGACTAAATAGATACCCAAAGTGTGTGATTTTTGTCTACATTTGCCCCCACTTTATGTTGTTGAGAGAAATCTCAATAACATAAACTAGATAGGTATGCGTATTCTGATAACCATGTAGGTCGATGGCGAGAAATGTGCCGAGAGATAAGTAAAATCGTGCAGATTATAAAAAAGATGGAGCGTGGAGACTAAAGATGAGAAAGTGAAAAAAGTGATGAGATCTTAATCCTGGGGAGAAATGCATGTTGTAGATGTTGCTAATATACTTGTTGTTGGTGTTTATGCTTCTTTGTTTCTTGTTGTTTTTAATGATGTTGACTACTACTTCCCATATGGATAGACCTGCAAAAGAGAAGAATGAAAAATATTCAAATACGCATGTATGTGTAAAAATTATGTAAAATGACAAATGTGAAAAAGGAACATGTGCACCTAGCCCATGATGAGGAAAGAGTGTAGAAAGGATCTTGTAGATGTTGTAGAAGACCGAGTTTTTCAGATATCTCACGCAAGTTGTGTTGGTTGTGAGTTTTTTGGGAGATCTCATGCTAATGATATGGAAGAAGTGTAGGGAGGAAAGTCTTGTGTCATCCTCCATGCTTTAACCACTTCCCACAATGTATAACACCACTGCAAATGTTGTATAAAAATATGATCTGATTCAACCAATTCAGATCCAATTTTGAATGATGTATGTATGGTGGGTGCTAACGATTATCTTTCCTATAAAATTCATTTTTAGGAGTGTTGTAGATTGTGTTACACTAAATAATTTTGTGTAAATTCCCCTTGGTTATAAGAATTCATGAAAGGCTCACAAGTGGTTGTAATGTGCTTATAACCCAAGTCCGATTCTAAGTCATGAAAGTGAAGATTTTGTTGTATTAGTACTATGTTGTATTGAACTTTGTGTATATATTATTGTATGGGTTGAATGATTCACCTAAATGATTCCCCCATTGTTTGGGGTGCATGTGACATCGTTTAGGAGATTGCAGCCCAAAGGAGAACTCGACCATTGTGCTAAAACTTTTCCTTGTAGGGGAGTGTGCTTGGTAGAAACCAAGGCACACGAAAACAAGTGGCTAGGAGACAAGTGTTAGTACAAGAAAACATGCATGTAAAATGTAAACTAGCGAGACAAGTATACAATATATAATCTAAAATGCAATAAGACATCATGCAAGAAGACAATGCAGACCATGAAAAGTGGGTTACAAACATGGGACATCACTCATGATGTCACAAGAAAATCAAGTTCAACTAAGCCAAAAGTGCATAAGTCTCGCACATAACACAAAGGAAAATCCCACAAATAGTGGAAAACAATGACAAACAATGTAACAGACAACCATGGTAGAAAATAGGCCTGCAAAATAAATTCTACACATAATTCACCCGTTATCATGTTAGAGAGATAAAAATTATGTCAAGGCATGTATAGTCCAATAAAGTATTGTTCTATGGAACAAAATGAAACAATAACACATGTAATGTTCCCCATGAGCCATTGTAGGACTGGTAATAAGTATTGTGTGATGAGTGTCATTGATGATCATACTTTAATCATATTATTTTGTCAATCCATAGCAGTCTCCACGGCTGTTTTGCAACAAAGGAAACAATAGGAATGATTTTGTAGCACATACTTTAGTAACAAAAACTAAGAAATTTCTAAACTAATCGTGATTACAAATAAAATTCTTAAAAGTAACATTAAAATGAAATGCAAAATGGAAAGATTATTGATCATGAAAATGTAAGTGCATCAAAGTAATGGAATAAATCTTTGGAACAATAAATGCATTCACAAAGACTGAAAAGAAATAAACATAAAACTCCCTTTTCATTGGTTAGGAGTGGCCCTTTCTCCTTTCCTTTGATCAGGTTTAACAATTGAATTCAAGAAAAAAAAATTCCCCGAATATGCTATCTCGTATTGAATCAAAATTCTATGTTACGATGAACTATAACTAAAAATAGAACCACTAAATCTGAGTACATGATCTCTTTTATACAAGAGATGTTCTAGTTCTATTATGAGAGAACTAGTTATCATAATGACTAAGTCTATTTGACTAAATTCTAACTGAAGTGACAAATTCCTATTCAAGAGATACATTAATGAAAGGGGAAGTCCTAAAAGTGTTCACATTGGAATCATTCGTGAGAAATGAAGAGGAAATTTGTGATTAGCTCTTTTGAAGGATTCAATCACTACCGAATATTTTCATCTCATAACTGATTGAGATAATTTCGGTGATACAAGGCTCAGTTCGGGATACTTCATCCTCAAAAATCGGGTGGAATGTTTGCTAAGTTAATGGTGCCACTTATGTACAAGATATAGTGCTACCAACTGTGATTCCAATCATTTGAATGATCTGCATGTATGTGTGAATTTTCCTGCTTTGTAGAATCAGGGTCGATGACATGGATGGTTTGGATGTGGTACTCTGAGTTCCCTATTAACACGTAGGTGAGTCCTGCACCAACACGTTAATTAGAGTCTTGTGTCGGTGCATGAATTAAGTCTTGCACTCCCTGTTATAACTCAACACATACTATTTCAAAAGTGTAGTTAATGTTTCACAAATAGATCTATTTAAGCCATTTCGAAGAAGAATTAACAAGATAAAAATACCAAGCATATGCACAATAATTCCTTCATAATCATAGTAAAGTATTAAATATAAGAAGTTAACATTGTTCATCATGTACTATGATATCAAAATTATATATGGATAAACATGGATTAAACATCACAAAATTGGGTTCATCACTCCCCGGACTTAAGGTTTAGTAGGTCCTCCTGCTACCTAGCATTTAATTTCTCTACAATCCTAGAACAGTTATACTCATTGGAAAAACAATTCCATGTTTCGTCCAAAGATATATCAGAAAACCCAAAATGATCAACAACATTCTTCCTCCAAGTTGTATAGTTGTCCTCTACTTGGTCATTTGTTGAATTCCACCGTGGCACTGGTGCAAGAATCAGAGGGGCATGTATCTCATTCCAATCCATTGTTCTTTGAGGCCTAAAATGATCTTGCAGATATCTTTTTCTCATTTCAAGGACCGGAGGTTTGTTGGTGAAATGACCTCTTTCCTTTTGTATGGATCTACAAGAAACTGATATCATACCTGGGAGGCAAGAAAATTAACATTGAATGTGGGGATCACTGTTCTCTAAATTTCTTGACACTCTCAAGAATATTTATGTGCCTGTCTACCAGATGTAGATAGTACACTTATGAGCAAAACCTGTTGAAAACCAAAGGGACGCCGGTTCTACAACCACTACAGGATTCATGGCACATTCTTTCTGAAAATTTAACCATTTCTTCATCCCATGCATTTTCTTAACAAAATGATGTTTTCATAGCAATTTTATTAAATCTTGGTATTTCAAATATGGATCTCCCCAATGAAAGTTTTTAGTAATAACACATATGGAGTCATATAAAAATGTGGCAAATTAATCTTATACTGAGGTATGTTTTGACCATGTCAAAGATGAATTAGCATTCTCAATACAGGACCCAATACAATTTTCATATTGCCCCTCACATGTAAAATATTTAATTAACCATTTGGCCATTTTAGCCCAAGGTTCACGTATAGATATTATTTTAACCCCTTTTCTTTTCCCTTGTTATCAATTACCAACTATAGTTTCTCTTTTCTCCCAACTACAAATATTTTAATCACTTCATGATACATGGTTATATCACTTACTATTAACCCTTCATTAGGTAAACCAAAAAGATGATTGATTACAGTTGGAGAAAAATGAATTTTCTTACCATTAACAGTAGAGTTCCCCTCTTCCATGTTCCTTGTGAATTCTTCAGTCATTTGAATGTTGAATTATTCATATGCCAATAGAAAATCCAACCATCCCACACTTTCAAAAATTTCAACTGCCTTAGTATCAGCCAAGAGCTCAGCAAAGCTGGTGGGTTCATGTCGCAACCTAGGCCCCATTCTTAGAACTTATGAGCAGATAGAAAATATTGATGAAGGCACAAGACTAGGAGTGGAAATTTTTTGCATAGCATTAGCGTAGGAGTGGAAGGGTTTAATTTGGAAAGTGAAAATGGGATGAATCTTAGCATGCAAGAAATATAACCAAATTTGGGAAGTTATGCTAAAATCCCGAGGTGGTAATTGAGGTGATTGGATGCATGTGTACATTATGGGGAATTGAATTATGGATTTAGTTGGGATTTGAGAAGCATGTGAAGTAAATGGTAATCAAGGTGCATGATGTTCAATAATTATCAACTTATAATTTAAAATTGTCCTACTTTTAAGAAATGAATTGATTGTGCATACCTTGTCATTAAAACTTGTCAAATATCCACAACTTTTTCATGATGATGTAATGTTCCCTTTGTACTTGGTAATTCCTTTATTAATGATCAAATTCGGGGTGGATGACTTGCCATTTCGGTTTTCATTCCTTTGTACTTTCTCTTTTTTTTTTCTTTTTTTGGAAGCATTAGTTGTCATTCATTTGGTTTTGTCAATGCTTCAGAGGAGGATGACCACCATAATTGGTTTTCAATCACCCCCTATTTATTTTTGAGTGGATGGTTGATTATATCCGAGTTCTTTTGGGCAAAGATATTTTTCCCACACAATTCAGATCCGAATCTTCTTGAATTGCCTTTTGAAACTCTTCTTTCGATGTTGGTTTATACTACATTCTCAGTCCATGCCCATTAACCAAGATTACAATTATTGGAACCAATTACACGATACCATTGTCAAATACCTCTGCAATTTGATATGGGCCCATCCATCTCATCTACAATTTACCTTTAAAATCCTTATACTTTGAATCAAATAACAAAGCCTAGTCTCCTACCTGAAATTTCTTTGGCTTTATCTGCTTGTCATGCCAGAGCTTCCTCTCGCTATTGAATGATCTTAGTATGATGCAATGCGTGAAGTCTAATTTCATCTAGTTCATTTAATTACATAATTCTGGTATGTTTTTCTTCTCACAAGTCAATGCCCACTTCAACTATTGTCCTCAAGGTTTGAATTTCAAATTCTATAGGTAGAATTGGCTTCTTACCATAGACTAACTCATAGGGAGTGAATCGTTGTTGTTTTCCAAGTAGTGTTATAATCCCATACTACTTCCCAAATATTCCTTAAGATGGCTATTGTTTTAGTGAGTATGTTCTCAAACTACCTATTAGTCACTTTCACTTGGCCATTAAGTTGTGGATGATGGGGAGATGAATTTTTATGCTTCAACTAATATGTTTCTACAAAAGAATGGATCACCCCTGAAATGAATTGTGGTCCTTGATCGACACAATGGATTTTGGTGCTCCAAACCTGTAAAAGATACTCTCATAAAGAAATTATATAACTTTCTCATCCCTCGCATCTAGCAAGCGGTGCTTGAACTTCAACCCACTTAGTAACATAATCAGTACAAACTAGGATGTATTATTTTCCTTGGGAAGTTGGATCCATGGGTCCAATGAAATCTAGCCCCATTTTTCAAATGGTTCCAATACAACCTATGGCTGAAGTGGCATCTCTGATGTGAATGTTGGTTTCCCCATCCTCTGGCATTGATCACACCTCCACACATACTTTTTGACATCCTTAAACAAGGAAGGCCAAAAGTAACCAGCTCCAAGAACTTTATGAATGGTCCTTTGAACTGAATAATGCCCTCCTGATGGCTCATCATGACATGCTCTGAGTATGTCAAACACTTCATCTTCAGAAACACACCTGCGTAAGACATGATCAGGCCCACATTTGAAAAGGATTCCATTTAACCAAGTATACATTACACTTTGTTTAATTAGTTGCTTTCTTTGCTTGAGTGTGAAAAAAGTTTGGAAACTTCCTTGTAGCTAAGTAGTTATCCATATCTGCATACCAAGGTGAGGTAGTGGAAAGTGCAAACAAATTCTCATCTGGAAAATCATCATCAATCTGCTCTTCTTCTTTCGAAAGTGGTAAGTCTAGAAAAAAAATCAGCTACTACATTTAAATTACCTGGTTTTTCAATGATTTTAATGTTAAACTCTTGTAGTAGCAACAACCATCTCACAATCATGTCATGCACTAAAGGTTTATTCATTAGATATTTGATGGCAGAGTGGTCAGTATGTACAATCACTTCATATCCTATAATATAATGTCTAAACTTGTTGATTGCATAAACTACTGCCAGAAATTATTTCTCAGTTGTTGTGTAGTTCCTTTCAGCAAGGGAAATATTTTTACTAATGTAGTAAATGGTGTGCATAGGTTCTCCTTCCTCTTGTTGTCCCAAGACATCACTTACTGCTTCATTTGAGGCATCTATTTGGATATGGAAGGGCAACTTCTAATTAGGACCTCTCAACATTGGTGTGCTTATTAGCTTGTCTTTGATTACATCAAAATCTTGTTGACATGCTTCTATCCATTTAAATTCAGAATCCTTCATTAGAAGAGAAAATAATGGAGAAGAAATTTTACTAAAATCTGAAATGAACCTTCGATAGTAACCGACATGACCAAGAAAACTTCTTACTTCAGTTTGGTTTATGGGTGATGGCAATTTTACAATGATATTGACTTTTTCTGGGTCAACTTTAATTCCTTCTATTGAGACATGATGGCCCAACACTATACCTTGTTCCATCATGAATAAACATTTCTCATGATTCAAAGATAACTGATGTTTCTCACATTGAGCAAGGACTTTATCCAGATTGTTGACCGCCTCTTGGAATGTTGCTCCATAAACCATGAAATCATCCATGTAAATTTCCACACAATCATGGGTGAGGTCAGAAAATATTGCCAACATGGCTCTTTGAAAATTAGCAGGGGCATTACATAATCCAAAAGGTAGCACCCTGTAAGAAAATTTCCCCAAGGATAGGTAAACGTTGTTTTATCTTGATCTTCAGGGGCCACTATTATCTAGTTGTATCCACTAAACCCATCAAGGAATGAAAAGTATCTTTTACCAGATAAATTATCTAAAACCTGGTCTATAAAAGGTAATGGAAAATAATCCCTATGAGTTTCTTTGTTCAATTCCCTATAGTCTACACAAACTCTCCATTTCTCATTCTTTTTAGGCACTATAACCAAAGGAGAGACCCACTAACTATCTAAGATTGGATAAATGAATCCTACATTTAAGAGCTTTTCAATCTCAATTTTCACAATATCTCTCGAGCAAGGGTTTATTATTCTTTGAGGTTGTCTGACCAGTCTAGAATCAGTGGTATAGATGTGATGTGTACAAATACTAGGGTGAATACCCTTCATGTCATTGTAATCCCAAGCAAATGCTTAGGGGTGAGAGCAGAGGAGTTTGAATATAATGTTTTCCTCTTGCTCGATCAGCCAGCTATTGATTGTCAATGTTTTTCCAGGAAGAATAGGTAATTGTTTAGTTTGTGGGTGGATAGAATCCATAGCAGGTATTCTCTTAAGAGTGCATTTAATGGAAACTTGTGTGGCAACAACTTGTGAATAGAAATGATGTTTTGGAAAACTATTTCGGTAAGATCTACATTTTTGCAAATGGACAGATAATGGGCTTATTATCCTCATCCAAGAAATCACTTCTTATTTTAGTTTGTTGTATTGCAGGACTAGAAGAAGGATCAATGAAGGAGTTTAGCGTATGACTCGAATTGAATTTTTTGCAGGACTCAGGTGCAAGACTAAGACTATGTTTAGTACTAGGGTCATGGTAATTACATTGAATTTGTTCTAAGTGCTCTTTGATTACCACCATACAAAGAGAGGAGATGATATCATCAGAATTTTTAGAATCATCTTGGGACTCTTGTTGGTTATCTGTGGCAAATGGTTTAGCAGTAGGGTATAATGATAGTTTCTTCAAATCCTACCCATTAGTGATCACCATGTTCCATGTCCTGCAATCAATAAGGGTGAGAAATCGTAGCTAACCAGGGGTGTCCTAGGATGATGGGGTACCCAATTTTCCTATTCTTTATTTTTATGATCATGAAGTCTACCACATAGTCCCAGGATTCGATGGTAATGGTGACATCTTCTATTATTCCCTTGGGTTTGTTTACATATTGGTCTTCCATCTGCAAGACTATAGATGTAGACTGTGGTTTAGGAAGTGATAATGTGGACAGAGTATCTATTTTCATTACATTGATGGTAGCTCCTAGATCAATCAAAATATTAGGAATTTGGACTTCTCCTATGCATACTATTACAAGAGGACTTCCAGGTCTCCATATTTAGGAGGGGGAATGTTCCCTTCCAAAATACTAGCTAGCTTTCCATCAACATGGATGGTTTTAGGTTGGTTATTTCTTCTACCTAGAGCCTTGAAACTCAAGGATTTCATTAAGAGCTTGCAATAGGGGAATGTTGATACTTAACTTCCTCAATCCTTATATTAATTATAACTTTGATTTATCAGGAACTGCAATGTTTGGTTTCTCAAAAATCCTAGATGGAAAAGGAATGTATGTGTTTGGTGGAGGAGTTTCTCCTACAGGATTAGGTTGCACTTCTTCTGGTTTTTCTATTTCTTCTAGTATTTCTTCTATCACAGGAGAGGAAGGTTTTGATGCAACCTTCCTGAACATAGAAAAATATTCTTGCAATCTAGTGAGTTGACTGTGGGATTCCTATCAAATTCCATAGTATACATTGGATTTCCCTGCCTTACATTTTTGGGATTGGCCACAGTTTTTGTAGGGATCTGTGGTTGGGTAGGTTGATTAGATTGGGCAGCATTGGTGGGACCAGTCAATAGGTTTTTGGCCTTGAGGTCTTCTTTGATTATAGTACTGTTTCCCAGATCCTTGAGGTGTATTCCACTATTGTTGGTACTATTGTTGATATGGTGGAATGTTTGGAGGTGGAGCCCAAGGTTGTTGATAATAAGTTAGTGGGGCATTCCATTGTGGGCTCCATTCTTATGGGGCTTGTTGAACCCAAGGTGGCAGGTATGGCCATGGTGCATTCCATTGATTTGGATTCCATTGTGATCTTGGGATGTAGGGCTGATTTTGGTTGGCTTGAAATTGTCCTCCTTGCCTCTGAGCCATATAGTTCATCTCATATTCCTCTTGGTTTCTTTGTTTTAGGTGATTTTTTAGCAAGGGAAGCAATCCACATTGATCTATGGCATGCTTAAGTTCATAGAGAAGACATATTTTTGTCTTATCCAAAGGACAATCCTTAAGTCCATGTTTATCTCTACATCTTGGGAAGTAAATGAACAAAGGCTCTGTGTTCCTATCCTTCTCTCTATCCATAGTTGTATTGAGTTGAATCAGGAGGTCTATTTTCAAATTTGTAATTTCTTCCCTTAACTTGGATAGGTCCCCATTAGCCATTTTTCCTTTTTGCTTCCTCAAATTGGGGTAAGTTCATGAGTAATTTTGATAGAGGTCGATTATGTCTATGAACTCTAACTTTTTCATATCTCCCTTTCCCATTAAGTTGAATGCCTCTTGTGTGTCTTCATCCAACCCTTTCAAAAATAAAGTTTTGAGTAGGTTAATATCTAGGCCAATTCCACATCTTCTGTGAAGGAAGAGGAACCGATCCAAATAATCCTCTACACTTTCATCTTCCTTCTGTTGAATCCTAAAAAGTTCTTCTTTTCTATCTCTGACCCTACAGTAATCCTGATACTTGTCCAGGAAGGCATGTTCCATCTCCTCCCAGTTATGAATGGAATTTGGGCTCAAACCCATAAACCACCTCATAGCTACCTCTTTCAGAGTAGAGGGAAATATTTTAAGCTTTTGGTTATCATCAGTGTAGTCATATGTTTGGCATAAAACCTTGAACTCAAAAAGGAATTGGTCAGGGTCTTCTGAAACTAATCCTGAAAGTTGGAAGAATTGATGGGGATATATTTTTCATAGGAGCATCCTCATTAGGATCCAATTCAATAGGGTAGGTAAATGTTCTTCCAATTAGAGGATTCCCATTATTTTCACCATTTGGGTTATGTACTTCATCATCCATTCTTCCTTGGTCAACAAGTTGTTCCACAGTTGGTTTTGTGGGGGTTTTGAGGATTTAATCTAATGAATCTACCTCTATGGTCTCTAGGTCTAAACATACAATCCTATCATACTAAAAATGGTTCCCTAGATATTAGTATTGAAATTTATTGTGTGTGTTCCACATACTCCAACTCAGAGGATTCTTGTTGTCACTACAAGGTCTTCTGATCTTTTGAAAAGAAAGAGTTATGGAAAATGAGATTTTGAATGGAAACTTACCAGACAACAAGCAATACCTCTAGCTAGCACCTTAACCTTTAATAACACCTTGAATTTACTTGACAAGGGTTCCAAAAAGTCGCGAGTGTTGTTGATGCTTGTACTTTAATCATATTATTCTATCAATCCATGGTGGTGTCCATGGTTGTTTGCAATAAAGGAAATAGTAGGAACAATTTTGTAGCATTTACTTTAGTAACAAAACTAAGAAATTATTGAACTGGTCATGATTAAAAATAAAATGCTTAAAATTAACATTAAAATGAAATGCAAAATGGAAATATTACTGATCATGAAAATGTAAGTACATCAAATTAATGGAATAAACATTGGAACAATAAATGCATTCACAAATACTAAAAATAAATAAACGTAAAACTCCTTTTCGTTGGTTAGGAGTGGCCCTTACTCCTTTCCTTTGATCAAGTTTAACAATTGAATTTAAGAAAAAAAAGTTCCCCGAATCGATATCTTTATTGAATCAAAAATTCTTTGTTATAGTGAATTAAAACAACTAAAAATCAAAACACTAAATCTGAGTACATGATCTCTTTTATACAAGAGATGTTCTAGTTTTGTTAGGAGAGAACTAGTTATTCTAATGACTAAGTCTATTTAACTAAATGCTAACTAAAGTGACAACTTCCTATTCGGGAGATACATTAATGAAAGGGGCAGTCCTAAAAGTGTTCAAATTGGAATCATTCATGACAACTAAAGAGGAAATTTGTGATTGGCTCCTTTGAAGGATTCAATCACTGTTGGAAGATTTTTCATCTCATAATTGATTGAGAGAATTTCAGTGATAAAAGGCTTAGTTTGGGATACTTCATCCTCAAAATTTGGGCAGAATGTTTGTTGAGTTAATGACGCCACTTATGTACAAGATATAGTGTTTCCAGCTGTGATTCCAATCATTTGAATGATTTTACATGTATGTGTAAATTTTCCTACTTTTGTAGAATTAGGTTTGATGACCTGGATGGTCTAGATGTGGTACTGAGTTCCCTATTAACACGAGAGGTGAGTCCTGCTCCAACACGTTAATTAGAGTCATACATCGGTGCATGAATTAAGTCTTGCACTTCCTATTATAACTCAACACATACTCTTTCAAAAGTGCAGTTAATGTTTCACAAAAAAATCTATTTAAGCCATTTTGAAGAATAATTAACAAGATTAAAAATACCAAGCATATGCACAATAATTCCTTCATAATCATAGTAAAGTATTAAATATAAGAAGTTAACATTGTTCATCGTGTACTATGATATCAAAATGGTATATGGATAAACATGGATTAAACATCACAAAATGGGATTCATCATTACACCAAGGATCTATGTTGTGTGTATATATCGTATAATCTCTCGATTGTTTCACTCGGAAATGCTTCTTCCTTATAGAAAGCAGATAAGGTTAGGGTTAGGAGGAATACCGTAGAATGTCGAGATGATGTGCGCGTACGTAGAGAAAGATCAGGTGATGCGAAGAACTCCTTTTTGTCTTGGAAGGACTACTGCAAATAAGAACACAAGACCACAAGATTTTGATTAGATAATAAATGAGGGAATCGCTTGGGCCTGTGAAGTATGAAACTTCCTTTCGAAGGTGGTCAGTTCCTCTGCTAATATGAATTAACACAAAATCTTTGTAGAGTACTAATTAAATTGTTTCGTGGAACTAGGTAGGGAAGAGGTCTGTTTTTCTTGGTTTTGATCAAAGGAACCGATGCCGTTATCTATAACCGATGGCGGTCACTGATAACCGATACCGGTTGGTTCTAGGATCTTCTGGGCTGGTTGTGGTGTTTGTAATGGCTGGTTTTTGGATAGTATTGAGAAATGGGATGGTTAGAAGCTAAGGAATGATGGTTAGAGGCAATGGTACGTTAGATAATGGGTTCAGGAACGGATTTGGGAAGATTATAATTCCAAAAGCACAAGAAATGTTATAATGGAGGACATGCAAGATATAACTTACTGGTTTTTTTGATGAAGGTGCAAGTTGATCTCCTCACGCTAACTTTTGGTTTCTTTACTCGTCTCGCTTGGTCGAGTGAAGTTCAGACTCGCATTGATCGCTTTGGACTCTCCTTTGGTTAAAAATCCTTCGGTGATCTCCAAAATGAAATTCGATCCGTTGTTTTGGTTTGGGAAGCCCATTTACAGGGAACCGATGGCGGTTGCGTAACCGACGGCGGTCGAGTAGGAACCAGCATCGGTTAGGAAAAAGTAGGCTATTTTTAGTAAAATAGCCCACCTTCCCTGTTTTTCTCCCGAGGGATCAGTTGCGGGCTTGGTCAAGTGGCTAGAAGGTCGGCTTTGGGTGCGAGTAAGGAGGCATTAGTTATGGATGTGAGTCTAGACCAAGTCATGGGTCCTAATTAGGTTAGTTTAGGGTTAGGGCTAGGTCATGATGAGGTGGCAAAGTGAGGTGGCGGGTAAGGTGATGTGGATTTATCAATTATGAGGTAATTAATAAATAATTGTGTAAGGTTTAGGTAATGAGGTTAGGTTGTGAACTGGGATGCGGGTCACAAGGGGTCGTGAGACACGAATTTGGTGTCTACATTAGCCCCTTATTGTCGCGTGTAGCTTGTTACGTAAAGGCTGCTGGACAATAATATGAAGTGGTTTCTCATGTTAAAGATATAGGTAATCCCCCTCAAATCTATCACAGATTGAGTGAACGGGAAATCAGGGATAGGGTTGATAAAGGGTATATGTGGTAGAGAGGATGGTAAAGTGGTGGGGTAGGTCCAAGGAAGCAGACGCATGTTGAAATGCAATAGTACGACGAGGGTACATGATTTGACAAGCAAACCAGCAATGTGTAGGCAAAGGTCGATAGTTTATCCAAACAAGGGTGATATAATCCTGGTATCCAAGGCAGAGGAAGTAGCTCCAGGGTATATAACAGGTGAGGTACAGGAACGTTTAGGCATGTTCGGCAGTACCAAGTGGTTGGTTTGGTTGAGATAAACGTCACGGTCTAGGTCTGGGCAAAGCTGGTTGACAGATCAAGTCAAGGACCCTAATCATGCTAAAACATGAACAGGTGAGCTCGATTGAACACAAGGTACATGATGGATGGATAAAATAAAACGTTGATTGTGGGTATGGTATGGAAGTGATGCGGCCTTGGGTCGGGCCAAGTTGTTGGGTGGTGGCCTTGGGTCAGACCATAACGGTAGAGTGAGGCCTTGGGTCGGGCCAAATTGGTAGGGCGAGGCCTTGGGTCGGGCCAAATAGGTAGGTTGAGGCCTTGGGTCGGGCCAATTGGTAGGGCGAGGCCTTGGGTCGGGCCAATTGGTAGGGCGAGGCCTTGGGTCGGGCCAAATAGGTAGGTTGAGGCCTTGGGTCGGGCCAATTGGTAGGTTGAGGCCTTGGGTCGGGCCAATTGGTAGGGCGAGGCCTTGGGTCGGGCCAATTGGTAGGTTGAGGCCTTGGGTTGGGCCAATTGGAAGGGCGAGGCCTTGGGTCGGGCCAAATAGGTAGGTTGAGGCCTTGGGTCAGGCCAAATAGGTAGGTTGAGGCCTTGGGTCGGGCCAATTGGGTAGGTTGAGGCCTTGGGTCGGGCCAATTGGTAGGTTGAGGCCTGGGTCGGGCCAATTGGGTAGGTTGAGGCCTTGGGTCGGGCCAATTGGTAGGTTGAGGCCTTGGGTCGGGCCATGGTGGTAGGCGAGGCCTTGGGTCGGAGCCAAATTGGTAGGTTGAGGCCTTGGGTCAGTGGATGGTAGGTTGAGGCCTTGGGTCGGGCCAATTGGTAGGTTGAGGCCTTAGGTCGGGCCAAATAGGTAGGTTGAGGCCTTAGGTCGGGCCAAATAGGTAGGTTGAGGCCTTAGGTCAGGCCAATTGGTAGGTGGAGGCCTTGGGTCGGGCCAAATGGTTGGGGTGAGGCCTTGGGTCGGGCCAAATAGGTTGGTTGCGGCCTCGGGTCGGGCCAAATAGGTAGGTTGAGGCCTTAGGTCGGGCCAATTGGTAGGTGGAGGCCTTGGGTCGGGCCAAATGGTTGGGGTGAGGCCTTGGGTCGGGCCAAATAGGTTGGTTGCGGCCTCAGTCGGGCCAAGTGGTTGGGTGCGGCCTTGGGTCGGGCCAAATGGTTAACAAGGGGTTGCAGCAAAGGTAGATATTTGCGATGTTTGTGAGTCACGAGCGGAGGGACTAGAGGCTAGATACCTCCATGCGAGAGAGCGTATTCACATGTTACAGGAGAGATTGGCAGATCAGTGGGTGGTACCAATAGCCGTGGTACCTTTGAGGACAGAGAGGCCTGGCGAGAGGGGTCGACGATCACGATCATCACCTAGTTTGGGATGAGGCGTGAGGGTCTAAATAAATGTTAGCAAGGTATAAGAATAAATAAGAGTACCGACCTGCGCGTCGATGATATAGAAGATGTATTTGTTTAACATCTAACTAAAACGAGATATGTATGTTGATTTGCGTTATAATAATAAGAATGTTGTCGTTTTGACTTTCGGTGTTTTGAAAAAGGATCAAAGAGAAATGTAATTAAATAGAAATACACAAAAATATTTATATTTACCACACATGATAGGTTATGGTAGGGGATGGTCGAGCTAACCTTGGGAGACCCCATGTCTCCTAAGTGCTGCCTACATAGCCCATTGCACAAAGCAAGGATGGGCCTCAGACCGATGTAGTTCTCCCTTAGGATCAGGGAGGGGTGATTTTAGGCAATTTGGTGTGGTTTAGACAATTTGTCGTTTGGTAAAAAAAAATTTGATGTTGGTAGGGTAATGTTGTTGGTGTAGGTAGGATAATATTGTTGGTGTAGGTATAGGTAAAGCAAAAGGTTAGCATACCCAAGTAGTAGGGAATAGTGTCCTGATTAAGATCAACACACAATTCTAGATGCGAGGCAAAGCGGAAAGAGTGCTCCATAGGTGAAAAGAGCTAAACAAACCACACAACGTAGAACGAGCCTGAAGCCCTAAGTGCCGTGTATAGACGAGAAGTCCATAGTTGAAAAGAGTTGTATGATCACAATATATCAGGTGTACGTTACGTCCCTTGAGTGGAAACAAATGGTGAGGTGATGTGGATGATATAGCTGAGGTATAAAGAACTTGTTATAACGAAAGAGAACCTACCCTAAATAGACAAGTCCATGACCCAAAAATTTCTTTTGTATGAGGCTTTTATTTTATTGAATGTAGACTGATCGATGCGGGAAGTCTGCAAGGGATATTGATTGTTTTATTCTTGAGGTCTTCACGAAGCTGATCAATGCGAGAAGCTTCGGATAAAGGCTGACTGTGTATAGCTGTCCTTCGGGGGAGCAGTCTATTTATAGTAGCAGAGATGATTTTAGTGCATAGCTGTCCTTCAGGGGAGCAGTCTATTTATAGTAGCAGCAATAGTTTGGCATATAGCTGTCCTTCGAGGGAGCAGTCTATATTTAATTTTAGATAACTAGATGTTCTTTTGGCGTGAAGCATCTAGTTTAGTAGGAAGTTTGACTCAAGAAAATCCCATAAGAATACGGCTTATTTTAATACTTTGAAGTCATGGACTAGACTAAGAAGGGGAAGGCATCGTAAGGGGAGGTGAGGGGTGAGCTTGATTTTATTTCGAGATGTAAGAGACAAGTGTATGTGGTGGTATGTGAGCTCAAGGGACGAGCAGTAGGCGGATAAGAAGTGATATAACACTAGATTCAACAGTAGAATGGTCGAAGATGCAAGGCATTAAGGGGTTCAGGCTCAGGTTTACCATTAAGCGAAGCTAAACGATAAGTGCCTGATCCATAGGTGTGAGTGATTATATAAGGCCCAATCCAATTGGGAGCAAATTTTCCACGTTTGCTCTTTTCTAGTTTGGTTACATGTTGATTCTCTTTGAGGACAAGATCACCAACCTTAAAGGTACGCTCATGAAGTCGCTTATCATAAGCACGCTTGATGCGTTGTTGATAGATTTGGAGGTGATCGAGAGCTGTAAGACGTCGTTCGTCAAGAAGCTCTAATTGGGCTAACCGCTCTTGGCGGAAATCATCGTTGGTGAGAATATCTTGAAGAGATATTCTAAGGGAGGGTATTTGTATTTCGAGAGGCAAAACAGCCTCGGTACCATATACCAATGAAAAAGGTGTGGCATTAGTGGAAGTACGAATGCTAGTACGATAAGCCCAAAGGGCAAAGGGAATGTGATCGTGCCAATTTCTTCCAGATTCATTGACGACTTTCATGAGGATTTTGGTTAGAGTTTTATTAGAAGATTCAGCCTGACCATTGGCCTGCGGATAGTAAGGCGATGAGAAGCTAAGTTTGATACCAAAGTTGTCACAAAGGTCTTGTAACAACTTATTTTTGAAAGATTTACCATTATCTGTTATTAGGCGATGAGGAATACCAAAACGACAGATAATGTGATGGTTAATGAATTCGACAATTTTTTCTTTTTTGATTGAAATGAGTGGAACGGCCTCCACCCATTTTGTGTAATATTCGGTCGCTGTGATTATCCAACGGTGACGTTGTGAAGAGGTCGGGTGAATCTCACCAATAAGGTCTAAACCCCATTGTGAGAAAGGCCAAAGATCTCGTGCGACCTGTAGCGGGTGGCTAGGAGTATGTTGAAGATTGGCATGTTGTTGACACATGACACAGCGCTTAACATATTCGTAGCAGTCGTTATTGAGAGTAGGCCAATAATAACCTAGGCGAAGGATTCGTTTAGCCACGGCAAGGCCGCTAAAATGTCCACCACAAATACCGTCATGGACCTGTTGGATGGTATGAGTGATTTCTGCGCCGGTTAGACAGCGAAGGAGGATGCCATCAAAGCCACGTTTATAGAGGAGTCCCCCCATGACAACATAACGCGAAACACTTTTAAGAAAAGCACGTTTGCCGTTACTAGTAAGATCAGGTGGGAGGACAGAGATTGTAAGGTAGTCATGAAATTGGTGGTACCAGGTATCCTGTGAATTAGTAGATACAGTATTTATCATACAAACTACCGGGGTTGAATAGGATGGGGCAAAAAGTTGTTGGACCACGACGAATAATTCAGAGTCAGTTGGCGCGGCGGGAATTTGCGAGGCTAAGCAAGCCATAGTATCCGCAAATTTGTTAGTGGAGCGGGGAATGGTTTGTATAGCATAGTGAGTAAATAAGGCTAGAAGTGACTCCACGTGGTGTTTGTACTTCTGAAGTTCCTCGTTTTTACATTGGTAGATGCCCGTAACTTGATTGACTACCAATTGAGAGTCGCCAAAAATGTTGATAGATTTGATACCTAAGTGTAACGCAACTTGGAGACCTAGAACAAGGGCCTCGTATTCCGCTGTATTATTAGTGCAAGGGAAATCAAGTCGGAATGAAAGAGGCATAGGTTCAGCGTCAAGAGGGATGAGAACAATGCCGGCTCCTCCGCCGCGCTGGCACTTAGATCCATCGAAGAAGAGGGTCATTTGATACGACACTTCTCCGAGCGAAAGAGTGGCGATGAGTTCGTCGGGGAAGGTAAAATTGGTAAATTGTTCCCCAGGTAGAGGGGCCTCCGCAAGTTGATCTGCAAGAGTTTGTCCTTTGATTGATTTCTGTTGTATAAACTCAAGGTCGAGGTCGGCGAGGAGCATGAGCCATTGAGCGATGCGTTGGTTTAGGTGTGGTTTAGCGTACATATAATGAATGGGGTGCTGTGTTGGTGATGACGAAAGTTTTGTGATTCAGGAGGTAATGTCGGAGTTTGGTGGCGACGAATGATAGGGCCAGGCACAATTTTTCTACATGTGTATACCTAGTCTCGTAATCCACGAGGGTACGACTTATATAGTAAACGGCCTGCTCTCGGCGTGCCGGGTCTCGATGGGCGAGCATAGCTCCTATAGCATGGTCAGTGGCGGAAAGATAAAGGTAGAAAGGACGGTCGTCCTGGGGTGGGATAAGCACAGGTGGCTGCAAGAGATATGTTTTGAGAGCTTCGAAGGCTTGGTGACACTCCTCACTCCATTGAAAGGCAACGTCCTTTTTTAGAAGGTGATGAAAAGGGTGACATCGATCCGAGAGTTGGGAAATGAAACGCCGGATGGATTGAAGTTTACCCTGCAAACTACGCAATTGTTTAAGGTTTTTGGGTGGGGGCATTTCTAGGATAGCTTTTACTTTAGATGGATCGACCTCAATGCCACGTAAAGAGACGATAAAGCCCAGAAGTTTCCCCGAAAGGACACCAAAGACACATTTCTTTGGTTGAAGACGGACAGAATATTGTAACAGGCGATCAAAAATAATGGTTAAAACATCGAGATGTTCACTGCGATGTTTAGACTTGCCCAGAAGATCATCAACGTAATCTTCGAGGATAGTGTGCATAATGTCATGGAAAATGTAGGTCATAGCCCGCTGATAGGTCGCACCAGCATTCTTAAGGCCAAACGGCATTACACGGTAACAGAAAGTTCCCCAAGGAGTTATGAAGGCAGTTTTGTGTTGATCGGCAGGGGCAACCAAAATTTGGTTGTAACCTGAAAAGCCATCCATGAGAGAAAGCATTTCATGACCCGCAGTGAGATCAACAAGTTGATCAATACTTGGGAGGGGGAAGTCATCCTTAGGGCAAGCGAGGTTAAGATCCCGGAAATCCGTGCATATCCGAAGTCCCCCCGTCGCTTTCGTGACAGGTACGATGTTAGAAATCCATTGAGGATAGTCGATAGCGGAGAATGAAGGAAACAGAAAGTCGTTGGAGCTCCTCTTTGACCAAGAGAGCAATGCGTGGATGCATTTTCTCAATTTCGCTTGACTGGTTTGGAATCGGGGTTTAGAGTGATGTTATGGACGGCAATGGTAGGATCAATTCCTGGCATGTCAGCGTAAGACCATGCGAAAGCTTGGTTGCGAGCACGGAGAAAGGTGGTAAAGGCGGCTCGTTCTGATGTGTCAAGTGATTGTCCGATCTTCACTATGTGAGGATCTTCCTCCGTGTGGATGTTGATTTCTATAGTAGATTCGTTCAGCATGGTTTGAGTTTCAGATGGTAAGGCACGTTGAATATAAGAATCATCCGCGCCTAGGTAAGTGAGGATGGAGTCGTCATCCTGGCATTCAACAACATTAATCAAAGGTGAATCCTCTTCGATCATGTCTAGATACAGAAGGGGAAGAGAAGATGGGTCCTCATTATCGCGTTGATAAGTGAGAGGACCTATGAAGATAGCATTTATGAAAAAAAAAAGTTAGGAGGGATAGATTCAGGGTCCATCGATTCTGTGGGAGATGATGGCAAAGTGGGTGATGATGGTTTGGTAGGGGCGACGTCCTCTTCTTCCAGGATACAGCTGACAGGAGGTGTCTCTTGCGTAGGTGTTTCGGAAAAACCAAGACCACTGCGATCATTATGTTTGCGTGTGGTGATGGGGATGAGAGTATGTCGGCCTTGTTCGTAAAGGCCAAAACCAAAGCCTTTCCACGCACAGCGAGTCAAGAAGGTGAGGGCAAAACGACGATTTGTCAAGTATTGAAAATCGGATTGGAAGGGAACCACACCAAGAGGAGGTTCAGGGGTAATGGAGGATGCGTCAACACCCCCGTATGTTAGGTTAGTGCGACAATGGGGTGGTCCGTAAGAGATTATCTCCCCCACGCGACGGTCGTAGGTGGGGTGTGCATGTAATTGTCCGTACTCCTGCGGGGTAGGGAAAGAACTAACGTTATATAGGCGATACTCCCCCAGCGTAAGGCGATGAAAAACGTCTACTAAGGGGTCGGAGGTTGGGATGTTAGCTGCGGGAAGAGAAGTGGTTTGTGCGACGGTGGTTTAAATCGATTGTAGAGTGCGATTGAGGTGGACGGTTGAGGTATATTGGAAGAGGATGGTTGGGTTGAATGTATGGGTGTCTTAATTGGTATAAGCACATCGTTTGGGCGGTATAACATATTGCAAGTTTTGAAGGGGGGAGGATCAGCTTTTACAGTGTAGGACTTCCCCTCGTACTCAAATTTTATACATCGATGTAATGTTGAGGGGACGCATCCCATGGCCCGGATCCAAGGACGACCTAGCAATATATTATATTGGAACTCTCCTTCAAGGACATAGAAGAGTTCGGGCAAAGTACGTGGGCCTACGCGAATGTTGAGGATCACGGTGCCTAAGGTAGAAGTAATAGCATCATTGAATGACCGCAACATGATGGGGTTGGCACACATGCAACTAGAAGGGATGTTCATTTGTTGGAAGGCTTTTGAAGAGATGATGTTTAGGCTAGCGCCCCCGTCAATCATAACCCGACGTACTCGAATGTCTCGGACGTAAGCGGAAATGAAAAGGGCAGGGTCAGGGTCTTCTGTACCAAAGTCGATAATTTCATCTTCCGAGAAACTAACCGCAGCGGCTTGTTGTTTTGAGACAGAAGTGGTGGGGGAGATGGATTGTTTGGTGAGAGAGGCAACGTGATTGGGTGTTAGAATGGAGGCCACGGGCAGGGTTTCATTGGGAAAAACCTCTATCCCTTGAAGGATCTCAACGAGAGCTTGTCGATGAGATTCAGAAGTCTGAATGAGATCATATAGTGTCATTTTTACGGGCGATTGATGAAGCTGTTTGATCATGGTTCGGTGGGCAACTCCATTAGAGACGGGATAGGCGGGTCCGCGAATAACCACTTTAGGTGGTGGTGTAATCGGGATGGTTGAAGGAGAAAGAGATGCCGCAGGTGTGTTTTCTTTCGCCTTCCCATTGTTTTTCTGTCCTCGAGTAGCGACACTAATCATATTAATCTCGTAGACCTGAGATGAAGAAGATGGTTGGGATAATTCATGGTCTTCAAGAGGTGGGGTTGTAATAATGATCGATCTTGGTGAGGCGGGGACAGATGGTATAGTAGAGGGAATTGACGCTAGAGGTCTCTCCCTGCGTAAGTTGTTTTTCTTAATCTTTCGATCCGGAAGAGGTGACTGGCGAAGGATGGTTTTTAGAGCTTTGCATCCTTCTACATCATGTCCAGGTGTGCGGTGATAGGCGCAGATTTTAGACTCATCATAATCCACAGGTCGGGGCTTAGACGGGTCATAAGGTCGAAGTGGGGGTAGAGAGATGGTCGCATTCTCCACCAACATAGCAAGGATTTTGGCGTAGGATCCTTTGAGTGGGTCAAAATCAGAAGAAGATGAGGGTATTGATTGTGTGGGTTGTGGTAATGTTTGGGCGTGTTTAGTTCGTATGGGTGGTGGTTTAGTCGAGGGGTGCTGACACATGTTTTTCACTAAACGTGGTTTCTTGGTTACAGAAGTTACGTTCAGCTGGTTAGATGATGAGGCTACAGATGGCATGGTAGCGGGAAACAACCACGGAGAAAGGGGAGTGACAGAAAATAAATCCTTTGATGATGGGATGGGTTTAGGGTTGATAGGTGGACCGGATACACGGGGTAACGATGTTGTGATACCCTTTGATCTCTGTATAGGTGTAAAAGGCGTAGGTTGTTTTGCAGAAAACAAAGGAGGTATGATATATTGATGTAAGGTGGAGGGATGAGGTCCCAATATGGAAGGTGGGTGTGAAGATGAGGGTTTTGATAGAGGCCCGGATTGCGTTTGTCTCCTAGGTGGCGGGGCGGGTTTATTTTGGGATAAATCGAGTCGCTTAGGCGGGTGTGTTAGACTGGGCATTGGTGAGGTCCCAAGCATAGGGGAAGATCTGGTTAAGTTGATAGAAGTGGACGGGGAATTTGGTAGAGGTGAGGGGGGTGAAGGCGAGAACAGGGGCATTTTAAGCTTCTGTAAGCACTTCGGGTAGATGGTGGAGACATCGGGATCAGTCATTTGCATTTGAGTAGAAACAGGAGTACTCAAACGTTCCCATAGGGCCTGTCTATCTTCTGTGGAATGACAGTCTCCAGGTGTAATTTGTAATTTTGGTACAGAGGAAAAGTGAGTTGTAATTCCAATCCATTGCGGGTGTGACACGGGGAGGCGGATGAGGCAACTTTGTATCGTGAGATGCTAAGAGGTCGACGGGTTGTTGAAAAGATTTAGGTGATGAGGGACTAATAGGCAGAAGGGCAGTTTGGAGGGGGTCTGTCATGGCTAAAGAATTTAACGATGTCGGTGCGAGAGATTTCTCATCTAAGGATGTCAAAAGGAGTGGTGTACCTTCCTCTTGTGCGGCAAGAGTGGTAGAAGGAGACGTCTGGGAAATGGATAGATTAGACAACATCCGCTCACAGTTTTGTAGGGATGTGGTGTAAGAAGACTCATTAATGGGAAGGGAAGCCTGGGCAGCTAACTCTTCTATGGGTAAAGGAATGATTTCGCTTTGGCTTGATGGTGGTAAAGGAGGTTCGGGCTCCTGTGTTAGTGAAGAGGCTTGATTCAAAATTTTCTCGATAGAGGCTTTTGGCTGGGTATCGAATACTGCATGGATCTCATGAACACTCTCCTCAGCTAAGATATCTTGGTTTACGTTGCTGCTGGACGAGTGATTCGGGAATGGCTTGTTGAAAATTTTCAGATTTCGGTTAGCAGGGGCGTTAGGATTATCGAGTGTTATATCCCCTGCATCAACCATTTCCTGCACTATGTTTTTCAACATCTTGCAGTTTTCATGACTATGTCCTTTTACGCGGTGAAAGTTACAAAAGTCATTTTCTTTGTACCAGGAAGGTATTGCGCGGGTGGAGTCAAACCCAGAGTGAGGTTTACAGGGGGCAAGGTGATAGCCCTAGCTTTGAGCAATTTCTCTAGGATGATGCCATAAGTTTCTCCCAAGGGAGTGTAATTGGTGGGCTCAGCTTTGTATTTATAGGTGGTTTTTGGTGGAGTATTGGACGGTGGTTGGGATTTGACCATCACCGCGTGGACAGCTCCTTTTGATTTAGAAGAGGTTGACGCGTGAGGAGTGGTGGTATTTGGTTTATTGGTAGAATCAGGAGTTCGGAAAGTGGAGTTCTTGTTGCGCAACCGCAATTTCTCTTCCTCTAAGGCCCGAATTTCTAATTTTCGAGCCATAGTAAAGGCCTCGTCGAATGTACGGAAAGTTTGAATTTGGAGGGTAGGGGAGATGTGCTTAGCGCAGGCCCGCGTAAAGAGTTCGATAAGTTCGGTTTGAGGCAAGGCATACGTAAGTTGGTTGATAAGGCCCCGCCATCGTCCAACGAAATCTGCGATAGATTCGTCTTCGAATTGTCGGATGGCATAGAGGTCAGTGATAGATACTTTCTTGGCAATGTTAATGGAGAAATGATCCAAGAAAGATTGGGCTAGTTGGTTAAAAGAGAAGATTGAGTGCTGGGTTAAAGCACTGTACCACCCTCAAGCAGCCCCGATAAGGACATGGGAAAGGTGCAGAGTAACAAGGCATCATCATGGGCAATCAAATAACAAGCATGTCTAAATGATCGCAAGTGTTGTTGAGGATCCTCTTTACTGTTAAAACGAGTAAACTTTGGCAACTCCCATTGAGGAGGATATGAATGAAGGGGGACAGAAGGGTGAATGGGCTCCCGACAAACTTGCTCGTATGTCAAGGCGCTACGACTTCCTGAAACGGAAGCCTCCAGGTTTTGCATTTTGTCCATCATTTGCTTGATGAAATCTGTGGTTGGATGAGGTGATGGTGCCACAGAATAGGGATGTCCCATATAAGGTGTTGAGGTTACTGGATACGTGTATGGGAATGAAAAGGTAGGCGGAGCTTGAGAAGGAAAGCTCGTTTGAATAGGTGGCAGAGAGTAAGTCATGAATGGAGTGGTCTGAAAGAGAGACGAGATAGGGGCAGTTGGTGGTGGCGATACGTGGGGTCCAAGATTAACAAAAGGAAAGCTAATCGGGGTCGTATGAACCTCTGCCGCTGTCGGATTGGGAGACGGGGCTAGTGATGCGGGAAGTAAGGTATTGTTATCAGGAGGAGTAGGAGCTAAATGAGCAGCTATACTAATAGGCATGCCCATAAGGAGCTGACCATCAGGCGCACGGTCAGGGGTATGAGACAAATAGTATTGTACAGCGCTGGGATTAGCATCTAGAAATTTGGCAAAGTCCTTGTCTCCCACAGGAATTTGGGGGATCTCACTGGTGTCCGTAGGGTTTCCTATAGAATGTGAAGGGGGTGATTCAGGCAAAGAAACAGAGCAAGCGTGTGAAACCATGGCGGCGGCTTGCTTCCGAGTGATGACAACCATAGACCAGAACACACAGGAAAGTTTCAATCTATCAAGGACAAAAACAACCTCAGAATGGTGAATTTAGCAAGTTGCTGGTTTGTCAGGGGCTGAGAGAGACAGTAACCGATATCGGTTTGGTAACCGGTGTCGGTCACAGGGAAAACGACGTCGGTCCCTTAACCGATGCCGGTGTCAAAAATCTAGAATAAGAAAATACAAAGGGGTTGCTAATTTGATTTTTAGCAACGTTGAGTAGTTTAGCAACTTATTGATCACAGAAGACAAAGTATGACAGAGAAAACAGGATTTGAAAACAAGCAAGAGGCACACGCAAATGCAGAGATTAACCTTAGGGTTAATTTTAATTATTGTGGGCTTATGCCTTTAGACGTAGAATGATGTCAGAATCCTAAACAACAAGACTTAGGGGAAATATCAAGTTTGTTTTGGCTTATAAGGTTACCTCAATCGGGCGGAGGAATACCGCGGAAAAGGGGGGATGTTTGAGATGTTGTGTTAATTGTGAAGTGATTCAGTATGTGTTGTGCAGTGAAACTAAGGTTAATTTCCTGTCAATACCGTGGATATCACCCCCACGTGTACGACCTGTTACTTAATCTATGTTCACTAGAATTGAAAAACAACAGGCAGGAATGTAATGCATGTGTTTTAAAACCCAAATCGAAAGTGATATTCGATGAAGCAAAAGAGATGACTTTTACTAATGCAAGATGCAAAAACAAAGCAAGTTCTTTTACCAGAATAATAAAATACCCTGTGAATATCTCTAGAAGAAGAAAACAGCAAGTATGCTCCCTATAATAACAGCAAGTATGAAATAAAGAAAAACCCAAAATGGGTCCCACCGGGCGTGCCAAAATGTTTCACTCGGAAATGCTTCGTTCCTTATAGAAACAGATAAGGTTAGGGTTAGGAGGAATACCTGTAGAATGTCGAGATGATGTGCGCGTACCGTAGAGAAAGATCAGGCTGACTGCGAAGAACTCCTTTTTGTCTTGGAAGGACTACCTGCAAATAAGAACACAAGACCACAAGATTTTGATTAGATAATAAATGAGGGAACTGCCTTGGGCCCAGGAAGTATGAAACTTCCTTTCGAAGGTGGTCAGTTCCCCTGCTAATATGAATTAACACAAAATACTGTAGAGTACTAATTAAATTGTTTCGTGGAACTAGGTAGGGAAAAGGCTGTTTTTCTTGGTTTTGATCAAAGGAACCGATGCCGGTTATCTATAACCGATGGCGGTCACTGATAACCGATACCGGTTGGTTCTAGGATCTTCTGGGCTGGTTGTGGTGTTTGTAATGGCTGGTTTTTGGATAGTATTGAGAAATGGGATGGTTAGAAGCTAAGGAATGATGGTTAGAGGCAATGGTACGTTAGATAATGGGTTCAGGAACGGATTTGGGAAGATTACAATTCCAAAAGCACAAGAAATGTTATAATGGAGGACATGCAAGATATAACTTACTGGTTTTTTTTTATGAAGGTGCAAGTTGATCTCCTTTGCTGCCAACTCTTCTGGTTTCTTTACTCGTCTCTGCTTGGTCGAGTGAAGTTCTGGACTCTGCTGATCGCTTTGGACTCTCCTTTGGTTAAAATCCTTCGACTGATCTCCAAAATGAAATTCCGATCCGTTGTTTTGGTTTGGGAAGCCCATTTACAGGGAACCGATGGCGGTTGCGTAACCGACGGCGGTCGAGTAGGAACCGGCATCGGTTAGGAAAAAGTAGGCTATTTTTAGTAAAATAGCCCACCTTCCTTGTTTTTCTCCCGAGGGATCAGTTGCGGGCTTGGTCAAGTGGCTAGAAGGTCGGCTTTGGGTGCGAGTAAGGAGGCATTAGTTATGGATGTGAGTCTAGACCAAGTCATGGGTCCTAATTAGGTTAGTTTAGGGTTAGGGCTAGGTCATGATGAGGTGGCAAAGTGAGGTGGCGGGTAAGGTGATGTGGATTTATCAATTATGAGGTAATTAATAAATAATTGTGTAAGGTTTAGGTAATGAGGTTAGGTTGTGAAGCGGGATGCAGAGTCACAAGGGGTCGTGAGACACGAATTTGGTGTCTACACTCGATCACAACTTGAAATCAAGTGAACATGTATGTGTGTATGGAAAAGGATAATGACATATAATATATCTATCTAGCATGTGTAATAAGATGTGCATGTAACGAGTAAATGTAAGCAAGAATAAATGTGACCAAGATATGTAGTATGTTGTGGAGTGTGGATGGAATGCAATACTGATTGAATGATAGGATAAACGTGCCCCCGATTGGATGTGTATGTATGAGAAGAGGCTCATTTATACACGACTCCCAACGATCAAGAATGAACCATAAACTAGAGTGCATCATGGATAAAACGGTTTGAATTGTGTGTACTAGAAAGATATGATCGCCAAAGTGCAACACGTAGAGTATAAGTGTGTGAATGATTGAATGCGTGAGTATGGTAAGGTCCATTTGAGTTGTAATCCCTCAATGGTTGAGTATGGACTATGGAACTAGAGTGCATCATAGGGTAATGTTGATACTAGAGTGTATGAAGATGTGTGTGTTATGTGTAAAGATCTAGATGTGATGTGATGGGAAAATAAGATGTGTGTCGATGCTAGGGGAGAGATAGGTGTGATGCCCCCAAGTGTGTGAAAATGAATATGATATCCAATAAAAATAAAAGAGGAGGTTCCTCCATCAAATTCTTGTGGAGATAAAGGCATGTGATCATTCTCTAATAGTGGTGGTATATGAGATAGACATTTTCCATGTGAATGAAGCCTATATATATGTGACTAATGAGTATATAATGGGCACATTTTTTTAATAAAATGGGTAGGTGATGTATAGCTATATGAAGTAGAATGTGGAGGTGATGGACACTTATGTGAAGTAGGGCACATAAGTGTTGGAAACCTATGTGAAGAAGCACGTAGAGGTGAGAGCCACCTATGTGAAGAAGCATGCAAAGGTAAGATCCACCTATGTTAAGTGAAATGAGGTGGTGAAGTATGCCTAGATGAAGGATTTGTCCTAGTGATGGACCTAGACTGATGTGATGGACTAGCAGATCAATGAGGTCTTGTACGAATAAAAGAGATAGGATAAGTTTGTTCTTTTATTTCTATAGGTCGTGGGGACCCATATGCTCTAGTTAATGTAATGGAATCCACAAGAGAAGGTTGCATGCCATGAAGAAGATGGTGGAACACCATTGATAGAGATGACTTGGTTGTTGTGAATGAATTTCATATGCAAGTGATTCATGGATATGATAGATTGAGATTTGTGAATCTAATTGAGGCCTAAGATCATGTCACACCCTTGAATTGTTGGTGTCATAAGAAAAGGAACAAGTATGGTGAGAGGACTGATAGTGACTTGAATCTTGACAACCCCATATGAATAATGTATTGGATATGAAATTTTCGAGGGTGGAAAGTCGATAGTGACAAGAAATGGAATAGAACACGTGCTAATGCACCATGATGGATCAAATTTATTATTATTGATGGAAATGGATCTGATAGAATCACTAATGTGCAAGTAATCAGAAGAGAATGTAACATGATAATCATGATCAGAGAAAAAATAATCGGTGGAAAATTTTCAATTTGAGCAACCGGGAAATCAAGATCCCCAACGTAGGAGGAGGAACGTGCATGCGGTATGTATTATTAGCCAAGGATTCATCCGATTGTTTATCATTTTTAGTAGAGGATTGTTAAATATCTTAAGTTTGTGATTTTCATTAATAGGTGCAGAATTCGTAGGCTCTGGAAGCTCAAGTGCATTATTATCTATCAGACCTTGAATGATATTGTCAAGTTTGAAACAATGATCTATGGAGTGTCCAACACATTAATGATAGTCACCTCTAAGTTTATCATCATAACTACAACCTTTAGGACAAGATGGGTTTAAATTGATTGGAGGAGAAAGTATAATAAGGTTTCTCCCGACAAGTTATGGAAGTAAAATATGTGGAGCAATAGTTAATTTTGTATATGTACACTTAGGTAGTTGCTTATGAATCTCCTTTGTGTTAGATAAAACGTTAACAATGATTTTTCTTGATAAGTTTGGTTGATGGCTTGAAAGTGGGTTTACTTTGAAAGTGCATAGAAGATGAAGCTTGTTCTTGATACTTAATCTTACCTATATATAAGAGTTTAGTTTCACAAAGCTTAAGAGTATGTCACATTTGATAAAATGATGGAGATGTCTTGTAGTGCCTGTTTCCACAACCACTTGAGACCTAAGAAACAACCTAGGGTTAGCTAGAAAAATTATGGAATAATTTTTTTATTAGAAGTGTCTACAACTAAGTTACAAGACATCAGTTTTCACTAATAGGTTCCAGAACAAAACCTATTTACTAATACACAAGTCTCCTTTATTAACTTATAACAAGTTCACAGGGTTCCAAAATTAGGGTTACATGTTCTGGTTAGATTCAGGGAGTAATCTTACCCCATGCCTTCTCTCTAACAAGCTCAGAAATTAAACTAGAATTTTCTCCTACCAAACACTTCCAAAATTTCCCTAAACCATTCCCAATGGATAGGAAATTTTCTCACCTTTCGGTGATATAAAGAAGTCCTCCTAACTCCTTCGAGAACTCAAGATATGGTCCGGCAGAGTTTGGGGATCAAATTTTCCCCAAGGGGGACACGTGTCACTCCCTCGGTTGGTTAGAGGGCCTTGGGGAGAAAATTTTCCCCAAGGGGTAGGTTGGTGGGTCGCGGGGAGGATTTGGAAGAATTTTCCACCTTGTGGGCAAAAAGGAAAATACGCTTCGTGCCTCTGCGGTCCCTGGGGACACGTGTCGAGTCTAGGTGCCAAGCGAGGAAGGGGAAGGGAAGGGTGGAGCAGCGGGTTGATTTGGTGCTTTACACCCACGAAGGGAAAAAGTGAAGAAAGGATGTGCAAGTCTCGCACACCTGCTGTAGCCATAAGGGGACACGTGTCAAGAGGAGGGGAAAACCCCTTTGGTGGGTTGGCGGGTCACGGGACAATTTTGGAATTTTTCCCCATGTGGCGTAAAAGAAAAATTTCTCCCGAACCTCCGCCGCCACCCCCAAGGTGCCACGTGGCACCCTCTGATTGGTTGTGGGCCGGTGGGGCAAAATGGAAATTTTTTTGAAAATTTTCAAAAACTCAAAGGAAAAAAAGTTACCGCCCTCCGCCGCTGCCCCGTGAGGACACATGGCAGCCTTTGATTAGCTATGGGCTGGCAGAGAAAAAGGTGAAAATTTTCCTGAAGTCAAAATTTTTGAAAGTTTTCTAAGGGCAATTTTGATGGGAAATTTTGGGTCATAGACCCACTAGGAAATTTTTCCCAAATTTTCCCGCAATGGCACAAAAACATCAAAGTGTCATAACTTGAGCTAGAAAGCTCAATTTTGGGCAAACAAGGACTTTTCAGAAATCTCTCAAAGCCCTCTTTGTACAAGGAACATAAAATTTACTTTTTGATGAAGTTTTAAGGGTCAATTTTGTAAAAATATCTACAGGATTTTAATTGGTAAACTGGTAATTTCCAACTTATAAATTTGATAAAATTAGAACTCCTCCTTCGCTCAACATGTCAAACAAACATGGAGGATAAATCTAGGGAGGGTTTAGAGTGTTTTATGGAATTCAATTTATCCAATTTGTTCAAGGTTGCATTTTTTTGGCAATAGACAGAAAAATGACTGTGCAAGCTCCAAATTGAAATTCATTAAGTTTTGGAGATTCATTCTTGACTGTTATAGTGAATTTGAGTTCCTTAGGTATTAATAAGTCTAAATTTCAATGTTTCATAACTTATTGTTTAGTGTAAGTATGGACTGTTCATTTTTATTAAAATGTGAATTCAAAGAGTGAAGTATATTACAGTGAATTGTTTCTTTTAATTGGAATATCCATTTTGTCATTTAAATGTGCATATGATCCCTAAACTAGTCAAATACATTTAATTAAAACCAATCAGCCATTCAATAACAATTTTGCAAAGTCTTATTTCTAAATGCAACTCATTCCAAGAGAACAATATACTGTCTTTTATTTCATACGCATGCTTCTTTTCCAAACAAAAATTACAATCTTTAACAACAATTTCGAATCTAATACACCATACAATTTTAAAAGGAACTAATGCAATCCTTTATTGATATTCCAATGCAACTTTACAACTTATCACTTTTCCAATTTGATTTGGTTTCAAAATATAAAATACAATACATATAATATCATTTACATTTCTCTTCCCAAAACAGTGAACAAATATGATTTTCCTTTACATTACTCAATTCAAATTCAATCTTCCATCTACAATACATTAACTTCTCATTACAATAATTACACATCTCGTCCACTCAAGGTGGGAAAGGTTACATTGAATTTCCACAACAATAAGGGACTGTCAAACTATATTCTTCTTTCTCCAAATAGTAGCATGCTAGTTTCTCCATCATTTATCTTTGATCACAACAAGGAAGGGGGAAAGGCAACACTCTCCACCCAACCAAGACATCCAATGAGAAGGGAGAAGCCATCCTTCCTCATTGGCCCCTAAGCCCCAACCATATTGAAATAAAGTATGAACATCAACACATGGCAACAATGGCTTCTACAACAACAAGCAACATTCTTTTCACATGCATAAAACAATAAAATACATAGTCCAAACAAGACAACAGTTCCCAACTACATTTGAAATTATTCATACAACACATAGGCTTGATCAAGCAAGCCAACAAGAGCAAGAACTATGGGGAGCTACTTATGCCTCCCAATTTGGAATTGGGCATCCACCAAAATCATACCGCCATTAAACACATCAAATCCCATAAACCTTATATCTCCCAACCCCTCCTTATTCCCCCTTAAAGTTTATCCCTTATGCCCCCAAGAGTAAGAAATGCAAGTAGTTTCTTTTCCAAGGTGGATCCCAATCCAAAACTCCCTCCACAATAGAACTAGTGCCATTGGCAATCCCTTATGCCCCCATATGAAATCCCCATAGTCTTCTCCTACACCATGCCCTAAGAAATCTACCCAACCAGCCAAGAACACAAACACAACACCATATAAACATGCATGCAAGAGAAGGAAAACAATTAAAACACAGCTCAAGATGCCTACCTCTCCATAATGGAGTTTTTTCCAAGATCCAAAAGCTTTCTAACTGTCAAAGTGCAGTCTAAAACCAGCAATGACCAAGCATGCAATCACTCCAAACCTCCTCCACAACAAGCTCCAAAAACAACAAGCAAAAACGCGCCCCAAGAGGAATGAACAAAGTTCCAACAACCATAAACAAGCAAGGAGTTTCATTTTTATAGGAGAGGGAAGAGAAGAGGATGATGTGGGTCCATGTGGTATGCCACATCATTCTTCCTCGACCCCAAGAGGAAATTCAACATCCTTCACCAAATCACAATAAATAAAATGACAAAATGACTTACACACTCCAAAAAGGCCCATACTCCAAAAAGACTAAATTAAAAATATGTAAGGGAAGTGCAATTCAAACCGAAGGACTTTGGATGCTTGGCATCGATGGGGAGACCCGTGTTACAGCCATCTTCGAATGTGTTATATATGGCTAAAAATGAAGGCAATGCCCATTGGTGTCTTAAAAGATGCAGCTATCACAATTCAGGGGGCCAATTTTACTGGGGACTTTGAGGTCTTGGTGCTCACCAAGCGAGACAATTTCCCAAAGATTGCTTGGGTGCCCATGGTGTTACAAGAATAATGCTAAAATCTTGTTTAAAAAGGTTATATCATTTTTGAAAACAAAGAAGAGTGGGTAATCATCCCCTTGACAGATGGAAAGTCAGCACCCTACAGAGCCATTGGGAGAAGAAGTCTTTGATAGAATATACGTGTGCTCAATCAAGGATCTTGAGATAATCCATCCCATAGAAGGAGTTATCCAGTTTGAGGATGCTCGTCTATAAGTGATGCCACAAGTATAGCATGTGACAATTGGGCGCATGGGACCTATGAGTTGATCGAACGGAATTTGAAAGAGTCGGTGACTAAGGTAACAAAGGCGTGTAGAGTCCAAAGGTTAGGGAGGAAGAAACTACCAAGTTACTCAGGGGGGCTAATCTAGAAGATTTCTTGTGAGAAATGGAGGCCCATTGGAAAAATGAAAAGGAAAGAAGAGAAATGCTAAATTACAACCTACTCAGGATTGTTGCGCACTAGTGGGAAACACATCGGGATAATCTCTTGGAATGGCGTGAATCAAGAAGTGCCTTCTCTATTTGTTTCTCTAGAAGCAACATGGCCACCACCATCAAATATTAGCATGGTAAGGAACCTACTTCTTTTCATATCCACGAGTGTGAGAGGGTCCTGGAGAGGAGGCGTGAAAGCTTTGTCACCATCTCTATAGGTGCACAAAATATACTCTACACTATAGGGTTGTGCACCCGCATGGTACATTCACTCGAGACACGGCACCAAACAAGGAATTGGTAAGAACTAGCGGCTGACCTCGTTCAAGAATTTGAGAATCGAAGTACCAAGCCATTAGTTGATAAGGCATTACATGTTGTCAAGCGCCCACCATGGGGGATACTACCATGGCAAAAGATAGGTTATTAGACTTGCTTGGTGAACCAGGTTTGGAGGCACACTTTGAAGAAGAGGAAACATAGGAGGTTCAACAAAAGCACACATGTGTGGAAAAGGAGAAAGGAAAGATTGTATATGTTATTGATGGGGAGGAAACAGACAGCTTAGATGTTAACCACTGCAGTAGGGATGTGTGAGGTAGTGGATAGTGTTGATACTCATGCACATGCCGACCATGAACCTTTAAAAACTAAAAAGGTTAACATCGGCTCGGGAGAAGAACCTAAGGAAGCTATCATTAGACATTCCGGTCGAGAAAAGGAAGTCTCTAAGATCATTGACCTTTTCGTGAATTTGAGGATGTATTCCCACGTGGGTACCATGAGCTCAAAGGTGTCCACCATTCCTTGGGGGAGATGAGGATAAAGTTGAAGGATGGTGCATGCTCGATCGGGGAAGAGAACCTACCAGATGAATCTGAATTTACGCGTGAAGGTAATGGAAGAGATAGACAAAATGGTAGCATCTGGGATCATTGAAGTTGTTCAAGAATCGAGTGGGTAAGTCCGATGGTAATCAGCATCAAGAAGGATGGGTGGATTAAGATCTACATGGATTATAGGGAGCTTAACATAGTTTGTGTCATCGATCCTTTTCCAACCCCCTTCAATGAAGAAATTTTGGAGGGAGTCGTTGGGTGAAAAATCTATTCTTTTACGGATGGATTTTTGGGGTACCACCAAGTCTAGATTGTAAAGGAAGACCAAGAGAAGAAAATTTCTCCACTGAATGGGGAAGTTTTGCATACATGGTCATGCCCTTTGGGTTGAAGAATGCACTGTTGTTTTCTTGCGCATAGTGGTACAAGCATTCCAGGACTTCATCCATAAATTTCTTCAGGTCTATCTGGATGATTGGATGATGTATGGGCTAGTAAAAGACCATTGTGATAATTTGAGGTTGATGTTTGAGAGGTGTTGGCAGTTGAGGATATCCCTCAACATTAAGAAGTGTGTCTTTGCTACCCCCTTTGGAACGTTATTGGGGCATATCATATGTAAGGAGGGCTTGCTAGTAGATCCTGCCAAGGTTATAGTTATTGTGGGATTGGGGGAGCCAACTAGCCAAAGTGCAGTGTGCAAATTTCTTGGGCATATGGGTTATTACAGGAAATTCATTAAGGGATATGCCAAGATCGCCATGCCTTTAGAAGAATTACTCAAACATAAAAGTGCCTTCCATTGGGGAAAGGCGCAGCAGAAGGTGTTTGACACATTGAAGGATAGGCTTGTCACCGCACCTATATTACGTTTCCCCTCTTGGGATAATCCCTTCCATGTTCATGTGGATGCTTCCGAAATGGCCATTGGGGAAATGCTTTATAGCTCCTTTGGTGAGGGAATTATTAATCACCCCTATGTTTTTGAGTAGGAAGTTGACACCAGTAGAGCGAAATTATATTACTACCGAGCATGAGGCATTGTCAATGATCTACACACTTCACAAGTTCGAGATAGTATCGTGGGCAACTCCTTTGTATTTTACACTGATCACATGGCGTTAAATTACTTGGTAAATAAGCCCATTATACAAGGTCACATATGTCAGTGGGTGTTATTATTTCAAGAGTTTGAGTTCACAGTAGTTGTGAGGTGTGGAAAGAGTAATTGTGGACATGATCATCTTTCAAGAATTAATTTAGGGAAGGACGCGCAGAGCATCGAAGAAACTATGCTAAATGCACCTGTTGTTTAGGTTGCGACGTGTGCCCTTGGATTTGGAGGAGATTTCAATATTTCTTAAGGAAGGTGTGGTGCTAGAAGGGATGAAGGCATTAGAGAAAAAGCAACTAGCCATACACATTGTCACCTACATGTTGATCAATGGGCACTTATACAAATTAGGGCGTGATGAAGTTTTACGTAGGTGTGTACTAGAGCATGAGCGCCTCACCATCATAGAGGAATCACATAGAGGAAGTGCAGGTGGACATTATGTAGGAAATGCCACCACACGTAAAATATTAATGGCAAGATTGTGGTGGGAAACTCTGTATAAGGATTGCAAGGACTATTGTAAAGTGTGTGACCATTTTCAGCACGTTGGCAAGCCAGGAAGGAGAGATGAAATGCCTTTGCGCCCTATCCCTAGTGCTGAAATTTTTGAGAAATGGGCAATAGACTTTGTAGGCCCTATTGCACTAGCAGTGCATAGGACTGGATCACGCTATGTAATCACTTGCATAGACTATTTAACAAGGTGGGCAGAGGCAGCCCCAACTAAAGACTGTACAATAGCTATAGCAACAAGATTTTTGTGGGAGAACATTATCACGAGGTATGGATGCCATTTAAGTTTAACCAGTGATAGGGGTATGCATTTCTTGAATGAGACCATGAGGATCCTGTTAGCATAATTCATGGTGGCTCATCACAAGACTACACCTTATCACCCACAAGTAAATGGAACCGCAGAAGCATTTAACAAGATATTGATTCATACCCTGACAAAAATTTGTGATGTCGGAAGACAAGATTGGGATGACAAGGTATTAGCTGTATTATGGGCTTATAGGACAACTTATAAAAGCTGAATAAAGAAACACCGATTCAATTGGTGTTTGGCACGAAGTTGTTCTCGTCGGTTGAGTTCATGTTACCTTCTCTACGAATAGTGCACACGGGAGGACCGGGCGATGAGTAAGCACTTTGGAAGAATGGATTGATAAATTGATGAAGCTGGATGAAATATGATCACTCGTCGAGGTGGAGCTAAATAGTATAAAAATCAAAGCAAAAATCATGCCACAATCACCACATTAGAAACAAGAATTTTGAGGTTGGGAAGATGGTCTTATGGTATGATTCTAAGTTCTTGCACCACCCAGGAAGTTAAAGGTCCATTGGTTAGGTCCCTATATAATCTTGTACATCCTTGATTTAGGCACATGCCATTCAAGCACTTGGATGGAACAAAATTGAATAGACACTTCAATGGGAGTAGGTTGAAGCCCTACTATAAATAAGCCTTCTTGGTATTTGTAAATAAGTCACTTTTACCGAGATAGTTTAGAATTTACTTTATGCATTTCCTTTCTTGTGTTTCCCTTCGCGTTGTTGTTTTTTTGTGCCTTGGGCCTGGTAACCTTGTTACTTTTTGAAGGTTTGAGTGTGTAGAGAGGACCGTGCATCATTTTAGTGTGGGGTGGAGTAATGTGAAGGAAAACGTGGGTGAAGTGCTAAGGAGGATTTTTTTGGAAATCTCGGTCGAAGTGGCCTTGTTGAAAGAGGTGCATGAAAGAAAAGGTGGAGAAGGATGGTTGGTGTCAAGATAAGACTACTTTCAGATCCCACGTACAAAGGAGGAAGAATCACATAAGAAACATGAGGTAGGCGAGAGTAAAAATCATGATGTGAAGAAGTGCCTTCAGCACGGTGTGACGTGTGTAAGTGTTTTTGTCAAGATAGATTGGTTACACACTAGAAGGTTGGGAGAATTGTTTACGCAAGGTTAGGCGCATGAGTTAAAGTGCTAAAGTTGGGATTTGTTTGAAAAAACCGCGATAAACGTTAAAAGTATGGTGGTAGGTGAAGTAACATTTAATGCTTAAAAATAGGAAAATTTATAAATAGAGGTTTGGACATTTCATTATTCACTATGGATATAAAGAGGAGCTTTTGCAAACTAGGGTTTCCAAAGTTGATCGTGTGAAGAAAAAATTACAAGAATTTAGGTGTGAGTGACCAGTTTGGATTTACAAACCAGAAAGGAAGTAATTCATGGGCATGGGAACATTTATGGAGAATCATCGTCAGTGAAAAGAGATTCCAGTTAGGATTTGGTACCTAGGGCATGGGTCGAAAATATTTTCTTCACCAGTTTGAGATCTAAACTTGGAAAGGGTAGTAAAATAAAGCAAGTGAAAGAATTTGAAGTGTTAACATAAAAATGGAACCCAAGAAACCAATTAGCATCCCTAATAAGGGAAAGGGAAAAGGCAAGAGCAAGCAACAAGAAACTGTCGCAAGTACAAATGAAGAGTGGTATGCAAAAATGCAGTACCCAGATGGAGTATTGCTTGGGCAGGAGTGGGAGTCCCATTTAAGAAATATGTCAGTAAATGATTACAATCATCACTCAAGCACGATCAAAAAATAAATGGTGATGGAGTTAGTGCACCCGATGAACAAAAGGACACCAGATGGTTTTCCCATCTATAACGATGATGTAAAAGTAAAGTTGGAGAAGTCAGATTATTGCAACTCTTTGAGTTGCCCTACTTTGGAAATCCTGAGCACCTATATCAATGGTTGATGTCATGTGTGCACAAATATTACTTTCACTTCATAGGGCACAAGATGTGCATTACCCCTCAGCTTGTTTCACATTTCACAGGCCTCATCTATGAAGGAGAAAGTTTGGAGGATGACCTACACGACAAGGAGGCAATTAAGGAAATTGTCATTGCTTATGCATACAAAAATGGGTCAAGGTACTTTGATATCACAAAAATCAAGGACTCATGATGAAGATGGCCGTATTCCTTGTGACAAAGTTAAATGACCAGGAGAGATGGACCTAGGTAAACAATTCCAAGTGAATGTTTCGGAGGAGGATTTTGGAGGGCACCATCTATAACTTATCTACATACATCACAGATGAAATTGTCAGTAGTGCGTAGGAAGGTGATAAAATCATTTTTGGTAATGTCCTGTTAACCATTGTGTTCTCAGATATTGGAGTGTCTGATGTAGCAGAAAAATTCATGTGGGAGTATCCTGCTAAAGACCCTTCACCCTTGAAGAGGTTTAAGAAGTACACCTATGCTATTATGATAGTCATACACAAGGCGTGCACTGGAGAAGTGGTACGTGCACTGAGGAACACATTTGGGGAAGAATGGAGGATCCCCAAAAACTCCCAACGACCACCAAGGAGAAGTCGATTTTGCTATGTACCAACATTTCTGCCTCGGTAGATTTAAACTGATAGATGAGACATTGAGCCCATGGTGAAAGCTCCCTTTTGCCTTCACGGATCAACACTTCCAAGTGGGAGTGAACTGTTCAAAGAGTCTAAGAAGTTGAAGTTGGACCTTGGTAATCTAGACTGGGACCACAGGAAATGCGCAAAGGGTTGGTCTACCCCAACAAGTGCACGTACATGGAGAAGTATGTGTCGCATGAGGTCTAAATGGTGAGACCCATGACTTTTCCCATTACAGGAGGGTCCGCGGCATGAGTATACCTCCGTATAAGACCCAAATTTGAGAAGGGCATGTATCTAGAGAACAAGATGTCCATACCTGAGGAACCAACTGGTAGGAGGAGACCCATGCCCAAACATGAGGAAAAAGAGCCAAAGAAGAAAGTACCAAGTGTGGTGGATACACAGGCAGTAGCTACCCTTGGGACAAGTGCCAAAACAAGTATGTATTTGCACAAGAAAAATTCCATAGTCAAAGAGAAGACTCCAAAGCCAAAGAAGCCATTAGACAAGGAGCCATCGGAAGAAGAAGAGATAGAGTCACCTACACTGGATTCCTCGGTTAGGAAGAAGCAAAAGCTAGAAGAGGAAGTTGACTCGGAGGAGATGGAGAGCTTGGAGAGATACATAGGTGAAAAGGATGATGAGGAGGAAGAAGAGCCTAAAGTAAACCAAGAACCATTTGTGTTCAGTGTACATGACTCAGAGGAGGGAGAAGGAGAAGAATAACAAGAGTATCTTTTCGTACTTATGCAAGGGTAGCCGAAGGGGAAAGGTGCCCAAGACATGGAGAAAAATGAGGAAGTTGGTGCGTAGAAGTAGAAAAATCCAAGCCTTACTCAGAGAAAGTAAACGAGGTGGCAGAAAGAGAAGCTATGAAAATAATCGAGGCCTTGGTAGAACAATAATTGGAGCATAGTGCTGACATAGTGATGAGAGGGGATAAGGAGGAAAGCGTTGAGAGAGAACAAATCAGTGTGGGAGGAGGTCCTAGTCTAATGGTGAGCTTCCCCAAATCCGTTCACTCAGGAAGGAAGATCCTTGATACAGAATGAGGATAGGTCATGGGCTATGTTGATGACCAAAGGAAGGTGCTACGCATGCCCTTCAAGAGCACTGTACCCACAAAAAACCTTCTATGTATGGCTTCATTTGACAAAGAGGGCACGTACCCCAGGATAAGGAATATTCTCTCTTGGGTGTTTGAGTCCCATATTGACGAGCCATAGTTTGAATTATTCCAGGGGGAAATCATGCCAGTACCTAAGGCTAAGGGAGCCAACCCCTTGGTAAATACCTAGCAACTCTCGAATGAGCAGCTCTGTAATGCACTCAACAAGGCTATAGTCGAGACTGAGGCTAGGCTCTTTGGAAGAAATGATAGGGTAAAATATTTGGAAGGAGAGCTAGAGAAGAAGGAAAAGGAGTTGGCTGAGAGGACTAAGGGCTTGAAACAAGAAGATTTGATCAGCGCACATCTGAAGCACGAATTAAGTGATGAGAAGGCTAGAGTGCGTGAAGTATACAAAAAGGTGGAGTCCATTATAGATGCAATAGTGTTCAAGTATCTGGACCTAACACCTCCCTCGCAGAAGTATGGATCTTCCCTGGAATGCCTAGAGGACTTAAGAAGGATCCACACCATGGAGAGGCAACCACCGGCCTTGGAATCAGAAAGAAAGTGGTCACACATTTAGAAAAGGAGGATAAATTGAAAGTCATGGTGCTCATAGCTAAATACAGCAAGGTCCTTGTTGATGTCAAGATTGCTACCCAATCCACTCGAGGTCGCATATGATAATTGTGCAAACAGGATGGAGGGACGGGTACTCTGGTGCACAACTATGAAGTAGAGCTTAAGGATTTTCAAGAGAAGAATAAGGGAAATAGGGAAGAAAGGGACAAAATCCTTGCCAAGGTCGAAAATAAACCGAGGCCATTGAAACCTTAAGGGGTTCAATCAAAAACCAATTGAAGGAACTGTGCACCGCAAATCACAAGAAGAATGGACACAATTGAGGACACGGGAAAATAATTAGAAGGGGTAGTTGGGACTATGACTACCTTGGGAGATGGGTTAAGCTTTAAGGAGGTGAACACCTTAATCGGACACCTCTACCAGAAAGTGCAGAGTGAAGTAGATACTTGGAACAAGCTGGAGGCTGACCTAAGCAAGCACTTCCCACTCCTCTTGCAACAATAATTACCCTCCCATTCTTTTACCTCCTTATTCTTACTCTTACCAAATTATTTTATTCTTCTGGGACATATTATAATTCTTTATTCATTGGAGAAGTGTTCCCTCGGATGGAGAACATATGTAGTGTGGGGTGATGTTGGGACCCCAAAATACCGGCTAAGTAAAAAAGGTGTGTAGTGCGCAAGGCCTAGTTGAAGAAGGGTGCGCAAGGAAAAGGCGCACATGATAGGGTTTAAGAAAATCCATGTTGTGCACGCAGACAGAGCTAAATTTTTAGGACTTGGCCATTTTGGACCTATCGGGCAAGACACGAGAGAAATGTGACCCGAGTGGATAAGGTGCCATCCTGACGACAAGATGGCCTGGAAAAAATATGCCTTGCGATAGAGGATTCCAGAAGACCGTCATCGCAAGGAGTGGTGAGCTCAGGCCTGAAGGAGCATGTGCCCATGGAGGACCACATTCAGACACTTGGCAATGGATTTGAGGCCACAGAAGGATGATTTGGCACTTCAAGGTGCCTATAAATATAAGCACCCATAAAAGAAAGAGGGAGGAGAATATAGAGGGTAGAGCTCTACAGAATTACTAGTAGAAATCATGTGGGACCTGGGTAGAAACTATATGAGGGAAATGTATTAAGGGACTAGGCTATAGAAATTCTCTTTGTATGGATGAAGGACATGATCCCTATTGTGATGCATGATTGCGGTCTTTCTTTCGTGACATTCTATAATGGGCCTAATGAATGTAATAAGGTTACCAGTTTATATGAATATTAATGGTCCTGATGTATACATCCTTCTTCATAGCCTTTTTTTTTTCATTTATGATTATGAACTAAGTATGAATGCTTGTACAACTTCCCTTCTGTTTTGATGCAAGTTCTATAATTTGTTAAACACTTCTCTATCTAGAATGACTGCAAGGATCTAGAAGTCGTTCTAAGCTCTATGGTGCTTGTAGGTCTTATTTCCTCTCAAATCTCTTAAATTTGGATCATAGATGATGTTTCCCACTAAACTCACATAAAAGAGAGAATCGACACCCACACGTGCCTCGGGTGAGTGCCCGGCATCGTTGGGTGATAGGCCAACGTGCATGGGATTCCTCTCCTTTGTGATGGGTGTAAAAATGACTACACAGATTTCCATAAATCTTGTACTTCTATATGTATACTAGGGGTTAACAACCTAAATTTTTTTAAAATTTGTAAAGGTCTATGAAGTTTTTCTTACCATTTTGTGATATAATCCTTTCTAACTTTGAGTTAATCTACATATCTAAGGTGCAAGGCCTTAGTGGCATCTCCATCTTTCAAATAAAATCTTGTTTAAACCAAAGGCAGAATTATTATTTTTGTTCACCTTGATGATTAACTCTCCATTTTTGTAAAGATAGAAGGACAAAGATATTTCTTCAGCCCGATCTCACCGGGAAATTATCGCTTAATTGGAAAATACATAGTTAAGAAGGAAACAGATTTGGAAACTAGTGGGTGGTCAAAGTCAAGAGAAAATGTTGTTCAACATTTATAATTTGATCCACCTATGGTAGAAGACTACTCTAGAACACCTGAAAACTTTGATTTAGGTATCCCTCAAGCATATTTTCATTCTTTTTTCAAGAAGGTTCAACATCCGCAAATGACAAAGGTATTCCTTAGCTCCCTTATTTTTGACTCATGAGAATAGAGTATTTTGTGAAACTAAATCCCCAAGATATTTCCATTTTATGGATCATACTCCTCTACCTCGAGACCTTCATTCTTCACCATTTAAACCCTTCGTTTTAAAATCCTCCACTAAATAATATGGAACAACCTCCACCAAGGGATCCTTTTGTAATCACCAACTACATGACAATAAGGTTTCATGGAATGGTGGGCTATCTAAATGAAATGCCAAATGAGATCAGAAACAAGCTTCCTTGGTTCCACGGAAATAATGCCATAAGTGAGGATCAACATCTTAGATTCTTCTAGAATGTCATGGATGATTATGAAGCAGAGTATGAGGATGTTTATGTTAACTTGTTCATACATACACTAGAGGAAGATGTTATGCAATGGTACAACTTATTTCCTGTAAATTCAATTAATTCTTAGGTAGAAATGAAGAATGCATTCAAATTACAATATGGTGATAAGACTGACCCCATGTTTCTTTTATCATAATTTGAAAATATAAAGAAAAATCCTAATGAGTGTGTGCAAGACTTTAATACTAGGTTCAATAAAAATTTGACTAGATTGCCAAATAATATAAGGCCTAGTGATGATTCTTTCCGATTAAATACTCAGATGCCTTTGATAAGAAAGTATCTTATTATCTGAGGGATAAAAATACTAGAACTATGAGGTAGGATTTCTCTATGGATGGCCAAATTGAGAATAATTTTAAACCGGTAAAGAGGGAAGGTGTCAAGTTGATTAATTCAGAAAAGCCTCCAGTAAGCAAGGTTGTAGACTTAAAAGAAGTGGTTAAAACTTTAGTCAGAGAAATTAAAGAGATTTCATATAAGTTTGCTAGAGTAAAGAAAGGATTGGTTTCAAATCCTCAAGCTCGACACCAAACCCAAGGACAAAAGAGATTTAGGAATCATCCCAAAGGAGAGCGTTGGGCTGATGAAAGAGGAAAAGGGCCTATGTGTTCAAAAAATAAGTAACAAGTTTTCAAAGATAATAAAACAGTCCCATATCCATTGATAGCAAAGGTATCAATAGTAGAAGAAGAACACAAAATTGATTGGTATGATAAATGTTTGTTTCCACACCCCCTTGTGAGAAACCTATGAAGATGGTAATGTTAATGAGGAAAATTATTTTTATGATATATGTATAATGGAGTGTCCGAATGATTCACCACAAGGAGCTACTTCCACTAATATTCTATATGCCAAAACTGCAGAAGAATTTTGGGCTGCACCAATCGTGTATTTTGTTTTCCTCCTATAGCTAATGCTAATATATATATATATATATATATATATATATATATATATGATGAAACAATTCCCTCCGAAGAGGATACAAATTTATTGATGAATGTTGTTGTTTCCCAAGAAAGAGACTATAACCTTTGCAATAGACAAGTTAAAGGACCCACCTCAAGTCCCGAACCAAATATGTCTCTCTTAACTAATATCCCCAAAGACGCTCCTAATAAGAGCATGCCAAATAAAGGCCCTATTCACTCTTCAAAACCAAACACTTATGCCTTTGCCCAAATAGTAAGGTGCATCATCCCATCAGAAAATACCATCACCCTTGCCCTAATACAACCTTGCCCAAATATGTAGCATGTGACATGGCCCAAATTTTGAGTCAAATAAATATCATTGTCCCAATTTTGGAATTACTTAGAATTCCCAAACATAGAAAGGGCATTTGAGTATTTGGGATTGAAGGAGGATACAATTGTCAAAGAAAGGGAGGTAGGTAATGTGGTGATTCCTCCTACAATAGTTGAGCCTAAAATAATATAGGATTAGGAGAGTAAAGAAAAACCCCGGAGGTTTATTTGGGCACTTCTTTGGTAGAATCACAAATAGATGTGAATCCTTTCTTTATTAATTTTATAATCAATGAATGGATTCTTCATAATTACATGTTTGATTTAGGAGCTTCATGTAATGTCATGCCTTTAGAGGTCATGAATGAATTGGACATTAAAATAACAAAAAAATTTGGGAAATTTTATGCCATGGATTTAAGAGAAGTACATGTTTTTGGGTATGTCGGGGGTTTATTGGTGCAGTTTGTTCCTCATCCTTATAAATACTTGACTATGAATTTGGTTATAGTTGACTACCCAACTAAATGGGGCATGCTACTATCAAGAAAGTGGGTTGCTAGTGTGGGAGGAAGTGTTCAAATGGACATGTCCTTCACCTCTATACCATTAGGAGGGACACTAGTCAAGTTGCATAGAGAATAAAAATGCTCCATCTTATTGAAGATCCTATGAACACTTCTTACGAGGTATTTTTATTGATACGAGATCTAGGTAATTTCATAGGCTATGTGGATTCTAAAGATAATTGTATGGATGTTAATGCTTTCCTTGAAGATGTCAATATCCCCTGGATCATAAATTTTGATGGAGCATGTTCCAATGTTAGAAATGGAGTTGGAGTGGTTCTAACTTCTCCAAATCAGGTCTCTTTTAATTTCTCTTTCAAATTTAAGTTTGAATGTACCAACAACATTGATGAATATGAGGCATTTCTCCTTGGTTTAATATTTTCATGGAAGCATGGCATTAAGGAGAGAATTTTCAAAGGAGATTCGAATTATTTGTAAAGCAAATCAGAAATTATATGCAAGTAAGAACCATATGTTGAGACAATATAAGTATGCAGTATAGGATCTCATAGAACTATTTGATTCTTTTAATATTCTTTATCATGAGAGAACTCAAAATGTAGCAGCTGACAAGATGGTTGTTTTGGCATCCTAGTATAATAATGAAGTTGTATCTCTTCTTTGTAACTATGAATCCCACGATAACATTCAAAGATTGATAGGTTTTTGAAGATGATGCCCAGATTCAGAGATTCTTAAACTATAAAGGTGAATTCATTGATCAACCCATTGATCTTGAGTCAATGATTGTATTATGTGATGGAAAAGAAACCCTCTTTGGGAAAGACGTAATACAATTAAAAACAAATACTATCCCTAGAGGATTGGTTAGTCTCGAGTCAAATTTTGACAATACTGATAGGGTCATGAAAAAACCTATATTTACATCTAAGGATATTAAAGAATGTAACTTGGGAACTTCTCAAAATTTCAAAAAAATTGGTTGGGATGTAGCATGAGTAAAGAAGAAAACAAGCTTATATCAGGTTTCTGAAGAAATACCAGGATTTCCTAGCATGTTCTTATTCAGAACTAAAATCTTACAGAGAAGACTCATTTTAACACGAGTTACCATTAAATCCTCACTCCAATCCCTTCAGACAAAAAAAAATCCTATAAACCTCATCTTTTCAACTAAGATGCAGGAAGAATTAACAAAACTAAGAGATGGTGGAACAATCCAACCCACTAGATACTCCTCATGGGTGGAAAACTTGTTAGTAGTCAGAAAGAAGAATGGGGGTATAAAGCTTTGTGTAGATTTCAGTAATCTAAACAAAGAATCACTTAGAGATAATTACCCATTTATTAATATGGACAACATGTTATAAAAGGTAATAGAATCGAGCCTGCTATCTACATCGGATGGATTCTCGAGATATAACCAAGTGGTGGTGAAACAATCGTAATGCAGTTCAAGACTTAATTCACTACCCCGTGGGGAGCATATGTCTATGTTAGAATTCCCTTTGGATTGATGAATGTTGGAGAAATTTTTAAAGATCCGTGGATGTGGCTTACTCTGGTCTTATTAATGATTTTATCAAAGATATCAAGGTTTTTAGGAAATAATTGTTTAGTGTTGATTAGTATGGGTAATTATTTGTTAATATATAAATGAGTTGTTATTAACAACTCATGTTATTTAGAGAGTGTATTGTTACGTGAGTAACAATCACTCTTGATATGGAGTTTTGGGTGTTTTAGTTGTTGAGCCAAAATCCTAAAATATAGGATATTCTTGTCCTATTTATTTGTATGGAGACCCATTTTCATGATATGAGAAATATACGAATATTTAGATTTAGTATCGTGAGCAGGATTTTCAAAATGAGAATCTTGTAAAATTTCAATGATATAGCTTCAAAATTAATATCAAATCTTAATCTAAGTTTGTATTTGTAAATATCTCTCCGCATTGATTATATTATGTTCAAAGGTGATTTTCATCAATTATTTGATCTCGAAATCATTGTGTTGACATTAAATACTAAATAAATTTGTATGGCTCCATTTTATTACATTTAAACAAATTTGGTGGTTTTGTCACGTCGTGTGAAGATCTTGTTTTATGGAGGTGTGCTAAATCCTCGCATGAACAAGCGATACTTAGATCCGATAAATCACTACATGGTCTACAATTTCCTTGTTACTCTACTATTATCTACCTTGAGTCATATTTTATTTGCATGCTTGTTCTAGCTATATCCTTTGTGTGTATTATATTTACCATGCAAGAGTATTGTTGATTCAACTTGTGGTTGTATTTCCATGTACATCCATGTTTTCTATTTGGATCTTCTTCAACATTCATCCATCACAAGCACCTTTATCGATTTTCTGCAGTGGGCATGGTGCATTGTGATTAGCTTTGATTGATTGTATATTAACAAAAATATATGTGCAAATCTCTTAAATAGTTTTCTCATGACACATCATTAGCTTGATCTATATTCTTTTGAAGCTTGTTACAGATCTTGTAATGTTGTTTGAATCCCTACGTGAATGGCTATGAACTTCATACAAGTTGGATTCTACTATTGTAACATTACATTAGAAATCCATCAAGTCTGGTGGATCCTCCAAAACTTACATTGATCTATCACACATACTTGTAAAACTCTATGTTGCCAATACTGACTTCATCGAGAAGCTTATAGTTGTGAGCTTAAAGACATTCAACTAACTACATATTTTCATAGGAGTTCGACGTCCTTCATGTCCCGATCAATTTCAATTGAATATAGTTATTGTACATCCAATTATTTTGGTGGGTTGAATTCTTCTACAAATTTGTGTCCTAGCCTAACAAATATGTGCATGAGACCAGCATTGTCTAGAATTGCAATCCAATTATCCAGGCTACATCCTTGCCAAGGATATGCATCTCGCTAACAATTTTTTCCATGTTTGAGTTCCACCTTATGAGTAAGTCATTTTTTCAAGTTTTTTTATTGTGTGTCTTTATTATTTTAGTTCAGTGAGTCTGAATAAAGGTCGAGGTTCATTAATGTTATTAAAAATTGTCTTGTTCTTTATGAGTCGAGTCTATATAGAAATGTATCTTAGGTTTAGATGTCTATTTAAATCAGTATAATTTTTGGTTTGTTTCCAGATTGTGTCGATTTATAAAGTCATCTTTTTCATTATCAATTTTTTTATTGTTCTTCAAAAAATAAAAAGATCATTTTAATAGTCATTTAATTATATAGTGTCTATATTATTTGTTAGTCATGTGTCGTCAAATAATTAAGAGTTATAGGTAAATTTTTAATATCGTCAAAAGTATTGTTTTAGTCATCAAGTGTCATCATTTTGTGTTAGTAATGTTGTTGTCAAATTAGATTGTCGAGTAATTGTAAAATTCCAAAAAAATAAAAAATAATTTGCCTCACGAGATGCATTTCCGGTGTTACCCTACGTCCACAAAATAAATGATTTCACATCATGGGGGAGATAAAATAAATCCAATGTGGAAATTATTGAGTTTCTAATTCAAATGCAGTGAGATAGTAACATGTCAATGGAGGAAGGAGGTAATGGAGGCCGAAGTTCAATCAAGCGACCTCTCATCAATCGCCAACGGACGAGGTTGCTTCATTGATTTAGTGGCACGTGTGTGAGTATTTTAGCATGCGGTGTGTTTGATTTCTACATTTCAGTTTAGTGTGGATTTCAATTTTTCATCTTGTAAGTATGGTGTGAATAATAAGAACAGAGGTTCATTCCTTTATATGTCTAGTATTCCTACATAATTCTCCATCGTAATAACATAGTGAAGAATAGGTAGCACAATGAAATGTAGCATTATGAGTCATGATGAGGTTGAACATTTAGATGTGTTCTTGTTCATACCTAGGTTTTTGGTTAGCCTCTAGAAAACCATTTAAGGCTATTCAGATGTGTTCCTTCTTGAGTTCCCACCGCTAGGTCATATTTTTTCCCTAGAGTGATTTGGTTGATAAGCAGATGATTCTTGAGCATGTTCCCATCCTCGTCGGTCAGATGTGTTATCGACAATGTATGGTTGATAAGAAGTTGATTTGTTCCTTCTTCTACCTTCAATTTGAGTGTTGTACCAATATCATGAGCAAACAAGGGTAAGGAGCTATAGAGGAAGTGTGAAAGTTCTTTTGCTACCATGTAAACACTAAGGGGGAATGTTCGGAAATAATTGTTTAGTGTTCACAAGTATGGGTAATTATTCATTAATATATAAATGAGTCATTATTAACAACTCATGTTATTTAGAGAGTGTATTGTTACATAAGTAACAATCAATCTTGATAGGAGTTTTGGGTGTTTTAGTTGTTGATCTAAACTCCTAAAATATAGGAGATTCTTGGCCTATTTATTTTTATGGAGACAAATTTGCATGATATGAGAAATATACCAATATTTAGAAAGGTGATGTAATGGTTTTCTCTAGAAAAAGGGGTGACCACTTGGGGCACCTTGAAAATATGTTGCTCAGATGTAAAGAATATGGGATTTCATTAAATCCCAAGAAATGTCACTTTGGGGTGAAAAAGGAAAAATTATTGGGACATATAGTGTCTTAGGAAGGAGTTATGATAGATCCTGAAAGGGTGGAGGTAATTGATAAAGTCCCTATCCCTATGTCTAAAAAGGGTATCCAATCCTTTTTGGACAGGTAAAATTTGTAAGGAGGTTCATCTCCAACTTTTCTGAGATTACTATTCCCATCACAAGTATGCTGAAAAAGGATCAAGTCATCAAATGGGAAGAAGGGGTTGTTCAAGAATTTAAAGGAATAAAGGAGGCACTCAAGAATACCCCCATCTTAACCAAATTCGATTATAAGAAAGCATTTCAGATGTTTTCTTTTTCCTCAGAGAATACAATTGCTTCGTGTTATTATAGAAAGATGAAGAGGGACACAAAAATCCCATTGCATTTTTAGTAAATCTTTGCAAGGATCAGAGTTGAAATACTCCATCATGGAAAAACAAGATTTTTCCTTGGTAAAGGCCACTAAAATATTTAGGCCCTATATTCTAAGTTCCAAAGTTATAGCTTATGTACCCCACATAATGGTAAAGGATATTTTGTCTCAAATGGAAATGTCTAGTAAAAGATTCCACTGGGTCAACAAGTTATAGGAATATGACATGGAAATTCAAACCACCAAATTGGTTCGAGGATTGGGCTTGGTAAGATTGATGGTAGAGAGAAATCTGCAGGTGGTTGAGATACACAGTGTCGAAGAAGATGGGTCATGCAACCTCATGGAAGGATGAACACTTCATCTTGTATAAAGATATAGTATATTACTTGATAAAATTAAATTGTCCTATGCACTTGGACAAGAATCAAAGGAGGACACTCAAGTAGTTTCCCAAAAGTAAATTTTTTACCGAGCATGATCTTCATCTAGCTTTGAAGAACACGAAAGGAGTTTTTCTAAGATGCACCACTCAAGAAGAAGCACCTAAAATAATTACAGAATTTCATGGGGGAGTATGTGGAGGTCATTTTTAGAGAGTTACTACTCATAAAATTTTGAGGGCATGTTATTGGTGGCCTTCATTGTTCAAATATGTTACCTTGTTGGTTCAAAAATGTGTGAGCTTGTCGGTGTTTTTCTAGAAGATTGTAATCCTCTGGGGGCTTATCCCTTTGGCCTCGTGTCGACAGAAGCTCCATTAAAACAATGGGGATTAGATTTTATTGGAGAAATATCAGACTCTTCAAGCATTGTTCATAAGTGGATATTGGTATCCACTAATTACTTTACTAAATGGGTTGAAGCCATTCCTACCCGGAAGTCAACTCATCAAGTAGTCATGGATTTTATTCTCAATAACATAATTTGCAGATTTGGGGTTCCCATAAAGATAGTTGCTGACAATGTTGTGAGTTTCAGAGCTAAACCATTAGTGATAATGTTCCTAGAGTATGGAATAAATTTGTCTTATGTATCAAATTATAATCCTCAAGGAAATGGCCAAGAAAAATCAAGCAATAAGAACCTACTTAAGATATTCAGAAGAACACTAGAGACAAATAAAAATAAATGGGGTGAAACTCAAGTTTGCATTATGGGTAGATAGAGTTACCACCAAAAGGTCTACTAGAAAGATCCCTTTTGAGCTAGTTTATGGAATTCAATCCCTTTTTCCCTTGCACTTACAAAAAATTGAAGATGGAGAAGAAGTAAGTCCATATGAGACAAGGATCAATCAAATTATGGAATTGGATGAGGAAAGAAGAGAGTCCCACCAAATACATGTCAAGTTTAAAGAAAAACTCAAGAAAATATTTGACAAGAAGGTCACTCTAAGATTTTTCAATGTCGAGACTTAGTCCTGTTATGGGATAGCAAACATGAAGACAAGGGAACATGGAAAATTTGATGCCCTATGGATGGGACCATATTCTATTGACATTAGGATTGGAGAACATACTTTCTTTCTAAAAGACTTGGAAGGACATTTACTAGAGTTTCCCATCAATGGCAAGCATCTCAAACATTTTTGGACTAAGCCAAAGGGTCAGGTATGATTTTTGTATAGTGTATAGTTTTGTTGTGTTTTTACCTTTGTTTTTGTTGTTGTTTCCCTTTTTGTGTTTTGGTCTACAGTGACCAAGTTTTGAGATATGTCAGTATTCTAGTGTGAATGTTATGTATATTTTCATAAATCCCTATGTGTTTTGTCTCCTCGACTCCTTACCCAATGGATTAGGCATTTGGTCTTTGTTTTGTTCTTGTGGCACCCACAGGGGGTGCCCATCCTGAGCAGGAGCCACTATTGGTGCTCAATCCAAACCCTTGGATTGAGATGGTATTTTTCCTAGACTCTCCCTAGATGTAAGCTGCATTACGTGTGCTTTGCATAATTTTCCCCTTTCTTCAAATTTTATTTTGAGTAAAAGAGACTTATTAGTTTGTAAGAAATTATGTGCCTTGTTAAAATAAAAAAGGATTCAAAGTGGAAATTTCAAGGAGGTGACACCATAAGAATTCCTCGGGGACTAGTTAATGGTCAACTGGTTAATCAAAGTATAAAAGCTTCAAACTTTTAGGTGATTTGGATATGATTACATCTTTTGTGAAGGTAAAAACATGCAATCAATGCCGAATGAAAAATTGCTCTAAAAATTAAAATATTTGAAGGCCCAAAAGCATACAACCTAACCATGAGGTATAAATCTGCAAGAGGGGATAACTCGGTTAAAATGGACTTAGCTATTTAAACAAGCCTAAGACATTTAAACTCCTATCAAAGGTATATACCCCTAGAAATTCAAAAATTCCCGAACAAAACATGGAAGCATTCCAATGCTTTCCATAGCCAATACATGTTACGGACCTCAAATCATGAAATAAACTAAGTTTCATAAGGGTGTTGGGTTGGATAAGTTAATAGGTCAAGGGGCCACATAAAAGAAGATCAATGGTCAAGGAAGATACATGTGTTGTCATTCGGATAACCTCAAAGGTTTTGGGCTTTGCAGACGTTAAAGCCCTGGACTGAGCCACAATGGATAATTCTAACGGTTCGTGAAATAACCAAGTAGGGTTAAAAACTCAAAGGACACGCAATGGGTTTAGAGGCAACCACATGGTGAGGATCCAATGGTCGAAGACCAAATATATGTCACCATTCTAGAAAAATTCAAGGAAAATGTACCGGTGGACCTCAAGTCTCGCAGAATCAACCAAGTTTGATAGTATTTTGGGTCTGGCAGCAGGTGGACAAAGTCAATGCGATCAAGGAGAAATTTGGCGGAGTTAGGGGATATAAAGGTGGCACAAGAACAACGGTGATTGTGGACATGTGTCACCATTTGGGCATAGGGAGAGAAGATGGGATCCCGCAGATGTAAAGTCCATGGAATAAGCCAAATTTTAAAAGTATTTGGGTCTAGGTGGTCCGACGGGTCAAGGGACAATACTTGGTAGCATTTCTATGGATCCAACAAATGAAGTACACCCATACAAAGGTCGTGATGAGAAGGAAAAACCCCGTAACCAATGAAAGGAAAACACAAAATCAAGAGATCCCGACACTATGAAATCCAAAGCATGTGTGGAGTTGTCTCATTAGTTTATACTTCACAAGGCTTACATCGCAAAGGTATATGGATATTTCTCATTAGTACATGATTCACACTCTAATAAGGATGATACCGCAAAGGTGCATGGAACTTTCTAATTTTTTTATGCTTCACACTTTAACATAGGTCCTTATAAATAAAAATGAACTATGAGAAACATGGAGCTTTCTCATTGGCTCATGTTTCACAGTGGGAAATTGAGTAAGAGAACAATCTAAGAGGAAGAAGTTACATGGCATTTTCTTATTGGCTCACATTTAATAATGCAACTTACCTTCCCGCAAAGTGACATAACACATAAAATCAAAAGCAAACAGATCCGTAGGAAAATCTGGACTCAGTAGCCAACCGAGAGACCAACATGTGGCAAAGAAGGCATGGATCCAAAAAAGCGATCCAAAAATACTAGCGAGAAAACCAAATATTTTTATTTAGACAAAGTACATTCCTACTTTGATTAAATATCTCTCTGTTAGAACAAGGGGGTATTCACTTACTATTTTGGGGGAAAATTGAATTGTAAGAAAAGACCAAATTTGTATAAATATAGAGGCTTGTCCTCATATCAAATGGGGGTTAAATATTTCTATCACTGAAAATGTCGAGAGATAAAATTGTAAGACTGGATGTTTCTTTTGTGAGATGCATATGGATTTTGGTTTCCCGAAATTTTGTGTCAAGGTGGTTGCAATGTACTGACCATTGAAAAACATTGAGATCATTTTCTTTATGTTCCCTTGTTAAGAAATTCAATATTTGAATGAAATATGTCTACTTATGAGCTTTGATTTCTATATTCTAGGTTCTATATGTTGAATTGTTGATTGATGAGTTATATTTTCTGTTATAATTTTGTGTTTATTGCTTCTTTGTGTAGTACACTAGATCAATCCTTAATGGTTGTTCTTTGGTCATTAATTCAATATTGTGTTGTAAGCATTTACTCTGCAATATTGGACGTAATTCTAAAATCCTTATTGTAACCATTTTTTTGAGTGATTTTTGTTAGCCTTTGAGTGTATCTTGGGCGTACGAGGATAGAAGTAAATACTTTATTAGAATTCTTGCACAAAATTTTGTGTATAGTATTTTAGTTATTTTTTTGGAACTTTGCATTTGTTGAGTATTAATGAATGTAAATCTTCCTTTGGAGAAATTGTCACTACTTAATCAAGTTTTTTGTACTTTCCAGAATAGTAGGCTACTCTAGTAAGTGTTAAATGCTTTGATACAAGGAATATGTCATCATATAATCCCCCTTTGTGAAGTTAAAACTACTGTAATTGATCCCACCCCATACTAACTTCCATTCGTTTCTTTGTTTCTATGTTTCTAAATATCATTGAAAGTGCCCTTTAGCTTTAATTCTACTATCAAGAGAATGCAAGAGCAACTAAACTTTGTTGTTTACAGTAACCTACGTCTGGTATGGTAAGCATATACAACATTTTTTGTGACAACTCGTGAGAGTGAAGTGTTGTATTCATGGCCATGTTTATCTCAGATTGATCCATCATTTGACAAATCAAGGGAATAAAGACCCTATCTCCCCCTCTGCATTCAGGTTACCCCGTGGGTTCTCTCACCCTAGTTCAAGGTAGGACCAAAAGTAGCAAGATGAGGCCATCCCCTTTGTATGTTCCCCTCAATCACCTCAAGGATTGATCCCAATGAAATTGTTAGACCCCTCCTCGGCTACAAAATAACACATACTACCCGATCTACCACCATCCAAACAGCCCCCTTCCTAAGAGAATTTTTTGGGCCACCAAAGGGTGTATAATTAAGGACAACATATTGGACATTTAGAAGCTTGTAAAAGGTTCTAATAATGTCCATTGTTCCATTCAGTGAAGTGCGGTAGAAGACTAGCTCTCTAATAGGTCTAGAAAGGCTAATTTTAACCATTTCAAGGCCTATGTTCACCCTTCGGGAGGATTCGAAAATATCATAAACATCCATAGGTGGCATTGGATAGCCTTGAATATTTTAAAATAATTTTAGGAATATTTAGGAAATATTTGGTGATTCAGGGGCAATTTGTGTAAAAGCGAGGTTTTCAAGTGTAAGGAATGAATAGTCAAATTGTGAACTGAACTTCTATGAATGATTATGGTAGATTCGTAAGAAGTTAGAGGGGAAACAATTAGGAAATTAAAATATTGAAGAATCCTCTACATTTTGACAAGCATCAAATTTTATCTAAATTTCGATGATTTCTTGAGGCGATTTAAACTTTATAGGTGTACCTCACCGTCTCGATAAAAAAGGGACCATTATTTAGATTTATAGGTATAAGTAACGTGTAAAAATAGTTCCATTAGTCTCGTAATCAATTTTAGAGTCATATTCATATAAACTTGGACCTCAAATGTCCATCCTAAGCCTCTAGGGTGAAGATTTCATGCTTTATGGATATTTTGGGTAAGCCATTGCAAAACATGGCTTTCAAATAAGGCAAGGTACAATTTTTGTCCCTTGTGTCCCCCATGTCCCTAAGGGTACATAAGGGATAAGACAATGTGTCCCATGATATTCGTGTAACTCTCTAACCTCCCATGTGTATTCAAGTTGACTCGGGTTTAGTCTAAGTTGAGTGTGAGTTACAAATTTCATACTTAGCCAAATTTTCACCATGCCAAGAGTCACCACCTTGCTTGAAGGTGAAATATTGTGTCACTTATGTCCCCCATGTCCCCAAGGGGATAGAGAGGAAAATAAATTTTGATTCATGTCCATTCATATCCCCCGAACACTCACATGACCCGTATAGGCTTTACAAGCTCATTTTTAAACTTTCAAGCTCAACCACTCAAAGACCTCATGCTCAAAATTACATCCATGCTTGTTCTTCGGTGTAATGTTGTTTTCACATTTGCCCCACTCTCCAAGGGGAAAATAGGCACAAAAATTTCACCCATGATCATACTCAAGCACACTGGTCATTTATGTGACCTCTCCCAGCTTCGCATGGTGCTTGCTCTGCTCCTCCATCTCACTCACCTTCAGTCCAATACAGCCACTTGTCTTCACCTTTCTCCAAGGTGCACTTTAGAGAAAAATTTATCCTTTATGTCCCTAGTGCACCAAGAAATGCATATTTTAACCTCACTCAAGCTCTCATTTAACCCAGGATCGAACCATGGTTAGCAAGGTCAAATAAAAGTGAAATAAAGCACATTATAACTCAATTTTTCCACCATTGTTTCTTATTTCACACCTTGAAAAACACTTTTTTTAGTATATATGTTGGAAAACATTCTCCATAACAGCCATGACCTCTAAGAACAAGATTTTCTCGTATCTCTCTAATTGTGCATCCGATCAGGTTCAAATTTGACAAGTGGTTCTCTCTACAAAATGTCTTTGGGATGATGTTTCCAATAATTTCATCAATTCACTATCTTTTCACAACAAAAGCTAGTGTTCCAAACCCTAGAAAATTTATTTTTCAATTTCCAAGAGTTCTAGTGGATGAAAAATAGTGAAAATTAGAGCACAAGATCTCGGGACAAAATTGAACAAAGTGGTGGTGGTTTCATCACAATCGAATCACGTAAGTATTCTTAATAAAAATAGCCTATGCTCTAAATAGTGAAAATGTAAAAATAGAAGTTTCCCCAAAATAAAAAAACTTCCAACAAGAGAACATCTTGGAACAAGAAGAAACTACAAATGGGGTCAATCGAGGCAACTTTCTAAAAATATCTCGGTTGGGAAAAACAAATGTCTAATAATATAAACCTTCTAAAAATAGAAAATCCTCATCAATGGAGATATTTTAAGTGGATTAAGAGCTTCAAGGAATAAATATTGTTAAAAATTTCCAAAAATAGTAAAAATAATAGCTCCCACCCCACCTACTAAATGTAGAAAGTTTTTATTTCGGCCCGTGAAAGTTACAATAGCTCCCATTCTCGCTTATAAAATTGCTTTTACCATTTTCACAAGGTCAATAAGTTGTTTTGTTTCCTAAACAAGAAATAAACCTCTCTCAAACTTGTAGAGAAACATTCCCGAGGTGATCTCTCGAAAAGCACAACTTTATGTAAGAAGTTGGGATGAAGAAAGAGACCACCTTGAGTAATGTTAGTATTCACCTCATGCTTTTGTTTCCAAAACAAGAAATAAACCTCTCTGTAAACTTTTAGAGAAACATTCCTGAGGTGATCTCTGCAAAGCACAACTTTATGCAAGAATTTGGGATGAAGAAAGAGACCACCTTGAGTAATGTTAGTAGTCACCTCATGCTCTCAAACAATGCACATTCTCAAGAGTGTTTCTAAACACTTACTCGGTACTTGGTAATGAGATCGAGTGTAATATGGAGGTCAGAAATAGGTGATTAATCTTCAAGTACCATTCAGGGGTCAATCCTTCCATCTAGAGAAGGAAGTTTGTTTCCTATGAGGAGAAAATTGAACAATGATGATAAAAATTTGTAAGCATGTTTCACGTAGGTAACATCTTGGTTAACAAAGTGGATTGTGAAGGTAAACAGGTGTCATCATGTTCACTATTGAAATATGAAGCTTATATAGTAAGTCGAGAGTCATCATGTCTTGAATATTCCAACATCTCTTCGAGAAGTAAGTCAAAGTGAGATATTTGAGATACCAAGTCAATCAAGACCACCATGTGTGAAGAGAAGCATATGATTGTTGGAAAACACAAGCATTGAGAGGGGAGGGTGAATTATTTCTTCTCAAAACTTTGAAAACTCTTCATAAACTCAGTAAGTTATTCAATCTAGATCACCATTAACCATGAGAGACTAATGACATTCAAACATGAGCAAGTAGTAAGAAAACACACATGAACACAAGGTTTAATGTGGGAAACCCTTTAAGGAGAAAAACCCACTGAAATCAATGCACTAGCTTGGACAATTTGTCCTATAAAGATTACAAATATTTCAATTGTTGAGCATCCACTCAACTTGAAGCAACAACTCCAATAATTTAGTCAAGCTACTACTTGACCTTTAACAAGCTTCTACTTGCATGGAAGCTACAACTCCCAACAATTTATCCAAGCTACTACTTGACCTTCTGCAAGCTACTACTTACAAGGAAACTTTAACTCCATATATGCTAATAAAAACTTAGACTTTTACAAGGTTTTGATCACTCTCATTTAGTTGTCTATCATAACAAAATGTGATATCTAGATTAGCTCTTATCTCTTCACTCTTCACCTCTCTTGATCACCTAGATTCACTTTTTTATCATCTTCTTAATCAACTACAAACCACTATCATAGAAGTATTCTTTCACACACTCATTCTTGTCATATTTCTCTCCTTATATAACACTCTCTAAAATTTATCCTCTCATGCATACAACATGTTGCAACAATCAAAGTCATGAATACATATCATACTCTCCTTGATCCACCTTGTTTTTCATGTCCTAATCCATTTCGACAACATGGTCATCAAAACCAATGTCCATGCACATTCATGCTCTCATATATATGGTAACAACCTCCTCTTACAACACTTACACTTCACCTTCCAACATCTCATCACTTTTCTCTTCAACTCGTACAAGAAATTTTACATGACATTAGGTCTATATCTATTATAAAGCAATAATTACATTTTCAGACTTGTCACTTACACATGCATATCCTTAATAACTTGTCAACATGCTTCACATTCTTATAAGGTACTAAAACACCTTCCTAAACTCGTTTCCTACCTAAAAATATTGAAAAATATTCCCTTATGACACTTGTAAACTGATTTGTAATGGTTATGTCAGTTTTGTCTTTTTCTTTGGCAAGTTTTCTTTGTTTTCTAGTTATTATAGGCCATATAATTGATGCCATGATGATTTTCTAACATTACAATACCCTTCCTCTAGCTCATAAAATCCATTACACGTTTTATAACTTCCTATTTCAACCTCAATCCTCCATTACAACTTCTCATGCATAGTTAGGTCTTCACAGACATGACAGATTCAAGAACTAGTCAAAATATTTCCTCAAAAGTGCCAATGTATGATCTTACAGAGTATTTTGATCATTTTATAATGATTTATTTGATCCCTAAATCATCTTCAAATACAGGGAGTTGTTTTATCGTCTTGATTGAGTCAAGGAGACACTAATTTGGACAATGTACTAGTGATTTTTCATGTATAGAAAAACATTCTTCATAAAGTTAGTTAGTTCACTCATTTATCCCCTTATTCATGACTTATATGTCACATTTTTGGAAGGCTATGATCCTTGGGAAACTTTTCAAACCAATCATTTGCACTATTCCAATGTATATGGCTTAAATAAGCCCACATTTCTAGGACTGTATTCATACTAGTTTGTATGACACAAAAAATAGTATTGGTTTGCATGGATTCAGACACTTCAAACATCACTTTCATTGAAACTCAATGCATTATACATTTCACCAAGGATCTCAACTCAAACTTCAAACACTCACATGCATTGATAGTGTGAAGAAAAACACATTTTCATCCTTATTTCGCATGCCTACTTCATAGGCCTAGAATGGTAATTTGGAACCTTTAAGCTCATACCCAAACACACTTCACTTTATCACTTATTGGGCTTCAACATGTCATATAGGACTTGTATCAACTGTCCATGATCACATTGCACTCCATCATCAAGTTTTCACATCAAGATCCTCTCAATCAGACATGATTGGTTTTTCCTTGTTTGGCCCTTAAGCAGTAGTCTACCTTGTGTGACATGGTTCATCAAATTTTTACATTGAACATACCTTAAAATTCTTTTGAGCATTTACAAAATATCCTAATCTTGTTCTTAAACCAAACTTGTCATCATGAAACCTTCTCCATAGGAGTGTGTAAGAAAATTATTACAAAACAAAGTTGTCTCAAGATTGTGCAGTTACACTTGAAGTATGAACCCAATGCAAACATGATCTAGGATGATTCCTTTATGATCTCAAATCAGCACTTTTTCACTCCCATGTAGTTTGAGGACAAAATACATCATATATTACCTATCACTCTCAAAGGAGGGTTTAAAGAGGGCTTGGAGTGAATTGACTTGTTACGGTTAGTTCATAAATGATAGGACTTCATTCTTCCTCATTCCAACTCTAAAATGTTCTATATTACATGCTTCAACACTGGTGAAAATATTTGGGCACCATGCACAAGTTTTATGTACCTTTGAGCATTGAAAACTTGACCCTCAAGCTAAGAAAAACCATTGTGAGAGCTCGATAGGAATTTCACTCACTTTTCTTGCATCTCCCTTAGATTTTAGGCCTGAAAATTTGTCCGTGTGGTTGTATTGACCTTCTACACTTTTATCAATGATCATTTAGCTCTGCACCTACCTAGAACTCATCACTCACCTCGATTTGTTCATGTTTTTCTAGCTAGTCTTCAAGAGCATGCCTCCAAATAGTCTAGAGTATTCCTCCACTAGTTTAATTATGGCCTGAAACACCTTCCACGTTTCCTCTAAAGTGTCACCATATATAATTCATGCTTGTAATTCTATGCTTCAGCTTTTTTGCTCCATTCTTCAACTCATGCTTATACTAGATCTTACAACTAAGCCTAGTTGTTCTAGTTTCACTTCATACTTGATGAACCTTTCCTACTTTCATCATGTACCTACATTAAAATGTCTTATTCGCATTCCTCATGCCTCTACCATGTTTTTCTATCAACCTCATTTCCTTCAATCCACCATGTTAATTCATCTTGTTGACAATGCCTAAGGATTTGGCCTACAAGATTGAGTTAGTCATACAAATTTCATTTATACATCCTTGTATTCATCACATTGACTATATTTCCTCATCACACATCTACTAAACCTTCTATGAAATCATCATGACATGATCTCACATAACCATTATGCCTCTATCAGTTACTAGCTACTCAAGAAGCTAAGTTTCAAATAAGTGATCTCATTCCTTGTCTGTCCTACCTTGTCACACTCACTTCAAGATTCCTTTTTCTATTCTTCATCCTAATTTTTCATTAATGTTACTTTTGCATAAATTAAAACTCAACATAAACATTCCAACAATGATAAATAAGGTATGTAAGAATCCCAAATCTGATTTGTTTTTCAATAAGTTCTCTAGAGTTGAGAATAAGTGATCTTCATGTGGGGCACCTTGTATGCAAGAATGAGAAATCATCCTCAATACCATCTAATTTCATTCACAATAGTGTTATTAAACACTCAATCAAACACTTGGTAATGTGGTCACTCCTCAAAATAAGAAACATCATAACTAATTATCACTTCGGTTGCACTAAGGGCCATCGGGAAAGAATCTTCAAAGAGGAAGATGAGGAAAAGAGGGTGCACGGAGGTTCCCTATTCTCACAAGATTCATAAGGAGGTAAGAATAATCAAAAATCACATAAATCATCTTGAGAAATATGATATTGATCCATCCCAGCCCCTACTCTTCATTGGCATCAAAATGTCTCTCTCTCGGTGGTAAAACCCTCTTGTAAGAGGCATTTGAGAAATAAAGTGCATGATAATTCTAAGGATGGTTCCATTCGGAGAAGATCCCGAGCTACGAAAGGTAAGAAGGTTATTATCTTTATTTAGAGCATCATATTTATAAGAATGGGAAAACATCTCTGTTTCATTTTTTTCATCCACGTGGTAGTGTTCTTAAACACTCACCGATAACCTTGTAGAGTGATTATACCTCAAGAAGGAATGACATTACCATCACCTCATTCCATTCCAATAGGTATCCACATGACAATAATTTCACTCGTGTGTAATCCTTTAACCCACATGATGAAGACCCGTTTCAAGAAGAGGAGAACAAGCATTAAACGCTTGAGCATCATGGAGTTTTTTTTCTTGTGATCATTGAGGTAAATTATGAAATCATAAGAAGAAATAAAGTGATCCATACATCCTAACTCATGTTAGTGAAACCCTCATGTTTCCGCCACAATGCGAGATATCGTCATGTGATTTTCTCCAACACTAATTCAATGTCTTGGATTATTTCTACATCTCATCAGAGGAGTAATTTACAACCATGGTGTTCTAACTCCATAGATGGTCACTCAAGAAACAAATGAAGTCAATAAAATTATGAAGCCTACGGGGTATTGAAACATCAGAATTCTATTGAAACATCATAATTCAAGTCATTAATACAATGGTCATGAGAAGTATGACAAGAGAGGATCATCATGGGTGATTTTGGTGGTCATTCCAGGTTCACTTTGAAATCCCTTGCAACTATGTTTCTAAACACTCATTCAAGTACTTTGGAGTGTTCTCACATCTCACAATAGGAGGAAGTATATGTAATCTCAGTATTTTAATTCAAGGTGATCAAAGGTCAAGATTCTCATCCATGAAGCATTTCCTCAAAGGACATGAGCTAATTCCAGAACTCTCCCTCAAGTATCATGAATGATTAGTACTCCATTAGCAAAGCTTCATCTTATCAAATCAGCCAACCCCTTCTTTCTCTCCTCCCCCTCTCTCCATATTCTAATTTTCAATTAAGAATGTACTTTTGCTATCTCTTCTTATTCACTTCACTTACCCTCAACACCAACATTATAAGAGTCATTTTTCACTAATGAGAAAAATACTCACTTCCTATGAATACAAAAGGTCACAAGTGATGGGGATAGGTGAAAATTCATGTGGGGTGTAGATGAAGAGAAAAAATTTAATTCTATAAATTGGAATGGCTTCTCCATTTCAAAGGGTTGGAAATTCTTGATTGAATGCATGTTATTGAGATTACCACTTCTACATCAAGCAATAAAAGTTGTAGTTATTTTATTCCTTTTCTTATGTTCCTCTATTTTCTCTGTGTATTTTCCAACTTTGTGAGCATGATAATCTTGTAAAACCAAGAAATGTGTCTCGTGTCTTTGATAAATGAATCAATGGAATTCTATGTCTATGATTCTTTATGTCTTATCATTTCTTATGTTCTTGTGTTCTTCTAATTGAATGTGGGCCTAATATGGTTATCGTATGTTAATATTGTAAACCTACTCGTAACATTAACCATTTCTCTCTTTATTTCCCTAACCCCCATTTACCTCTCGTCTGTTGTAAATTCCTCCTTTATACCTTGTACAAGCATTTGTCACAGTTTAATGGAGTATTCCTTTGTGATCCCACGACCTAAAAGCCACCACAACTTTAGGTTAGTTTAGATTTAATAATGGGTGCCTCCCATACACAAGGAGGGGCTTAGCCCCAAAGTGTTGGTGAAAACTCAATAACTTGTGACATGAAAAATTATTTTTCCAATAATGTAGAAAAACTTATTTTCAGCACATCAATTTCATTTGTTGTATTTTCTATCACAATTGAAACATGCATTTTTCTTGTTTCTCTTAAATTTTTTAAAGATTCATTCCAAAGTAGGTTGAGGGAGTGATGGTGTCGATTGTTATGGTTTTTAATGTGTTACTTTTGTTAGAAAATAATTATTCCTTTGCCCTACAATCCACGATAATAGATTCCGAAACAATGAGTGGATCAAACATCCAGACCTCATGTTGGATGTGATCCTTGAGACCAAACATTAATAGATCCTTCGTATTTTCATCTAAAATTATGTCGCACATAATGTAAATATCTATAACTATTGACTATAATCCTTTATTAACTCTATTTATTGTAGATTTTACAATTGGGAAAAGTGGTTTTCTACCACATACTATAAAGTAGTTCTCGGCCACACTACAACTATAGTGCATTTGTAACTCCTCCATAAAAACTAACCAAGTGACATTAATATCCTTCTTTTTATTTTGAGTGCATAACCATCAATACCAAGTGAATTTCTTTGGCTCTAGATGTAAGGATGCACTTACCACATTGTGCCCACTTGGGACTTGATGCAGATCAAAAAAATATACATTTGGTTGTTTTAAGTGATCAAATTATTCTTATTGAACTTGCACATTTCCACTTTTGGAATAATGTTACACCATTGGATAGAAGATCCACTAGGTTATGTAAAGGATCCTCTTTGGTTGGTTTGATTTGGATCTGGGTGCACATTGCTTGAGGAACCCATGTGACTTGAATGGGAATTCATGCCCATCTTCATGCTTGAAAGAGTGCTCATCATCTCCTTTCTCATTGATTCCAACCCCAACTACATTTCACTCTTCATTTCTTGAAGACCTTGGTCAAGGTTACATTCTAGTGCTTGAATGTTACCTCCCAGTGCTGAAGGTTATCTTCCATTTTATCTTTTAGTGTTTAAAAATCATGATGGAAGTCCTTACTTGCCATATTATTAACCCTTTCCTAAAGTTGGTTAAATACCTTTGATACTCTAGAAGCTAAAGATTCCAAATCCATATCTTCCTTATTTGGAGTCATTCTTGGAGTGGTTTGACCCTTCCCTTGGCCTCTAGTTGACCTCTCGTCATGATGTAGGGTTTGGGTCTTGGGATAAAAGGATTAGGGTAGAAATTTAGAGTTTGGGATTTTGTATGGTTATTGGAAAATAGAGAGAAACACCAAGAACAAACCCTAGCTAATTTTTGGAAATTTTTTGAAAATATAAGAAACTTAGAAAAATTCCCAAAACAAGTGGCCTAGAGAGTAATTTTATGAAAAAAACTAAAATGGCTATAACTTGTGAAAATAAATTCAATAGCTTTTAAAATTTGGGGAGCAACTTACAAAAATGTTTTCACCACTTTAGTTTAAAATTATAGAAAAAATCACCATTATTTTGGAGAAATATCCAAATCTTCAAAATTAGGGTTTTGGCCCAATTCTAGCCAAATCGACACTCTAATACCACTTGTAATAAAATTACTAAGATAGATTTAAATATTATTAGTAATATAACACCAAAGGACACTAAGATATAGGTAAATGATCACAATATGCAAGTGCGGTGACTTAGTTACTTTGATGGGGCAACCTCCAAACCACGAAATAAGACTCAAATGTTGAATATGATGATTATCCACTACTCACTAACTCTTATAAATGCCCTATTATACTATGTAAAGCATTAAGGGTGACCTACTAAGCATATGAAAGAATAAATAAATATTATATGACATGATAAGAGATTATGTTAGCCACATGTTGGCTATACATATCTAATATATGACTTAGGATTGAGGGTGTGGAACCATATCTCTCATGTACAATAACTCAAACATCTTATCTCCAAGTATTTTAGCAAGAGAAATGTCAAAGCAAGAATGGTCAAAATAAATGCCAAATTTTATTGATCTATCTAGATATCACTTGTTAGGTAGAGAACAATGTGCGGTTTGAGGCCTCTTGAGTAGTGCCAACATCGGCGGTGCATGGGGGTGCCCACAACCCATATAATGTTTATTTTGCATGACTGTTAATACATTGCTAGGGTTTTATATGATGATCAATATATTCATATAACCTCGATGCATGTGAAACAATTAGGGTTTGAAAGTGATAGATAAATCCAAGAAAAGGACCAATTCATAAAGTTTCTGAAGTTGATTCAAAGAAGGTCCAAGACCATAAAATTTGGTCATGACCATACAGTACATTCCTAATAGTTTGGTACGGTTCTTCCCTAGATACATTCACACTCAAAATTCTAGTTCCGAGGGATATTCAAGTTCAAATCACCCATTTCCAACAATGTACAATCCTAGATCTCTCCAGAATTCATATGTAATCACCTAAGTGTCTTTATACATAGGTTTCATGCTTTCAATGGCATGTTAGGTTGATCAATATATGTTATATTCTTCCTATCGGGTTTGAATTGTAAATCTAAGTTATTATTCATATTGTAACATCTTTGTAAGATATGTAATCAACTCTAATATGATCTAAAACCTAATTAAATTGACCTAAAATTTAATTAAGGGTTAAAAAGAAGTGTACATGACTCAACCAAAATAATTTGTTTCACCAAACCAAGAAGAAAAGGTGTGTAGGTTCATCATATAATGTATGGTCTCAAGCGGGATCCTAAGGCCTAGTATAATAAAATAGATGAGCATCGTATTCATAATAGATTCAAGAAAAATCCTTATGATCCTAATATCTACCTAAAACAACAAGAGGGGAGATGGTGATCATAGTGTACTAAGTCAACAATCGATAATCATGGGAAATTCAAGACATGTGATAGAAGAACAAAGACAAATATGAAACAATCATTTGACAAGACATATCTCATGTTACTTCATTGTTCTCTTGGACTAGAAGTATGATAGAAGTGAAATCATGTCTTTGTAAGAAAAATGAAATGTTCTAAGATATTGCTCAAGAAGAATCAGATGATGGACTACAATCTCAATTTCTACACCTATGGAGGGAAGGCTTTAGTTGTCTCAAATGTATCCATCACTTTGCAAGTAGATGCAAATCTCTATTAAAAATTGATTATGATTCGTATTTAATTAATCTATATTAGGTCAAATATAAGCTATTCGAGAGAGCTACATGTCAAGATTCATGCAAGAACTAAAATTCCATCACTTTGGAAAGAATCAAATAGGATTCTTATATATATCAAAGGAACTATAGACTTCGGCCTAGAGTATAAGAAGAACAAATGACTCTTCTTGATAGGTTAGTCAAATTTACATCATGTGAGCAACATAAATGATAGGAAATAAACATATGGGTTTATCTTATCTTTAGGATCTAGACGAATATCATGGGGGAGCAAGAAATAAAGTGTTGTTTCATGATCTTCAATTGAAAAAAATATTAAAGCTGTAAGAGGAGTTGTCTATGAAGCAATATGGTTTCATTACATTCTGGAAGGTTTAGGAGTTCTACAAAAATAACCTACCATCATGCACTATGACAATGGTGGTGTTATCAAACTTGTTTGCAATCATGTGTTTCATGAAAGAACCAATCATATTGAGGTATAAGTACATTTCATTCATAAACACATCCAATTTTGATATTTCTTGACAACAACTCAACATGTAGATGTTTTCACAAAGGCACTTGCACAAAAAAATTGAGGAATTCTAAGAATTCCACTCTTATATGACTGGAGACAATGCAAATTAAAGGGGAAATGGTAAAAATAGTTTATTATAGTATTAATTTAGCATTGTCTAGATAATAAACCACATGTTCAAAGTGTTGTTATAAGTAGTGTGTAACTAAGATTTCTTTGTAGTTAGAATTAGGATTTAGATTAGATTGTGACAAGGATTTAATTGTTGTGGAATCGTGTCACTTTGTTTAGGTCAATTTTAACATTAGTTGAAATTATGATATGGTGATATTTACAATGTAAAATCAATTGTTCAATAACTATAAATATTGCAACTTATTTTTTAGTAATACAATGATCGATTTAATTTCTTACACTCTAATTTTTTGTTTTACAAAAACAATAAATGGCGCTTGAGCCAAAAGACAAATATGACTATTACAATGCAAAAATAATAGATGGTTAGGACATTAGGGTCCTATCTTGTAGGGGCATTACCTTGATGGTCGATGAAGGTTTGGAGGTGTTCCACCTTGACACACAATTTTTAGCTTATACTTATATCCAAGGCATAACATTAGAAATAACAACAATTTCATTAGTCAAAGAAAAAAATTAATCCATAGCTAATTTATTGAAAATAAGTGATTCTTTTCTTTCAAAATGCGAAATAAAATATTTGTACAAAAATATGCCAAATTTGGTTGAATTTTGTAGGCATCATATACTAGTCCCCTAAAAAGACCATTTTCTAGGTGAAGAGTTCTAAAAGGAAGAGATTGAACAAGGTATGAATTCATTTCCAAACAAAGTGGGCATGAGGAAAAGCCGTAATAAATGTTTGATAATCTCAGCCTAGTGGTAGGAAGAATAAAAGAGATTTGAATCCCCAATGCTTGATTTATCACTAATGAGCGAGACCCCTAGTAAAAAAATGCACCAAGTATAAATGTGCCCGTTTGGGCTATATGATGATTGAAGAAGTTTTCAAAAATTCTCAAAAAAAAAGCAAGAAAGAAATGCCATATCTAAATATAAAATAAAGAATTAAAAATCATTGCAAGTTTGTCGATGAAGAAAGTGGAGTTTCTAATTACTTTAATTTGTTTACAACAATAACTCTTCATAAGTAATATTGGCGAGTGAACACCCTAAATACTTCACACTAAGAAAAGAAGGTCAATTATTTGTGCACTCAAATATCAACTTATACAACATTTCTTATTTATATAAAAAGAGATTGAAAAGGAAAGACCGAGGAAAAATGTGGGTTAACTAGCATACCCATGGAGGAGGTGTGGGGTTAAAATTTATGACATGGCGATGCCTTGTAAATGGTGCTATAAACATTATCTTAAATTATGTTTACACGTTCCATTCCAAACAAACTAATAAGATTGAGCAGTGATTCCAAATAAATGATTGATATCTTGATATAACTACTAAGCAATCTTGTGAACCAACACCAATGGACATTTTCAACAAAAAAACCAACCAAACAAGCGATGCTGACCATCGTCTCAAACACGTTGCAACACTAACATAATTTCGCCCATATAATTACAAACCACATCAACTACAAAAGTAATCAACTATCCAAAGTGGTATCAAATGTAGTTATGTTTATTGCGAAAAAATATGACACAAAAGACTTCCACTCGTGATATAAAATCGGCAAATGTACGGGACTCTTCATGTATTCATGTTTAGTTCAAATAAAATAGTCCGCAAAACGCTGCCACTCATGATATAAGATAGAACCTTTAAATGTAATGCTTCATCTATATTCCTACACTTACAAAAGTAATCTCACCCCTTTATCAACATCAACTACAAAAGTAACATGAGCAACAATGTTGTTAACGCTATGCCGTAGTGGCAGCAAAGGTCAACTGATCAATGCTTCATGATGATGCTTGTGTATGCATTCTTGTCCCTGTCAATGGTGCAGAAGAGCTCAAACAGATTTTCGTTGTTGTTACAGACCTCGTTATCAAATGCATCAGGGGATATGATGCTAGCAGTAGCCATGCATTTAGTGAGGCCATTGTTGTTGACGTCCATGTTATTTGTGACGCGTATTATTTTTAAGAAAAAACCCATAATTGACTAAAGGCTTCTAGGTTGTGACCATGAATGTTGGCTTATCGAATCTCCATGCAAGAACTAAAAAATAGGAATCCAGGCCATACAGTCTTAAAGTATCGTAATCATAGCCATCCATTGCAACTACTGCTGAAGGCCACAATAACATCTTAATGTGTAGGCCAATCAAATTGTAGATAAATGACATTTTGTAATTATTTTGTTAAGAAATGTGCAAGTTTAGTAATATTTATTATGGATTTCAAAAGTGTTTATTAGTTTAGAGCAGCAATGTTGCTTAGTACTGCCACAACACTTACGTGGAACTCTTGGTTTAAATGATCTAAATGAAAAGAGGAGCTCCTGGTCCACTTAGGCGGTCAGTTGACTGGCAAGGAATATCATAGTTTTTGAATTAAATTAACAACAATCGTTATTGTATTTATTAACAAAGAATTATAGTTTTTTGACCCTCTGAAACGAAAAGAAATTGAAAGTGTGAAATCATAGTAGAATTGTCGCTGAGAATGAAATTTCGATTATGCGTTGAACATCGGATGTTCATCCCATATAACTAGTCTTTTCACTTTGATCTCCACAGTTTTTGTGGACTGCCATTCCCTGTGCATTAGATTTAAGACAGGAATGAAAATGAGAATGTGCAAAAATTTGACAGTCATTATTTTAGGTAATAACGTTGATGTTTGTATTTCCCTGTGACTTTCGTCTCCCTGGCAATCTAATCATGTTTTTGGTTGTCTGATTTTAGGCTATTGTAAGAACCCAAATTGATATTAATGTTAATGATGGAGTGTATGGCACGTAGGACCTGTCGCAAATCTACGTGTCAGTTTCGGTCCCCACTATAAAATGACCACCTGGACTAAGAAGTTTCCAAATAACCGCCTTTGAAGAATTTTGTGGGAAGTAAGATTCACTTTCTTCTGCGTGTTTGGACTTTGAGACAAGTCTGTAGGTGCTCCAATTCCGTCTTGATTGGGGCGGCTGAATCCAAGATTAAAGTGATTTAGCCATTCGAATCACTAGTTTTAATTACACTGCAATTCCTCCTCTTTTTTTCCAATGTTGTCCGCCATGGAGAGAATTAATGGTGCCGTGATGACATTACTGGTATGTTTCTGTTTGGGCGCTGTGTGAATGTGAATGGCGGGCATTCGATGTTAAAGGAGAAGGTGACTCATTTGGAATTCTACATGCACGACATTGTGATTGGAAAGAATGCCACGAGCAGTTCAAGTGGCACCGGAGAAGCCTGTGAATTTTTCATTGGGGACTCCTGTATTTGGTCCGGTTTATGTGATGGACGACCCACTTACAGAAAAGCCACACCCAAAATCAAAGCTTTTGGGGCGAGCTCAGGGATTGTATGCCCTCGCATCGCAGGGAGAATTCAGCCTGTTCATGGCTAACCCGCAAACACCAGAATCCATCTAAAGCCCTCTATCAGATGCAGTGACGACAATCCATATGGAAAATGGAGGGGCAAAATCTTTGCAGATAAAATGCCGCACAATTCAGAACACGGCGAATTGTTCTCGGAGAACGCCTACTACATTAGTAATCAATTCGTCCCGCCTCCTCGGCCTCGCAGAATAATACTTGTGAGGCACGGGTAGAGCGAAGGTAATGTCGATGAGAGCACTTATACTCGAACCCCTGATCCAAAAATAGCTTTGACGGAGCAAGGGTGGAAAGAATCGCTGGACATCGGGATTAGGATCCGAGAATTAGTGGAGAGCGATGGCGCTGACGACTGGTATTTAAATAAATTGTATTAAATATCATGACATCATCATTTTCTTGAAATTGCTGAAGCATGTAATAACATCTCAATTTGGAAGCCAATCAAATTGAAGATAAATGAAATTTTGTAATTAGTTTGTTAAAAATTGTGCAGGTTTGGTAATATTTATTAATGTCAAAATTGTATTTTTTTAATGAAAGTAATAACAATCCTTGATTGGTTGAAAAGTGTGAATAATAATAACTGGTTATGCAATTGTGAAACCTATAGTTACACTGCCATGGGCAGTACTAATAACTATCCCTCTAAATCAAATACCATATCAATTATCCGTGCACTCAAATATCAACCTATACAAAATTTCTCATTTAAAAAAGAGATTGAAAAGGAAAGAACGGGGAAAAAGTGCATACCCGTGGATAAGGAGAATCCGAAGGAAGTGGATAAAATTTAAAATGAAACGTTGTAATCCCACTTTTGTGGTTGTCACCTGACTTGGAATATTCTTTTGTATGCATTTACATGATGCATCCACTTTATGTGGACACACTCTTTGCCATCCACTTTTTTATTTTAGCCATAGAAATGCGCGTGGGAAAAACAAAAGCTCAAAAGTAATTTTAATTGGTGGGTAGCTTTGGGAACGTGCGTTAAAAATTGTGGTTTTTGGGTGACATTTGAGGTATGCTCGGTAGATATTTTTTCCTTCCTAAATATAAAATTAGCAATTGTATTTAAGGGGTAAGAAATGTGGGATGGGGTGTATAACTATGAATAATTATAGAGAACTTTTTCTATAGATTATGTTGTACATTTAATAATATGTTGAATTCTTGCATTAATTATGTATTCCATTAGTGTTTTTTTAGTTTCACCTATTTTCCATCTCATTTCTTTGTTTTCTTAGAATTTTGGCTTTACTTATTTGAATTATTAGTTTATGATATAATAGTTAATGGAGCCTCGGCAATATCATCTAATAATAGGGGTATGTGTTGGGTGGAGGAGGAGGACAACAATGAGGTCCGAATTAAAACAAAACAAACATGAGTAAAATCTAAGTATAAGTATTGAAAATCTTGTAATAAGTACTCTAAGACTAAGATGAGAAAGAAAGAGAGATTAAGTACTTATGTTTAGAGAATTCATTTCTTTTTATGGGAGGACAAGGGCGACAACATAAGTATAATTGAGCTTGTAAGTAGGTGATCTCTCCATCTATATTTAGTGTTCCATAACTACATTAAATTGAACATTAAGATTGTGAGACCTCGCTCCAACATAAGGCATATGTCTTCCATTACTCGAGTCAAATGACATAACCTAACAACTCTATGTGTTTTCCTATATAATTTGAGGAAACCCGCGAATAGGGATCTAGGAACATGTTGTTGGATTATATGCCCTCATGTTGTACATTTATGCTTCGTATTCTTGATTTGTTCTCATACTCCTCAACTTAACATAACATGTGATCAACAATGTCTAGGTCGAGCCCATTGACTGGTGTGTTGCAGTCTACATAGCAATGTTGGAATAACACATAAAAGCCCCTTTCTCTATTGTGCTTTCATGGATGTCCATACCCTTTTTCAAAGCCCCTATTTTTGATAGACAAGACTATGCTAGCAAAGATGAATTGATCAAATGGACACCTGCGGGTTGCATTTTTGGGACAGAGACATTGCTTCATGTGGATGCCCATGTCTTCTTAAGGTGTAAGTATGGTATTCCATGAAAGTAGAAATACAAAAGCACAAATTATATATTTATAAATCAGCTAAAGTAAAATATCTATTATTGAAGGTAACAAGGAGTAGAAAATTAAATATTTTGTCATAAAATATCTATTACCATATTCAACAGTTGGAACGATTCTACAAGAAGAATACTAGAAAAGTCTTGATAGAAAGGCTTAACACTTTCCAACAAAGCCTCCCACAATAAGGGATGTCTCTCGGCATAAATGTTATAATTATTAGGTTGACAGTTATGTTGATGGACATTCTACAATGGTAGAAAGGGTGGCACCTAATGGTGTGACCATCTAAACTTTTATTCTCTACATTAATTTTGACATTCATTTCACTATCACTTACAGTATCTTTTTATATTGAGAAATCAATTAAAAAAATAGCAATGTCTTAACTATATGATTTGTAATCCTTTCTTTTTCTCCAAATATTTTTTATTACCAACAATTAAGAAATGTGAAGAGAATGTAATAAAATTATTAATTGATGTGATGTGTGTAAAATCTAAGATAAGAACCTTACAATTGATATCTATGTGGCATTTGTTAAATAGGTTTATTTAAGATATTTGTATTAGTTAATACTTATGTTGATAGACATTTTATTATGTATGTTTTGGGAAATATTTTTTTGTCTTTATGAAGAGAATATAATGAAACTCAATAGTTTTTAGATGTAAAGGTAGTTATTTTGTTTACTTTTCATATTGTGTGATTATTTTTTTTTATTTGAGTAAATTTATTGTTTTTTTTGTATAGTCATATCCAACTATATCCGGGGCGTGTCTTACCCTAGGCAACCTAGGCAGTTGCCTAGGGCGCACAAAATGGGGGGCGCCACTTTTTTAAAAAAATTTCCAAGTGGCAGGTCGACTAGACAGTCTGAGTCGGCTAAGGACCAAGGTTTTTTTAAAATTTAAAAAAACAATTTGAATTGATATTAAAGTGTACATACTACAGTTTCAAATAATAAATTCGTGAATCGTGATTCCAATTTCGTGAATGTTTTATGTTTGCGGCTCATGACTGTTGACAGCGTTGTTTTCAGTTTTAGTTTATAAATTATAAATTTATAGACTGTAGACACTAGACTGTAGTGAATTGTGAGTCGTGACTAGTCTGTAATTATAATACTGTAGTCTGTATTTTGAAATAACAACGGTTTTGCTTTAAAAGTTTAAAGTGCAGAGCCAGAGCTGAGAGCGGCCCGCGGGAGCCAGACTTGTTTCAAGTGGAAAGTTGAAACTGGAAATTGGAATGTTGGTGTAACAGCAGACAGAGTAGACTAGAGTCCCTTGCAGATTTCAAGAACTCAATAAAACAAGGCATGGGTTTTACTTTCCTTACTCTGAATATTTCATTTTATAGTAGATGAACATTTTCTGTTAGCTTTGGAATTTTTTGAGGTGGGTTAATCTCCTATAATAGATAAAATGGATATATGAAACTCGTGTTTGGGTATTGAGATTTCGTGTCAAAATCTGAGTGTGGGTATTTAAGCCCTTCCCAAATCCGAGTTTACCCTCAATAGCGGTTTTGAACCCGTGTGTTGGGTGTGGATGTGAAAGTATTAGTAGTTCATGTTTTCTGAATTGCGTTAAAGAGGTATTGGTAAGACTTTCTAGTCGTCGCTCTTATTTTGAATTTTTAGTGATCAGTAGAATGCGCTAATGGCTAACCTTTATTCTTTCTTAACCGAGAGAATTTATAATGTATCAGATTGTTGCTTTACCCTTAAACTATCTGGAATGGGGTCGATAGGATGTTTTGAACTCGTATTGTTCTCTAGTATATGATTTATGTATTTGAATGTGTGTAAGTTATGCTTGGTTATATTTTCCATACTCATAATGGGAAGATTTGGTGAAAATCAGGTGCCTTTCTTGTAAGTGACTTACTTAAGAAAACATGAATAAAAGAGCTTGAAAACAAAGCTTTGTTAATGAATATGGTTGTGGGTTTGTGAAACAAGATTGTATTTGTAATTTGTGAGTCGTGACTCGAGATAGAGCCGAGAGAGGCGCCCTTTGCAGACAGGAGGCGGCTCGGGGTGAGCAACTTCTATGATCATTGATGATCTATCACTATCAGACTATCAGAGATTCAGTCTTTCAGTCTTAAGTTTCATATATATGTGTTGTGTTATGGCAAAGGCAAGAAAAAAACCTTTATAGCTTTAATAAAATGTGTCAAGAGTTATACTAAGTCTATAATTGTTTAAAAAACATTCAAATATAGGTGGGTCGTTGTTCTCGGGTGGGAGGGGGCATACGCTCCGAGAGTCACGCCTAGGCGCTCCGAAACCTTAATTCGGCCCCGACTATATCGGGGAAATACTTAAACAAGGGTGGAAGTTAATGCTTTGATATCTTGTACACTTTTATTTTGTTAAATTTGATGTTCATTTAAGTGTCACTTAAAAGTTTCTTACAATTTTGAGAAGTCAAACCAAAAATAGCAATATCTTGACGATATGGTAGAATTTGAAGCCTTTTTTTGGGAAAATTGTTTGTAGTCGCCAACTAATTAAAAATAGTGGGAGAATGTATTGAAATTATTAATTAATGTGGTATGCTTAAAATTTAAGATAATAATCTTGATATTTTTAAAATAAAAATATTTAAGATATTAGTACTAATTTTATCTTTTTAAATAAATAGTGTCAATCTAACTACATCAATATGTTAATGTTAAATTTTTAGTATAAAATTAATTTTTATCAATGGTAAATTATAGCATACCACCACCCCAACTACCATTCTAAAACATATATCCCAATATAATGATATTGTATATAATATTTTCCCATAAATAATGTCAATCTAAAACATCAATATATTATATCAATATATTATAATTAAATTTTCATTACAAAATTAAATATTATAAATCAACAAACTATAACCCCGACCACCAGCCCACAATGGAATATCTTTGTTTGAGTTGGAAGCAATATTGTTGGTATTGTTAATAATGTGTGTTGTGAGGAGTATTACTACTTATGTGTGGGGTTATTTGGATGAGGTTGGAATATTTATGGCCTACATTTTTATAAATAAGTAAACCTCGATAATTACCACATATACATCTTTAATATTGATAATGATACTTTTTAAAGGTGATATTCGAATGATTTCGAGGTGTAAATCCTTGTCTTGTGTTTGTTATGCGATGGTTATCTTATCTCTTCTTTTTTTGGAAAGTGGATTTGTAATACTAATATATTGAATTCGTATAAATATTTAAATATATTTAGTATAAATATTTAAATATATTTATTTCAAAAATATGGAGATATATCAATTTAAAAATTTGTATTATATTAAATAACATTTAACATTGAGATGACATTGCCATAAAACAAATAGTGTTGTTATTTATAATTAGAAAAACAAAAATATGTTATTATAATATAGATATCTCTATGTTATTCTAAGAAATATCTACATGTTATCGAGTAGAATAAATGTTCTAATATCTATATGATTAATCTATTTCCAACATATTCATTTAAATAGTGAAAACTAATATATCTAATGTATTCATCTAGTTTAAAAGATTCAAGGTTTTTATTTAAAAATGATTAAACAATACACTTTGTATTAATATGGAAGACATGATACATTGTTAATCATACTAAAAAATAGGTGGAAAAAGTCACACCCCAAAATATGGAACATATCAAGCTAAGAAGGCCTTGAGAAAGAGGTCAACTCACCTCGGGAGGGCATCCAAAACTGGATTAAATAATAAAGTGATCTTTTAATCAAAAAGGTGCAAGAAGTAAAAGCACCAAAATGAACAAAAGCCTAAGAAAACTAAGTCACAACAACAAACATGGTGGTCAGAGGAGGCGGAAGCAGAGGACTACTGTGGTTGTCCCTCCACTTAGTAGTGCAAAGGGGTGGGTCGTGTCGGGTGAAGGGTGCTTAAGATCTAGGAGGGATTTGTACTGCCGAGGAGAGGAGCTCCGCCAACTACCGCATCAACATATTTGGAAGCCCAACCACGCCCTAAGAAGAAGGGTGGTAACGTGCCAAGTTAGAGGAAATCAAGTAATGGCACACGAGGCATTCCCCAATGCAAAAGTTGGGATTACATGTATTCCACTTCCAAGTGGAGTTTCCACCTAGACATGGATCTAGAGCATCACATTGGAAATCACGGTAATCTTATTAGTCACAAAGAAGTTTCTATCCATAGATACATTATTAAAAACAATTTTTCTCTTTCCAAACATGAAAGAGAATAATCAACTCTAAGCATGTGGAAATAATCTCGCTAAATTTTGTAGGAACGTGGTCAAATACCCAAAGGGAACCATTTTCCAAGAAATAAAATTAGAGATGAAAGGTTGGAAAATGGTATAAGTTCACTTCTAGGTAGATTGAGCATGTGGGCAAAACCAAAAGAGGTTTTTGGTAAACTCGGTTAAGCGAGACAAGTAGTGTTTGAAACCACCATATGCTTTGATCTTGTCTCCAACAGGAGGCCCTAATACATAAGGCACCACAAAAATTGAGCTATTTTGGATTCAATGTGTGCTTTCCAGATATTATTGTAACAAGAAATTTATCAAATTAGGGTTTTTGTCTTACCTCTTACTATTTCTATGTTATCAAATGAATAAAGAAAAACATCTCTTGATATAATTTTCAGATATCTACTTGATTAATCTACTTCTAGCGGATGCATTTAAACAGTGAAATCCAATATATCTAACCTATTTGTCTAATTTAAAAGAGTAAAGGTTTTTATTTTATGTTAATGCGATTTTTTTCTTAGCTCCTCTTATCCCTATGCTATCAAATAGAATAAAGAAAATCATCCCTCTTATTCTTACATTTTTGATTTTTTCTTTCTTTTGTTTTTTTGTTTGTATTTATTTGATTTCATTTGTTGTTGATATGTATATGTTGAATTTTACATACATAAATAGTATGTTATATTTCATTTGTTTGCTATGTAGGTCATTAAAAGTGAACACGCTCATGATATTACAACCTTTTACCACCCCCATGATTTCATTGTAGGAATGCCTCTCAACATAATTAACTATATTAATTGTAAGTAGGTTTAATTAAGATAAAATAACAAATGACATTTTATCATATAAATAAAGGCTATCTAAAGTATAGAAAAATGTAAAATAAATAAAGTGAGAGAAATTAGGGCTTTTCAAAACTACTTGATTACACATGGATCTAAAGAATTTTTCTAATGACAAATAATAAGAGACATTAAATCCAAGCAATAATGTGAATCAACTCTAGAAGACATATGATGCTTCCATATCCACTATTTCCAAAATGGGTATGAAAAATGCAAAATAGAGTCTATGAATATGATATGTATGCATGCTAAATGTAACTAAGATAATTGAATGGACCTAACACCAAGTAAGTCCTTAACTAAGTTCATTTAAACAAATACATCATGATTGAGCATAAAAGGGAAAGCTAACTAAATTACACAAAACATGAATCTAACATTAAATACAAACCTCCCTTTTGATGTTTGGATGTGCTTCGATATGTAGATGCTCCCTTATGTGAACCAAACACAAGTTACGTGCAATCAAAGGGGTTTTACTAAGGTGGAAGAGATCTCATCAATATGGCTTAAGTGTCATTTTTTAATCTTCTCCTACTAACCTTAGCAAAGAGGTTTCTCAATTTATGTAAGCTTTCTTATGAAGGAAATGCTCTCTTGAGATATCAAATGTCTTACAAGGACAAGGTGTAAGGTGTGACAAGGTGTACTAGGTTTCTTATATAGCTTTCCAATTTGGGAGAAGCTTGCAACCTAGTGAATGTGGGATAAAGTGAATGTAGAATTAGAAAATGATAAGCATGATTAGAAGAGATTAATTAGAGATTAGTAACTCATGGGAGTTTGGGAAGGTTTAATTAATCAATTGGGATTAATTAATAGGCCAAGTTTAGCTTATAGAAGCCATTTGGAGATGATTTGGAGGGAAATTAGTAGAATTTGAAGGGTTTGAGAGGGGGATTTAATTAATAAGAGGGTTTATTAATTAAATACAAGATTGTGGAAGGGTAATTAATTAATAATGGTTAATTAATTAATTAAAATAGGATTTTAACTAACAAAGCGACGTTAATTGACATCCAAGATGAGATGTAAAGCTAGTTAATTAATGAAATGTCGTTAATTGACCGAGAAGATGGGGAGTATTAACTAATTAGTGAAAAATATCTAATTATAATGAAATGACGAAAGAATACAATTAGTGTAATTTTAGTATTAAAATTGTGTGGTTGGAATTAGGTGTCTACATTTGCCCCTCTTTGATGTGGTGTAGCATGAGCGATACCATTTCAAAGATAGTATACAATTTTATTTTGTATGGGTAGAAGAAAAATTAATAGGATGGACGATGCCCCTCGAGCATCGATGGGGTGATAGAAGAGGTTGATTGACACTCGAAAAGAAGAGAAAAATTATCACAGTGGAAGAAAAGACCATCATGGTGGTGGTAAGCCATTGTGGAAGTTGAAACCATCATAACGAGGGTTATATAAGAGCGGGTGGGAGGGAACGAAATGAGTCATAGAACCGTGTCTCAATAGGTTAGAAGAAATAGAAAATGTTAGTTAGACTAGGGAGAGAAATAGATGATGGATTGGATATGATGGGGGATGGAAAGATTGCAACATAACTTGCATACCATCATGGTTTGGAAACACCTTTTATTTGATGTAAGCATACAACAAAAAGGTAAAATGACATGAAAATCCATAATACCAATTTTTTTGCAATGTTAAAGAACTAACTCAAAGCAAAATACATAAGAAATGCAATACGAGAAAGTAAACAAATAAACAAACAAGCACAATCAAACACACTCAAACAAGCAACACTCAAGATAATTGTACCAATATTTTTGTTATCCAACTTCAATACCCAAATGTTTGAGTTATATAATAAGGGTTAAGATGATGCTCTAAGAAAGGATACATGTAAAGGATTGGATGTAGTACATAAAAGTCCCAAGAAAATAAAACATGCACTATGAAACTACCCCGAGAAATGATATATGGGGAAGATGAACTAATAAGAAAACAAGTTTTATTGATGAAAGAAGATCACAAGATAATATGCATATCATTCACTAGAACTAGCCAACGCTAAAGTAGGATGTTTTGTGGTATGTTTTCCCATGTTTAGTGTTTTTGAGTTTTTCACTATTTTTGGGCTTTCATATTTTGTAAATGTTTTTGGATTTTTAGATTTTCCAATGTTTAGGATTTTGTGGATTTTGCCAATGTTTTTGGATTTTCATATTTTCTAATGTTTAGGATTTTCTAGATTTTTCATATGTTTTTGGATTTTCTAGTTTTAACCAAAAATATGTAGAGGAAAAAAACACCAAGATTCCCCAGTGATAAATTATAATATACAAGGAAAATCCCACACACATATATAAGAATAGGATAAGCTAGGTCAAGACCAAGATGGATAGGTTCAACAAGAGTATGAACACAAGCTAATGAAAAGCTAGGAAGGAATGATCATGCCCTCAAGTGTGAGGTGCTTATGAAAAAATAATCCTCCCATGGCACTAGAAATTGGCTTTCACCAAATGACCTATCCAAAGTGCCACAATTGTGTGGTTTTGATTGGAACAAAATCATTTCTCCTTAATATTTTTTATTTTTATTTATTTTTAAATGACTCTAAGATTAGGTATATAAATGTTTGAGATGTATAATTTTCATGGCATCCTAGAGCTCGAACCATAAGGATAGACAAGTGTATAGGATTTTGAACCAAATTTTGTGCCACAATGTATGCCCCTAACCAATTAGGCTCAAATTTTCCTTTCTTTTCACGTTCCTTGGTGGTATTGAAATATTTTTATTTAAGGAAAAGATATCCAACCTCAAATTCATGAGAGATAATGCGCTTGTTATAGCTACTGCGGATTCAATTCTGATACAATTTGAGGTGATCTTAGGCATATAAGCGTTTTTCATCAAGAAGCTCAAAATTTGCTAGTCTTGAAACTTTTTTATCCTCTTCATTATCCAGATAGTATTTCAAGGATATTCACAAAGAGGGAAGCTCAATCTCTAAGGGAATGATGGCTTTAGTGCCAAATATAAGGAAATATGGGGTTGCACTGTAGGTGTTCGGATGGAATTATGATAAGACCATAAGGTAAGATGGATTTGGAGATGGCACTTACACCATGTCTTACTAAACAAATTTTCCATAATCTAAATGATGGTTTTAGTAGTTGCCTCATCTTGTCCATTACCTTGAGGGTAATAAGGGGTAGATTACTTTTGTAAGATTTCAAAGCATTGGCATAGGATCTTCACTTGTTTTTTCTTAAATGATTTTGTCGAGACAATAATAGAAGGGATTCCATAGCAAAAAATAATGCGGTCTGTGATAAAATTTGATATCTGAGCATCGGTAACATAGGTGAGAGGAACAACCTCCACCTATTTGGTAAAGTACTCAGTCATAGTGATGATGTGCTTATGGTCATCAAATGAAGTTTGTGTAAGCTTCCCTATGAGATCGAGCCCCCATTTGGAAAATGGCCATAATGTAGTGGTGGGTTGCAAAGGTTGATACAATGCATAGATCAAGTTGTTATGCTTTTGACACAAAATACACGTATTTACATATTAAAAACAATGTCTCCATAGTAGGCCAGTAATAACCAACGCATAGAAGTTTCTTTACAAGGACCATGCCACTAGTGTGAGCACCATAGATTCCCATCATAACATCAACGATAGAGTGTGCCCCCAAGGAGGGTATAATGTGTTATTCATTGGATAAGGGTTCATTTTTGTGAGTGGGAAATGTCAGGTGGGAAGGTACCATATTATAAGTAATTATAGATGTCAACATACCAGGGGGAAAGGAACCAAAAAATTCACATACCAAATGTGATCCTAGCATGTTGTAAGTAGGTACCATTAGATGACCAACGAGGAAATAGAAATATTGGTGTCTAGAGATAATTGTAGAAAATATTCAATGGTAGATATAACATGTGCTAATAATTTATGTGTTCATGGGACATGTTGAAAGGTAATTTGAACAAAAAAGTTGATATCTTCTACCATGTAAAAATGTGGGGCGCGGTGTGGTGTGTGTGTGTGTGTGTGTGTGTGTGTGTGTGTGTGTGTGTGTGTGTGTGTGTGTGTGTGTGTGTGTGTGTGTGTGTGTGTGTGTGTGTGTGTGTGTGTGTGTGTGTGTGTGTGTGTGTGTGCGTGCGCGTGTGTGTGCGCGTGTGCGTGCGTGTGCGTGTGCGTGTGCGTGTGCGTGTGCGTGTGCGTGTGCGTGTGCGTGTGCGTGTGCGTGTGTGTGTGTGTGTGATGAAATAGAGGACATGATAATTTTTTGGGTAGAAATAACCATTTTGAATAAGTTAAGATTTGAAATGGAAAGGATCGAGTCCAAAAATTGATATCAAAACTTAATTGTTCCATATGCATAAACACCTTATTTTCAATATATTAAAGAGCATTGTCACTATTAATTGCTACTCCCTTCACATGGCATATCCCCCTCTTCATATGAAATTGTCCCATTGTGTTTTGACTTATTAATTTGAAACCCTAGTTTATTCTAAAGAATTATTTGCATTTTGTAGACACTAAATCACACACTTTGGGTACATTTCTAAGTCTTAGGCACATACTACTATTCATGTGATTCATAAGTGAGAAAATTGGTCGTAAATGGTTTTTACCCCATGGGTACCATTTTAAAATTTTAACAAATACTTAAAAATTCTTATTTTAATTGATCAAGAGGTTAATCTAGATTCACTTGATGGTGTCTTAAAATCCACTTAACTCAAGTTCTCTCTTACTTGATCAATTTTTTTCCTTAATCAACTTTTTGTGATTCAATAGAAATAATTAAAAATTGTAAACCAATTTTATTACTTTCCCAAAACATATCACAAGCTGATTTTATAATGCATTCAATTTGATTTGTTCATCCAAAATTTATTGTGCATTTCACTTTGTCTATTGTGGATAAAGGATTCTCAAATTTTAACTTGAAATCTAATTTTTCCAATTAATTGCTTTGCTTAATAAATTTATTCATTCCTTATATTGAATTTAAATTTGATCATAAGCAGCAAATAAAATGAAATAAAATCCACAAGATTGATAACAGAGTTCACCCAGATGGGCTATGTCTCTGGATTCACTTAATCGCGAGTTGATCTATTTGTTATCCATTGAAGTACACTTTTTACCTTCAAAAATTGACTAATATACCATAATACCTATGTTTAGAGCTTAAAACAAATTTGTAGACTCGATCATCTATCATATTTTGTCTACAAGTTCACATGTGACTCTACAAGCTCTCCCAAGTGTGCCTTCTATGAAATAACATCATAAAAACACTTCCATCAGGAATTATACAACACTTCATGGAAAAGTAAAGAAATCATTGCCTTTGTCTCTGAATTTTGAGTAACTCTCCTTTTTACACCAAAGTTTGAAACGGATCATAAGTGCCTAAAATTTGGATTTTTTAGTAATATGCTCAATTTTGCCTTATATATAGACCAATCAAAAGTATTTTTAAAATATAAACAAGCTCGTTTTAAACAAAGTTGAGCCCCCATGGCTCATTGGTGAGTCGACTATTTTGTAACTCATGAGTCATGAGTTTGACCCCTTTTCCTCCCATTTCTTTGGTCGATTTGCTATGCCAGGATTAAATCCCACATTCAATGGGTAGAAGATTGTTCGAGGGTTTAAATATAGAATTTCCACCCAGTGGTTTGTGGTTGTGGCTAGATCTATCCCGCTTTTTGTTTCCCTTGCATTGGGTTGGCTATTTTATTGAATTTCCAAACGAGTTGGCCAAATTGAAGCAGCCACATATGTGGTGAGTGGCGTTGTAAGGCCACATAGGTAAGAACCAATATGTGGTTTGTTGGCTATGTTAATCCCCTCGCACCAAGTTTGGGATCTCCATGGGACGTGGCTAGGTTTGACCTCCACGTATGTTTGTTGGTTGTGTTGCGTTGTTGGCATGTTGATCGATCGGTTGGAATGCTAAGGATGTAGTGTGGAGGTTTCTCGTATACATAAGGCCCTTCCGATTGGCGAGTTAACCACCCACCAAGTTAGGAGGATGTATGACCCAAAGTGTTGGATGACTTAGATCCTTAGCTTGGGTGATTTGTCCCCAATACTGTAACTCGATCCATATACAATGCAAAGCCCTACATACCTGCAACAATAATCCCACATGCATGATATAAAAGCATAATGTGGCATATATATATTCAATGTCAATACAATGGTAATATGGATCGGAGGCAAGTACCCCTCCGAAAAAGAGTTTGTCGACCTTGACCGAGGGCCCCCAACCAACAAATAGTGAGGCCCACCTATCCACAACCATGTGTCGAAGACCAACATCCAAAACATAAATTTTTACTCTTCATATCCATTTTTCGACATTTCGTTCCGTAATAGGTCCACTTGGCGGTGTGCACGCGTCAAGTCGGCAGACCCACGCGCAATCCTTAATTTTGGCCAGTTTCTGAAAATTTCAGCAGATCGTATCTTGCACATATGAGCTCCATTATTTGAATTCTTTATATCAACGGAAAGAGCTCAAGACACTCTTCAACGATGTAATGGTTTAGGGAGATTTAGAGAACATGTGCAATTAGAAATATCCTCTGGATCAAAAACTAATAATTGGCATTTGTCTTTGGTATTTTCTTTGTGTTTCATATCTTCTTTCTAGCCTCTTACACCATACAACCCATTTGATACTTCAATGTTTCATCTTGCATCACTCTGCACAGACACGATTTGCAGCAGAATGCGGTGCCTGTGTGCCCCGACCTATTTTTACTTTGCTCACCTATTTTGGGCCTCTTTCATCTCTTAGGCATCTTGTTTTCTTATGGGTCAGACTTTTAGTTGCCAATTGTGAAAATCAAACAAGGGAATCATATAAATATAAATATATGTGACCACTATGAAGGAACAAGATCTAAGCATCTACTACTATCACCTAAGGTTGCATCCTAATGCATTTCAAGAGCATCAAAGCATACATCTACCTTTATTCAAGGGACAAGGGATTGCATTCTTCTGCATACACTTCATAGGAGGGGAAGTTCATTTTGACATCCACACATCTACTTACATTTATACATATAGCTATTGCTCACTATTCAAGTACGTATGGCACAAGAACCACCAAGGGCATGATTTCTCTCTCTCACACACACATAACTACATGGAGTCTAAAATGTAGGGCAACGCTTAGTTGTAAGCTCACTTTAGCGGGTGACCATCGGGGTCATTCCAACTCCCCATTTGCATCTTTTTATTTTTAGGATTTGATGTGTGTTTAGGGTTTTGTAGGTGCCCTTTCTCTTTACAAGTTATAGGTGATTTCTACAGACATCTAGCAACATAGATGCGATCAACAATGAGGGTTAGCGAAATTGAAGTGACATAGAATAAATCACTTTCTAGCCATTTTTGCAGTCACGGGCACCCAACAAATTTCTCCAAAGTGCCCAAGCACCCCTAACCTGATTTAGGCACCCTAATCCAGCTTGTTCCAACAGTTCTGTAAATTTGCATGCGGTTGGCCGCAACAAATTTCTCCTCCTATTAATAAGCAATTTTCCAGCATGGCATACTTCGGGATTTATTACAAAATCAGCGAAGTATCTTGTTCCCTCTCTCTTGCACGTAGGGTTTCAATTTTAGTGCAATTTTATCTAGATTATTGATTAGGTCAAATATGTACTTTATTGTTTATCATTGCGTTGTGTCTCTACAATTAGGTTTTAACATCATATTTCAATATTTGTTAAATCATTCACAAAGGGAAGGGCCACACAATTGCAAGGATTGGGTATTATGAATACATGCTTTGTTTTTTTGGGATGTAGGTTATCATTTTTTTGCAAGGTCACTTTTAGTTTTTCTTTCTTCTTTTTATTGTTGCAAGGTACCACTAAAATTGAGTGGAAATGTCTCATTAAGGAAAACAATGGTCCACTAATAAAATTGTAAATTTTTGTTGATGTTGCTTAGGTGACATAACATTTATCATAACAAACATTGATTTGTTGTGTATGTTAAAGATTTAACAATCTTTTTCATGGTTCTATCATCTTGTTATAACATTGAGGGACTAAATTTCATACATGTATGATAATATTTACACTTTTGCTTTATTAAATACAATAAATCAATTTTCTTTTGGTAAGAAATAGATTAAGCCAATATATAAATTTAGAAAAACAAATATGTTGTAAAAATAAAATGAACCACAAATGTATTGTAATAAAGAGACCAAAGCCTCTTTTAGGGGCTAATTTCCTTTTACAAAGCTCAATACAACATAAATTTTGGATGCCTTTACACTAGCATATGCATCACATTTATGTACAATATCCTATGTAGTACATTTATTTATGAAATTCATCATGGATCTCTAGGAAATTGATATACATAATTAATAAGGATAAACTTTGTTTGGGGCATCTATTAAACTAGAGAATCCCATAACTTCCTTGATATTTATCATGACCCTAAATACTATACAATATTGAAAACAAGACCCCAAGTATAAATCCAATGCTTTAACTAGGTAGTCTAGTCTAATGCAATGTCTACTTTATAAGATTTTTCACTCTAAAATGAATATTTGATAAAGAAATAATTGTTTTAGATTTTTTCATGTTGTAAATGCTTTGAATTCAAAATGAGACAATATATCTTGCTTGTGATTTCTTAAATGCACTATTGTGCTTATTTATATCTAAACTTATTCAATTCAAATTATGGCCTTATTACTATGAAAGACAATACATAATGGATGAAAAATTGACAAAGAAGGCCCAATACATCTAGAGAATCCAAATAAGGGTAATAAGGGACCACACAACAAAAGTCCGTAAAATTGTACAACAATGATGGTTCACCAAAAAATAAGAGGAAATAAGAGAGAGAGAGAGAGAGAGAGAGAGAGAGAGAGAGAGAGAGAGAGAGAGAGAGAGAGAGAGAGAGAGAGAGAGAGAGAGAGAGAGAGAGAGAGAGAACAAATTTAAAAACTCAACAAGAAATATTTAAAAAAATGTTATTAATGAAAAAATAATTCAAACAAATAATCAATTAATACAATTCACTCTCTACAACTATAAACAAAGTTCACATAATGGTTAGTCCCTACCAATGAGTTGAGAATATGATTGATCTTTTAAATCGGGGATGAAATAAAAAACTATATAACATTGGATGGATAGATTGTTTGTTATTATATGTGAAATTTTGATGGTGATACATTTTTTTTACTTACATATTATTTTACTTATCTTATCTTTTGTTACTTACATATACATACATATATATATATATATATATATATATCGTAATGTTCCATATGAAAAATAAAAACTCTTACCTGTGGTTGCAACTTTATTTAGATGTATTACAATAATGGACAAAGTTGGAATAAATATCTCCACGTACTTCAATACTCCCATAAAAATCAAAGTCCTAGTGGAACTTCTTGGCATGGGCCAATTGGTGATGGCATCCACCTTCAAAGTTTCCACAAATGTTTCTCCTCTTCCAACCGCATGCTTAAGATATACTAGTGATTGTTTGGAAAATTCATATTTTTGCATGTTGCATAGCAATTTCTTTTTCAAAACTTGTTTCAAGTGGGTTAAATATTCTTCCCATATGGCATTGAAAAGAAAAATATCATCATGATATATAATAATTTATGTATTTAAGAATGACCACACAAAAAAACATGAAAACAATTTTATTGTTTCTATTAATAATGTGATAAATTAGTATTGTTGTATAAGCTTTGAAAAATAATATTATGTAATTCATATCATTTAAAAATTGTAACGTAATAAATGATTTATTATATGTAGTTCAAAATTTCAAAAATAAAATATCTAAAATTGATTATTATTTCTTATATAATAAATAAATTGGGTTATGTTATTTAAGTGATGCAATGTCTTAACATAGTCAATAGTTTAACAAATTAAATGTTTACATCTCAACATTATAAACACATTGCGAATGAATAAAATATGAATATGAATATAGATGTTCAATAGCGATCGTTAAACAACAATATATTTTTTTCTCGGAGTTTAAATAATGGATATAATATAATATAACCATTGGAGTCATACATTTTATTTGAGTGCATTTCGAAACAACAATACCTAATCAACATTTTGAAGTCTAAAATGATCAAGCAAAAATTGTGATTGATTGAAATGTGATATGGGTTGTCTATACATTGAGTATTTAGTACGTTAAACAAATATGATATAATTTATTTAATTTATAGTATTGTTTTACTAAGTCTATTGACATTCTACACATGTAATAAGATTCATTTTTCTTTCTTTATTTTGTATGGAAGTGGACATTTTATAGTTTGTATTGAAAGGTTACTAACTATTTTAATGAATATCCTTGTTATAATTAATTGAAATGTAAAGTAAGTGGTTCTATTTTTTTACTTATTGACTTAATGATCTAATAATAAATGTTATTGACTTAATGATCTAATAATAAATGTTACTTTGAATTGTCTCGAATGAAATCAATAATAAGATCTCAAACTTATAAGACCAATCAATATTCATTGAAATCAATTTCTATATTTTATGTTAAGTAAATTGCACGTTCAAACTTGCCAACATTACATACTAAACTTTTAAAAAATAATACCAATTACATCTTTCCCAGATTAATAATGAGATAATGGGTAGGGACTAACAAGAAGTCACAGACATCTATATCATGTCAATCTTAAAGAATATAAGAACATTATAAAGTGACACATTCTTAAATAAGAAATGTTTTATCCTCTCTAAAATAAATGATAATGTCTCATACAAAATGACAAGGTTGGGCAAGGTGATCACATATTTCACGTGGCTTCATATTGTTCAATGTGACCAACTTAGATAAGGATTGTTAACCTCATTTTCATACTACTTAATTGCCCTCCACCTCACCTATCAATGGTTGGTTCATAAATTTCCATCATGATTAGATAATTTTAATTGGAAAACAAATTTGTCCAAAGGTAGGTGAGAAAGATTGAAAAATAAGGAAAGATTTAAAAAAGGATGAGGATTACAAGTGCTCGTGGACCCTAAAGCACCCTACGTACATTAAAAATAAAAATAATAATCCAACCACGTGAATTTGTTTGTTAAATATTACGCCATATTTGAAGCGAAAGATTGCGACCCATTTACGTTGTGATCGGATTAGAAAATATTAATTTATTTCGTGTGTGTTTGGGTATATGTATGTATGTAGGACCCTCCATTATAATTATGAGGTGCATTTCATTTAGCAATTCTCCCTTTAAATCCAATGTTGTTGGATGACGAAAGATTTTTCGGTTTTTTAAGTTTCTATTTTAATATTTACATATTTGCACCAAAAACGTTTTAAATGAGTAGAAAATTGTTATTGTTTTTTTAAATGACTATTGGTATGTGATTTTGGGTCTTTGAGTGATGCTAGAGATTGTAGTTATATGTTGAGGTGTAGTGTTTGATTTTCTAGTGTAGTAATTAGGATTTAAATTGATTGGTTTTTATTGGGCATTTTTGGCGTGAGGTTATGATGTGGATCGAGTTGTAAGAGGTTGAAATACCTCCAAAATACATAAACAATTTGTAAAAAAACCAGAAGCTTCAAAATAGCTTTATTTTCATTTCGGAATCCACACTAATCTTTTACAACCTTACAATCTTCTTTTTATTTCCCATTATCTATAAGAAAACCCTAAAATGCGAAAAAACCCTAAAACTCAAAAAAACCCTAAAAAGTAAAACACCTCGGATGGACCCCAATTTTTGCGTACAAAATATGCCTTTGTAAATTAAGGCGTATGTCAAATATTGGCTTATTACATAAAACAAAACAAAATATATTAAAACTCTAAGTGCTAGACAAAACCACCAAAAAGGTTTAGAGCCAATTTTAGACCACTAGATGAATGAATTGGGCCCCGAAAAAATGCCAAAAAGTCACTCAACCTTCCTATAATGTTGACATGGCACACTTCTATTCAATATCTATGACCATGGAAAATTTCAAGACGATCCAATAGTCGGATCAAAATTTATGGTCTCCGGAAGTTATGTTCCCACATCATTCTCCCCTAGTTGAAAAGAATTTTGCACCTGCGAATTCAGTTGATGGAATTCATCCAATTTTCCATTATCAATCTTCTTCAACTCCCACTCAGGAATCCAAGTATTTTCTTCATGTCAGAACCTTCCCACTACACCAAATATTTGGTGTAGCTCCTATGTCTAAAAGTAGTGGTTGTCTTTTTGTCCAAGACACACATTACCCTCTCCTTTTTCTTCTTCGGCATCTGCTACTCCCAATTTATTTCTTCCTCCTCCATGACATTTTCCTCATGACCTAGAAACTTATATAAGTCAAAAACATTAAAAACTTGGTGAAATAACAAAGTTGTGGGTAGCTCCACCTTATAGGCATTATCACTCATTTTCTTCATAATCCTATATGGCCCAATCTTCTTATAATTTAGTTTATTATATCCCCTTTGGAAACCTCTCCTTTCTAAGATGAACCATCACCATATCTCCTTCTTCAAATACATTTACTCTCCTATTGGCATTTGCAACTGCTTTATATTGTGCATTACTAACTTTTAGCTTTTCCCTCACTTCTTCCTGCAATTGTAGCATGTGTTCTGCAAATGCTTCTGCATCATCACTGGTTTTATCTTCACCAGGTAGCACAATCAAATCTAGGAATCCCTTGGGGTTCCTACCATATACAATTTGGAAAGGAGACCTCCCTGTTGACTTGTTTATCGAGTTGTTATAAGAAACTCAACTTGTGGTAAAGCCAAGTCCCATTGTTTTGGCTTTTCTCCAACTATGCAACGTAGGAGATTTCCCAAGCTTTTGTTCACTACTTGTCTTCCCATTAGTTTGGGGGTGATATGCACTACTAAATTGTAGTTGTGTCCCCATTTTCCTCCATAGAGTCTTCCAAAAGTGACTCAAAATTTTTGTGTCCCGATCTGAAGTGATCATTCTTGGAACTCCATGCAACCTAACCACTTGTGAAAAAAAACAAATCTGCAACTTTGGAAGCATCATTAGTTGTCTTACAAGCAATGAAATGTGTCATCTTAGAGAATCTATCAACCACAACAAAGATAGAATCATTCCCTCGTTGTGTGTTAGATGTCCTAACATGAAATCCATACTCAAATCAACCCATGACCTTGTAAGGATAGGTAATGATATTTACAACCCAATATTCTATGTATGAACCTTTGTCATTTGACACACTCGCATCTTGCTACAATCCTCCTTATATCCCTCTTTACGTTCGGCTAATAATATGTTTCTACCACAAGAGCAGTTGTATTACTTATACCAAAGTGTCCATCCAACCCCCCACTAAGAAATTCACTTATAATATTGTCTCTCATTGAACCAATAGGGATGCACAATTGCTTTCCCCTGAATAAATAACCATCTTGTATCAAATAATTAGAAGAACCACTACCCATTATAGGGTCCTTACATTGTCTCACAACATCACCAAAATATGGATCACCTTCATACAATTCCTTAACTACCTCAAACCCTACTACTTCATTTTCCATTGTTATCAAAAGTGCCACACGCCTACTCAAGGCATCAACAACTTGATTCTGCTTACCCGACTTATTCTTTAAGACAAAAGTATATTCTTGCAAAAATGAAACCCACTTTACATGCCTACTATTTAGTTTCTTTTGTGTGTTTACATACCTCAATGCTTCATGGTCAGTAAAGAGTACAAATTCCTTAGCTACCAAGTAATGTCTCCAATGCCTTAATCCCGAACAATAACATAAAATTCCACATCATAAGTAGAATATTTCCTCTCGACTTCATTTAGTTTTTCATGAAGAATGCCATAGGTCATCCTTCGACTCAATACAACTCCAATCCCGACATGTGAGGCATCACAATCAACCTCAAAGACCTTGCTAAAATCTAGCAATACCAAAACAAGTGCCTCTGACACTTTCTTCTTCAACAATTCAAAACTATATGTTACTACCTTGGTCCATACAAACTCCTTTCCCTTCATACACTATGTTATGGGTGCAACAATGCTACTGAAATTCTTGATGAACTTCCTATTAAAAGTTTTGAATCCATGAAAATACAAACCTCTATCACATTCCTTGGAATAGGCCATTCTAAAATTGCCTTTACTTTTCCTCATCCATCCTCTAAGATGACAAACCCCCAAAAACTAGAATTTTCTGAAGAAATCTACACTTATTTAAGTTTACATACAAACTCTCTTTTCGTAACAATTCTAACACCAATTTCAAATGTAACAAGTGTTCTTCCACTATCTTACTGAATATAAAAATATCATCAAAATAGACAACCACAAACTTACCATTGTATTCTCGCAGACTCGGTTCATTAGTTAACAAATAAAATTAACAAATTAAATATTGACATCCCTTCATGTATACCTTATGTTGGTACCCAAATTTAATCACCTTCAAAGGCCGAAAGGAAAGCATCATGGACTGGCAGACGCTCGAGGCAGATAGATGATCATGTATGTTTTTGTAGCCGGGGATGCAATCTATCCGACTTTTAGGCACCTGGGCTTTGAACAGAGTGGGTAACACCTTAAGATGATTTGACCTATCCTCACTACTTTATGGTTGTGTCTTTCAACCAAGGTGAGAGAACCCTTTTGTAACCTCGTTATTTATTGAGGAGATGGAGATATCCTTCCTAATGAAGTTGTTAAGGAGACCTTGAAGAAAATATGATCAATGCAACAAAATCTAACTCTCACGAGTTGTCACTCTAGATAGTGGAGATATTCTCTGCAAGGTTCAAAGCTACTAAAGAAATTTGGAATCTTGATTGTTTCTGCATGTTTTGGTAGTAAAATTTGTGCATTTGTATACACACATGACAAACAGGGATAGTATGGGTAGCATTAGTTTTTTTAAATAAATTTTGGTGGGAGGTGAGGCGAGAATGAACTTAATTTACCAAATCTCTGAGAACTCTTAGAAAATGGAAAGTCTAGACAACAGAATACTTCAGAATAGCTAAAATGTTCCTTTAACCAAAATATGTACTTCAATGGAGGCCCATATTAGCACTTTTTCACACAATCTATGAGATTCTAACACAAAGGCTCGAGTTAGAAGATCCAATAAAACATCAAAATCTAAGATCAATCACGCCTGAGGTACACCCAGAGGCTTACAAACAATCTCTGTCAACGAATGAAAGAAAAGTGATTTTAAATCATTTATTTCATTCCCAAATGAAAGCTCTTCTGAGAAATGAGATTGTAGATGCCACTAAACTGTCACAAGGATTGAGACCTATGTGATCAAGACAAATTTTGATACAAGATTGCAACAGGAAACAAGGAAAACTATTTGCAGACATTTAGGAGTAAAACGAACACATTTTTCATAAGATCCACACAGAATAACTTGAGTTTGATTAAATTTATCAGCAAGGGAAAGTTTCTAGAACAATCTCAAAGCTTGTCAATGGTTTTACACTTGCAACCACCTTGACACGATCAAACTTAATACAAAAGAGATATACAAGCTTCTTAGACGGCTTCTCAAAAGACAAGGCTTTGTCAAATTTTCCTCTTGGGAATTTTCTTCGACCTCTAACACTCCAACCATTTGCACGAAAAATTTGTGCCATTTATAACATTTACAACAGAGCCCCTTCTTCCCCAAAAGACAAAAACATTTAATGTACCAGTGCTCACCATGATCTCGATTGCAATTCCCAAAATTAGATCTGTAAAATTTGTCAGGTGCTCATGGGGCGATCTCTTCGAAAATCTCAACATTCAACTCCTTCATCTAGTAGAACACTCCTCCTTCAACTCGCCAACCACTTCCACCCCTAATCTGTCAAATCTAGTTCCTTGTGTGCTCGGGAGAAGAAAAATGGAAAATCAGATCGAGCTCGATAGTCAGACCATTTTAATGGAAAAAGATGTCTCTAGATCTCTCCCACCAAACTTAGATATCAAAATTAACTCCCTCTTTGTTTGGCATGTAGGAAATATCAAGAAATCGTGAAAACTTGCACTTAGGCGTGTTTCAAAGTAAAAATGGGGGGAAAATCATATTCAGACTCACAGTTGTTGTTGATATTTACTTTGAATTTGGGATGTCCACGTGGAATATTCAACTTTAAAACAGGCTCGGGGGTTTCCTTTGACTTTTACAACCTTTCGAAAAAATGGAAAAAATTTCCATTTTGCTCCTCACCTCCGCCCTTGGGAAATGAGCCTGACATGTGTCCCAATGTGGGTCCCAGTGGAACCGCGCTTCCTTTTAGAATTTTACTCCATTTTTCCAAACGGTAAAAACATCCAACTTACCTCCAAAGGCCTCGCATCTCCGCCATTAGCTTTGCCATGTGTCCTTCTGCGGGGTCAAAGTTAGACTTTTTCCCTGCCTCTTAAATTTGCTCCAATCGAGCCCGACAAGGCCGTGGAGGCAGTTCAAACTTTTTGCCAAAGTAGACAAAAATAACAAGTTCGAAAATAGACCCACCGCACCCCATCCAATTAGAAGAAGCCACATAAGCACCAAAAGAACCAATCATATTTGAGCAGGCCACGAGACCAAATTTGCCTTTTTGCCAAAAAAGCAAAAAGTGATAAGTTAAAGCATTTTCCCGCCGTCCCCTGACCAACCAAAAGAAGCCATGTGACCACCGAACACTGAGGAATAAATTTGACAGGAAAAAGACACCCGTCAGACTGTCAGAATATAGAAAATCACCATTCACGCCCAGAACCCGATTTTTCGCTAAGGATGAAAATTTATTTTGAAACAAAAACAAGTGAATCATGGTTCCGAGCATATTTTCGACCATGGATTTGGATTTTCAAAGGCATAAAATATAGATTAACCATTCTCAAGCTTCCATGGTTGAGGAAAAATAGGAAAAATGACAGAGCCCGCGGACTTTGAAGAAATTGGGGCAAAACAGTAAGGCACTCAGAGACTTCTTCAAGGAGGGACATGACAATGGATTTTGCAAACAACTTGAAGCATCTCAAATGGAAATAAAAGCTTTTAGAAAACCCACATCGAGAGACAGAAAATTTCACAATACGTAGATCAGAGGAAAATAATGGCAAATGGGGCGAGACAGATTTGAGCACCAACACCGTACAACTCATGTGTAACTTCTATTATGTAACATTAATTACATTCTTTGTTAAGGTGTCCATGGGTATGTTCTCTTATTTAACAAACACATGAATTGTCTTGATCAATTATATTATTGTCATAAAGAACCAAGTCCCATCTCATCTAATTTGGGATTTAGTAGTGGTTTATTATTGCATGCATGTCAAATATTAGCTAATATTATGAACCTATGAATGTTTAACTAGATTATTAAGAAGGAGAACAATAAAATGTTATCCCTCAACATACCCTCCTCTTTAACTAGTAAAAAAATATTTTCCTTAACAAAAATAATATGACCATTGTGTATCACCTGTTACTTAGATTGTTTCTTTCAAGTGTCGATTTAAATAGATAGTAGGTAATTCGAGGCTTAGGAGGAATAATTGCTCAAATGTGGTTGATGGGTTGCGCGTGTATGACTTCCGAATCCATAGCTGATTGTGATAACTTCCTTTTGGCTAGGAGGAACTACTTGTAATGCAAAGCAAGACCACCAAAAGAATTAAACAAAATGGGTAGTGAACGCGCCAACAGATACTAGATCCGTGAAGTGTGATACTTCCTAGATGGTTGTTAGTCCAATGTTTTAAACAATTTAATGTTGTAAACCGAGTAAATCCTATTGTAATTTGAAATGATTTAGGTATCTCACTTAAAACCAAATAAGAAATAGATCTAATCTAACAAATCTAAGCTAGAACATAATCCAAACATCAAATGATTGGTCCTGGATTCTACAGTTTTGACAGAGGTCTCGGGTAGATCACAGGTGGATGAGGGTGAAATGAAATTTGGTGGGTAGGTCTCTGCTGCAGGGGTCATATAGGAAAATACAGAGATCGATGTCGACACTCCAGTGTATGGGGCTTCCATGTAGGTTGATTGAGAAGAAGGCAATGAAATAGGGGGTATGTACCTGGAATGTATAATGGATGAAACGAGAGGTTGTTGGTAGTATGTATATGGGGGTGGAAGGGTTGTGGTAACCCTAGTGGCAATAGGGGCTAATGATTGTGGAATGGAAAGGACCATGTTCTGAAATGGGGTGGGGGTCACCGAAACTGGAGGTGGTAATGTAGCTATGGGTATGTGTGAGACATTAGGGGTGGATGAGGTTGTGTTTGGGGTAGTTATTGCAGGTATGGTGGATGTAGCGGGTGCCACGAAGGTAGCAGACGTGGTAGTTATAGCGGGTATAGGACCTAGTTGTGAAATGACTCAGGGGTAATGTAGATTTGGTAGCACAGAGCTAGATGGGGCCGATGCAGGAGTGGGAGTGAGAGTAGGGGGATAGATACAAGCATGTCGTATATCAACTGACCCGAGGAATCTCAAGTGGATGAGTGGGAAAGGTAAAACTGCAAAGCAATATGGTTTTGGTCAAGGAGTCGTGTAAACTCCTCATCTCTCGGTAGTGATAGTAATAGGCTAGATGGGATCCATGGCTGGTGATAAAATGGAAGGTGGTGAAGGACTAGGTGGGAGTGGTTGACAACTGGTGTGAAACACAAGTGTGCTTGCTTGTCTTGAGTCGGCACCATGTGAAACAAGATCGATTAGGTAGGGTTGCTTCTCTGTAAATGACACAGAGAACAACAGGAATAGGTGAATTTGGCGGCAAAAAGTGGATTAGGTACCAAATGGTGGCTAGAATGTTAAATAGGTTAACCGATGCCGGTTAGGGAAAACTCACGTTGGTTTAGGGTAACCACTATCGGTCACACCGTAGAAAATGGACAGTGAGTGAAAAATAAGGAAGGTGAAATCTAATAGGTATGCCAAATCTGATGATGTTTACAACGTCAATGGGTATGATGGTAGTGACCAGACGTGAAAAGTGGAAGATAATGAATAAAAATGTCCTTTTGAGTAGGTTAGCAAAAGGACCTGGAACCAACATCGGTTGGGTATAACCGATGGTGGTCAGAGGTAACCGACGATGGTTACTGTGAAATTGAAATAGTGATGAAAGAAAATTGGTTGTGAATTAAAATATGGTGTGGAATTAGACCCAAAATTCTGAGAATGATGGTGATATGGCCTAGGCACACTCAGGTGAAGCCGGAATACACCAGCTGTGATGAGGAGCATGCAAGGATAAACAAAAAAGTGAAGAATGTGATCTCTCACCTCAAAATGCAAGCCAAGCAAAAACACTAAGAAAAATGCTATCCTAGGAGTTCCCTTCTATTATGTTTGTTTAGCTTATGCTATTTAGGGACTGACACATGAATTGTGAAATAGAGTTTTTTTGGTGAGGATGGCTTCCTACAAAGAAGGAGATCTAAAAGGTGAGGTTTTAGGTATGTTATGGTGGGGGCGGGTTTCGCTCTGAAGTATGACTCGACAGAGCAATGAGCTAGGTGACCACCGTGTCGTGACCATGTGATCACCTACAGCTTCTTCCAGGTAAGATGTTGTTTAAGAATGTATGTATTTTGAATTTTTGTGAGGTTTGGTAAGACTCAAAGAAAGAGAAAAGGAAAGAAGTGCTTTTCTACGATTTGTTTGTCAACCATCAGCTAGGCATGACTTCCAGCGTATAGGTTTCCCTCAATTAATGTGAGCTAATGCAATAAATTAGAATGGAATGCACTTATTTTTAAGCCCAAATCGAGATGTGAAATTGGATGACACAATAAGATGAAGAGGAAGAGGGATGCTCTTTCACTATTATGCAGAAAACATAAAGAAATGGTTCTTTTTAATTACACCAAAAGAAAAGTTTCCTTTAGAGGAAATAGAAAGATGAGGTGGGTTACCAAGGAATAAAATTAGTGTGTATGCTTTTTAGAAGGGAAACAAACACACAATTTTTCCTAGGAATGAATGAAATGTAACGAACCCCGGATGGGTCCCCGTCGGGTTTTGCAAAAAAATTCACCTGTTTCTTAGATCGTTTCTTTGAAGTGTTGACGAAACAAATAGGGTAACGGGCATAGGAGGAATACCTGTTCAAATGTTGGTTGATGTGTTGTTTCACACGTATCACCGAATCCACACTGATTGTCGAGAACTTCCTTTTGGCTAGGAGGAACTACCCGTAATGCAAAGTAAGACCACCATAAGGAATTAAAAAAATGTGCAAAGTGAAGCGCCTAGCGTATGCTAGATCGGGAAGTGTGATACTTCCTAGATGGCTAGTCCACTATTTTAAACAATTTAATGTTGTAAACAAGTAAATCCTATTGTAATTTGAAATGATTTAGGTATCTCACTTAAAACACAATAAGAAATAGATCTAATCTAACAAAGCTAACCTAGAATAGAATCAAAATGTCAAATGATTGGTTCGGGTTCTCGCATGGGTTTTGACAGAGGTCTCGGGTAGATCATAGGTGGATGAGGGTGAAATGAAATTTGGTGGGTAGGTCTCTACTCTGGTCATGATGGGAAAATACGAGAGACCGATGTCGGTTAAGAGGTAATGATGACGATCGTGTATAACCGGTGCGCCATTCTTGTGGAAATCTGGAAATGCCACAGAACAAGCTTTGGGTCTCCTTTGTGATTGCACAAAGGACTTTGGCTAGTCGAGATGAGGTATTAGGTGATTGGGGTAGGATTTGGCGAGGTTTTTAATGGGTATATGGAGGTGGAAATGTTGGAGAAGGTCAATAGGTGGATAGGTAAACAATAGATGATAAAATGATGATGAAATGAAATAAACCAAAAAAGTATGACGTTATACTTACTTGGATTCCGATCTGAATGCCTGTGAGTGAGGGATGGAGGTGCTGATGAGAGTTTGAAGGTTGCAAGTGATCACCAACTGAAGGAAAGCTTCTGCATGGACTGCATGTACATTCCTCTTTGCTTGGTTAGATCAGATCATGACTGGGATGGCTGTGCAAGAAAAGATGCTTGATCTCCTTCCTTGCATGCAGATTCTTGCTAGAATTCACTCTCTGAAGATGTGTTATCTCTCTGAGATGTGTTAATACTCCCAACCTTTTGCTTCTTACTTCCCACTTCTAACTTCCAACTTCCAACCTTGAGAATAAGGTTGTTTTGGGGTTAAAAGGGTAACCAACAATAGTTCTAGCTTAACTGGCGATGGTTAGGGGTAATCGGCGTTGGTCAAGGCGGGATTTCCTAGGTTTACTAAACTAGGGAGATCCTCTTTATTTCTTTAGATTTTGTGTTGTTAACCCGTGGATTAGACTGGGAGCTTCTTGTGAGCATGCGGGAATGTGGTTAGAGGGAATGTAGGCATTGATTTTTAGGGTTTGGGTAAGTCTTAGTTAGTTATGGCAACTTACTAAGAATAGGTCTTAGGTTGAGTTGGCTTGGTGAGGTGTCTAAGTGAACTGTATATGTGGATATTATTTAAAATAAGATATTTAAATAATAAATATAGTGAGATAATGATTAATTTAATTAATTTAATTAAATTAATATTAGGGGTGAAGGGGGCCATGGCTAGGTGAATGTAATGAAGGGTGCTTATTCGTCGAGGGACCAAAGGGAGTGTGACCTAATTTTAGTGTCTACATTTTGGCCCTTTTTTTTACGCAGCCTTGTATTGGTAAGTGACGCTAACAAAAATAAGATGTGGTTGCCCCATGTGTGGGTGAAGGTGATCCCCCTCAAACTAGGAACTGACGAGGCCAGAAGGCGAATCGGTGAGTGGTTTGATAAAAAGGTGAATGTGAGGAAAAGGCAGGTGGGCACAGGGAAAAAGGGTAAAAGGTCTACTCAGGCCATTGAGGTAATTGGTCAGGGTCAAAGGTAGCAATAGTCAAACACATGCACACGTATAAACTATAAAGCATGCTACCAAGTTGAAGAGCAGGCAAACTCTACATCGTCTAAGGTCGATAGGTTTATCCAAACAAGGTTGAAGTGATTCGGTATCCAAGGTATAGGATATGGTCAGGAAACACAACATAGGTTAGGTACAGGAACGTTTAGGTATGTTCCAGTACACCAAAGGTAGGGTTAGGATAAACGGTCACAGCAATAGGCTAGGTAAGGTCATTAGGTCAACAACACAGGTAACAATGCTACAAGGTATAGTGAACACATGAGGTCAAAGGTCACTAGTGATGGTCCAGTCCAAATATCTAGGTCGCAGCATAGGTAAGGCCAAGGTAGGGGTAAAATAATGAGTCCCTAAAGGAGGACAAAGGGAGGTAGTAAATGATGAGGTCAGGAAAGGTAAGGTAAATGGGTTGGGTAAAGGATCAGGGTGAAGGGTGGGGTAAAAGGGAAAAAGGGAAGGCAATGTGTAGGTGAGGGTGACCGATGCCGGTCATGGAAACCGATGGTATAGAGCAACCGACGACGGTTAGGTAGGCATGTGACCGATGCGGTCAAGGTAAGGACATCGGTTAGGTCGGGTTGGTTATAAAAAAAAATCCACGTTTTTGTTATTCATTTGTTATTTGTGAAGTGAGAAAATGAAAAAAAGGGAGAAAAGAGAGAAAAGTGTCCAAAAAAATGGGACAGTGAGTTAGTAGTGTGATTGGATGAGGGTTTGGTTGGTGAGCAGCGGGTTCACGAGATCAGGGTGAGAGATTTGATTGGTCGGAGGTTACGAGTAGTTATTCGATGATGGCAGAGGCCGGAGAGGGATCGGGAAGGTCACCGATACAGTGGCCAGACATGCCACAGAGATGGCGGTAACGTGACGAGGTAAGCACCCTACTCTACATTGTGGATTTGATAGATTAATGGAGTAGATTAGTGTTATTTGTAGGTTTTTGTGGTTTTTGGTTTTTGTGGGTGGGTAAAAATTAAATTTGGGTATGGGGGAATAGCGGGCAAAAAGAGGAAGGGGAGGGTAGTAAATGGTATAGGTGGGGTGGGTAGAGGTCCAGGGGTAGTTTAGGTCATTGTAGGTGGGGAAAAGGGGGGGGGGAGGTTTTAGAAAAGGGGGTTTTGGGAAGTCGTGGGTTTTTTTCCATGGATGCTGGCGTCAGTCAAGTGTGGTGGCGTTAGGTAGGTGGAACCGTATCGGTCACCAAACAAGTGACCAATGCCGGTTAAAAGGTAACCATGGTCGGTAAGAGTGAACCGGTATCGGTCACCAAGCAGGTGACCAATGCCGGTTTAAGGGTGACCAGAGTCGGTTAGGATGAACGGTACCAGTCAAGCTTTTAGGCACAAGGTGCAAAAAGTGATGTGGGCTAGGTAGTTGAGATGGGTAGGGTGAAAATAGGGTGGAGGGTAATGATAATTGGTGAATATGGTCATGGTAAATGTGGATTAATGTTGTGTTTGTATTGGATGTAGGGGAGAGCGCAGTTACATATGCGAGACAGGGTTCCGCCACTACTGGTGATAGTGCACGGTACAATGACCCCGTTGGAGCTGCAGCATGTGGAGGTAGTGGGCTTGAGTGGGGTTTGTCACTACAGACATGTTGTTCAGACAGCCCAACTTGATGGTCGTGCTCATCGATAGATGGGATCCGTGACCAACACGTTCCACCTACCGACAGTGAGATGACTATCACCCTGGAGGACGTGTTCCAGATTTTGTGGTTACCCATATTGGGTGCCCAGGTGTACTCTATCTCCTTCGAGGCCTCAGAGGAGTTGATTGGGACTATTTTGGTGAGGGGCGGTTGATATGAGATTCCATAGTGCCAGTTTGAGCTATGGAGAGATGTACCTAGCCCATCCGGATGAGACGAGGCTAGTGGTTATGTTGATGGAGGCAATGTACTACTATGCACTGCCAGATGCCGAGGGTGGATGATTTCCCTATCACTGATGGGGGTACTCCATGATATGATGGTGCATGAGACACACTTTTCCTAGGCACCAACATTCTTAGTGTAGTTATACAGAGAGTTGTGGGCATATGGGTGGTTACACAGGTTTAGCATGTGTTGTACATTTATACTACACTATTGGGCATATGAGCACATAGTGTGTGCATGTGACCTATAGGGATGTTCCAAGAAGATGCATTCCCACCTAGATTTTGTGGGTGGGATACAGAGATGGGTGCCGGTGATAGGAGAGTGGAGATCGGATAGGCCGACACATGATGTGGCCCATTTTCGGCGTAGTTACTGGAGGGATTGTCTGAAGTGGACATTATATGGAGGCCATATGTGGGATTCCCCTCATATAGGCATATGCATGAGGAGCTAGTTGAGCTCCAGCTAGAGAGGTGGATATAAGGTCGTCGTGTCGGGGAGGATGAGATGATCCCGATAGACAGAGTCGATGGTAGTTCGGGCTCTTACAGGACATTCCTCCACCCTTCCCATAGTATTGGAGAGATGATGTGGAGAGGCCCTTACCTCTACCACAGCCTACAATGCCGATAGGGGAGGAGGAGTAGTTAGTGGATCGGTGGATAGATGACGCTAGATGTACAGATAGGTACAAGAAGTGGTGGGTGGATAAGTTACGAGCCATACCACCCAGACCAGGGCATCCAGACCTAGCTACCATTACAGTGCAGAGAGACGCCCTACAGGGGTAGGTAGCTACGCTGATTACCCATTTGGGTATAATGTAGACACAACTAGAGGTTCAGAAGTAGAGGTAGCAGAGCTACATGTACATGTGGCTGGCAGCAGGCCCAAATGGTGGATGGAGGAGATAGAGGAGATGGAGATGATCGGGGGATGGTCAGGTGGCAGCCTTACAAGCTTAGGTGGTAGGTTTATAGGGCCATTTGGCCACAACCCAGGCACAGATTGGGGCCTTACAGGCCCAAATAGGCACATGGGTAGGGGGCACCACCACAGCACCGAGATAGGTCTCGGTTCACGCAAGGCGGGCGCAGGAGGCGAGTCTGCAGGGAAGGTACAAGGGCGAGACCTATGGGACCACCACAGACCATGCCTATATCTAGGTTACAGGATGCCCTAGGTGAGGCAAGATACTATCAGGACCAGCTTATGGTGGCCGAGATAGATTTCATATCCTATGCCGAGTATAGGGCACATCAGGTGTCTAGTGAGAGGACGAGATCCCGTACTCATAGTGTGGAGAGCACAGGAGGTCAGCGAGCTCGAGGCCCTGATCAGGGAGAGGCCACCAGTGCATGGGACCAGCTCTAGGTGAGGTGCTAGCAGGGACACAGGAGGCCGAGGGTACAGGTGACACAAAGATGGAGGACATCCGGTGAGATGCTTGATATGCGGTCACCGATTTTTTATGTATACTAGTTATTTTTTGAGATATATATACCGTGCTGCGTATCACTGAAGATAGTGAGGATGTATGAGTGATTTGTATATTTTGAGCATATATCGGCCTGTGTGCCGAAGATATTTTGTATTGATTCATTCTTTTTGTATATATGAGACCGGCCTATGTGCCGATGACATTTTGTATTGTATATCGCCTGCATGCCAACATTTTGAGATGATGGACATGATGAGATAGGCATGTATATTAAGATACACATTTATTGATTTATATGATGAGATACATGGTATTTTGTGATGTGTTGATGTGTTTATGAGATATTGGATTATGGCTTGTGTTAGATGAGATATGGGTTTGTTGTTTTGATATGGATGGAAATTAGGTGAGTTAGGCATGATGGAGTCAGGTTAGTTTAGGCATGGATCGAGTCAGGTTGGTTAGGCATGGTTGATTTAGGTTTAGGTTTGGCTAGGCATGGATTGAGTCGTTTGGTTAGGCATGGATCGAGTCATATTGGTTTAGGCATGGTTCAAGTTGGTTAGGTTAGGCATGGTTAGGCATGGTTGAGAAAGTTATAGGCATGGCATGTGTTGAAAGTAGGTGAAGTTGTGATTCTTTATTTTTTACAATGAATGATACTATGGGTCATATGTGAGATGTGGTATAATCTATAATAGTGATGATAGAGAAATGGTAGGTGTAATAAATGTATAAAATATGAAGCAACTTGTTATGTATGTGGCTTAATTTCCAATTTTGTATATAAAAGGGAAACTGAGTAAGGTGTGATGTAATGGTGGGGAACATGGAAGATGAATTGTTTAGGGTAGAGGATGGCCGAGCTAACCTCTAAGGGCCCCATGCCCTCAAAGTGTTGCCTACATAGTCCCGGTGAAAAGGGACCTCAAAGCGATGTGTTCTCTCCCATAAGCTAGGGAAGAAAATGAGGAGGTGTGAAAATGAGTTGGTAGGTTTTTGGGCATGTTGTGGGTTTAGATCTACTAGGTGTGGGTAGATTATAGGTAAAATGATGTAGGTGGGGGCAATTGTGGCAAAAGAAGGAGATTACCCCAAAAGTAAGTGTCGGAACAAGTCTGTATAAGGTAATCAAAACGTAAACAAAGATGGTTAAAAGATTAAAAGGGGCAATAAAGCCACTTGATGGGTAGGATCAGTAGATCATACCTTGGAGGAGGTGATGAACACAAGACCCTAAAGACATTGCACGATTGATTGTTCTATGGTGAAAAGTAGTCACATGATCACCAAATGTCTAAGTTCCAAGAAGTCCCTTGAGGCAGTAGGAAATGAGAGTGGGCATGGTTCAAAGGGTGAAGAGTAGGTAATTTTTATATGGTATGAGGTAGCATGCGCTTTGGGAAAGAGATCCGAGGTCACAATGGGCAAGTCCATGACAAAAAGGTTGAGTGTTTTGACTTATAGTTGAGATAGATTGATCGATGTGGGAAGTCTATATGGGAAAAATTGAACTCCTTGAGGTCTTCGTGAAGCTGATCGATGTGGGAAGCTTCGGTTGCTCTCATTTTTATTTTGAAGAGATTTACATAGTTGTCCTTCATGGGAGTAGTCTATTTATAGTAGTAATTGTCAAGAGGAAGATGTCCTTTTGAGGGAGTCATCTTTTTATTAGAAGTTTGACTCAAGGAGTTTGGTCCCATTGTGAGGTCTTTGCAGTCATGGACAAGACCAAGGTGAAAGATAGGACTCTTGTTCAAAGGGAAAGGTGAAATGACCATGGGATCTCATCTAAAGGTAGATGAAAAGTATCCATGAGAATCATGCTATGTGCAGTGCCGTGGTACACATATTTAAGAGAAGATAACTAGTGATGGGTACTCACATGATTCTTGTTTAATCGTTAGGGAGGTGTATGGAGTGAATGGCGCTCAAGGGACGAGCATGGAAAGAGACAAAGGGTGAGGTAGGATGATGAGTCAACAATAGAATGGTCAAAGATGCAAGGCGTTAAGGGGCTCAAGTTTGGTTTACCATCAAGAGAAGATAAACGATAAGCACCTGATCCATAGGTATGAGTCACGATGTATGGTCCAAGCCAATTAGGAGCAAATTTTCCCGTTTAATTTTTTTTGCTTTGGTTACGTGTTGATTTTCTTTCAGGACAAGGTCACCAACTTGGAAGGTTCGTTCATGAACACATTTTTCATAGGCACGTTTGATACGTTGTTGGTAAAATTGAAGGTGATCAGAGCGTTAAGATGATGTTTGTCTAATAACTCTAGTTGTGCTAAACGGTCCTGACGAAAGTCATCATCAGTGAGCATGTCATGGAGAGAAATGCAGAGTGAGGGGATCTGGACTTCGAGAGGTAGAACAGCCTTTGTACCATAGACTAGAGAAAATGGTGTGGTCATAGTGGAAGTGTGAATACTAGTGCGGTATGCCCATAGGGCAAAAGGAATGTGTGTATGCCAATCCTTCCCAGTATCATCAACCACTTTCATGAGAATTTTGTTTAGGGTTTTGTTAGTGGATTCGGCTTGGCCATTGGTTTTGGGTAATAAGGTGATGAGAAACTAAGTTGAATGCCAAAGGCGTCGCAAAGTTTTTGCAATGTTTTGTTTTTGAATTGTTTTCCATTATCAGTGATGAGGCGATGAGGAACACCAAAGTGACAAATGATGTGGTGGTTAATAAACTCACATATTTTCTCGGATTTTGTGGAGATGAGTGGTATGGCTTCCACCCATTTTGTGTAGTATTCGGTAGCAGTGATGATCCATTGATGGCATTGGGAAGAATGAGGATTGATTTCTCCGACAAGATCCAAACCCCATTGAGAGAAGGGCCAAAGGTCACGAGTGACTGTAAGGCGTGACTTGGGTGTATGATGAAGATTGGAATGTTGTTGGCATTTTACACAACATTTGACGTAGTCACAACAATCATGGTTAAGGGTCGGCTAGTAATAGCCTAGGCGAAGAATACGCTTAGCAACAACAAGGCCACTAAAGTGACCTCCACATATTCCATCATGAACCTCCTTAATGGTATAAGGAATTTCAGAACTTGTGAGGCATCGTAAGAGAATACCATCAAAGCCACGTTTATAGAGGAGTCCCCAGAATGACGTAATGAGAGACCTTTTTAAGGAAGCGCGTTGTCCATTACGGGTGAGATCAGGAGGTAAGATGGAGAGAGAAAGGTAGTCGGAGTATTGTTTATACCTCAGGTCAGGGGTAGTGGTTCCGATCGAGTAAACATCGTGAGGTAAATAAGAAGGTGATTGAAGTCATTGTACAGTGACAAAGATTGTAGAATCGGTGGGTGAAGCGGGTATTTGGGAAGCTAAGCAGGCCATGGTATCTATAAATTTGTTGGTTGAACATGGGATGGTTTAAAGGGTGTAATGATCAAAGGTGGTCAAAAGTATGTCTACATGATGTTTATACTTTTGAAGTATCTCATTACGACATTGGTACATACCATTGACTTGGTTCACGACCAATTGAGAATCACCAAAGATGTTGATTGATTTGACATCTAGGGAATAGGTGGCTTGGAGACCTAGTACAAGTGCTTCGTATTCGGAAATATTATTGGTGCATTCAAAATCTAGTTTGAAAGACAAAGGCATGGGTTCTCCATCAAGAGGAATGAAGATAATACCAGCTCCGCCCCCACACCGACACTTGGAACCGTCAAAGAAGAGTGTCATTTGGTAAGGAGGTTCGTCCAGGGAAAGGGTAACAATTGACTCATCTGGAAAGTCAAAATTAGAGGGTTGATCCCTAGGAAATAGGTGCGTCAGCCAGTTGGTCGGTGATAGCTTGGCCCTTGATGGAATTTTGATGAATGAATTCAAGGTCAAGATCAGCTAAAAGCATAAGCCATCACGCGGCACGCTGATTTTGATAAGGTTTGGCGTACATGAAGTGTAAGGGGTCGGTGTTAGTCACAACATAGGTTTTGTGGTTGAGTAGGTAATGACGGAGTTTGGTGGCAACGAAAAATAAGGCTAAGAAAAGTTTTTTGGGATGGTTGTATCGGGTTTGTAGTCCAAAAGAGTACGGCTGATGTAATAAACCACTTGCTCCCTGTGTTGTTCATCGCGATGAGCGAGCATGGCTCCCAAGGAGTGATCGGTAGCGGATATGTATAGGTAAAAAGGTTGATCATCTTTAGGTGGAATGAGTACGGGTGGTTGGAGAAGGTATTGTTTTAAGGCCTCAAAAGCTTTATGACATTCATCATCCCATTTAAAGGAGACATCCTTCTTGAGAAGATGATGAAATGGTTGACACCGATCTAGATAATTGTGAAATGAAATTGAATGGACTGCAATTTACCTTGCAGACTATGGAGTTGTTGAAGGTTAGTAGGCGGAGGCATTTCGAGAATGGCCTTGACTTTAGCAGGTCAACTTCTATACATACGAGAGGAAACGATAAATCTAGGAGCTTTCTAAAAGAACCGCGAAGACGCACTTCTTAGGCTAAAGCAAATGTAATATTTAATGAGGCGGTCAAATATGGTTTTAAGGACGACAAGGTGCTCGAAGCGATGTTTAGATTTGGCCAAAAGATCATCCACGTAATCTTCCAATATGCGATGCATGATATCATGGAAGATGTAAGTCATAACCCACTTATATGTGGCACCAACATTTTTAAGGCCAAAAGGCACGACTCGATAGCAAAAGGTCCCCAGAGGGTGATGAATGAGGTTTTGTGTTGATCTTCTAGGGCAAGAAAAATTTGGTTATAACCTGAGAAGCCATCCATGAGTGATATCATCTCGTGACCAGTGGTGAGGTCAACCAGTTGGTCAATACTAGGTAAGGGAAAGTCATCTTTCGGGTAGGCTAGGTTGAGGTCATGGAATTCCATGCAAATGTAGAGTCCCCCTGTCGCTTTAGTGACAGGGACAATGTTAGAAATCCAACGAGGATAATCAATGGGTAAGATGAAGGAAATGGAAAGAAGGCACTGAAGTTCTTGACGAGAAGAGAAATGTGAGGGTGCATTTTCCTCAGTTTTTGTTTGATGGGTTTGGCATCGAGAAGCGTTTACGATAATGTGGACCACTATGGTGGGGTCAATACTGGGCATGTCTACGTAAGACCAAGTGAAAGCATGGTTATGATATCTGAGAAAAGAAGTGATGGCTTCCTGTTCAACAACATCTAAAGATTGTCCGATCTTTAGGATGTGCGGGTTGTCCTGAGTAAGAATGTTGATCTTGATAGTTGATTCATTCAACATGGTTTATGTCTCGGAGGGTAACGAATGATGAATAAATGAGTCTTCTCGCACCAAGGTAGGTGAGTATGGATTCATCATCCTGACATTGAATGATGTTAATTGTAGGTGTGTCATCATTGATCATTTTAGGATACAAGAAGGGAAGAGTGGAAGGGGCCTCACCCTCACATTGATAAGTCAGAGGCCCCAAGGAAATGGTATTTATGAAAAAAAAATTAGGATGGATAGATTCAGGATCCATCGATTCGCGTGAGGATGGTGATGAAGGTGCGGGTGAAAGTGATGAAGGTGGAGAAGGCTAGTGTCCTTAATGAGTTCAATGCGGGCCTGTTTGGTAGGTGGTTCGGGAAAGCTGATACCACTACGGTCATTATGTTTACGGGTGGTACATGGAATAATGGTATGGCGGCCTTGCTCGTAAAATCCAAAACCAAAACCCTTCCATGCACATCGGTGTAGGAAGGTGTGGGTGAAATGGTGATTGGTAAGTGATTGGAAGTCAGTGAGAAAATGGGCAGGTTTGTGATGGTGGTTCAGGTGTTTAAGTGGTAGTATCAAGTCCCCCATAGGTAAGACTAGTACGAAGGTGAGGAGGACCATAAAGGAGACGTTATCCTATACGGTGATTGTAGCGAGGGTGTTGGTGAAGGCTTCCATACTCTTGTGGAGTAAGAAATGTGTTACACACTATATAGACGGTACTCCCCTAGAGTGACGTGAAAACACCTTCCAAGGATCGGTGGTTGGTATGTAGGTAGCTGGTATGGATCATGTTGGAGGTCAATGCGGAGGTGGAGTTAACAGATTGGGAAGGTGTGGTGTCACCGTGGAGCTTATAAAGAAGTGGTAGGAATGGAGGAGGTATGTGTGGTAGAAGCAGGCGTCTGTCTTGGTAAGTGGAGGTGTAGGTGAAGTGGTAGTGGTCGCGGAGGTGAGACAGATTGATAGGTATGAGCACATCATTTGGTCGGTAAAGCATGTTGCACATCAATCATCACAGTGTACCCGTATATGTCATGTCGTGTGGACAAAGATGAAGAGAGTGGTCCGGTCATCATTTTGGTGTGGCGCGATCTCTTCCTACGAGAAGCTAAGGGAGGCCACTTGGTGAATAGGGTGGGGTGAAGATGAAGATGGTAACTTTGTGAGAGAGGCTACATGATGGGGTGTGATAATGGAGGCTATGGGTGTAGGGTCATTGGGTAAAACCTCGATAAATTCAAGAAGCTCCATGAGAGCTTGATAATGGGATTTTGAGGTTTGAATGAGGTCATATAGGGACATTTTGAGGAGAGATTGGTGTAATTGTTTGAGCATGGTGTGATGTGTGATGCCTTTAGAAATGGGGTACGTGGGACGCGAGATAGTTATTTTAGGTATGGGTGTAGATGGTATGTTGGGTATAGGATTGGTTGGTGGGGGTCATTTGCCTTTTCCTTATCCCTTACGTGCACGTGTAAAGACGTGTATCATGTTGATTTAAGGGGAGTTGGAAAATGGAGAAGGTGTAGGGATGAGTGGTATAATGGCACGGCGGGAAAAAACCTACCGGAGGAGAAAACCCTGTGAGGTGAGTTGGGCAACGACATTTGGGTGGTGTCATGGCAAGTTCTCTCGATGTGAACCATGTTAATTTAAAATATTGGGTGCGGCTCTAGGAGATGTGAGGGTGGAGGTTGTGGTCTTTGAGTGGGCAGTGTGGGAATGGGTGTTAGTGAAGTTGGATCCTCATCGAGAAGGTCATCATCATCAAAGTTGGTTTTACGGTGGACACAATTGGATAAGGATAGTTTTAAGGCCTTACAGTTCTCCACATCGTGCCCTAGCACATGATGGTATGTGTAAATTTTAGTATTGTCAAACCCTTTTGGCTTGGGTTTGAGGGGGTCATAAGGTCTGAGTGGCGGTAATGTGATGACAGAAGTCTCAAGGAGGTTGGTTAAAATTTTGGCATAAGACCCTACTAGTGGATCATAATGGGAAGTGAACGTGGGTTTGGGTGTAGGTGTAGGTGATTTTGAGGAATGGTCTTTAGAGGAGGAGGGAGTGGGCGAGCTATGGTTTTGGGTGCTAGTGTGGTTTTAGGTGTCGGTCGTGCTTGTTTAGGTAGGGGTATAGTAGATGGATGGGTAGGAGGGTGTGTGGTTATTTTGACTACCTTATTATGGGGTAGTGGAGTTTTGTTTTTGGGTTGCACCTTCTTGGGTAAAGGTGATGTGGGTGTACGAGGTCTAGAAGGAAAAGCAGATGGGGAAGAGGGCAAGTTACCCATGGGGATAATGGGGGTGCTGTGAAGGTAGATGACGCGGGTTGTGCTTGAGGTGTGAGAGACAACTGACTGAAGTGTAGTGGGTAGTGAAGAAATAACTGAGGGTATTGGAGGTATGGGTGGTAAAGAGGTGCGATTGTAGGTGTAAGTCGGGTTGGGCATCCGGGTAGGTCAGAGGTTTGTGAGGAAGGAATGGGCTGTTTTGTTTTTGGTTTATTGATGGGTGGAGGTTTCTTGACCATGTTGGGGGAAGAGTCCTAAGACATACGAGATAGGTGTAGGTGTGATTGTACGGCTAGGGTATGAGTTCTATGGGTTTGGTTCTTTATTTGGGTGTAGGAGTAGGTGTGGTGTTTCTTTGGAGGATGTAGCTAAATCCAGTTTGATAGGTGGATGAGTAAGGCTGGTGGTCAAGGTGACCCCTAAAGTGGTAATAGGTTTAGTTGAGGCAAATGTTGTAGGTGTGGATTTGGGTTTAGATGTAGGTTGAGTTATGGGTAAGGGTGTGGTTTGAGCTATAACAGGTGTCGTGGAAGGGGTTTTGATAGAGGTGGTTGTGTTTGGTTCGATTGGTTGAAATATTTTTGGGTAGATAGTGGAGGTATCAGCAAGGGATCTCTACATCTGTGTTGAGACGGGAAGTAAAAGGCACCCCATAGTAAGGCTCTATCCACATAATCTAAGTGATCACCAAACATGAGAATGGACACGTCTGTAGGTGGAGTTGGTGAGGACCTAATGGAAATTCTCGTAAAATGTGTCTTAGAGATGGGGAATTGGCTAGCTTTAGCTTCTGTGGGTAAGAGAGCCGAAAGTAGGTTTGTAGGATTTTGGGTAGTGGATGGAGAATGCTCACCAAGAGGAAAAGGTATCTCAACTAGGTCTATGATGGGTGGAGGAGATGATGGGAGCTCCTCTATAAGTGGAGGAATGGATAGGTGCTCCTTTGTGGGTGGAGGAGGTAATGGGTGCTCCTTTGTGGGTGGAGGAGATAATGGGTGGAGGGTATTGTGGGTAAAGGTTCTCTAAGTGGAGAAGCTAGGGGTGAGATGGTCTTGATGTTAGCGGAAGATTCCTCCATAGGTGATGAAGGAGATGAAAGATGTTCCTCTGTTGGTGAAGGAACAGGGGAGGTTGGTTCCGACGCGGAAGGAGGATTTTGGGCTAGGATCTCCTCTATGGAAGGAATATGAGGTAAATGGGAAGCGGCAGGTACATCATTAAAGATAGCGTGAACCTCGTGGGTATGGGTATCGTGAGTTGAGGTCTCACCGGTTTGATCAGATGAAGGGGCATGGTTGGGAAATGGTTTCTTAAAGATGTGTAGGTTTTGGTTGGCAGGTGCATTAGGATTATCCATGGTTAACTCACCTTTCTCAAGCATTTCTTGGACAATATTTTTGAAAGTGATGCAGTTGCCATCACTATGACCCTTTACTCGATGATAATTACAGAAATCATGTTCTTTATACCATGCGGGCATGGGGTGAGTAAGGTCAAAAATAGTTTGTGGTTTTATGGGTGGAAGAGTGATGGCTCCAACATTGATAAGCGTTTCTAAGACAAAAGAGTAAGGTTCCCCAATTGGGTTATATTTCCGCTGCTCTCATCTGGAATTGAAAATTTGGATAGGTGAGAGATTAGATGAAGGGGTAGCCTGATTTGATGGATGTGCTGGGCCGACCTTGAGTACCACTGCATTAGCGGTGCCCTTAGATTTTGAATAATTGGTTTGTGGTTTGGAAGAAGAAGAGGTATCATTCGACTTGAATGCCAAATTCTTATTACATAATTGGATTTTCTTCTCTTTGATGGCCCGAATCTCTAACTTTCGTGCCATAGTGAATGCTTCATCGAATGTTCGGAAGGTTTGGACCTGCAAGGTCGGTGAGATATGTCTAGCACAAGCCCATGTGAAGAGCTCGATGAGTTCTGTTTGTGGTAGTTGGAAGGTAAGTTGGTTGATCAGGCTATGCCAGCGAGTGACAAAATATACGATAGATCGTCCTCATATCTTGTGCGTGGAGTATAGATCGGTCATGGTAACCTTCTTGATGATATTGATAAAGAAATAATCCAAGAAGGCTTGGGCTACTGATTGAATGAGAATATAGAGTGACTAGGTAACCCACTATACCAATCTAATGTAGGTCTAATGAGGGACATGGGAAAGGTTCTCAAGAGCAAGGCATCATCATGAGTGATCAGATAACACCCATGTTTAAACGACCGCAAATGTTGCTGTGGGTCTTCTTTACTATTGAAACGATTGAATTTAGGCATTTCCCAATACACGGGGTATGAGTGGATAGGAATGGATGGGTGGATGGGCTCATTGCAAATCTCGTCGTAGGTGAGAGTGTTGCGGGAGCTAGAAATTGATGCCTCCAATGTCTGCATCTTGTCCAACATCAATTTAATTAGGTCGTTGGTGGGTTGCGATGATTAGGTGCCTCCTGTAGCATGAGAGGGTTGGTTTTGGACATATAATAGGGGTGGCACTCCAGTGTATGGGGTTGCCATGTAGGTTGATTGAGAAGAAGAAGCAGTGAAATAGGGGGTACATACCCAGAATGTATAATGGATGAAACGGGAGGTTGTTGGTAGTATGTATATGGGGGTGGAAGGTTTGTGGTAACCCTAGTGGCAATAGGGGCTAATGATTGTGGAATAGAAAGGACCACGTTACGAAATGGGGTAGGGGTCACCGACACTAGAGGAGGTAATGTAGATATGGGTATGTGTGAGACATTAGGGGTGGATGAGGTTGTGTTTGGGGTAGTTTCACGGGTATGGTGGATGTATCGGTACCACGGAGGTAGCAGACGTGGTAGTTATAGCGGGTATAGGACCAGGCTGCAAAACGACTTGGGGTAAGGTAGATGTGGGCAAGCACGGAGCTAGATGGGGTTGATGTGGGAGTGAGAGTGAGAGTCGGGGGAAAGATAAGGGCATGTCGTATATCAACTGACCCGAGGCATCTCGAGTGGACCAGTGGAAAGGTAAAAGCAAAGTGGCGGGGTTTTGGTCAAGGAGTCGTGCAAACTCCTCATCTCCAGTAGCGATAGTAATAGGCTAGATGGGCTCCATGGCTGGTGATAAAATGGAAGGTGGTGAAGGACTATGTGGGAGTGGTTGACAACTGGCGTGAAACACAAGTGCACTTGCTTGTCTTTGAAGTCGGTCAACACCATGTGAAACAACACGATCGGGTAGGGTTGCTTTCATACAAATGACATAGAGAATAACAGAATAGGTGAATCAGTGGCAAAAAGTGGATTAGGTACCAAATGGTGGCTGGAATGTGAAACAGGCTAACCGATGCCGGTTAGGGAAAACTGACGATGGTTTAGGGGTAACGTTGTCGATCACTTTGTATAAAATGGACAGTGAGTGAAAAACAAGCAGAAGGTGAAATCGCGGGTATGACAAATCTAATGATGTTTACAACATCAATGGGTATGATGGTAGTGACTAGGAGGTCGTGAAAAGTGGAAGAAAATGAATAAAAATGTCCTTTTGAGTAGGTTAGAAAAAGGACTTGGAACCAACGTCGGTTGGGTATAACCGATGATGGTCAGAGGTAACCGACAATGATAGTTATTGTGAAATTGAAATAGTGATGAAAGAAAGTGGTTGTGAATTAAAATATGGTGTGGAATTAGCCCCGAATTTGAGAATGATGGTGATATGGCCAAAGCACACTTAGGTGAAGTCGGAATACACCGTTTGTGATGAGGAGCATGCGAGGATGAACAAAAAAAGTGAAGAACGTGATCTCTCACCTCAAAACAAAAGCCAAGCAGAAACACTAAGAAAAATGTGATCCTAGGAGTGCCTTTTCTATTATGTTTGTTTAGCTTATGCTATTTAGGGACTGACACATGAATTGTGAAATAGATTTTTTTGTGAGGATGGCTTCCTACAAAGAAGGAGATCTAAAAGGTGAGGTTTTAGGTATGTTATGGTGGGGGCGGGCTTCGCTTTGAAGTATGACTCGACAGAGCAGCAAGTTGGGTGCCCACTGTGTTGTGATCATGTGATCACCTATAGCTTCTTCTAGGTAAGATGTTGTTTAAGAATGTGTGTATTTTGAATTTTTGTGAGGTTTGGTAAGACTCAAAGAAAGAGAAAAGGAAAGAAGTGATTTTCTACGATTTGTTTGTCAACCATCAGTTGGGCATGACTTCCAGCATATAGGTTGCCCTCAATTAATGTGAGCTAATGCGATAAATCAGAATGGAATGCACTTATTTTTAAGCCCAAATCGAGATGTGAAATTGGATGACACAATAAGATGAAGAGGAAGAGGGATGCTCTTTCACTATAATGCAGAAAACATGAAGAAATGGTTCTTTTTAATTACATTAAAAGAAAAGTTTCCTTTAGAGAAAATAGAAAGAAGAGGTGGGTTACTAAGGAATAAAATTAGTGTGTACGCTTTTTAGAAGGGAAACAAACACACAATTTTTCCTAGGAATGAATGAAATGTAAGGAACCCCGGATGGGTCCCACCGGGCGTGCCAAAATGTTTCACTTGTTTCTTAGATCGTTTCTTTGAAGTGTTGATGAAACAAATAGGGTAACAGGTGTAGGAGGAATACCTGTTCAAATGTTGGTTGATGGGTTGTTGCACGCGTATGACTTCGAATCCACAGCTGATTGTGAGAACTTCCTTTTGGCTAGGAGGAACTACCTGTAATGCAAAGCAAGACCACCAGAAGGAATTAAACAAAATGGCGCAAGTGAACTACGCCTAGATATGTTATATCCAGGAAGTGTGATTCTTCTAGATGGTTGTCAATCCTTATTTTAAACAATTTAATGTTGTAAACAAAGTAAATCCTATTGTAATTTGAAATTATTTAGGTATCTCACTTAAAACACAATAAGAAATAGATCTAATCTAATAGGCTAAGCTAGAATAGAATCCAAAGGTAAAATGATTGGTTCTTGGGTTCTACAGGTTTGACAGAGGTCTCGGGTAGATCACAGGTGGATGAGGGTGAAATGAAATTTGGTGGGTAGGTCTCTATTCTGGGCTATATGGGAAAATAAAGAGACCAATGTCGGTTAAGGGTAACCAACAGAGGTCAGTGTGTGGTGCATTCTTGTGGAAATCTAGAAATGCCATGAACAAGCTTTGGGTCTCCTTTGTGATTGCACAAAGGACTTTGGTTGGTCGGGATGAGGTATTGGGTGACTGGGGTAGGCTTTGGTGAGGTTTTTAATGGGTATATGGAGGTGGAAATGTTGGAGAAGGTCAATAGGTGGCTAGGTAAACAATAGATGATAAAATGATGATGAAATGAAATAAACCAGAAAAGTATGACGTTATACTTACTTGGATTCCGGTCTGAATGCCTGTGAGTGAGGGATGGAGGTGCTGATGAGAGGTTTGAAGGTTGCAAGTGATCACCAACTGAAGGAAAGCTTCTACATGGACTGCATGTACATTCCTCTTTGCTTGGTTAGATCAGATCATGGTTGGGATGGTTGTGCAAGAAAAGATGTTTGATCTCCTTCCTTGCATGTGGATTCTCACTGGAATTCACTCTCTGAAGATGTGTTATCTCTCTAAGATGTGTTAATGCTTGCCAACCTTCTGCTTCTTGCTTCCCACTTCCAACTTCCAACTTTCAACCTTGAGAATAAGTGTTTTTGGGGTTAAAAGGGTAATCGACAGCGGTTCCGCTTAGCGGCGATAGTTAGGGGTAAGCGGCATTGGTCAAGGTGGGATTTCCTAGGTTTATTAAACTAGGGAGATCCTCTTGATTTCTTCGGATTTCGTGTCGTTAACTTACGGATTAGACTGGGAGATTCTTGTGAGCATGCGGGAATGTGGTTAGAGGGAATGTAGGCATTGATTTTTAGGGTTTGGGTAAGTCTTAGTTAGTTATGACAACTTACTAAGAATAGGTCTTAGGTTGAGTTTGCTTGGTGAGGTGTCTAAGTGAATAGTATGTGTGGATATTATTTAAAATAAGATATTTAAATAATAAATATAGTGAGGATAATGCATTAATTTAATTAAATTAATATTAGTGGGGTGAAGAGGGCCATAGCTAGGTGAATGTAATGAAGGGTGCTTATTTGGTGAGGGACCAAAGGGAGTGTGACCTAATTTTAGTGTACACACATTGTAAAGATGTTTTTGAAATAACACTAACATACATATTTACCATTTTGGAAACTTAAATTTTCCCGGAGTTGTAATATTACCACCTCCGAGTAAAAATCTCTCTTTCTTTCTTGATGTCCTTTCCATAAAGTATCACTACCTTTTCTTTGACCGAGCTAGTTGAGAACCTTACCATGACATGTAGGGTTGAGGGTTTAGGGTTTTAAATTTGAAGTGTAGGGTTTAGGTTTTAAGGTTTAGGGTTTAGAGTTTAAGGTTCGAGGTTCAAGGTCTAGGGGTGAAAAGTAGGGTTATTGGTTGAATACATAGGGGGCCCCATATATAGATAGGGTGGTTGAGTGCCACCCACTACTATATGTCGTGTTGAGGCGGCTACGTGTAGAAGATCATCTTTTTGAGACGTATCTAGTTATAGCTCTTTTCAGTAAAAGGGTGATTTTTTTAAATTATGGCTATGAGAGGATGGTACTGTTGGTGCGAGACTCACAAAGCACCCCTGGATGCGATCGGGCTTCAGGGTGATCACTCTAAAGCATCCAGTGTGATTGCACAACATGGAAACCTATCTCCAAGCGTGGGACTTGTGGAACCGAGAGAGGAATCTCCAGAGAAGGCTGGTTCCTACTCCTAAACTACCTGCCACAAACTATTCCATTCACAGAAAGCTAATCTAAACCTAATCTAACCATGCCAAGGAGACAGAGAGAGAGAGAAAAGGGGAAAAAAAGAAAAGCCTACACTAAAACGGTGATACACCAGAGAAGGAGAATGTTGAACATCTATCAAAACTGCCATGGAACAAAGAGAGGTGAGCAATGGGAAGGATGAACAGATGCATCACAGGCCCAAGGATAGATTTCACACAGAAAATGTCCCAAAACTCCATGAACACAGCTCCAGATCTGTAATGAACATTAGAACATGCGCAAATACCTGCAATGAAGAGAGGCAAGAAGAAAACAAGCAAAAATGAGCAAGGATGGACAGATGCATCACAAAACACGTTTTTGTTGCTCAGAAGTTTGCACAGAACATCATTTCAATAGTAAAAGGCAAAAATGCCATTACAGAGCAGGGGAGGAGGTTCGAACTCCATTTTTTCAACCCTAGAGAAGAAAAAGAAGGGAGGGCAGAGTTGAAAAGATGAACAACAACTTAGAAAGAAGCCCCTCCTTACAATTTATAGGAAGAATGAGAGAGGGAGAAGAGAGGAATTTGAAATCTTCCCAACCACCTCCAGACTGCATTTAAATCATATCATTATGGTGGTAGGTGAGATCCCCAACAACTCAAAATATGGCGAACTGTATTTTGCATTTTTAAGAATTTTTTCTCACTCAATTAAATATATCCAGTTGTAGTTAGACAAATGACCTCGTAAGCTTTCCAAAAAGTCTAACCTTGCATGAATCCGAGCTCCCAGTCAAAAGTTATGGCCGTCTGAATATCTGCGCCAGGGTCTGCTTCCTGTCAACGCTCAAAATGTTGCACCTCCTGAAGGTGCGCCATAGGTGCATCCGTGTGTGTGTCGACATCCTCTTACGTGCGCCAAGGCGTAACTTTTTCCTGTTGACACTCTGTGTCATGCGCCATTTCCGTGCACCTTGGGCGCACCGTTTGCCCTGTCGACATCCATTGTCGTGCGCCACTTCTGTGCACCTTGGGCGCACCGTTTTCCCTGTCAACATCCATTGTCGTGTGCCACTTCTGTGCGCCTTGGGCACACCGTTTTCCCTGTTGACATCCATTTTCATGCGCCATTTCCGTGCGCCTTTTGAATGTCAGGGATTTGAGCTTCTTTGATTTCTATATTCTCCTGTTTGTCTATATCGACCCGGGGGGGAGATATTTACAACAGTACCATTATGACAATCTCGGTGATAAGAATCCAATGAATGCTATTTTAAGCATTTTTAAAAAAAATTAAAGACTTTTTCTTTCTTTTCACTTCATTTTCGAAAAACAAAACCTCGGGCAAGATCTTGCGTTGACAAAACAAATCAAAATCCATTTGAATCATAAGCTTCTTTTCCAACCCCTATCATCCTCGAATACTAGGGCCACAAACACTCTTGTAGAAAATATTTTCCCAAATTCAATTTGATGCACTATTTTTAGCGAGAAACTTAAAACGGTTATAACTTTTGACACGAGTTTTCGTTTGAGCCTTTGTTTTAAAATTGCTTGTTTTGATGAGACGAATGCACTTGTCAACCACCTGCCGGTTGGAGCTATTTTCAGCACATTTTCGGGCTTGAAATCTGCCATTTGGGAGTCAAAAATTAGGATTTAAGTTGTGATTCGATTTTTTCCTATTTTAGGGCATTAGTTTATTTTAGTCTCTTGAATGTTAGGTTGTGGAGCCTATTTTCATGTGTGGAAGTGTTGAAGACTGTACATTAAAATTATATATACTTTCCATATTTTTTCTTGGGGGTTTGAGTGCAACCCCCGAGATTTTGGCCTAAAAAAATGTGCCTAATATTTCGAGAAACGTGATCTTCTCATATGGGTGGGATTTTTGACCAATAGGTTTATGGGTCAATTTTAGCCCATGGTTTTGGTACCCATGGTATTGTAAAATTGCTTAAGTAGTTGCCTATTTATGTGGTTTTGTGCATATGGTAGGGTTAATGTAATATTGCAGATGTGTGTGAATTCGGGTGTGAATTCAGTGAGAGTTTGTTGAGCATAGCTCCAAAAATATCTCGAGAATTGTATTGAGAGAAGAGGTGACTTGTAATAAAATTTGAACAAGTGATTCTTGGTGGACGTAGCCCAAATTGGGTGAACCACGTTAAATACTGTCTCTTTATGTTGTTTTCCTTTTATTACGAACTTTTATTTAAGATCTGTAATAATTTCGCATATTAGTTTTCTCTTTGTTGTGATTACGTGAGGGATTGTTCTCACGCATTTTATCCCTTATTTCCTAACATTGAATGCATAGTAGGTTAGAAAGTAGGCAATTCATCTAATTTAGGCATGTAGAAGATGCGTGGCAATTTTTGTGCTCGTATGAATAAGCATACGAACTTACCAAGAATAGCAGAGTTCTAGTTAACTACTAAAAATTGTAAATTTTGCCACCAGAGTATATTTAGTCAACGTTAGTTAGAGTTTTCTTGGAAAATCGAGTTGGGAGTTGTTTTCTTATTAAATAAGCATTGTAATTCATGATTCAATAATGAAGAAGAAGATTTATTTTCTTTGAGTTCAATATATTTGCAGTGTATTGAGTTTGTGTTAATTTTGGCTACATTAGAATCTCTTATACCACTTGTAATGAAATTTCTCAAATTGGTTCAACAACATATCACATAACCAAACACATAAATAAAACAATAACAATAATTCAAAATTAGATCAATATGATAGAACATGTTCTCTATATTTGATAGACAATACAAGAAAATATATGACCTAACCACTTTGAAGGGCTGACCTCGACAAACTTACAATAAAAATACGATACACAATGGTGATTTAAGTAGTAATTCATATCTCATATATATATATATATATATATATTACTTAGAAATGGTTAATTCATAAAGTGACCCTACTAATAATATGATTTCAATTATAGAGTGATATGACAAGACAAGTTAATATATTATGTTAGCCAAAAATTGGTTATAAGTGTCCATGAAAGGAAGAATAATAAAGTTTGTATCCTAGAAAATGAGATGCACAAAAATACTTTAAAATTGTGTAAATACATCACTTTACTAAATAAAATGTATTAGTGTATTATATTGTCTAATTCGTAATCAAATATTAACGTTTGGTATCAACATAAGCGAGAAATAAACAAATTTAGAGCCTCAGAAAGTATGGAATGAAGAATCGTTTGTGATGTTGATAAAGGGGTAGCTCCATCATTTGACATTATTTTTCAAATTTAATTGTAGTTTTTCATTTTAATTATAATTTGCTAAAATTTGGGAATCAAAGCATAGCATTGGAATCATCCCTCAACCCAAGCAGGATGCCTCAGGTATGTATCTTGAGATCCCAGACTACATTGTGGATCACACTATTGGAAATATGGAGAATGCATTGATAGGAAAATTGGTGGGAGGGAGACCAAATATTGACTCAATAAGGGCCTGGTCGATTCAAAAATGGAAACCAAAAGGGGATCTGGAAGTTTTAGCCCTACCCAATGGTTTTTTTCTGTTCAACTTTAACAACTCACAAGACCCCCAAAAGGTCTTGAATGATGGCCCCGATTCCTAGGCAGATTGGGGCTCTTTCTTAGGAAATGGTCTCCCATGTTTAACCCGAAGAAGGAAAATATCAATCAGTTCCCTATGTGGGTGCGCTTGCCAGGTTTACCTATGGAGATATGGGATTTTGATGTCATTAAAGGGTTTATTGCAACTCTATGGGAACCTTTGTGGCTGTTGATAATGCAACCATCACCAAAACAAGACTGGTATGCGCTAGATTTTGCATTTATTCTTTAATGGGTACATCCTTACCTCAGTCTATAACCATGAAATCTAAGGTGGGTAAATGGGTTCAAAAAATTGAATTCGAAAACTACCCTCAGAAGTGTGAAAAATGTCTAGGGTTGGGGGCATGTCAAACAACATTGCAAAATGAAAGTTTCCATGGCTTACAGGGAAGTAACCAAATCTGGGAAGAAGAATGAGAAAGGAAAAGAGATTGAAACTACAACTGAATGCCAAAGTTATCAAGACTCTTTTCCCAAATAAAGGGGTCCTCATTAATGAGAAAGTAGGAGTTGAGAATCAACAGGAAACCAATGCCATCAATAAGGAACAAATCATTAGATCTAACATCTTTCCCTTGGGGATGATGATTGTTTCATGAAAGTTATTTACTAGGAAAGATCAGAGAAAGGCATTGTTTGAACCACATTTCCAATTAGCCAAGACTCACATTTAAGTTGACAAAATGCTAGCTTTGAGGCGGTGGAACCAATCCTACAGAAAGTGGCAATGAAGGAAAACCAACTCAACATTTTGAAAAGGGGAGAGAAGGATGGAATGGTTTTAGAAGAAGAGTTAGTTCCTATTTCTAACATCTTTGATAAATTGATGGGTTATGAAGAAGTTGATACAAAAACTAGAGTTGGATCAGGGGAGGAGTTAAAAGCTAACAAAATCAAGGATATAATAAAAAATGTGAAATCTTCAACCAAAGAGATTCAACACTCTAATGTTGAACAAGTGATATCAGAAGAAATGGAAGTGCAAAATGAAAAAGAAAAACCTCCAAGTGATGGCTTGAACACACCAAAAAGAGTAGTGGAAACTTCTAAAGGCAAGAACCCTGGCACTCCAAGGAGAAAAAAAACAAATGGCAAGAAAAAAGAACAACCAAAAAGATATAGATGATGGAACTCAGTCTAAGCTCAATTTGAGGAGCTTTAGAAGAACAAAAAATCAAATTTCTAAATGAATACAATTGAAAATCTGGCCAAAGAATGGGGTACTTTGATGGCCAACATTGAAAATCAAAGTGGTTTACTCTATGGGTCCTTTACTGATTTAAGTGTTGTTAGTTTATGGTTGTAAGGTTTATGTTGTTAGTTTTGTGGTGTGTTGTTGTTTGTTTGTAGGTGTAGACTACTTGTTCTCTTTTGTTATTTCGATCATTGTTTGTGGTACTTGCTTATCTTATGATGTATATCTGCTCGCTCGTTTAGGAGCTTCTTTTGTACGGGAAGGGACCCTTAACCCTTTTTCACCCATAATCAAAAAATAATAATTTGGTGTGATCGGTAAAGAGTTCAAATATATTAGCATGTGATTGTATGAATTTTTATTAATGAGAGTTTAGTATGATTGTAGGAAGTTTTAAAGAAGGATTTTTTTCACATTCTATCCATAAAATTATTTGAGGATCTTAAAACAATTAAAACATTGATTTAATTCTTATAGGAAACAAAGCAAACATTTCTTCGAGATCTTGATTACAACTTAAGAAATCCAAATAAATTATAGCACATCATGTGCAAAAATCTAGACCAAGTCCATAGAGGAAAATATTTGTTTGCATTTCATGTTTAGAAGGTTAAATACATAAATTTGTCAATAAATCTGGTATATAGAAATTTTAGTATCATTTTTGATTTGATATCAAATTGAGGCCTTGTTTTGCTAGAAAAATAAAAATGATAGCTCTAAGTTTGAGTTATATAACTTCATTAGATTTGGCATGGTGCTTTTATTAAAATTGTTGCATAAAAAGGTGTGAATATGTTTTTGAAAAAAGAACAAATTTGATTAACAACAAACATTTTTAAAAATCTTGCAAAATGGCACTTGAGGCAAAACAATACGGGTATAACATGTGACAACAAGTGCGAAAAATGTTTTCTTTATTATCGACACAACAAAAAAAAAAAAGAATCAAATGCGGGAAGAGCATCTAATAAAGGAAGTAGATATGGATTTTTAACCTTTGTAGCAACAAACTATTAATAATATAAATTGTCAATTTCATGAATATTTAACCACACATGTAACTTTTAATAGTTTATTTATTTATACTTATTTTTAGTATAAAAGACTAATGTACGTGTGTAAGCAATCTCTAGACTATCACCCACGATGGCATGCGAATACTTTTATGATATTTAAAGTAAATAAATATATATTTTTCAAGATAGAATGACTACCAATTTATTAAAGAAGCTTTCTTTGGGAACAAGTTAATAGGCCTCCTCACATGATGATTACCATATAATGGAATACTATGGATCTCTAGATTAACCTTCACCCATACTCTCCAATTTCTTATACAAATAAGGAGGTTGATGGATCTTTGGATTAACCTTCACCCATTCCTTCCAACTTCTTATATAGATAAGGAGGTTTATGATAAGAAGAAATCTCTATCTTTTAAGTATATTAGCTTAAAATAGGTAAACCCTATTTTCAAAATAGCTACTCAAAATAGCTACTGATTTAGATATATTTTTATTCATGTAAATAATTTGTAAACTAGTATACATATATCATAAATCTATTTATTTGAACTTATCATCGAGAGATATCAATCTCAAGACCCTTCTTGAAGTTTTTGCATGTCACAATTGTCAATCTAGCAACATTAATAGCTCACTATCAAAAATATATTTACATATAAAAAATAAATGAACTCCAAACTCCACCTCATGGCCAAAGATATTTCAATTATGTCGATTGACTTTTTAAAAGGAAAAAGTTTCCGAGTAAGGACAAATATAACATAAATCTGATAGTTTATTTTGTGAAATTTAAGTCATGTAATTTTCAATGTTTACCAAATAACATTGTTATCAAAGGTCGAATAGGACAAAATTTAGGACTTTTGGTGTCCGTTTCACAAATTTTAGTTCACTAGTTTGCTTTTGTGGGTAATGGGACGTTGCACATTTGCAACGTGATGCATGAGACGTCCACTCTTTTTGTTATTTTTTAGCCGTGTTTTCCTTTACGGCTCTTATCTTTTCTTTATACTCTGTGAAAGTGATTGAAATGGTGAGATTCCTTTGACAATACTTGCAAATAGTAACATTCTTTTGACAAAACTTTCACATTTCTCAATCAAGCATCTACCTCTCTTTACTTTAGTATCGGATGTTGTGATATAATGTAATACACGTAAATTGATTTACAACTAGCAATTGTATATGAGTTGTAAATTTCGTTGAAGTGGATAAGAATCTTAAATCATTTTGAATTTATGTGATGAGGAGGAACAAACAATGTACTAAAACTACCACAGCTAACAAAAAGACACTCCCCATTATACCAAGGCATATGAAAAAAATTAACCTCGTAAATCAAGTAGAACACAGAATATGACACAACTTACGAGTTTATAGTGAGAAAATATTTAATTGTTTAAAAAACATTAACACCTTTTTCATTTTCCAATATTATTTTTTATTACTCTAGGAATTCTTTATAACATTTAATGTAATTTTTTATAATATAAAAAATATAATAAATTGAAAATAATTTTGATGTTATAATAAACAAGAAATCAAATAAAATTTACGAGAAAAATGGTTATCATTATATAGAATATTATTAGAAAATTCTAAACCGATACAATTCTGAGGTTGGATTGTTATAGTAGAGAATGACCATGTCTTCTGCATGCTGCAATTATATCAATGTAGGGAGGAATGCATTGATATATCTTAAGATTAGTGCATTCCATGGGACATTTCTCTGCATCATTTAGTCAAACAAGTTTTCATGTGTTGTGTATGTTTCTACATTTAACATACATATCCAATGTGATGTATATGCTTCTACATTTAACATACATATCCAACAATAAGCACCTACAACTACAATAACACTTTGAACGTCATTGACTAACTTTAAGACTAATAATCTGAAACGTGGCTTCAATCATTCTATCGAGTCGCTGACCAACTGCCATGAAATGGACGCCTATGCACAAGGTTGTATCCAACGTCGTACTGCATTTTTATTATACTCTCCATGAAGAACAAACAATTCTTCAGCTTCACAAGATTGTAGGCAATAGGTGATATTATACATAGTAGTCGCCATGTTCATTTTTCAATATTTGTTTAAAATCGTATATTTATGTATTTCAGAACCAACTTCTTTACAGAGAATCCACTTTTAATTGATTTAATAAACAATAAATGTGAAGGTGGTCGAAAATCGCGTAGTTCCTGCTGGGACGAATAGACAATGAGATTAAAAATGTATGGAACACTAGTCTCAAGAAGTGTTTGATAAATGTTGCAACGTTGCTGGAGAAAATTGAGGAAAATATTTGCGATGAATCTGATTTTGTACAAGCAGAGACATAGGCTTCTTTTCTTGAACAACATAAATCGAGAGATAGAGTAGAGGCTATTTATACCAAACTATTGTAATTCTTCCAAACCCAATTTTCCAGCAGAGTGGAATATAGAATTCTTGGGCGTTGATTACGCTAAGGCTTGTGAGAAGAGATCGGTGGCATATTTGCTTGGCCCAAAATCGATGTTGGCGAATGAAAATGAAAAAATCTTTGAATGAAAGTTGACTTACTTCTTAGGCGGATAAGGCAAAAAAATCGGGGCAACGAGAAAAAAGCTCAGGAATTTGATGTTTTCAGCAGGCTCTCTTCAAAAATGGACGCCTCGTGTGAATTAAATTAATTGTGACACAAATATTCAATTAGTATTCACCGAATTCAATAAGCATGTGCAGGGGGTAAATTTGGCATTTGTTTAGATGTTTTTCATGTTTCTAACCGCAAAATACTTGTAAATATTTGAAATAACCATCACAAGTGACTTGCGTCTTTACAATGTGACCGTCATATATATATATATACACACACATTTTAAAAAACTAAAAAAATATAAACTAGTAGTGTTTAAATAACACTATTTTGTATTTTGAAGGGCAATCTTTGTAAAATTATTGTCATCCAAAGATTGTTTGATTGGCATAGGTGGCCGTCAAATTTAACCCCTAAGCATGTGTAATAAAGAAATAAAAATTTAATTAATAAATTGTAAATAATAGAGAAATAATTTCTATATAAGGTGTAAAGGTATGGTACAAATATTGTGATATCAATGATATTTGTCAAACTTTGGAAATGGAAATATGCTTTCATAAGCGGAGATACCTTGCCTATAAATTTGGACGAGATTGGAGATTGTTGTAAGATGGTACAAATTCAACGATGACCATAATGCCATTCCTTATAAAGTGTCAAAATTGAAAATTTTGACTTCAAGGTTTATTGAACATGGTATTTCCTTGCTCTTTCTTATATTCAAATTTATGTGATGCGGCCATTGAAAGTTTTAACATAGAGTTATTTTCTACCTCTTTCCTTAGATTGGAATAAATGTGTTGGTGAAATATTTTGTCAAAGACAAAATACGAGGTTTCCCACCAACACTGGGACTAGGTCCCTCCTCTTGGGAATGGGGAGGCTCCCATTTATTGAAAACTAGAAATATTGTACACTAATGTTATTTTTGGGTGGTCGAAGACCGGGGATCACCAGAACACTCCACTGAAACTGTGGTAACAATGTTTAGAGGAAAAGAGTGTGAGGTAAGAGCAAGAGAAGGGAAATGGGAATGGGTTTTGGGTAATAAATAGAAATGTTGAGTTTATTAACCACAAAACTAAAAGTATTTCCAGATTCAATGAGAAGACACCAATATGAAAAGTAAGATAAAAAGCATAATTAACCAAAGTTTAAGCGCATTAAATAATCATCAAAAGATTCTTTCTTTTCTGGTTGTGCAGAGGATTACAAAGCTCTATTCAAGTGGAAGTTGAGAAAAAGAGGAATACATTAAGCAAGAAAATAGAGGAAATACAACTTGCTATAGGGGAGACAAAACTATTCCCTTACTGATGAAGAGAGAGCCTCATTAAATAGCCCAACTTTTCCGGCATAAGACACTTTTCCTTATTTTAAGAAAAAAATTACAAAATTGGGAAAGAAGTGTCTTAAACTACTTTTAGAAAAAGTTCTTTTCCCAATGAAGAATTAGAACATACTTAGGTTGCTTTTGGGAAAAGCTACTTATTATATGCTAGAATGAGAGAGAGCAAGAGAGAAGAAGGAGAAATCGATCAATAGACAAAGCATGAGAAGAGGAAGATCTTTTGATACAACGAAGCAGAGAAATCCTTTGGTCTTCCATTGTTACATTGTATCTTAAAATAGCTTCGAAACTTTGTTCCCATGGGGGACGATAATATTGGTGATGACATCTAACCAATGATTAGTTGCGCCTTGAATTGTCTTACTGATGCTTAAGTCACCTCAAAATCTTATAAGCTACATCGAAATGATGGATTGATTAGAGCAATCATATCCATGAGTTCGTTTCCATAGGATTGAGGATTAGACATTGACTCGTAATGCAATGTGGGACACCACATCTTACTCAAGTGATCATTGATTTTTTTCTTTATCTCACAACCTCTATTTTGATGATATGGGCAATCCTCGCTGACCTCATTGAGGGCTCTCATCTTCCATTCAATCATACCGTGGAGAGAAAATTGTTCGCTTTCTAAGTTGACAAGAATGTGATCTTAAATATTTTGATCATTTCTAGAATTAATTCACATCCTTTGTGTATAATGGAGTCAATGCACGATTATGTCAACTTTCTCACTTTACCAATCCATTCGAAATCCTGAAGTGCACGGGTCAAATTTTCTTAGAGTGATCGACTCGAGTAAGAGGAGGAGCATTCAGGTCAAGAAGGTCTACACATATGAGGTCAAAATGAGCATTTGACTCTACAATTTCTCCTTGGTTGCTTGACTCTCCCTTGTTTGGGCAACAAGCTTGGTGGTAGTCTGCTCAAAGTTGTGAATGTGTCCCTTGGTTCCCGACTCTCAAGAAGATATCTAGACATATCATAATATATTATTCTCATTTCAAAATTTTATTTCTCCACTATGGGTCAGGAAAACTCAATCAATTGGGACCCCAAGGCATCTTTTGTGAGTCGAGAAGTCATCTTGGATTTCCTTGGATTAGGGGTGAGCTTCCATACTTCAAGAGAGCTAAAAATTCAATCCTTCACTTTGGCCATGATACATAAGTGATCATTGATGATGTCTTGGACCCATGACATTAAGTGGCTTGGAGAAGAGGATGAGACATGTGCCGCCAGGCTACCTTCAAGAGATACTAGAACCATTGCTTAACTTTGCATAAGAGGATATCTATGCTCGCTACCTACATGATGTTTTACTTGAAACATAATGGACATATGGGATGAATGAGTAGAAAAAATTGGATACTTATCCTTACTTCTTGTAGGAAAACAAAAACTCCTTAAGATCAAGGGCACTTGAATCATGCCTCTTTAGTGATAACTTCTTATGAGAAGGCTCAGGTGAAAACTTTAGAGGTGCTCGTGGAATAACTTACATATCTTGAGAAGTTTCCTCATTCCTTGGACCTCTCGCTTCCCTTACATAAAACTTATTGATTTTTTTATCTAAATATAGGATGATGAAATATTACAACTCAACTCATGAACCTTTTTGAGAAACCAATGTTTTGATGTATGGAGAACTTTGGTAGTGCAAAGTCAATATGTCAACGGACTTTTCCGACCGAGTCCACAGGAGGAATAGACTTGAAATAAACAACCTACAAGTATTCGGGCTCAAATATATCACTTCCATCATCTTCAATGTCCACAAAGGTGGTTGTAATCAATTTCTATACCCCTTAACGAGATAAGGACAACCCCATGCGCAGCGGCTATCACCCAGAGGCATAGGGTGCTCATCGAGGCACATGTGGGTGCGAGCCCCTCTTTATGTGAGTTGTGCAAGAATGTAGCATAGATGCATAATAGAAAGATAGAAGAAACTCCTTATTTGAACTGAGAACTTTAAGTAAATGCTACACTAATGTATTCATTCAGACAAGAAGCACATTGACAAAAGATAGATTTGAACCATGAGGGAAAGAGGATGCATAATGATTATACTCATTCATATGAAACACACTGAACATAACAAAAAGAGATATGTATGAGCTGCGAACCACATATATTCATATTTGAACATGTCCAATAATCACATTACATCTATCAGGGTCATTACAGATCAAAACGATGGTGCAGAGTAGAACCACGTGGCAAGACTGGACCTACGTCCCTTACAATGCAAAAGAAAAACATGTACCCATCCCTTGATACATCATTCTTCCTACAGATCTCCTAGCCCAACCCATAAATCTCTCCATGTATTTCTGCAGAGCTTCACCTCTCATCTACTCTCTCTAATCTCTCTTCTTTTCCTTTACTAGGCGCTTGTATTTATAGCCTTTCTCAACACCTTCAATCCTTTGCAAGAGTTATAGATCCATTTCCAAGTGTCAAGGTGGTCCTCCATGGGAGCATGCTTCTTCAGCTTGAGATCTCCACTCTTTGCAATGATGGCCTTCTAGAATCTTCCATCGCAAGGTATATTCCTTCCTAGGCCACCCTGTTGCCAGGATGGCACCTTATCCACTTCACATGCACAGTCGGGTCACACTTTTCTCATGTTTTTGTCGATATGCAAAATATGGCTAAGTCCCAAAACCTTTTCTCTTCCTTAAGCGTGCCACTGGTTCTACCAAAACCATCCTAAAACCCTATCATGCATGCTTTCTCCTTGCGTTCCCTTCTTCAAATAGGCCTTGCACACCAATGCACCTTTTTGTACTTAGTCAATACTTTAGGGGCCCAACATCACCCCACACAAAATAGTTTTCCTTGTCTAAGGGTATGCACCTTCCGCATCAAACGATGCCATAGCTAGGAGTTGCTCTGTTGGAATAGTGTTATAGAAGCGCGTGCAAAACACCTTGTTTGGATCATCAACATAATCCATCTTTTGCCTTTAGATCTCTATGTGCCTTCCTCCTGTGTGCATGCCCTTTGGGAAGCTCACCATAAAACTAGGGCCTCCTACTACGATATCATGATCTTTTCCAACACTTTCTTCTTCATCCTCCTTCAGCACTATCTCCGTGCTTCACTCCAACTCTTGTTCTACCAAGGTTTCAATTATCTTTTCCGCTTCCTTTTATGCAGCCTCGTTTATCTACTCCTTTGTGAGGCTTGGGGTCCTCTAATTCCTTGTACTTACTTCCTCACCCCTCCTGGATACCCTTCCTCCGAACAAAGAGGTAGTCATTCTTCTCTTCCTCTCCCTCTTCCTCTGAATCATGCACCTCAAAAATTGTTGGGCCTTGAGCTCCCTTAGGTTCATCATCTTCATCATCATCCCTTTCACCTTTGTAGGCCTCCAAGCTCTCTATATCCTTCGAATCAGCTTTCTCCATCACCTTTTGTTTCTTCCTAACTGGGGACTCCAGTATAGGAGATGTTGCTCTCTCTTCTTCCTTGTCTGGTGACTTCTCCTTTATGATAGGTTTTTCCTGTTCTGGCATCTTTTCTCTAACCGGGGACTTCTTCCTACATGCATAAGTGCTAGGATTACCACTTGTCTCTAGAGCGCCCATTGTTGGTACACTTTGGACACTTGGTGCCTTTTTCCCTTGCACCTCTTCTCTTTCTCTCTTCGTCAACACGGGCTTCCTTCTTCCCATAGGGTCTTCAGGAATGGAGACATCACATTCTAAGTATGTGCCCTTTTCAAACTTCAGCCTTATGCGTAGATACACCCTTTCCGCGGTCCTTCCTGTAATTGGTAAAGTCAAGGACTTTTCATTTGGACCTCGTGGGAGACATACTTCTCCATGTATGCACGCTTCTTGGGGTAGACAAGTTGTCTGCGTAGCTCTCTGTGGTCTTGATCTACTTCACTAAGGTTGAACCTTAGTCTCTTGGCCTCTTTAAACCTATTCACCCCGCTTGAAAATATTACGCGGTGAAGGAGAAGGGGAGTTTGCACTAGGGGCTCATAGTTTCATCTACCAATTTGAATCTGCCAATGCAGAAGTGCTGGTATACTACAAACTCTGCTTCTTCATCAAGAGCACTGGTAGTTGCTCTGGAATTCTCCACTCGCCCCAAATGCATCCCACATGTGCTTATACCACTTCTCTAGATGCACCTTGTGAGTGGTCGTCATGTTATCACAAGTATATTTTGTGAACCTTTTAGCGGGTGACGGGTCTTCCCTGGATATTCCCAAATAGACTTATCCGGTCCATCGGGAACTCCAATTTCTGAGAAGACAATAGTGAGGAGGATGTTTCCAAATAATATTTTTCGCCCTCCTGCGTGCTGCTTATGATTTCATCTGCAATGAAAGCGGACAAATTGTAGATGGTCCCCTCAGCTATTTTTGGCATACATTAAGCCATGCCTTGTTCACCTACGTCCATCTCTCCTGATCATTAAGCTTCGTAACCAGGTGTGTGCTCATCCTCATCATGGGGTCTGGGATCTCAACGATGTCAAAGTATCGTGACCCTTTCTTGTAGGTGTACGTGGATACTATCTCCTTGATGGCCTCTTTTTCGCTCAAGTCATCATCTAGACTCTCTCCCTCACAGGTAAGGCCTGTGAACTTTGAAATTAACTAGGAGTTATGTGCATATTATGTCCTATGAAATAGAAATGATCCTCATGCATGTGCGACATAAGCCACGGTAGATGTGCTCAATATTTTTGAAGTATGGCAATTCATGAAGTTACAGCAACCCTACCTTTTCCATCTTAACCTTTACCTCATTGTTGTAAATGGGCATTCCTTCTGGCATTCTCTTGTTGGTTGGGCACACTAACTCCAAGGCCATCTCCTTCTTTGTTGTAGTTGTGTGATGGTTATAATCACTCACCGTCATCTTCCTTAGGTGTGATTCCCATTATTTTCCCAGCAACACCTCATCTGGGTACTACATCTCTGCGTACCATTCTTCATTTGTGCTCTCGATGGTTATTGTTTGTTTTCCCTTGCCCTTTTGTTTCGCTTCTTTAGTGAGATGGTTGGTTTTAAGGTGCCATCTTTTTACTAGTTTTAGTACTTATAACTTCTCCCTCTTTCTCTGCTTTACCCTCTATCTAGCCCCAAGCTCGATCTTCATGGAAAAATCCTTCTAACTCCATGCCCTAGTCGCCAAACCCTAACTGGAAAAAACCCTTCCACAAGACGACGCTTGCTTACTTAACTTCTCCATGCCCATGTACTCCTTTCCTACTAGTTTGTGAATTTACCCTAGCTATGCACTTTAGATCTCTCAAATGCTTCCTTCATCGCAAAGATCTTGCTTTGGATGCCCTAGTTTTGCAAGAGCTTTCTTCCCTTCATAATCGCAATGCAAATAATGAAGTGCTCGACCTCTTATTTATAGTTTTTCCCTTTTCCTAGCATTAAATGATCTCTCACCTACCACTGTACTTTGACCTTAAATGTGAATTTTTCCACTAATCTGGTCTTAATAAATTTTTCCCACGCACTTTTACATCTTGCACAAAACCCCTTTACAACCTTTTGACACGTAAAAATCCAACCGATAGAAGACTCTTATGCGTGCCTTCACAAGACCGACAAAGACACTTCCGTCCTTTTCCCTATTTTTTCCTCGCCTACCTCATGTTGTTCCTATGCTCTTCCTTTTTCCTATACGTGGTTTCTTCAAGGCTTTCTTGACACCAACCATTCACATCCATCTCTTCTCTACATGCCTATTAACCTTACACGCCTTTAGTCCTTTAACCAGGCCATTCACCATAACTTCTACTGCCAACACACACTTGTATTACATGCCTATACTTCCTTTCACTCCATCCCACACTAAACCAATGCGTGGTCCTCTACGCATACACAACCTCCCAAACATAATGTGGTTACCTGGTACACACGGTGCAAAACAAAACAACAGAAAGGAACGAACAACGAGAAAGGGAAACACAAGAAAAGAAAATGCACTAAAGGAAAGTCTATTCTAACTGGCAACATTGCCTTATTTACAAACACCAAGAAGACTTATTTATAGTAGGGCTTTAGCCTACTCCCATTGAAGTGTCTAGTAATCTTGTCCCATCTAGCGCTTGCAACTGGCACGCGCCTGAATCAAGGATGTATGAGATGATGTAAGGGCCCAACAATGGACTTTTAGCTTCCCAGGATGGCGCAAAAACTTGGAATCATATAGCAAAACCATCTTGCCCAACCTCAAACTTCTTGTTCTTGATGTGATGATCATGTCATGCCTTTTGTTTTGCTTTTTCAGTCTTCTGGCTCCACCTAGTGAGTGACCGTCTTTCGTCCAACTACATTAATTTGTCAATCCTTTCTTCCAATGCTTTCTCATCAGATAATCCTCTTGCACATGCTATATGTAGTGAAGGTAACATGAATTCAACTAGTAGGACAGCCTCCACACCAAACACCAATTGAAACGGTGTGGCCTTATTTAACCTCTTGTAGGTGTTAGGAATTAATAGAATCTAATGCGGAATAATTCCTCAGAATCACAATAATAAGAAGTATGAATAGAAATTACAGAAATGAAATATGCAAAACACGAAGACAATATTTAACGTGGTTCACCCAATGTGGGCTACATCCACCAAGAACACTTGCTCAGATTTTATTACAAGCCAACAGTCTTCACAATTATAATAACTAGATCTTGTTTGCGCGTGTGCAAAAAAACCCTCCTGAATTTGCACTTGAATTCACACACACTATTCACCTTCACAAAAACACTCATATCAATCCTATTGTATGTCCATCTATATATAAGTACATCAATAGGTAGCCGAAGAGGCGGTTTTACAAAACAATGGGTACCGAAAAGCCATGGGCCCAAAACTAGCCCATAACGGTTACCCATTACCCATGGGTTAATAAACCACCCATGAAAATTTGCTTTGGAGGCTTCGCCCATGAGCCCCCACCAGGGGGGCTTCACCCCCCGGAACCCCCTTGACCCACTCACCGGCGAGTGGGACTGCCATAAAAATATCTGAGTGTAACACATGGAAGGTGTACCAAACTCTAACATGAAAATAAGCTCCACAAACATAACAATCTCCCACTTGGAGACTGATTTCCATTGAACAAGCTTCTCAACCCTTCACTGTCATCCATGAAGGCCAACCAAAGATGAACATAGCTTTAGTTTATCCCTTGTGACCACCTTGGTCATCATGTCTGCAAGATTCTGACTAGTATGAATCTTCTCCAACTTCAACTTATCTTCCTCCAAAGTTGTCCTGATGAAGTGATATCTCAATTGTATATGCTTTGTCCTAGAATGGAAAGCAGAGTTCTTAGCTAAGTGAATAACACTCTGAATATCACTATATAGCTTTCCAACTTCCTTCTTATGCCCTAACTCATCAAGCAATTGTTGTAGCCAAATCATCTCCTTGCTAGCTTCTGTAGCAACAACATACTCAGCCTCAGTGGTTGACAAATCCACAACCTTCTGTAACCGTGAAATCCAGCTCACTGTTGTATCACCTATAAGTAAATACATAACCTGTTGTGCTCCTCCTGTTGTCCAAATGTCTAGCCATATATGAGTCAAAATATCCACACAAAGTAGTGTCTGATCCATTGTAACACAAAATAGTACCCATGGTCCCTCTCAAATCTTGAAGTATCCACTTTCTTGCTGTCGGTGCTCATTTCTTAGATCTCTCATAAAACAACTCTTGCTCCCCTTTGCATGGGCAATATCGGCATAGTGCATACCATAGCATACATCAAATCACGGCCGCGATGAGCAAGGCACCTTAGACATCTAGTTTCTTTCTTGCTCTGTCTTGGGACATTGATCCTTTGATAACTTAAAATGGCCTACAAAGGAGTCCCAACCGGTTTAGCATCCTGCGCATGTTAAACCTATCCAATACCTTCTTAATGCACTCTTCCGAGATAAAGTCGGTTTCCGTTCCTTCCTATCCCGAGTTATCCTCATACCAAGGATTTTTTTGGCTGCCCCCAAATCCTTCATATCAAAGGATTCACTTAGTTTGTTTCTTGAGTACTTTTATTTCTGCATGTTTTTACCTACAACCAACATGTCATCAACATACAAACACAAGATAATATAACTTCCATCCTCAAATTTCTTTGTATACACGCAATGGTCAGAATGACATCTAATATAACCTTACTCCATCATGAAGCTATCAAACTTCTTATACCATTGACATGGAGCTTGTTTCAGGCCATACAAGCTCTTCTTCAGTTTGCACACCATCTCCTCTTTACCTTTGACTTCATATCCTTCTGGCTGCTGCATATATAGCTCCTCCTCCAAATCACCATGGAGAAATGCAGTCTTTACATCTAACTGTTCTAAGTGCAAGTATTCTACTACCACTATTCCAAGAATAGTTTTGATAGAAGTCATTTTTACTACGGGAGAAAAATCTCATCAAAATCTATACCTTATTTCTGTGTAAACCCCTTGACCACCAACTGGGCCTTATATATTTTCTTTCCTCCTTCTTTGTCTTTAACTTTGTACACCCACTTGTTCTGCAATGCTCTTTTGCCTTCCGGTAGCTTCACCAAATCCCAAGTCTGGTTCTCCATTAGAGACTTATGCTCCCGATCCATGGATTGCTCCCGGTTCTTCTTGGCATCTACCTACATTGCTTCATCAAAGATATTTGGCTATCCACTATCAGTGAGTAATAAATAATAAAGAGAAGGAGAAAAACGTTCAGGTTCTTTTCTTACCCTAGAATACCTCCTCACTATAGGAGTTTGGGGTTCTTGTTGAGTAGGTTCCTGAACTAATTCATGGGTCACTGTCCCATCCAGAAGATCCTCTACCACTACATATTATTTCTTGGATTCTTCCCTGTTTTCTTGCAACTATTGCTTATACATGACTTTCTCATTAAAGACCACATCCCTAGACCGAATGATTTTCTTGTCCTTAATACTCCAACATTTAAATCCAAAGTCATCACCACCATAACCAATAAAAGTGCATTTTTCTGATTTAGCCTCTAGCTTGGTCCTATCATCCTTGTCAATATGAACAAACACCTCACATCTAAAGACTCTAAGAAATGAGTAATCAACTTTCTTACCATACCAAGCCTCCTCAATTATGCCTTCATCCAAGGCACTTGAGGGTCCTTTGTTTATCAAGTACAGTTGTGCTCATCACTTACGCCCTTGGTGATTTTTGAGCTATGGGCCCACGATGACTATTTCAGATGAGAGTGTAGTCAAAATGATCAATGTGATGATGTGATCATGATCTCGAGACCAAGAGATCAACGGCGTGGACAAAGGTTATTATTTTATAGTTGTTTGTTTGAAACCTAAATATGTAAAATTTGAAAAATCTTCACCTAGGGGGTGAATTTTCAAAAATTCTATTTTTAAAATGATCCCTAGGGGGAAACACAAGTGGGTTAGCCTTTTGTTTTGTTAAAAATGAGTTATTTTGTCTTTTTTCAACTTTTTTAGGTCAAAAGGGTGGCTCGTCCTATTGCAGACAGGACCGCCGCCCTATGCGAGGTGGTAGTTACAAAACTACCACCACGATAGGGTGGTGGTTACAAAACCACCACTCTACAGTACAACTTTGTTAATTTTGGGACAGAGAGTTAATTTTACCCATTTAGACCAATTTTTTTGGATTTTATGTTGTTTTGTACTATTTTTGTTGAAATTACATATTGATACGTGTCACTAACTTGCTCTTTTTCATGTTTTGTGAATGTAGAAGGAGGAATACATTCGGTGGAGTAGAGAGAGATTGTGACTAGCTTCCAGCTATCCTTGATTAGTGACTCAAGATGAGAGAAACTTGTTACACCGAGTTGGGATATGGAGGATTGCACAGAGTGCCACACATTGCACTTGCTAGCCATATATTGTGTGACCTCTTTTCTTATTAGGATGTAGACCAAAACACTTTCTAGTTTCCAGGTGTTAGAGGAGAGTGGACCATCACTCTTGAGGATGTGTACATGATACTTGGAGTTCCTATACTTGGGAGACATTTGACTCTTGAGACTGCAGGGTCTACAGCCAGAGCTAGGTAGTGGACCACTTATATGGGGGATGATGGCGTGTCAATGGGCACCAAGCTAGCTATATGGCTCCGTTCTATTGCCTCCGCTCCTATCCCTACTCTCTACAAGGCCATCATGGGTATTTTGGCTTCCACACGGTTGGCGAGGACATAAGGGTAGGGACAAGTTATTATATTACTAGGCTTCGATTGTTACATGATTGAGTGTATGGGTAGACTTATGCCTAGAGAGTAGATATTTTGGGGGCTACATACCACAAA